>JAWWEW010000078.1:7646651-8043469 GCA_035583185.1 Anabacerthia variegaticeps | reverse complement strand
CCCCCAGCCCCTGTCCCGGTCCCCTATCCCGTTGCCCCCATCCCCTGTCCCGGTCCCCTATCCCAGTGCTCCCATCCCCTGTCCCGGTGCGCCCCTCCCTTGCGGGGCGGGCCGGGGGCGGGTCCCGCAGTGACAGGTGTGCTGCGGGGCCAATGGCTGGCGATGCCGGGGCGGTGCGGGGCCAATGGGACGGGGCTGCGGGCCTTGAAGGGGCGCGCCCGCACAGCGCTCCCGCACAGCCGCCCGCACTGCCGCCCGCCGCCGGGAGACGCGGCCCGCCCGCCCGGGGCTGCCCCACGCTCCCCGCCCGCCCACGGCCGCCTCCCGCCCTTCCTCCCGCCGGCGCTCCCATGGAAAAATCCAAAAATTTCCGCATCGACGCGCTGCTGGCTGTCGACCCCCCCAAGGCGGCGGCGGCGGCGGGGCAGAGCGCGCCGCTGGCCCTGGTCACCGCGCTGGGCGGCAGCAGCAGCAGCGGGAGCGGCAGCCCCCCGTCCTCGTCCTCCTCCTCGTCCTCCTCTTCCTCGTCCTCTTCGTCCTCCTCCGAGCACCCCGCCAGCGGCCCCGCCGACTGCCTGCGCACCGACAGCCCGTCTCCGCCGCGGCTGCTGGCCGCGCACTGCGCCCTGGTGCCCAAGCCCGGGTTCCACCCGCACCACCACGCCTCGGCGGCCGGCATGGCCCTGGGACTGCACCCCGCGGCGCCCGGCGGGCCGGGCATGCCGGCGCAGGCGGCGCTCTACGGGCACCCGGTGTACGGGTACTCCGCGCTGGGCGGGCAGCACCCCGCGCTCTCCTACCCCTACTCGCAGGTGCAGGGAGCGCACCCCTCCCACCCCGCCGCAGACCCCATCAAGCTCAGCGCCGGCACCTTCCAGCTGGACCAGTGGCTGCGGGCCTCCACCGCCGGCATGATCCTGCCCAAGATGCCCGACTTCAACTGTGAGTATTCGCCCCCACTCCTCAGGGTAGCTTCGTCCCTTCCCAGCCCCTGTCCCGCTGCGGGGCCCTGCCCGGGAGCTGCCTCCTTCCGAGAGGGAAGAACCCCCCCGCCGAAATAAGCCGAAGAGTTAAACTAGAGGCGAGGATTTTATATCTATTTTTTTGAAAAATTTGTGTTAGAAGGAAAAAACGGTTCTCCGTAAAGGGAAACGGGGTGTGCGGTCACCTCGCCATTCCCGGCCCCCGAGGAGCCCCGGGCAGCCCGGCCTCTCACGGCAGGTTAAACGGGAAGGTGGCAAATAGCTCCCTGCCTCTGCAAAACTCGTGTTCCTGGAGGGCAAAAGCCGCCGGGGAGGGGAGGTGGGGAGTGGTGGGGACAGGGCAAGGGCAGGAGTCCCCGTGGTGTCCCCCAAAATCCCAATTTCAGTGTAGCCCCCTAAAAGCGGAGCGGCAGGTCGCATCATTCACCCACCGTTCCTAATTTTATTTTTCCGTTGTCGGAAACGAGCTTTTAATAATGATGTCAGGTCGTCTGGGCAAAGAGGCGTGGGGAGGATCTGTGGTCAGCCAAAGATCTGAGGGTTTGTGTTGCCTGGGCATAACGAACAGACAAGAAGTAGAGTCAGAAGGGTTTAGGTTTGGGCCCGGGGAAGGCTGGGAGTACTGACTGGAGCCAGGCAATCCCGGAGTTCCAGCAAAGCGCGGTGCTGAGCTCTAGGCCTCGCGGCGATGGGGGGGACCTTGCGTGCATCTGGTTTAAGCAAAGATCGTTTTCGGAGGTGTGAGCTCTCGGTGGGAATGGCCGGTTTAACAATACCGGAGGTGTAGTTTTACGAAAATCATGCCAGGAAAAGAATTGCCTTTTTTATTTTTTTTTTCTTCCCCTTCTCCTACTCTGCACACACATTCGCAGACAAAAAAGTCCATTGTTTTCACTCGAATTGGGGTTGTTTAGACTGGAACATTCAGGAAGAAAAAAATAATTAGGAGATCTGTCAGATCCCTGCCTCTCAAACAAGGGGTAGAGGGGAATGAATAACCGAGAGAAACGAGAATGGAGCCTCGGAAAATCGCACCGCGGTGAGAAAATCTCCCGGGCGCTGCGGCCGGGAGCGGACACTGTCCTTTTCTTTCTGCCGCTTTAGAGAGCTGCCACCAACCGCGACCGGCGAGCGGGAGCCGCCCCTTCCCAGGTTTTTCATTTTTCTAAACCAAATAAAACAAAAGTATCAAAATACTTCGAGAAATGGGTCGTAGCTCTGCCCCGGCAATGTCCGGGCCCCACAAAGGGGCTCAGTCCTTCGTTTCTCGTCTCTGGGTCTTTATTTTTTTTTCCTTCCCCTCTCTTTTATAAATCTTTAGGTTTGCTTACTATTTTTTAACGGGTAAACTACTCTTTTTTTTTTTTTTCTTTCCCCTCCTCTTTCAAAGACAGTTTTCCAGACATCGCTGCTGATTTATGCCTCGAGGGGCGGCCGGTGCCCGGCACTCCCAGGGCGGTGCGGAGCGGGCCCCAGTGTCGGTCCGCATCCCGCCAGAGGGGTGCCCGCCTGTAATCCCGCTAATTAAACGGATATGGGCGGGCTGGGAGTGCGGCAGGTTTACCTAAAACATTAAATGGAGCAAATTGCCGCTCCCCGGAGAGCCCCGTGCCCCTTCGCCGCGATCCCTGGCTTCGGTTTATTGTCTCGCATTTGTTAGGCTCTTGGGAAATCAAGAGACATATTTTGCTTTATTTAAAAGATTTAATTTAATTTTTTTTCCTTTGGTCCCTGTGGGGGATCCCCTGACACTGTGAAAGCCGAGAAACCCTGGAGCCGGAGGACCTGAAGTTTGGAGGGGATCCCTGCCTCGGTCCGTGCTCCGGTGGATAGTTATCCGTAGTCCATCCTTGCTTCAGTGACACACACACACACACACAAAGAGTCTTTCCTGCCTCCCCGCTTCCCATCCCCGTCCCGGGGGATGCGCGGCCGCAGCAGGATGGCTCCGCGCTCACCTCCGCACTCTCCCCTGTCCTTCCCCAGCCCAGGCGCAGTCCAACCTGCTGGGGAAGTGCCGCCGGCCTCGCACGGCCTTCACCAGCCAGCAGCTGCTGGAGCTGGAGCACCAGTTCAAGCTCAACAAGTATCTCTCCCGGCCCAAGCGTTTCGAGGTGGCCACGTCGCTCATGCTGACCGAGACACAGGTGAGCCCCCGCGGCGAGGGACGGGCGGGGGATGCTGCCCTCGGAGGGTGGCGGATGAGGTGATGTGGGTGATGTGTGTGTTTGTGTGTCCCGTCTCCCCCAGGTGAAGATCTGGTTCCAGAACCGGCGCATGAAGTGGAAGCGCAGCAAGAAGGCGAAGGAGCAGGCGGCACAGGAGGCCGAGAAGCAGAAGGGGGGCGGCGGGGAGGACAAGGGGGATGAGGACCTGCTGCTGCCCGCCCCCGAGAAGAGCGGCGGGAGGAGGATGCGGGAACTGCCCGACAGCGAACCCGAGGACGAGGAGGAGGAGGAGGAGGAAGAAGAGGAGGTGGCGGCGGCGGCCGGGAGATGCTGCCCGTACCACTCCTCCGACTGCTCCGAGGGGGACGAGGAGGACACGCAGCCCCGGGGCCGGCACGGAGCCCCGTCGCAGCCCCAGTGAGCTCCCCCGCACGCCGCGCTCCCTCCAGCCCTTCTGCCGGGGGGGAGCTCTGCCGCTCCTGGCTGGCACCGGCCCCGCTCCCTCCCTTGTTCCGATTTCTCCCTGGTTGGAGAGGGATGGAGAAGAGGATCCTGGGCATGCCGGACGGGGAAGAGGATTTACAGTGAAAATAGTGTTATTACTGACTGAAAAAACAGACAACACTTGAGCTCCCTCACCCACCCCCTATCCTTGCCCCTTGGAACCGCGTTCCTCTCGCTAAGTATTGGAAATGTTTTGTTCTTACTATATATCGGGAAAACTGTTTATGTCATGGAAGTTAAAACTGCTGGAAATCTCAATACTGTCTTTATTTTTGTATATGGTATTTATAAAAAAAAAAATTACCTCTACTTATGCATGCTAAATTATTCCCTAGTTCCTCCTACCCGTGCGATCGGGTGGAAAATAAAAGGCGTTTTGTACTGGAGGTGTATGAGCGCTGTGTGAGGGGGGCATGCTGGGTGCTCCCCAGCCAGGGGATCCCGGTGCTCGGGAAGGAGCGGGAGACTGCTTTCTAACCCGAATTTCACCCCGTGCCACAGCTGTCGTGTAATGTGTGACAGCAGCGTGGGGTTTTCCCGAGAGAAGGGCAGTGGAGCGGCGTGTCCCCCGTCGTGCGATGCCTTCGGGAGCGGCGGGACCTTCTCCCCCCGCGAGGGAGCAGCGCTGATTTCCAGGGGCGGCTCGATTTTCACAACATCGAGGGGCTCCGGCGGCTGGGAGGGGGATGAGGGGCGGCCGTGCCCTCCCCGGTACCGAGGACAGGACCCCCCACTCTCCCCGGCGGCGGAGTGCAGGGTTTTCGATAACTGCGGGATTTATCTCGCCAATAAATTTGCGGATCAATTAATCCCTGTCACCGCAGCTCTTCCCCAAATCAATTATAGCGAATTTAAATATAATCACTGGCTCATCCCCGCCAGCTCGGGGCCACGTCTGGCAATTCATCCCTGCTAATGAATTACGGGGCGGCTCCGCTCCGCTCCCGCGTAGAGGAGCGGAGGGACCTGGCCCCCCGCATCCCGGGTGCCACCACGTCGTGGGTCACCTCCCTCCGGCAGAGCCCCGGAGGCTGAGAATGAGGAGCTCCGAAACACGGAGCGTTCCCTCTGCCGTGCGTTTTAACAAACAGTAATAATAATGATAATACTAAAAAAAAAAAAAAAAGGTATTTTCTACAAACACGAGTTAACCTATTAAATGGGAACAGTGTGGGCCCTCAATGCGGCTTCTATAAAAACCCGACTCGTGAAACACAGGCTGGCGGATGCATGAGATTATGGGATGGGATTCACGAAGGAAAAGTGTTGTCCCTCACGGAGAGCTCCAGGTGGGGCGGCTGGAGGTGGGATTTGGGCATAACACAGTTAGTTACCTGCTCACCGGTCCCGCACACCAAGCGCCCCGGGGCGACACGCCAAAAATCACAATAAATCATAAATTTGGATGGATCCCATATGTCTAAAGACTTGATCGGGATGAACTCGTTTTGATCTTGATTGATACGTACGCCCTTACACGGAAACGATCACACAGGAGGCTCTGATTTTTTTTCGGCCACACGCTGTGGAGACTTTGAGGTGATAGAAAAATAAAGGCATCAGTATCTCGGTGGTTTCCCACGCCGCTTGCTGCGGCTGCATCTTCGCGGGTGATCGGCCCCGCAGGAGCGCACAATGCCTGCGTAGGGCCGCGGTGTCGCCTCCACCCTAATCCGGGCGACACGTCCGAGTTACTGTCATCAGGACTTGTCTCTTCCTTACACCTTAATATGTCCAAACCACATCAGTCTGGAGGACACATCGTTGTCTTAAAAAAATTATCAATAAATGAAATAAAATGTATAGCATAAATGATGATAATTATAACAACAACAACAACAATAATATTCAAGAGCTACCTGGAATCACACCCCTCCCCCCAAAAAAATAAAAATCGTCCCTCAGTAATTAATTTCTAATTTATTCCCACTAATTACACTGGCAGATGTGCCCCACCGGGCCAGAAATATTCTGTATGCCCAAGAGGTGTGTGTCCAAACGTGTCTCAGCCCCATGAAAACCAGTCTTGCGGGTACAGGCAGCTATTCACGGACTCGGTATCAAAGTCCTACCGGTGTATTGTGTCTGTCTCAATAAAATTAATCTCTTTAAAGCCCAGCGTCTCACAAGAATACCTTCAGTGTTCCAGACTACAAGGGCAAATATGTTTTTCAGATTCTGTTTTTATGGACGGATTAAAGTTTATTTTCCATAATAGGGCACCTAATAAAACTCATAAAGCTCTGTCAGTCTTACAGCTGGTGGCCTCATTTAACACTTTCACTTCGTAAATCATTTTACAACTTACCAGGTGTTTCCAAAACTGAAAGGAGTGGAGGGGGGAAGAGA
The DNA here is from genome assembly GCA_035583185.1 of Anabacerthia variegaticeps. Taxonomy (NCBI): domain Eukaryota; kingdom Metazoa; phylum Chordata; class Aves; order Passeriformes; family Furnariidae; genus Anabacerthia; species Anabacerthia variegaticeps. The sequence continues at coordinate 8,037,465 of JAWWEW010000078.1, read as the reverse complement.
GCAAGAGGGGGGAAGAGAAATTAAAGTCACTTAAAATATAGATACGGTCCTTTGGTGGTGGGTGCGTTTGCATTGTCGCTTGGAAGGGCTTCAAAGAAGGTGTCGATCCCAACGGGGGAGAAAAGCCTTTTAATCAGGATTTCCCACGCTCTTTTGAAGTGTGGAGGCTCGTCCCCACGTGCAGGGCAATCAAAGGCTCGGGCTGATTAGCGGAGCCGGTAACGGGAGCGACACGCTCCGAGTCCCTCGCCCCTCTCCGCTCCCCGCCCGGCCCGGGGAGGCTCCGAGTTCGCCCCCGGAGCGCCCCGGGCCGCAGGGGTCTCTGCCGGGGGGTGCCCCGGCGTTTGCCCAGCCGGTCAGCATCAAAAGGGCCCCGTTGTCACTCGCGTCCCAGGTCAGCCAGGAGGTGAAGATGAAGGGGATGCTCTCTCCGGGGTAAGTATATACCGGAGTACCCCCTAACCCAGACTCCCTCCACCAGCCTCATCCCCCACTTCCCACCCCGCTATCCCTCACGCTGCCCCAGGGACCTCTAATTTAAACCTACCTCCCTTCACCCCAAGTTTCCTGCAACAAATGCTGGGCGTCCCTGCACCCATGCCCAGGGCGCCCCCACGGCCAGCCCTGGGGTTGTGTTGCCTCAAGCCACGGCGCAGGCAGGGCCAGCAAGACTTTAATCTAAACCCCTGTTTGTAATTTCATTATTCTGTCGGTTCCCTCCCCCAGACACAGTAGGTAACAAGCCTCTTAAAACTTTCATTGCTGTACTTGAGAAGTGGTAAGTATGAACATGGACCTTTGGTAGACATTTTACTTTAAAAAGCAACATGGTTTGGGCATGGATGTCATTAACTGGCAATTTCATAAGCATTAAGTGCTAAAACAAAAGAACCAAAATAGGATCCATATGTTTGAGGTAAACCTGCTAAAAGTCTTTCAAATGGGAAACCATAAATATATAATCTCCCTCAAACTCTCCGTGAAACTGCTGGGAACGAAATACTCCACTAGCAGAAAGACTACTGATTACTTCTGAAGTCTAAACTTTTATGCTCACCCAAACCTAAAGGATTAATGTTCTATTTCTCAGCTATTTCTCTAGTTCTCAGTAAGACCCATCCCACGCTTCTTCGTCCTCCTCTTACGCCCCTTCCCTTTACTCCTGCAGGGCTGGACACGGCGGGGCCATGCATGGGAGGGCTGCACTCTGCATACCTGCTGCTCCCTGGGTGTGTCGGTGGCTGAGTCGCTCCCATGGATCTTTCCCGGCTCTAATTCCTGTGACAGCTCTAATTCCTCTGCCAGGGAGCTGCACTCAGGCTTGGTTCCACCAGAGATGCCCCAGGACATCAAATCTTAGTGTAGGTTCCCTTCTTTCTTTTCTGGTTTTCCCCCTGTATGCTGTGTGTGTTGGGATAACCACACCATGCTTCAGCTGTGAAAGCAGAAGCATTATTTTTTAATTCCTGAGCCATGTGCAGAGTTCCTGTGACGTGCAGAGTGCTTCTTGGTTGTCTGAATTCCATGAACAGCAACACAGGACAAACAGTGGAAGGGATGAAGCTCCCAGGGGACCTTAGTCTCCCTTGGGTGTTGTGTAATGCCCAAATTACAGTCTTTTTGTCTGCAGAATGGTGGTTCAGGTCTGGCCAGAGTTAAATATCAATTGCACGTTACTCTGGGAGTTACTCAGCAATGTGATACAGGTTTTTCATTTTTCACTAATACTCATGTAACCAGAATCATATCAATGGTGGATTGAGGTTGTCCCATATTAGAAGAGGTGGTTTTGTCTTTTCTGGGACTTTTTTCTTCAGTTTTCTTGCCTTGAGGGTTGTGTGGTGTCTCCTCCAAACAGTCCTCTGCAAGGCCAGTGAACCCAGAAGATGTTTACTGTCCTGTCCTCCCTACCCTGAATACTGAAGTACTGCAATTTAACTGAAATCCTGTGTGGAAATAGAAGCAGCTGCATGGAAATGGGATCACCTGCAACATGTAGGAGGACAGAGTGGTCTTTCTCTGAACATAAGCTAATATAACAATTTGGTTTTCAGCTTCCTTTAGGAAACGAAACAGGTTTTGCTGAGTTGGTCTAACGGACTGGACTCTGTAATGAGTAGGTGAGAATAAAAGTGCCCTTTCCATCTAGTAAAACCCAGCAGAGCCAGTGGCTTGCAATGAATTGTGTAGCTGCAAGGCTTAGCTCCATTTTACTGCTTGCAGGAAGGACATTTGCAAGCGGATCACAATTTCCTCTAATTAATCCATTATTTTAAATTATTATTCACAGGACTTCTGTTCATGTTCTTGGCCAATGGTAGCTTTTGGCAGGTGGGACTCGTGTCTGAGGAGGGAGCACAGATGGACAATGCAGAAGCCTCTAATTCGGCTGTCTCCTCTTTTCCCGCACAGAGGAGATGGGGACAGAGAATTCCTGTTCCCATCCAGCTCTGCTTGGCTGTGGGTACCATTTCCATAAATAAAAAAAAAAAAGCATGGAATTTAATTTGAGACTGGGGCAGGGGAGTGATCTCAATTTAGAACAACATCTCAAGGAATGGGGCAGATTGTCCATTGCTTGATATCCCTGGATGCCCTTTCTGGAAAGAACGTGAAAGCCAAGCACAAGCCGCCTCAGGCGCTAATTTCTGCAGTGTAATAGCAGCTGGCAAAGCACAGAGGTCTGCATAGATGATCTAATGATTCTTTCTGGACTTCAACATGATGAATCTATAAAGCATGTATTGCTGTAGCAGCTAGGTGCAATTTTAGAAATGTTAATGAGTAATTACATAAAGGTTGTCCACAGTCATCGATGTTAATCACTGTTCTTTTGCCAGGGATAATTAAGATGACACTTCAGCAGCATCAGCCAGTGGTTCCTGCTGTCTGTGCTGTCTCCTTCTCCCCTCCCAGCTCCTGCCATAGCTCTCACCCTCCTTCAGGGATCTCTTGACTCCCTTTTTTCTTCCCACCCTTTTAGCTCCAAGCATTTCTGAAGGGTCTGATTGACCATGGCCTGAGGATTTTTAAGCTGTTTATGAGCATTTCACATGGTCTTGTGAGGGTGAGCTGAGAGTGCTGGGAGAAGCAGATTTGAGTGATGAGAGGCAGTGATCTGCCTCTATGCTCCTACTCAGAGCATCATCACATTCAGCTCTGTCCTGCATGTGAGTTGCTTAGACAATGTATGCAAGTTACTTCACCTTTCTTCAGCCTCCTCATGAAACAGATGGTCTTCTCACCTTTTTTGTCCTTTTGTGTGTCTTGGAAACCTGATGAATGGTCACAGCCAGTATTAATGACCATGGAGGAGATGGAATAACAGCTGTGTAAGTATGTGATTTGTTGTAATAAAACATAAATTTTATCCACATTTTCACTCCAGCACCGTGATCAGATGTTCAGGTTTCAGACGATGGAAAGCCCATGATGGAGGTTTTGGCAGAGGAGAGATACCCGGGGTATCTCTGTGCCACTGTGGGTGGGTTGGGGTGTGAGTTCTCTCAGGCCTCTCCTGCAGATTTCCCAGGTGAATGAGTGGAAGTGCCTGTGTGCTGGCTCCCTGGCTGTAGGACAGGGAGGAGACAAGTGTTCACCTTCAGGGACCATGCACAGAGTCATGCCAAGAATGGGAAGGCCAACACAAGGTGTCTAAAGTTGGATCCTCCTTGGGGAGCAGGAGCTCTCAGCATCTTGTACCATAAAAAAGATCTGTTGTGTTGGCTCTGAACCTGCCCTGAGAGGACAGCACTCTTGTAGTAACCCAGAACCTCATGGGTGCCCTTTGCTTTGGGGATGGGAGGAAGAAATCTCTTTCATCAGCTAAGGATGGCAAGATACCCTAAACCCCCACTCCTTTATTCCTCCAAATCTTCATTTTTAGGAATGATAAATACAGATGTAAGTTAGATTTGAGGGTAAATTTTAGTATCAGAGGAAAGTGGGATAATGTTGAAAAGCCTTTAATGTGCTCTTCTGCAAAGCCTGTTGATCCTGTGCCTCCGACAGCTCCACATCAGCCTTGGGTAGCCCTGGCTCCTCCCTGGAGGAGGCCATTCCAGGGAAAATGTTACTCAGCACCCGTGAGGGTGTCAAAAACCCGTCCAGGAATAAAGACCTGCTTCCCCAGTCCTTAGCAGTATAAAAGCTCCTTAGACACACAAATGTGGTGTGAGGTCTTACAAGATTAGGGCAGCCCAGAATCACAGATGGATCTAGTGTCTCTCTGATTCCCACATTGACTTCAGACCACAGATAAGAAAGGTGAACTGATTCAAGACCCACAGCAGCTTTTTTGACCTAGTGCCTACTGCTCAAGCTCTGAAGTGCTGGTGCAGAGCTCCCTAGAGCCTCCCTCAGCAGCTTTTATCATCCTAGGAACTGTTGAGGATTCTCAAGTGTTGTTCCTGCCTTTCTGTAGTGCTTCCTCCCCTCGATACAGTACCTTCATAATCCCTGGTGTAATAAAAAATCTCCAAGAGACCAACAGACCTAGTTTTAAACCATTTAGGTAGGGCAATTTTGAAAATAAAAGCCATCTAGCCAACATTTTAAGCATGAACTGAACTACAGAGTAAGGGGAAAAAAATCTGTTCAGAATCTAAGGTTTTGACTGAGGAGGAAAAATGATTTTGTGAAGAAGATGCAAGCAAAGAAAATACAGTCAGGGTGACTTATTTTTCCACAGGGTGACACCAAACATATCTCGTCTTATTGTCTCTATACTATAAAAACTTATTGTTCTATCCCTTGGCTGTAATCAATGGCTGCTCCCCTGTGGCTTCACTGCCTCCAACAATATTCCCTGCTATTTCACACCAGAGCCATGTGGGCATGTGCACCCAAGAGAGATTTGAAGGTACTCTTACCATCTGAATGGTAAAAGGTCAATAATGGAGTTTTTAATGAAAAATGTGTCACACTTGGAAATCTCTCACCTATTAAAATGAAATAACCATCTCACTGTAACTGAGAAAAGACTTTAAAGAACTATTCAAAACCAGCCTCTCTTTTAATTTTACTCTGTACCTCTCATTCTAGTTACATTACTTAGACATTTTTAATTCACTTTGGAGTGAATTCCACTCCATTCACATGAGGGGTGCTGATTTTGGTGTGTGAACTGTTTTGTCCTAGGACACAAGTTTTGAGGAATTTTTGTGCCAGCTGGCTCTTCCTAAGCTTATCCTTGATAGATGATCATTCATTTCCTTAAAGTGTTATTAGGGAAACCACATGGTATCCGATTTGGAATTGTGCATGCATCTAAATTAGCTGAAGGCTTACTGTAATTAGTTTTAAAGGAAGGCTGCAGGTTGCACCAGAATTTGGGGATAGCACAGCTGTTTTATATGGGCAGCTGTGATGTCCGTGCCTGTGGGCCTCCTGGTAAACTAAGCTTTACTGGAGGGTGAAGGGAAATTCCTCCAGGAGATGAAATCATGAAAAGTGGCATATGGTAAAAGAGTCATATCTCTACCTACAATTTCTGAAATCAGTCCAGCCCGAAAAGCCTTGGGTTAAACATACACTCAGCCTTTTAAAAGCAGCCCTATGGATCAAATTGTCTCCTGAACACATAATTGCTTCATCTACTGCAGGAAAAAAAATCACACACTGACTCTCTCACACACACAGCCAGGCACTAAGCTGCAATTGCACTCAATGCAGCAAAATTCAAGCGTTGGAGTTGCCACTTTCACATTTATTACGCTGAAATCACTGTCACGCACAATTGGCACGGTGCTGCTCCCGGGCTGTAACTCCTCCTGTCCAGAGTTCACCGGCAGAACAATGGGAACCAAACGATCCCAGATGTGCTCTGAGCGCAGTATTGGGTTGCACACCTTCCCCAGCACCAGGCAGGGCAGGCCTGCTGCGTCTGCGCCTTCAGAGCACCACTGACATCAACCCTCATCCCCGGAGCGCAGGACAATGGAAAAATGGCAAGTTAAGAAAGCCCTGCAAATACTTGGCCCATTCAGGTGCGGTGTTAAAACCCTGCCAGAAGGACTTGTGTATGATTTATCAGCATAACACTCTGGCCAAAGCTAAAAACCAGACTTCGCTGCCCTGTTAATTTTGATACGGAAAACAGAGAAAGTTTAAAACATCGCTGTCCAGCTTAAAAGAAAACAAAAATCCAAACTGCTGTAAAGAGTGGATTGTGCTGTTTAAAGGGGGAATTCAAGTTTTCTGCTATATAACTAGGGAGTCAAACATCCAGCTTTTAGTTGAATGCATCTAAAGCCAACGATTCCGTGTTTTCCACTGGCTTGTCAGGAGTAAGGATTAGTGTTGCAACCATAGCTGTTTGGTTTTCCAGCACAGTGTATTTTTACTAATCCAAAGAGCTTCTCGTCAAGTAGCAACTCCCTTAAACCTCCTTTATGGAAGAATTTTGGACATTTTAAGTGGCATCTCTGTTACTGGAATGATCAGGGAATGTTTCTCACAGAGGATTGATGTTGGCTAGCAGACTAATACCCAACAGGAGGAAATCTCGGTGTATTTTGTGTGTGTGTGTGCTATTGAGCACTTATTCCATGGTAGACAAAGCAAAGTGTGTCCCAGCCGGGTGTAACTTCCCCAGCAGCCTCTGCTGGCAGGCAGTGCTGAGTGTGCAGTCCTGCAGGGAGCTCCTGCCAGCTCTCAGTCCTGCTGCTGCTCCAGAGGGACCTCACAGCACTGACAGCCCTGCTACAAGGGGGAGACACTCTGGCAGGGCCAGCGTTGCTGCAATGAGTCTTCTCCAGGGTTGAGAGTATATATTAAAAAATTATATATATATGTATGTCATACATTTAGACATATGTATACATGCATAATACCAACAAAATATATGTTAATATAAAATAATCTCAGCTTTTCACACAAGCTTTATATCCTTTATGTCCTTAGGATGCGACGTCAAGAGAAGCAACAGCTGGCAGATGCAAATGTCCATCAACAGCAGACTCTGGCAAGCTGTGGCAGTCTGGCCAGCAGGACCATGGAAAAAATTGTTAAATATGGCAAGATCCAAGGCCCAGGAATTCACATTTATCTTGGAATTGTCAGATTTCCATTGGACAGTTATTCCCTCACTGAAGCACAGTGGGAGGGTGGGACTTGTGCAGATTTACCCACAAAAAACTGTCCCTGCACCATGAGTCTGGCTGGCAGTGTATTTTCAGCTCTTTCCTTGAGAAGTCATTTTTAAAAATTATGTTCATACATAAATATGGCAAATATAAAAGCTGCAGGCAGGTAAAACCTGCGTTTTTTTCAGAAACAAAGGAATGGCTCTGATAACATTAAGTTTGAACAAAACATACTAGCCTTTGGGATAAATAATAACTAATCCAAGTCTCAGTGCAAAAAAAAAAAAAAAAAGGGCAATTGCAATTTTTGACTGTAAGGTTAAAGCCATCCCCTCTAATTGCACAGCAACACCTGCATCCCACTGCCTCAGGCAGCTGCAGCAAGTGAATAGAATCAGACCCATAAAACTCTTGGCAATCCTGCCACGGCAGCAGAGCGTGGTCAGCTCTGATCACCAGGCAAAGCACTCACACCAGGGACAGGCATGCTGTCACCTTTCATTTGAGGAAGATGATTTGAATTTTATCTTAACAAGCACAGTTACCCCAACCTCCCTGCTAGAACAACATTTCCATTTATGCATTACTAAACCACAAACACGTTGACACACTGGGCCTACCTCAACTCTTACAAAAAGGTAATTAATTAGGTGGCTGCTGCAGTCTAGGGGGAGCAATTTTTACTCACCGAGGCCCATGCGTTCCTCAGCAGCCAGTTTCCAGGGGCTTGCACAGATTTTCTCCTAAGTCTTTACCCCAAAACTTAAATACAAGCTGTTTAAACACACTGCCTGAAGTTGTGACTTTTGTAAGACATCAGAATAGTGTCAATTCTGCTGCTGCCCACACTTCTGTTAATTGGTACAAGTTTCAAAAATATTGCAACTGAATTTTTTTCTTCTGCCTGTTGCATCTATGATGCAATTGAGGGGAAATAAGTTTTGTACTCTTAAAAGCTGCCAATAGTACAAAACAGGAGGAAAAAAGCAACTTGCTTTGTTCTTTTGATAGTAATTCTGTTTCTTAGTGTAACCTGGGACTTTGAAAGTGGGTGTCTCTGCTCCCAAGGACACCTTGCTCCCTACAACTTTCTCTCTCCAAGAGAGGAAAGGTGAGAAAAAACAGCTCCCTGGCTGCGGGGGGAAGCACTCCTCCACCTGAAAATATTACACACCTGAGCAAGCAGAGGATTCTACATTCAACAGTCTGATTAAAAAATAATTTTTCCCAGCAGGGACAGATCAATTGGTACCAAACGGAATTTAGGAGGCACCCTAAGTGGCCTACTGAACATTAGAGGCTAGCCTGGCTACAGAAATAGGGCCAACAGCTCCAACATAAGTAGATCATGCAGATGCACACTGCAGATGAGAAAATACTTTCCCCTCTCCACCCAACTTAAGGTCATTCCTTCCCTGCCAGGCCAGCTAGAGTAAAGCTATACAAAAAGCAAGGCATTTAGAAAAATGTCAATTTAATGTGCAGTGGTAAGCTGGTACACAAACAAACCATTAGCAAGTGTTACAGAAAGAAATGTACACCATTTATTTTACAAATCTGAATGGAAGATGTAATCAAATTCTCAAAGAAGGTGTTCTTTTATTAAATACTCACACTGATGACATTCTTTGTCTGACTACCATAAGTGATTAGGCAACTCCAATTCTAAAGTTGTGAAAAACAGGCTAAAAAAGCAATAAAACTATGTGTGACTCCTCAACCCAACATAATTGGGCAAAATCAGATCTTCAAGTTGCCTTACTACTGCTTTGAATCCAACTGAAGATCTTTTCCTGACCCACAGTCAGGGAAACAATTCACAGAATTAGCAAATAACTTATAGCACTTTAAGAATATGTTTTCTTCCCAAACTGACTCACCAGTACTTGTGCCATCTAGTGGCCCCTTTCTTCAGGCAAGTACCATGATTTGTTATTAAAAGCCTTTAGCTAAGGCTGCTTCTCTATTATTTATGGTGCTATTATTTTATAATTTTAAAAGGTTAGAATATGCAATGCAGAAGACTGCTGATGACTGGGAGGATCAAAGAGAAATTCACCCTCTTCTCCAGACACCAACCATCAACACAAAGCACTTGTACTAAAAAGGACATGACAAAAATACATTTTTCCTTTCTTCAAAAAGGCCTTGTATCCCCTTCAATTAAACCTCTAGTTAGAGTATAGAGCAAAGTAACTGCTTACATAAAAAAATGAATCCTTTAGAGTAAAATGGCTCTCCTCATTCTCAATTATTTGTGTCTGAAATACTTTTGTGTATGTTTTATCAGAAAATACTTTTTTCCTGTATGTTTTATTAGAAAAACAGAACTATAGCTTCAATTTGGGTTCTTTTGCCTCCAAAGCCTTGGTTGCTAGTTCAACTCTTTCTTTTAACAAGCTAGCTTCTTCAGCACTCTTATGGGCCTGTGCATGTTTCAGTAAGAAGTGGGTAAGGAAGAGTTTCAAGCCTTCCCGTAGCAGTCCCAGTTTGGGGTTGTCAGACACCCTGTAAAGATAAGAGATCAAAAATATTATTTACTCTTCTACTGTTTCAGAAGTTTCTTAACTTACTTTATCTTCTTCAAATACAGACGTTAAAACCCCCCAATCTATAAAAGGAGCTTTATTGAAGAGGCTTTCAAATTACCAAGTCTGGTTTGGCAAACAGCCCAAACACTCAACATACAATTGGCCCTCGACAATAAAACAGAATATTGCTGCCTCAGACTTGCTTTATGTAAACAATTACATTACAGCAAAAAAACAAGGCAAACACCATGTTCAAGCTTCCTTGTGTTGCTGTGTAACAGCTGAAACATCACCACCTAATTTCTTTTAATTTTGTGTGACATTGCAAGTTCTACCCACTCAAGCCCTAAGCATCTCCAAGGATGGAGATTTCCCAGCCTCTCCAGGCAACCCAGTCCCATATCAAAAATAAGATTTTTCAGACAATGTTGATAAAAACCCCATAAAGAAATCCTTCCTAAGATACCTCCTAGCACTGACCACTGGCTGAGCGAATCCCACTTTCTGGTACAGCAATAACAGGTAATGACAGAGCTCTGCTCGTAAAAAACCAAACTGATACATTGAATATTTGAAAGCCTTATTTTGTGTAACACTTCTTACAGCTGCAGCTCTATCAGAGCCTGTGCCAACACACAAATGATACACCTCCCGCACTCACCCAGAGAGCTCCCTTTTTAAGGGATGGAGGGCTGATGTGTGGAAAACACAGCATGTAATTCAAACAAAATAAGCAAACTTCTTATCTTCCTAATTATGCACCCCCACAAAGGGTTCCCTGGAGATCTCTCTGATCACTTACCTCACAAAAATGTCAGTAAGTTCCTCAGGATCTGCTTTCATTAACAGTGTGCTTAATACTTGTCTCAAGAAACGGACTTTGGGTTTATCTAGCTCACTGAATTCAATTACCTGGCAGGCAGAGAAAGAGAATTAGATTAATTCAAGTATTTCAAACAGCTGTCTTCTCTTCTAAATGAAGAGCTTTTAGCACACCAACTGGTTTCTATATACTGAGTCTTGAGTTTGGCACAGAGGAATTAACTGAGAATGCTGTCTCCAAAAGCCAATCAATAAGGAAAGTAGAGAACCTTGTAAGGAAGAGAAGTCTACAAGTACCAGAATACCAGATATAATTTCTCAACTAGATAAATACTTCATAAGTACCTAGGACAATCCATTTAAATGACTGTTTTATCCATTTCAACTATTCTTTTAATAAAATTCTATGGACTCCCCATTCTGAAATCCAAATTCTCAGTAGATTTCTTTCTTGTCTAATAAAAGACAACATCAGCTAAAACCCATAGCACAAAATCCACCGGCAAAGCCTGTTAATGAAGGGGTCTCAGTTCCAACTCTGGACACTCTGAAGAAAATAATCTTATTTTCTGAATGCCTGGGTCACCACAGGTCCTCCTTCCCCCAAATGACAGTATTACTATAATCAAATGGAATAATTTGACAACTTTAGAACAAGTTTTATCTGAGCATAATCAGCCAAAGTACCTGCTAGGTAACAAAAAATACACAGAACTAGCAAATGCAAGGAAAACACAGAAGGATTTGGGAAGAGACACACAAACCTTGAGAACTGAAAGTGGCAGTGACTTTGTCCTTATTAAGTGAGCCAACAGCGAAATCAAGTTGGAGATGGCAGCAGCTGACAGGTTTTCTAAGTCCCTGATTTTGTCCCAAATACTGAACTGAAATGTCACCTAGAGGTCAAAGGTAAAAAAAATAATCCTACAAATCAAGCAGCTGTTTAAATGAGTAACAATATAACAAACCTTTTGACCTTCTATTCTTTATGAGCCCTCTGTTAATTAACAGAAATGCTTGATCAGACTGTTCCAATTCTTTTAAAATGCATGAAACAGAATAAAGAAAACCTTCTGCAGTAATTATTTTATTTCCTATTCATATGAGTATGCCTTACTGAAGGCATACCTATACCAGCAGAATTTTTCCCTGGGATCAAGATCCTAACAGGCATGAATCCATCCTAAGGTATTTAATAACTGTATTCCTAACCACAGTTATGACACTAAATCAAAGAAGAAGCAGATTTTTCTTTACCTGAAATCGTCTTTCATATTCACAAAACTTGTTACCCAAAAACGCATAGAAGGGATTAAATGTCTTCTCCTGTAAGCAGCAGTAAAGGATGACATGAACTATTTCTCTCTCCTGCTGATCTTTCAGTCCAAGCCTAAAATTTAGCAAGAGAATGAGAACCACTTAGTATGGAAAAAATTACTGACACAAAGTAAGAGCTACAGTCAACATCTGAGAGTAATACTTTAAAAAAATCTCCAAACATCACATTAAATTTTACTTGTTAGAAAGTTCTTATGAAGTCTTTAAAACACTGGATGGACGCAAACCCTTAGGACTGTGGGCTACACCAGCATCCTGGCATGGCAATGTGGAAATGCTGCAATATTACGAGTGTTAAAGGAGTGGCTGCAAAAGCAAGACCTCAACAGACAGAAGTGGAATGATACAAGTATAATCACTGCCCAGGGAAAGACAGGCAGCCCACGCCACATCTGTAGCTCTCCCTGAACTAAAACAGAGGAGAGGGCACAGTAATATCATGGCTGTGCCTTTGAGCACAGCAGTGGCACTGCAGCAAACGCTGCTGCACAGACACCACTACAAGGGCCAAATAGTGAAACAAGAACTGCAGGGCCCTGTTGCTGTTATCTCACACTTGTACCTATGGTCACGGGAGGAAGAACAGCCTTGGGATCAGTATAAGCCTATCTGGAGAAACATGTCCAGGGCCCTTCAGCTCTGTGGTACTTAGGGATAAGAAAACGTTCTAAGATGTTTCTCCTACTTAGTTGGTGATATGAATTTTTTAATCTGCAGGTGAACTACACAATACTTGAAATTCAGTCAGTGATTTCAAAGCACCTTAAAAAAACAAATCTGAAGAAAACACTATCTATGAGTACTTATGTTGGCTGCCCCAGTATGAAGGCCAAGCACTGAGCAGCCTTTAAGTCTAAAAGAAGACTGAGACACTTTGGCAGGGAATGGTAACTAACTCATAATGCACCTGGGTCTCTGAATAATATGATTTAACTTCCAGGGCTGCCAAATGCTTGGCAGCATTAAAACCAATTAAGATGAAAAATGCTTCATATTATAATCTGAAAAATATCAAACAAAATTCTCCTCATTGCTTCAAGCTCAAGTTTCATGTGGCATTAGTACAACTCAAGCATACTTTCTAACCAAGTTTGACTCCACTGGAACTTGCCCTGCTGTCTGCAGAGTAGTTTGTCATTGCTTGATGCCACTGTCCCTCGTTTGTACACACCTCCAGACATCTGCATTGCATTTGATCACAGACACACCAGATTAACAGAGCAAAAAATATTGCTGTTCAGCCCAATCTCCCCAGAATTTAAGGAAATTTTACACCAGGAAAATCTCGGATGATTTCTAGGCTGATTTCTAATGAGCAGTGAAAACTTAAAAGTCTGCTTCTTCAAAAGAGCAGCACTGTAAGTGCTGTGCCTGTGATGTAACTCACCTGCTCCTCCATCAGCCAAATTATGTCTGATTTTAGTGCAGAGCAACTAGAAGGGTTTTTTACAAATACACAGGTCTGCAGTCACTGGACATGCATTTAATAGATGCCTCCTGAAATTACACTGTAATCACTAATTTGGCCCACTCTCCTATTCTTGGTTTATCATCACTTCTATCATGACTTGCTTATTTAGGCAGTACTCATGTTGCCAAATAGTTGTAACCAAGTAACAACACCTGGATTTTCAATTTTGTTCTTACTTCTTCACAGAACTAGCAGTATTCTATCTTTTCAAACCTAGCATTCCTCAGCATTTAAATTTTAAGAGTCTGGACTGCTGAGCTTCATCATAATCCTGCAGAGATTTCTTAAACCTGGTAATCTTTGATAAAGAACGTGCAACCACCTCACCAATTAAATCATTTACGAGTTACAGTATTCCCATGGGAATGTACGTGTTGATGGCCTTAAGAATTTCCCACTGTTAAATGGGATAACTGCCTCTGAAGTAGTTTATTTATCACCAGCCTCTAAGCAGGTTAGCTGTCATCAGCTGAAGCCCAAGACTATCATTGCCTTTAGATCAAAAATAGCAACTCTAAACCCCCCCTTTTAAAAGCCAGTTCAAATTATTTTAGTAGATACGATCACTTTAGTAGATACTTGCTATCCTGAATTACACATCCCACTACAACAGGGTACGTGAGCCTCTTAAAAAGTGTCAGTATTTTCTGAGATGTAGAGTTTCTCACAATATTTATCTCTACTTTTAAAATTGCCTATCAAACTGAAGCAGAATTCATTCCCCCTCCAGACTGAAACTATGGTTTGTGAAGGAGGTGTGGCCCTTCATGCTGATGAAGTGGATCAAGTCTCACTCTGTCGTCTTTGTCTCCAGCGATTTCCCAACCCTCCCTTTACATTGACACCTCTGCAAACACAAGCTGAGCCACTTCTGGGAGCTGCTCTGCCTTCAAACTAATTACCTTCATTTGCAGTAAGGAAGAGAAGGATTAGCAAAACTATAAAGGCTGGATTTTATATAGTTTAAATCATCCTTTAGCCACACCTCAACTCTGCCACAGACCTAGCAGAAGGAGAATCAACAATCTCATGAGACTGACATCAAACACATGAATATAAATTCCCATACACTCTAGAACGCATGTTCACCTTGAAATTAATTCCTTCACTGACAATTCTGTGTACTTTCCATTATACTCTGCCAGATGCAGGCAGATTTAAGAATTCCTCTCTCCAAGCCTGCTGTACAAAATCCATACCATCACACACCAGGCAATCTGCAGAGGGTTTTTCTGCCAAGCCTGTATGTATTGAGATTTGTGTACTAGTTTAAATAGTACAGATGAGAGTCAAGCCCAATTTGCAAATTGAGCTACCAGGTCTTGGCAGGAGCTGCAGCAGCAGCTAATTTCTTTTAATTGAACAGGCCATATTAAGATATTGGAATGACTCCATCACAGTCTTAAATTCAAGCTGTGTTTTGCAGAAGTGGCATTTAATCAAATATTAGTTGACTTTATTACAAAGTCTGTTTTGGTTTGGTAAGCAAATTAAATAATTGCATGCCACCCTGGTAAAACAATTCCCTTGAATTACAAGGCCGTGACAGAAAAGTTCAGACCTGATCTCTTCCCTCCCACTTACTACAGACTTACAATTAATATCCTGACAGACACAAAGAAGAGGTTAGTTTTGAGCTTTTCCCTGATCACATCTTGTTCTAAAGAGCTATTTGCCAAGTGGTAAGAAAACTGGTCTTAATGCAAAATGTGACCCTGGAGCAAATCCAAAGCTAGTAAATTCTGCAAGAGGGAAGTGGAAGTGCTAGAACACTACCAGGTCATGCAAGGATGGGCAGAGACCTACAACATGCCTTAGCAAGGTGGCAAGAAATCATGGAAGTGGCAGCAGTACAGAAATCCCAGAAATCCAGCAACAAAACCAAGAGGTGCTCTGCAGCTTCTTCTGGACTACCTCTGTAAGGAAGCAAGCCTTCAACAGCCTTCCATCCACTGGACTTGGACACACAGGTTCAATGCAAAGAGATACAGCATCTTTTGATGTAAGGAGCCTGTAAGTCACAGTTATAGATGAGTGACAAGAACAGAGGCTACATCCTTCCTCTGACTGCCAGTCAGTTCTGCCTGGCCCCATTAGTCCTTACACCAGGGTTCTGGTCCTTTCTCCTACCTTTTTACCCTATGTGGATCCCTAGCTATTTACTTTTTTTAACATTATAATAATTTAATTGTGTAATAAATGCTCTTAAGCCTATTTTATGCTATTTTTCCAACCCATTTAATGCTATTTTTAGTTATGGGCTGTCTTCTGTGCTAGTCTGTACTTACTTGAGCAGCTTTTCAAAGGCATCCATGAAGTCTTCGCTTGTCATCAAGACACAAAAAATACTTCTCCTGATATCAGTATTCATTCTCTGCTTACGAGCAAGCTCCATTATCTTTGAACTCACCTGAAAATAGTTATATGCTATTTTAGTTATGAATTTGCTATTTTAGTTATGCTTGATTAAAGAAAGCTATTTCTGTACAGCCCTGAATAATACCACTAATGAAGCTCTCCAGTAAATTATGAGTCAGCAATCCAAAGGTCTTGAGCTTTTGTCCACAGGCACAGGCATCATCAGGAGCTTTTTCAAATATGGAAATACATTTTAATCTATTTTAATTGTGCTAATAATTTTTAAGATGTGCTTCTCTGATGTAAATCACCATGACCATCTCGCCACATTACTTTTAGAATCAGCTTGGATATGTGCCACAGATAGATACCACTACTAGCAAATCCACTTTTAAATCAAATCTTTTCTTTCACAACAAGATAATGAACAACAAGCTATAGCATAATATTTGTAGTACCAGCTCTTATGAAGCATATCACTACATTTTAAAAAACCTAACAGCAGAATTTATAGTCCAAAAGCTTAGCCTTACAAGTGTCTATGAAGGTTTTTTTGGCGGGCTCTGAAACGAATTTATTCACCTGTATGAACAAGCTGCAAAAGATCACAAACACTTAGACATGCAACTAGCACTGCTCGGATTTACCTTTCCTACATGCAGTTTTTGCTGAGTCTTGCTGTTTGTGTCACTGATCATTGGTGCTCCACTCCAGGATGACCCCACAATCCACCACCGACCAACCTGGTCAGCACTGAGGAGAGATTCCAGGGACACACGGAGCTGCGTGTCTTTTCCCGAACTGCTGTGAACCTTGAATAACAAAATACAAATAAAAACAACACAAAAGCTTTTATTTCAAGCTTTTCTTTTTAAAAGAAAACTATAAATAATTACTTACAATTACTTTTAAACAAATACTTAAAAAAAGTAAGTTAACTTCCATAAAGGTCTTCCCATGTTTCCTGCCCAACCTTTGTTTCAGTCAGTAATCTGAAAGAATTTACAAGTTTCCCACATGCAGTAATTTTTTAAATATAAAAAGTCATATAAATGTATATTTAGAAGCTCTTGATTTATTTTTAATTTTAAAGCAGAGATACTAAATTAAAAAGTAGCCATCTTCCAATCACAAAATTTGACTAGAATTCATACAATGCTGACACTGAAAATCAGTTGCAGCATCTTACAGTCTGGTCACAATTTTCCTTTTGAACACTTGTGATTAAATAAAATGATACAACAAACCAGCTTAAGTTTTGCACAGCTCAACTAACGAAAATTTTAAACTCTTTGAACAAAATAACAATTTTCAACAAAAGAGTCTACAAGTGTATCAGCAGGACAGTGAAAACTTAAGAGAGGAAACTCTACAGAACTAGGTTACCTAGCTTGTTTTTGCCTGGCCTGTTATCCTTATATGCACATCCTGCACTTATAAATTACTGTTACCCCTTTTATACTGAGTTGCTCTAGGCAAACTGCCCTCTCTTTGTCAAAAAAACAATAAAAAACCCCAAGACCCCAACCAACCAACTAACCCCCCAAAAAACCCAAGAAGAACATCCAGGTTTTCAGAAGTGTTAGACTTCCAAAATAATTCTGATCAAGTTAGGAGCAGGTGTGTGCATCCAAAGAAAGAACTTGTCATACTGACTCGTTTTTTCTGCACAGTCATTAAAGATCTCACAGTCTTTTTCACAGATCTTTGATAGGACTTTGAGACAAAGTCTTTGGCTAAATACTATGTCCTTTCCCAAACTGTTCTGCAAAAGGCTGGACAAGGAGGTAACACTTAATGATGTAAGAACTGATTTTTGCCCACCAGTTTCAGACTTAAATGAAGTAAAAATACTATAGTCCATCAAGCCAAAACACAATACAAAGAACTACTACTGGTTTAAAGATAACTGGGCTACATATGCCAAGAAAGTTCTCACCAGTGCTCTTTGCAATTTGCGGAGTCTTTCAACTGGTTCAGGATCATAACCAGGAATCTTCCGCATGTCGTTGTTCCTTAGTGCCAACATCGTCTCTAGCATAAAGCGAACCTATTGGGAAAAGAGACATTCCTGGGGATTATGTGCTGTAGGTTTATTAAATATAGTAGAGAGCATACTCTGAAATTACTGTTCTGTCAGGATAAGCAGCTCAGCTGGTAACACAGATTTTAGATCACACGAATACAAATGTATGTTTATTATAATGCCTATTATATTAATTTGTGCACAAACTCCAATTCAAAGCTTGATCCGCTAAACAGCAACCCCGGTGACCATTACTTTAATTGTACAAAGTTTCATGAAACAGAATCACTGTCCACTGCATAAGACACAAGAGTCCTGTCTCACCATCACAAGCATTTTGGTGTCTGTGTTGTAAGTAATAATGGGGCGAGACAGACACAAAGAATGCAAAAAACTCAATGCAACAACCAAACACTAATGGTAAATTAGAATGTAAGTAGAATGTAGCAGAAAACTTTTTTAAATTAACTAATATATCTAGGTACTTATTAAAGTTTATTGAGAATATAAAGTCCTTAAAAACACACACATACCCTAGTCTGATCTTGGAACTTCTTCTCTGCTGTGCTTGCTTTCCTCTGCGCTTCAGTAATCAGCTCTTTCAAAGCCAAGGCATCATCCTTTCTTAAGGAAAAGCCCACGTTTTTCAGAAGAAACAAAATCAGCTCAATCTCTTTTTCAGTGAAAGTGCTAACAAGCTTTTTCAGAATATCAAAGATCAGCAGGCAGTGAACCACATGGAAGTTATACAGATGAGCAATCAAGGCAAGCAGATTTTCACATTCTTTCCCTTCAGCATCACTTTTACAGAGTTCATCAAATTTCTTCACCACGGCTTCCAAAAAGTGAGCACCGACCTGGCAACAATTCCATTAAGGGGAAAAAAAAATTCAGCAGTTAGCTGTAAGTAGATTTTATAGACAGCTGTAAAACATTAATTTTTGGGTCACTGCCATTGTTAATTTTAAAGACAAATTGTTGCTCTTGTCAACCAATATGGGTGTTCTAATTTACATGCACAAATATCTAAGTGGTGTGATGTTTTCATAAAAGTTTAGGTTATTGACACCTCATTTACGACATCCAGTTGCCTTTTAAAGCCTGTGCAAGAAAAACAAGTTATGAACTTACAGTACACATACATCAGCATTTGTTTACATCATTTTCATGAACACATATTGGCAACTTTCCAGCTGTCAGGCTAGCAGTGCTACTGCTAGTCATTCATCTAGTAAAAGCTGCATGTCAAACAGCAAAAGCATCACTGAGTTCAGCATTCCACAACGAAATCCTTAACAGGAGTATAAAAAGTAGTATTGTGAAACAACCCTCAAAATACCAAGCTTTCACAGCTGCTGAGCATCAGCTTAGGTTGATTTTGAAGCTGGGGTAACTCTTAGCCATTTGTCAGTGGTACAGTTTAGGAAAGAAATTTTGGAATCTCTGTGTTTCTGAAGAGAGGGTTGATGGCAAAGACTGGAATTAGAAAGCATACCAAAACACTGCTGCTAAACAAGACTCTCCCCATTAGTATGGTGCTAAAATCTGCTGACTGTTCTTATGAAACCCTCGAGCCCCAGCAGCAGTACTGACTTGCACTGCATGCCTTGACTAGCTTAGGTTTCAACTATCCAGTAACTGCATAAATATATAAACACAGCTACTGGAATCTCAACTTCTGCTTTGCTCAACCTAATCTTCAGTGCAGCTGTACTATCACACTTTCATGTAATGCATATTCTACATTTATTTTACAGAAAAAACAATGGGGCTTTATAGTAAACTCAAATTATAGTCTTGGATTCAAAGGTGCTGTGTAACTGAGTCAGTAGTACAGAACAGTCTGTATATCATCTACCTATATTTCTGATACCTATTAGTCTATCTGTATGTAAACCCTACAAATAGGTATTTTGCCAAGTTTCAACTTCTAAAAAGATTTTGATTCTCTTCTTAAAACATCATTGTAGTATTATATTTGGAGTCACAACTGCCTTTCAAGCAGAGAAAAGGGACAACAAAAAAAGTTTAATGTCAAGGCTGCACAGAGAAAGCTGCTGTAATTGCACCCATCTGATATTTAATGAGGTTTCAGAGCCAGCATTCAGGCCTCAATAGGACAAACTGAAGAACTTGCATCAATGCATCTTTTACATTGAGATGTTGAAAAAAAAAGTGCAATTTGACGGCAACATGGTGCTGAAACACCTCAGTTTTCTGACAGACGTTTCACTGAAATTATCTAAAGTCTTCCCTTTCACATCAGCACCTTCAGGGTCTCCCTAACAGTGTGCAAGAGAGGATTTTATCCCCATCATTTATCAGGTTTAAAAATACAAAACAAAATCTCCCCCAAAACTGCCATGCCTTTTGAAGTGTTTTACATTCCAGAGTCATTGTTATACCTACTTAATTCCACTGATTTGGGTTAGAAAAGCACTTTTTTCCACCAATGTAAAAGGATTTCCATACCTGTAACACTTTCCTGATCCGGATACACATCGTTCAAAATCAATACCCTCATGTTCCCAAGAGAACAGAAATGCATTAGTGTAATTAAAGGGGAGAGAACTTGAAGCTTAAAAATTTTCGGTTCCTGGATGCAAAAAAATTTTTATGAAAAAATGATATTTTTATAACTGACCAACGGTAACTCACGAAGGAAATAAAATCAGATAAAGCAACAGACTTGGCCCCTTTCATTTGTGGACAACTTGAAAATAAGCTACAATTATTGATGAAACTCAACTAAATATGCCTTTTAGTGACACACAATTAAAAATTACATGGCAGTTAAAACAAAACATCATGGAAAACATTCTACAATATGTATAATTACACAAAATTAGTCCCAGTCACAACAATTACCTCAATTCCTACATTGTGATGAAGAATGCTAACCAAGAGGACATGCTCCATCAGCAGCCTTGCAGGCATGGCAACTGCAGTAACACAGGCATTCATGAGAATATCTGTCAGAGTGTCGTTCATGTCCTTCCTGCTGTTGGCCATGTAGAGCTCTTCCATCTGTCCACTAATGGAGGACAAATTTGGTTCACTCAGCCTATGGAGAAACAAGATCCAATGTTCAATTTTATTTCTCTTTACACAGTTTCACAATTTTGAGTTTACCCAACAAACAACTATTATTTTTAGAGAAACTAGTGTGGCTTAAGAAAATATTGAAGATTGAATAGATGACTGGAAGGGACCTTTTGTATTCCTCTGTGTTCACTATACCAAAAAAGTGTAATATATTTAAATCTGGTGTAGTTTTAAAAAATATTTACATGTAAAAACACATTAGCAGCAGTATTTATAAAGTACTGTCAATGTGCTTACTGTCACACTGAACAGATTTAGTAAGAAAACAAACTGTGCTCAGCAGTTGTAACTATGGCACATCAGTCTTTGAAGAAATGAATTATGCAAATAATTCCTGCTTTCATATATAAGGTATATCCAATTTCAAATGACTGAACAAACTCCAATCTGCATTTTACAGATAACAGATAAAAATTGCCAATAGATGTCTTATTTTAAAAATACTTTAAAATTTAAATGACTGTTAATTATTTTTTTCTGTTTTAAAGTACTTTAAGTTAGGAAGTGTTGCTCCTTCTCAGTTGTAGGGCTGGAGATATTTAATTTAATTTAGAAAAAGAGTGGGTTTGTTTGGGGGGTGGTTAAAGTTCACACTAAGGTTTTTTTAGAACCATACTCCAAGCGACACTCAGTGAATTATACCTAGCACTTGCAGGGAAGTGCTGTGTGGAATCCAGCCCAATCTTAAATTTATTTCCTAGATTTTTCAATGTCTATAATGACTAACTTTGAAGAATTTATATCAACAAGGATAATTATTCTTAACAATAGCAGACATGATTGCCAACTTAAAATCAGTTTGTGGAGAGAAAAGTCACATTCTTGTCACCTGGCTCTGAATGATGAGCACTGTCACAATGAAGCAGAAAGATTAACAACTTTCCTCATTACATTACCTATTAATGAGGCCATTCACCATTTTCTTCAGTCTTCCCAATTCTTCTCTTTTCTTGTCATCTAGTGTCTCCTGAGCTCTCCTTACTTGAGGGGGAACATACTTTGTAGCACTGTGATTGTGGCTCTTACCAAGAAAAGAAGAAAACAAGATATCAGATGAGACCAGTATCTTAAATAGAAATGTATGTTGGTGTTCAAGTATTTAAGATTAATATACCAAACTTAGTTAGGGATATATCTTACTATCTAGTAATCCATGCCAAAGGAACAACATACAGAAGAGATGCAGGGAAGAAATTACCCTTTACAGCTAACTTGACAGCAGCAAAGCCCCTCTTCCCTATCCACGACATTTTCTCTAAGTTATGCTTATTAAAACTTGACATCTTATGTCTTGGTTTTAGCCAGGTTTTATCAGTGACAGTGTAAGTTAATGCCACGAGGGCTGAATGACCTGTGTGACCTCCCTGGGAGCACCCGGGGTGCGCTGCCAGAGGCGAGCATCCTACCTCAGCAGCCTCAGCATCCTCAGCATCCTCCTCCTCCTCCTCCTGGGGCTCCCCGGGGGATGAGGCCGAGCTCTCGCTCTCACACTGGTCTTCCTCGCCATCCCCCTCGGAGGCGTCTGAGGCGTCTTCCTCCTCCTCCTCCTCTTCTTCATCCTCCTCCTTCACGTCTTCTTCATCCTCCTCCTCCTCCTCGAGCCCCGGCTGGCGCTCCCGCGGCCCCGGCTTGGTCTCCTTCTCCTCCTCCTCCTCGCCGCTGCTCTCGCAGAGCCCGCTGAGCCCGGCGCGGGTTCCCAGTGCCCCCAGCACGTACCCGAGCCCGTCCCGCAGCAGGCTCTGCGGCACCCGCTCCGCCTCGGGCCCCTCCCGGCCCCGCCGCCGCCGCTTCCCCAGACCCAGCTGCCGCTCCAGCCGCCGGATCTCCCTCTCCTCCTCCTCGTTCGCCTCCAGCAGCGCCCGCTTCCGAGCACGGGCGGCGGCACACGGCTCGGACGGAGCCGCTTTATCCGCAGCCGGCTTACCCAGACCCCGCTTGGCCGGAGCCGACTTGTCCGGAGCCGGTTTATCCGCAGCCGGCTTACCCAGACCCGGCTTGCCCGGAGCGGGTTTAGCCGGAGATGGCTTACCCAGACCCGGCTTGCCCGGAGCGGGTTTACCCTGAGCCGGCTCGCCCGGGGCGGCGGGGCCCTCCACCAGCTCCCCGCGTTGGAGCCGCCGCCGTCGGCTCCGCTTGAGCCTGCGCTTCTCCTTCCTGGCGTCCCGGCGGCTCCTGCGGCTCTGCCTGTGCGGGTCCCCGGGCAGGGCGGGTGGGGTCTGTGCGCCGGCCGCCCGCACGAAGCCGTGCACGGCCTGCCGCAGGCGGCGGAGCTGGGTGGAGCGGCGGGCCCGGGCAGCCCGCGGCCGCCCCGCCGTGCCGCCCGCCGCCATGCCGCGCCTGGGCGCCGCCATCTTGGGGGGGGCGCACCGCCACTTCCGGCGGCGCCGGGCACAGCGCCCCCTGCCGGGCACAGCGCCCCCTGCCGGGTGGGCGGACCCCACAGCGCGGGAGGGCACCCCTTTGTGCTTATGTGGGTAAGAACCCCACAGTCAGTTTGGTTGGGAAAGGTCTCTGAGGTCATCCAGCCCAACCTGTGACCGAACACCACCGTGTCAAACACTGACTGGCACGTCCAGGCTTTCCTTACACACCTCCATGGACCGTGACTCCACCACCTCCCTGGGCAGCCCATTCCAGCGTGTAATCCCCCTTTCTCAGAAGGAATTCTTCCTAGTGTTCAACCTAAACCTCCCCTAGCATAGCTTGAGACTCTGTCCTCTTCTTATTGTGTCTCTGGTTGCCTGGGAAGAGCCCGGCCCCCCTGGCTGGACCCTCCTCTCAGGGAGCTGTGGAGAGCAGTGAGGGCCCCCCTGATGCTCCTCGGCCCCTAAACACTCCCAGCTCGCAGGACTTGTGCTCCAGACCCCTCTCCAGCTCCGCTGCCCTTCTCCGGACACGCTCCAGAAAGAAAATGTAAGGCTTGTCTACCTCCTCACAGCAGGGACTGGAACAGCTTGTCTCTCACAGTGGGGTCACAAGGCTCTTGCTGCCACTGCTGGAGGTTCCAGACACACCAGGACCTTGGACGCACCAGAACCCTGGACACACCAGAACCCTGGATGCACCAGAACCCTGAACACACCAGAATTCCAAATGCACCAGGACCCTGGACACACCAGGACCTTGGACGCTCCAGACCCTTGGATGCACCAGAACCCTGGACACACCAGAACCCTGGTGGACACACCAGAGCCCTGGACACACCAGAACCGCGGACACACCAGAGCCCTGGTGGACACACCAGAATCCTGGACGCATCAGAGCCCTGGAGGCACCAGGACCGTGGACACACCAGAGCCCTGGATGCACCAGAGCCCCGGCCTCTTCTCTCCCTGCCCAGACCCACATTTTGAGCCCCTTCCAACCCTGCCAAGCTCAGGTGTCTCTCCCTGAGTGTGCCAGAGGCAATGCCCACATCCATGATCTCTGTGGAAGTGCTGACTGCTCCCGGGTGTCTCCATCCACCAGCATCCCTGCCACAGGGATGTGCCCTCCCTTCTCAGGGTGACTGCTTGTCTGTCATCCCTGTGATCAGGGGGAATTAAATGTCCCACAGCAGTTTGCTGCTGTCAGCAGGAAAACCAATTGGTTGGTGTTATTTTTAGTCTCTTTGCTTTTCTCCAGGGTTATGCAGCCTGCTGGGCGTGTGCTGGTTCCCGTCATGGCTGGCAGGTGCCTGGAGTTTCCCAAAACACTGAATTCACCCCAGTTTCAACAGAAAATGGGCAGAGGAAAGAATTTCTCTGCTGAACAAAATGCCACCAGATGAGCTTAGACCTCAGCAGACACTAGAAAAACACAAATGAAAGCTGGCACACATGGTCCTGTTTCAGAAAAAGGGTCAGTCTTGGATCTCCTGTGGGGACCAAATCTATAGGAAGTCAGGCTTCATTTTGTTCATTGTCGTTGCACTCCTGACCTCTCTCGGACTATGAAGTACTGCATGGAACTTATCTTTTACCCGAAAACTTTATATGGCTCTATTACTCAGAAGATTATTTTTGTCTTTCTATGCATTTTTCCTTAGTCTGTGATTACATCATATGTCCTAGATGACCCATGCCTCAGAAATCCAGCTTTCTCAAGGCTGATGCATAATGAATCTTTCACCCTCAGTGACAAGATACGTTGCATTGATTTGTCAAGTCATTCCTTTTGCTACATTTTAAACTA
The DNA here is from genome assembly GCA_035583185.1 of Anabacerthia variegaticeps. Classification (NCBI taxonomy): domain Eukaryota; kingdom Metazoa; phylum Chordata; class Aves; order Passeriformes; family Furnariidae; genus Anabacerthia; species Anabacerthia variegaticeps. The sequence continues at coordinate 8,012,556 of JAWWEW010000078.1, read as the reverse complement.
TATATTATGCTGTAATTTATAGCTGGGCCACTCTACTCGTGCACAGATGGCTCACATGCATTTTGCATCCTATTTAAAGATTTATCGATAACAGTAATCCAGCAGTGTGCCAGAATGCAAGATAAATACAGCTGAATATAATTTCAGAAAATGTTAGGTGCTTTTAAAACTCTGAGATTTGCATCTTCCTTCTCTCTCATCATGTAATTTGTCATTCAGGGCAACAGAGCTTTCCAATAATGGGAAATTTCACATATCTTTGAAGAGAGAAAATGCCAATATTTGCCTTCTTCAGTACTTCATGTCACAAAGTAAAATACAGTAAGCTTGTATTTTGCTGAACCCCATCATCTCAAATTCGAGTGAAAATGGGTATGACACTTCTGAAAAAAATACAGAAATGGAATTATTATTACCAGCTGATACACTAATCCAGGATTCAGACCTAGTGATGCCATATCAAAAGAAATACAACAAATATTTCAGATACCATTCCAGAATATTATGGTTTATTATTTTACATTTACCAATTCAGCTTCAAGTACCTGATAAATACAGTCTTCTTAAGATCTAAAATGTGAATAAATTAGAAACTCCTGCCAATGACTCTTCGAACTTTCCTGTGTTCTCTAAATACTAGAAAAGGGAAGAAATACAGTGTCTGTTTTACAAATTTCACATTTAGATCTCTGCGTCATATGAGTTTCACTTACCAAATAGGAATTCTGAATCGAGGGAACATTTTGCATTTGTTCTTTGTTTTGAAAGTGATCCCACAGCACAGAACAAGCCACAAGGGCAGGTTTCACATTTACAATGAAATTGAGCATAATGGCACAATTCACTGGAAATGAAAGTTCATACGGAATTGCTGCTTCCTGCTGAGATAATCCTTGTTAACATATTTCCTTTTCTATTAAATTATATTCATGGATTATTATTTCTCACCCCTCAGCAGAATGAGTGGAATACAATTCCTTTAGCTGTCTGTCTGCTTTTGTCTCCTAGTCACCTCCCACATGCCATGAAAATGTGATTTAGTGACTACATAATACACATAGGTAGATTCTGGCTCTTTTGTAATTTACAGCTATTGAGAATATTTGTCACCCCAGGAAACATCAAAGCAGCACCAGAAGGACTTAAACTGAGCTCATAATGGTTGTTCTTTGTTCTTATCAATGAGAAAAATAGCCTGATTTGTGTAAGAATATGGCTTTAAATCCAAAGCCTTTTTTGACTCTGTAGACTAAAAGTTTCATGCCAGAATGAATTTATTCCATGCAGAGAGAGCCTCAGAACAGTGCAAGTTACCTGATGATACTGCTGTGAGTCTCTAGCACAGCATCTACTTCAGGTCATGTCATTCTGTCACCACTGAAGTCAGTAGAACTGAAATTTGGCCTGCTGGGGAAGATGGTCTGTGGAAGGATACTTTTCCTCTGGAAAATATTTTCCAAAGTCTCAAGGCAATACAGAGTTGTTGGCTCTTCAGATGAGCTTCAGTCCCATCTATTGCAGAAGATATTGGTAGGTGAGGAAAACAATTTCCTTAGTGTTTTAAGGATACATCCCTATTGCTCAGAATCTTGACTGGGTTTTCTTTTGTTATTGTTGGGTTTTTTTTGTTTGTTTGGGTTTGTTTAGTTTTTTTCAAGTTTGTATATGCTAGGCAACATCTGAAGTCTTGGTCTTTAAATAGCTTAAGCCAGACATGATGAAAAGTGACTACACAGAGTCTAGAAAAATATCTGTTTGTGGCACTTTCTCCCACGATTTGCACCACCTTTGTACCTGATATTGGACTGCTCATTTATCTTCTCCACGTTGCTTTTGTAATAACAAAATGAGTTATCTTCCACCATTCTGAGACACAAGAACCTGTATGTCCAGATTTGGCTGCTGAAAAAGTTACCACCCACAGCACCTCCCCTTGCTGTCTCTTTCCTGGGACTGCCCCAACAGATTTGCTGACCAAAAGCTGTTTGCTGAGTTGATCGTGTAATTGCTCTCTCTTAGTCCCCCAAATCAATGTCCTTTCAGCCAGTGCTCACCAGTGAGACTCATTAAAAGAAATCTACCATTAGTTTAAGCTAATTTAGGCTGTTTGATTGAGACAAAATAGGAAGTAACTAAATGAATAGCTTACAGGGAGATGTCTGTAGCTCCCTCCCCCCCAAAAAAAAAGAAGCAGCTGAAAGTGGAAACCTCAGATGGCAAAACTCGACGAGGGAGATGTTCACAGATTTTAATCGTTAATATCTTTTAGTTCATTGGAAGGAAGGAGTGGGTACTAAAGGTTATTATTTAGATAAATGATCCAGAAGACAAGCATAAAAAAGACAGATATGCTGAGTGAAAGCAGAAACCCATTTCCCCAATCCATTAGCATTTTTAGTTTTAAACTATAAGGAGATTATCTAATACGTGACACAGGGATGACTGAAAAAATGCGATGAGATTACTTTCTTGTTATTAAAAGGAGGAGGTAGGTTGCAACTAAAATGAGCTTTTAAATTAGTGTTTTGTGCACATCACATTTAAAAAAAAACAAAACTGTAAATCAGAATAGCACCATTGATCAAAGTCTCACATTATGACACTTTGCATTTCCTATATGAAATTTATATAATCAAAGCTTCAGTGCCAAGAAACATCTCTGTGGGAGACTTAACTCTGAGTTGAACAGTGACCTTATCTAAGGCAATTTTCATCAAAAAACCTCTAAATTCATAACAAGGCTCATTTCCTTTTCTCTCTGTTCTTTCTCCTTTGTTGTTAATTGCTTTGCTTTCATTTACCAATTGTAATTCTATTCCCTGAAGATCAATTGTTATTAGCTATTTCTTTAATTCTGACAAGGCAACTTTGGAAAAAGAACACTTGGAAGTAGGAGTGGCACTCCAGAATAAATACCTGTGAATGCCTGAATTCAACAAACAAATTCCCTAAAATAAACAGTTACTGTTACTTTGTTAAAATCACCTTTTAGCTGTCGATTTGTCTATAAAAGTGAAAACATTGACAGGAGCAAGTGCTGTGCCACTGTCACAGGAGCAGTTACATCAGTAGTAGTGTACAGTTTTACTGTTCATCCCACTGCTAATGCTATCTTTTTTTTTACATATGGTGCGAGATGGTTGTTTTCAGGGACAATTTCCAGCAGTTTTTTCAGCTTTGTGGTATGCTCCTCCTAGCTGTTAACTGCGTTTTTCCTGAGGCTTTGTTAAACATGCAAAAGACCATACATGTCTGAGGCAAACACAGTGAAGTATTTGGAGCTCTTTCTGGGATGTCAGCAAACTTTGGATCTGGTAGCTTGTTTTGAAACAACGATATTAATTTATACATGTTGGTTGCCATTCTACATCTTAATCTTAGTTCCTCTAATGCATTATGTTATCAAGTATAATACAGTATTAATTTCAGATACAGTTCCTGTTCAAGAGCTCTACTTACCTGAACATAAGCAGAGTGTAGCAGTGGACTGTACCTGCCCTGTTCTAGTTACAGACTATTCTCTCAAAGTACTTTCAAATAGCCACACTGATTTAAGCGTGACAGAGAAAAAAGAACTTTTTTCCTTCATTTTAGACAGACATCTACAGTAGAGCCAGTCACCTTGCTCTCTGTTTATAGTCAAAAGAAGAGGGATAACAAGTTTTATAGAAAAAGACTCACCTAATTCATCTTAGGCTTCTGCATCAGGACTGGATGGTCAGTGCCTTGGACTCCATAACCCAGTAGTTAAAAGACAGCCTTGCATGACTGGCTTAGCTGCAGGCAATCACCCTGGAGATACCTGGTTAAATGACTCATGGGCAAAGGACAAGGCAGCAAAGCAAAACCATATACACGTGACCTTAAGTAACCTCATGTTTACACAACTTATGCCTGGCACATGCCTGACACTAGATCCCACCCTAATCTGCTCCTACACGAACTGACATCCCTTTCAAGTAATTGCCATCTTTCCAAACTGCAGTTTTGCAGCTCCTTTAGGTCAACCTCAATCTGCCATGCATTTGTCCAGGTAATGCGTTTCCTCATCCTTCTTCACGTTGACACCAGGACTCATGGCATGATCCACCAAATTCAAGATTTTATCAGAATAAAGCTCAGAAGTTTTTAAATTGGACTGGATTAATTCTGTGATTCTGCTAGCTATGGGAAAGAGAAGAGAACTGCTCCTTCTAGTAGCAGCACAGGCTAAGATCACCCTAAATCAGTTATGAAACTACACCATTAGCAGATTACAGAATTTACTGCATCAAGGTAGCCTGCTGGAAGGACAGTTATTTTCCATGCTGCTTTAAAGGAGAATTCATTATTCAGCAACTACAGCTGATCCTGTTGCCCAATGTATAAGCACTTGCACTTGTGCCCAATATGAAATAGGTTTTGAAACACAGGTGAAAACGAACAATTACCAAAACCCTTTTAGTGTAATTACATTGTTTGTAATGAAATGGTTTGTCTTTTTTGTTGTCCTGAATAATTTTCTAAAAAAAACCCCACAAAAGCAGCATGCTAACAAGTAAGTTAACATTAAGAACAACGCTCTATACAACTGTATGTGTGTGCCTAGGGAGCTGACTGGTTCTGCACAGCTTGAATTCTTGAATTTTCTTTTTCTCAGTGGAAATTTCCTCCTTGCTTGCTGGTGGCAAAGGTAACATGTCTATTTTTAGGACAACCCACATCTGCCTGGATGCTTTTCCTGAGTGGCAGTGTTAAGCTCACTGCATCCCATTTCTACACATGATCATGGGAAAACACACACTTAGAATGAGGTACATGTGAGTGTCATTAGGAATTTTATGATTACAGAAATCAGCTGAAGAGACAGTTTTCTTCTTCACCTTATAATTGCAGCTGTAAATTCTTAACTGCAGGTGCTGTACTTTTGTTGAGTGTTTAAATAAATCCTCACAACGTGGGGACCTGATCCCTAATGGGGGACTCCTGTAGACCCATAATGAAAAAGAAACAGCAAGAAGAATAAACAACTGTGCTCTTTCTCCTAAGTCATGTCAAGATACAGGTTTAAATTCAAAGCTCTATAATTAGTTCTGAGTCCTGCATGTGTGTGGTTCCAGTTCCAAGACCTCTCACCAGTGTGGTGATATTACTGCCTCAGTTTTGAGCAGTCTAGTCTAAAGAGGAAGCCTGAAAGAGAGAGCGTACTGGCGATTTGAGCACTATATATATATATATATATATATATATATATAATTTTTCCTGCTATAGAAAACAATTTATATATGGTGATACATGGCAATAGTGATGATGATATCTGTCTACAGAGGAGCCGCCTTATATGCAGGATTCATTTCCTTCTCTGGCATTCACAGAAATAGAACTACTACGGGTTATGTGATCCTAATGCTGCTTTTTTGGTAAATTGATCGTGGCTTCTTTCTGTTTCAATTTCAGCATCAAAAGAAACTTGATCTACACAGGACCAAAGACCAGATGTAACTGAGTTGCAACCTTGCTGTAGTAACATCCTCTTGGTAGCCTTGAGCAAGTCACCTAATATTTGAATTTTAAAGCTTCAGATTTTGCTATGAAAAATGATTATAAAGATATTGTGGTGTTAACCAAAGCCTTATTAGTGGTGGCAGAACTGTTTAGATGTTCTTGGTAAAGGACAGTGAAGAGGAAGTTGTACCAGGCAACAGATAAATCCAAGTAACAAAGTCCAGATATTGAACCTAACCAGGGTGTCCCTAAAGATGAGAGAGTGCAGGGATTTGGGGTTCAATATGGCATTGACTATTTTTTAATTTATAGGATCAAGCAGTTGACCTGTTTTGTTAGAGTTTTGCAATTGCATATTCTTCCATAAGTTTCACATGCTCAATTTCAATTGCTTTTTCCCATCAGCAGAAAAGGTCATTCTCATTAGGAGACAAATAACGCAAATTGGATGCATTCAATTTGCATGTTTGAATATGCAAATGAACACACTTCTCATTTTTCTTCCCAAGGACTGACCTCTGAGTCAAACAAAATTTATTCTACTCTAAGTTGAAAGTGAACTTCTATACAATAAAGATGGCTGGGTGTCACAGGGCATCCAACATATATTATCTAATTGTGATTCCAGATATCTGATGGCAGACAGAAAACCTGTGGCTGGATTTCACAGGAATGAAAAATTAGAAGTCAGCCTAGGTACCAGGTTTTGTATAGAAACAGAGGTGATTAAGTGAAATAATTGAACTTGTTCAAAGCCAACATCAAAAATAGTTTTAAAGACTTGTGTTTAAGATTGATGTTACCAGCAGCCCCTTGATGCACACTGGGAATGTAGCCATGGAACAATCCCAACCTCCAGCAATAAGGAAGCAGATTCAAGGTCACTTGCAAGCTGAGATGCTTTATATAGCACATCTCAATTCTTGCTTACATTCTGGACTGACCAGAGGTTCTTATAGTACCAAGGATTGTCCTTTTATTAGGTAATCACTATGAATGATTATCAGATGAGGAAAACCTTGCCATCATTATCAGTGATGGACAATACACCATTATTCTGCAATAGAATTTAGAAATATCACCACACTTTAGTAACTAGGTGGAATAAGGGTGTGATCCAGTATTACTCTCCAGTTCCTTCAAAAATAATTACGTGCTAAAAATTGCAATACATCAAAAATTTAATTACACTAAAAGTGCTTACTAATGTTTTGTTATTACTCTGCTTAATCTTGGCATCTGCATGCCATCCATTAATTTACTTCAGTAAAAACTATAGGTCACATTGTGGAGTTCTTATTATATTTCTATGTAGTCAAAACTCCCATTTTTTTTTCCAGAGTGAAGCATAAGTGAAGACATTCATTTGAAGTACATGACTTTGTGCAAGCAATGGCACATCTAACAGGGGAAGGTAACTATGATAATGCTGTAGTTTATGTATATTTCAGATTTGTCTGTGATAATTTTTTTTTTTCAGTTTATAACACTTTATTTGTTCTTGTATTTAATTCAAGCAGCTATTTAAATATTTTCTCCATTTTAAAATGAAGAGTTTATTTGGGGCACAAGCTTTAATGCTTCTTTTAAGAAAATAAAATATAAACTGCATAATAAAATAAGTTTAAAATGCACTCCAACATAATTAAACTGTATTTTGCTTTCTTTCATATACATACATAGAGAAACTCACGTGAGAGTGTGAGTTGCTGCTTCTTTGTAAAAGCAAAAATACTATTTTCAGAAAAACTCAATAGACAGTGATTTTGTAAAAAAAAAAAAAAATAATGCCTATACTTTGATTGAAATTGATTCAGAACACAAATTAGTATATGCTTTGGCTCTTGTAAAGAAATTCCATAGACGACACTATGCAATGCTATCTTCTGTACAGACTTATTTTAGTACTATGGCAGGGTAAATATATTTTGGAGAACTTTAAATACAGATAAAACTAAGGGTAGACACACATAAATAGATATGTAAATACACAAACACAGGTTATGGATAAGTATGCATATGATGCATACATTTATTTAATGAATTGAAAATGTACACTTTAAAATCTATTGTTTGAGCAAGTCCCTAAACAAACTCTGCCAAAAGAATTGCAATAAACTTGTCCTGCTGACATTGTGCATAAGCATTTCTTATCTCACAGCACAGGGCAGGAAGAACCATCTGAAAATTATGGTCTATAGTTATTTCTTGGCTCATGAATCCTTTATGAGGATTGTGTGTGTGTGCAGAGCAAGAGGACAATATAGTTTCTCACATTTTCTATTACTCTCAATACTCCAAATGGCATTGGCCGAGCAGAAGAAGATACTTGTGATGGCTTTGTGTTTATGGTGTGGCTCACAAGCATTTCTCTCTGTAACAGTGGTGGCTGGAACAGCTCCCTCTGCTCAGTGACATTGTTCCCTCTGTTGTGTGAACGCAGAATGAACTGGCTCAGAGAATTCATTCTGATTAATTTTTTTATTTTTGCTAGGTTATTTTCCCCAGGTCTGTCTGGCTGTGCATGGCTGTTGAATGGTGGCTCGAACAAATTGAACAAGAACAAAGCCAGACAAGGTCAGTGGTATGATCTGGGAGGTGCTTGTTCAAATACTTTTACAAAGTGCTCAGTTGAAATCCTCACTTGGGTTTTTCAGAGGCTCTATGGAGATTATTAGCCTGCAGTAATATAAAAATCAATTAGTTGTAGGGAACTTGGAGTTGCACAGTGTCTGCTGCAGGATTGCTTCACAAGTGCCAAACTATGTGATAAATTTTAGAATTTGAATAGATAAAATAGTATTTGACTCAGATATTCTGCAAGGTGCTTTAGGCCACAGAGAAGGAATCTGAGGCTTCCTTCGGAGCTGTTTGACAGGAAAGCTAATGTTCCCTTAAACCTGGCATGACTCAAGGTATAACGAGAAAATATGAGGGCTAAAAGGATGTACCAGCAGATCCTGCTGCATAGTGATGGTGTTGAATATGGGAATCAGTGGTGAGACAGAGGAAGGGAAGGAGTGTGGCTGGCATTTCAGCCATTAAAAAATTGCATGTCACTAGGGTGCTGCTGGTGTTTTGCTGGGGGGTGAAGAGCACTTGGGAAAATGATGAGCTCACTGTGGTGTTATCTCTGCCACTGCAACAGAAAACCCAAATGTATGCCATAGCCTATAGTGTTATTTACGACAAGAGCAATGCCCAATAATGAATCCCTTTGCAGGTTTGTTACCAGCCTGAACACATTCTAAACTAAATGTTGCTTTGGTAGCAGAACTGAGTAGGGAAAAGACCTGAGAAAGGCTGGTTGTTTTTTAACTTTGTTGATGTTATCCAGGTGTTAATACACAATGAGACAGCAAATTGGTCTGCAATTATATTCTAATTATGCTAATTCTGGGAGCATGTGACTATATATGGACCAGTGTGCTGTGGCCTAGGATTTAAAGGTGCTGATGATATCAGGTCATTGTACACCCAGAGTAATGACCCTTGGATACTGCCAGTGGTGACAGGGCACAGTGTGGTGTAGGGAGGTGAGCTGTCAGGCTGCAGAAACAGCATTCACTGCAGATGTGGCTTCATAAATAGTAAAACTCTGTCATATGCTGTGTAGCACTACCGGTACTTCAAAGAAAACTACATCCTGTACCATACTTTACCAGTGACTACAAACTGCAGTTATTTCCTATGGTTTGTCATTTTTACTATTCAAAATAAAATGACCCTTTTGTATCCAGGCTTTCCTGGGTGCCTTATTTTTAATGTACTCTTTTTATGTATGTTTAGTTACTGGCAAATTAACCAAAGAACAAATATTGTTTCTGTAAAAGCAAATAAAATTTGAGGTATCAACACAAGCTGTAAACCAGAATGAATATATCCTATGAAACATTGTTAACTTTGTACTATCTCTACAGTTTAAATAAGTGATTATTCACAGATTAAGGTGATTCAGAAGAAAAAGATCATCAGATGACATCTTTGTAACCTTAGCAGTACTGAAAATAGAAAAATTAGATTCTGCTAGTTTGTCAGTAACCAGTTTCTGGGACATGTGCTCCACAGAAGAATGAATGAAGGAATGGTGTGCCTGCTTTCACATTGGGGAAATTCCTTGTCTCTACACTTCTCTAAAAACTCTTCAGCCTTCTATCCTCCCATGCATGATACAGAGCCAGCACACTATGGGAAGCTAAACTCATCATCAGCTCTGAACTCATCACATGATGGGCCACAGGGACCTTTATGCTTTTATTCTTTATGAAGTGAGACCATAATTCTGGAAAGGCCTGACTACAGCAGCCATATCAACATGGAACATGTGGAAAATAAGTGAAAATTGGCTAGAGGTAATAAAGCTGAAGGACACCCAGAGCAAGACCAAAGGTATGATTATCTCCTTCAGCCAGGGAGAAGATGCACTCCTATGTCGTGTTGTAGTTATTACAGGTTGAGCCATGCATGACCACATCTTTGATGAGAAATGGTGTCAGTGTACATTGGTCATACACTGATGGAAATGAAAGGATGACTATTGACACTTCCAGCCTTATGTGGCTAAGGCTGTGAGTTGTCCCACTCCTCTCATATCAGCCATTAGCAGCTGGTAGGAGAGCAGGGTGCATCTGGTCAGGCGAAGAAGACACTTTATGTTCAACAAGTTCAAGATGCAACTTGAAAGCCAGTACTGTGGACAGACTTTTCCCTCTGCAGCTCCCCTGCTGAAAGACCAGGAGACCCCTTCCTTTTCTGTATGTAGGATTCAACTAACAGAGAGAGGGCTTGGGATGACTTCATCCAGGCCATGGATGAGATTTACTGAGGGAATGGCAAACAGGCAGGCCAGGGAATAGTGTTGTCGTGAAGAACTTTTGGCCATGCCTGCACACCTCTCTCTGGAATACAGGAAAACTTGAGACAGACTCAGATGGTGGCATTGTGTCCCCACGGTGGCGTATGCTAAACCCACATCACTGTGGGGAATTGACAGAGTCTGCTTTTATAGTTGACTTGTCCTAGATTCAGGTGTCTCCATGAATTCCCAAACCTAGGAAGCAGCCACAGATATCAGGCTGTTAAGAGACTTTCAGGTATCAAGCTCTTTGACTAGACAATCTAGGCAGAAGATGGGTCAGAGAGTGGAGCTGAAACATTTCTAACATATTTGGTGGCATCCCCAGCTTTCTCAGATCAGGGAAAAGGGATATGCCAGGACATCACAGCAGCTGACTCATGCCTACCTCCCCCACTCTTAAACTGTGATATTGGATTATTTCTTTTTTTTTAATGAGAATGTAGACTGGCATGTCTCTCATTTAGAGTTACAGTACCTATAGGGGTGTCCACACAGGAAGTTTATCACAGCTCCACGATAACTTTGGAACACTGGTGGATGCTAAGCCTGGACACAGAGGCAGATCACAGCCCTGACGGCTTCTGCAAATGCCACATGACCATTCCTGTTCCTCAGCGCATTCAGTGGGGACCAGGCAGGGTGTGGAGTTTTCTAGTTGGATGTGGCTAATCTCTGCCACCTGCCCAAATGTCAGTAGGTATGATATGGCATCGGTGAAGAATCCCAGTGGAGCTGGTTAGGGACCTACTGGGACATTCAGGGCCCTGACAGCCTGCTCCATGGAACGGGCACAGTCTCTGCTTCTACTTAGTCTGAATGTAGTTTGAGAGGTGCCAGGTGTCCCAAGGAACATGGGAAGATAGAACTAAGTCTTTCAATGTCTGATAAGTATCTGCTTTATTTGAGCTGGCTTCAGAAAAGACTTTTATGAGACAGTTTTCTCTTGTAGTTTTTTCAGTAATTTTTTTAACTTTGGCCTGGTTTTCAAGATGCAGTCCTTTGCAACAACCTCTCTATGCAAGTCAGAATAGGTGGAAGTGAAGAAAGTGAATGACAGAGAAGTGTGTAGACAATAGTCTCTAGACAAACATTGGACTTGGAGGTTTTGTAGGACAGCCACATGTTTTTCTGTATGCTGTGTATGTTGACCTTTCCTCTTGCCCAGACCCAGGGCTACAACTCAGTAAAAGAGGAAAACAAGTAACCAGGCATAGTGTGAGAGTGACTGTCAAAGGGGTGCCTTACGGAAGGGAATGAGACTGTCAGGGGAAGTTCAAATTGGACGTCAGAATTCAGGGAGAATCTGGACATTGCTCTTAGTCATATGGTTTAGTTTCAGGTAGTCCTGCAAGGTGCAGGGAGCTGGATGTGATGATCCTGATGGATCCAGCTGGAGAGATTTTGTGATTCTGTGTGACACACCATATGTAAAATATTGTCAAATATCACATACGTGCCTTGTAGCATAGACATAGATGGAATATTCAGTATGGGGTATCTCTGCAATTGCAATCACTGGCAGAGTGGGTGTAATTTGGGTTTAATGTATGGCTTACAGGACCTAAAATTAGGAAGTAGAAAATACTTAAAAGAGTTGTATGACTCACAACCTATTCCTTGTTCTATCCTCCCACCTTCGAGATAGTAAGAAATCTCTGGAGTCCTCCATTTGAATACTTAGATTTATCCCACTGTTTAAAATCACTAGAGATGAATTTTGTTTTTATATGAGGGCCAGAGGACTATATATCATCCCAGGGATTGAGCAGCCTGTCTTTTTTTTTTTTTTGTTACTTGGAGGTGTAATTACTGTAATGTAATATCTACTTGAGAAAGGAAATTAAACTCTCAAGAACAAATTAGCTAATTTCGCATTGCGGGTATGACTTTTTTAAAAAAGGTTCTCTAGAGCTGAGTCCAGTGTCTTAAAATAAGCATTGTCTTATGTTATAAAATAGCCTGTTCTCGTGGTGTCAGCAGTATCTGGAAGACCACTGGTGCAATGGATGAGTGCCATATCTCTTGTGGATCAAATACTGGTCTTTGGAACTCTACAAGGAGTGTAATCTTTGATGGGATAACTGCATAAAGTTCTCCTGGTCAGGAGATCAGACTTGACAGTTGTAGTGGCCCTTTTCAGTCTTCCAACCTTTGGTGGCTTTTACAGTGGCAATAGTCTTATACAGCAATGAGAAACTTTAGGATGGCTACTGACAGATGCTGTAAAAGTGCTCTTTATATCTGACTGTGGCAGGAAAGAATACCTGCTGAAATTTATTTGCTATGTCCTTGAACAACATTGAATTCTCCAGATTAGGTGGTGCCTGTGGTGCAAACCTATTCGTTTTGCTAATGAGACAGAGGAGAAAGATAAAGATTTAAAAAATGTCTGGCATCATATTTTATTAGTCACCCAATATAATTATTGACAGGGATCGAGGATCTTAAGTTCCAGAAAAAGACTACTTATTATCTTAACACTCCTGAGATGCATTAAACACATTTGAATTTAATTAGAAAGGAGTATCCATGATTTAAGAATAAATCTTGCACCTATTAATTTTAGAAATTAAGATGATTAATTGCCTTTAAAATTTCTAGCATTTTGGATAAAAGTCCTTCATAAAAGGTGCATGGCTTACTTTCAAAGACTAAATTTATGCAATGTGATTTTGTCACCCAGACTGAAAAACTGTTCTACTTTAATACTGGATAGATTTTTGAAATGCCTTCCATGTGGTATTTAACAGTACAGTCATCTTAGTCATGATGAGTCAGGTACTGAATTTAAGAGAGAAAAAAATAAAATTATTTAACTTATACCAAAAATAGTGGATTTTTTGATTTCACAGTGCAACATATCATCTTCAAAAACTGTAAAGTTCCATTTCTTGAAACTATATAACTAACAAAAAATAGCTTAAGAATAGTTCAGACTGAGCACAGATGGTCCAGCAGATTAATGGTTTCATTTTTTTTAAAGGACAATGAGTACAGCCATGTTAAGTAGTCAGGAACTGATAATATGGATGGATATTTGCAGTTTCATAATTTATAATACACCTAGTGCCCTGTCACATCTTTTAGAATCAATAGGAGATTGGCAGACTGAGATGTCTAATGAAAGATGTTGACTGGCCTGCAAATCAAAGGAGAATATTCCAAAAAGACAGAGAAACAATGGAAAGGAAAGGATCAGCAATGTTTGGAGATAAAGCACACACATAGAGATGAGTGAGATTCTATAGCCTGTGTGGTGTGTTATGTAGAGGTAACACAGTGCCACATACTCAACAAACCAACAGGGCCTGGAGTCATTTAAAATGGTACCATGTAGGCACTTCAGGAGTGAGAACTAAACAGAGACTGAAGAGAAAACACAGGAGTGAAGAAACCACCTGTACTGGAAGAACAGAAAAATCATTTGTGACACTTTGGTTTCAGGGACATATGCTGGTGTTATTATTCAGCCAGTGGTAAAACAACATTAAAGCTGCTAATGATTATTTGCTAACACAAATAGTATTGACTTCACTCTCACACAAGTCTTTTAGATCCATTATGGTGTTGCTATGGAACCAACCCATGATATTGGCAAGGTCATATTCCATAAGGTCAAACATAAAAATTGCAACCAGTAAAGTAACTATTATATGTACTTAGTACATCAGGAAGATGCCAAAGATGAGAAAAAATATCAGAAAAACTGGTTTTGATTTAAAAAAACAAACCAGAAATAGAAATGACATTTTTTTTAAAGGATGTAGTTATTCTGGTCAACAAGCCATTGCTAATGCCACTGGCAGATGACACAAAAACATTGGCAAACACTGGAAATAAGGGTGGTCAATTACAAAGATGAATTAATCATACAGAGCAATCTGAAATGTTTGGGAAGCAGGAAACAAAAGAGACTCGAATTCAATCAAATGTCCATGAATGAACCAGGAGCAAGGGATTGAGGTCCTAGCTACAGAACCAGAGCTATACCTGGAGGACAGGGATTCAGAATAGAAATTACAGATTGGTGCTGGTAGATATGAGTGAAGTTCAGAGGTAGCCACTAATTTCTATGTCAAGGAAATGACTGCTATAATGTTTGGATTAAAATGTCCCTAAAACTGGCTTTACTCTCTGCAAGCAAATAAATGGACATAGCAATCAAACCCTTTTTACCTACAGCCAGACATCTGATGCCAGGAGGACATGAGTAGACACAAGTGTCTTCAATTGTGCATTCCATTTACTTCTGGGAAGTAATCATGCTTCTAAACTCTGCATCTGTGTGCTGTCTTCCTCTGTAATAATTAAAATGGTCTGTAACAGCATAAGATAAGGAGGTGATTTTACATCTGTTCATAGAATTGCTGAAACTGAGCCTAGAGTAGTTCTTTCACCTGCATCTTAATAGGTGTGTTAAAAGTTTGGAGAGAATTCAGACATGAAGAAAAAAAATGAGTTCATGGTTGAGAAAAATCTTTAAAGAGCAAATTTACTAAAAGTAGATCTTTTTAACTGACTGTAAAGGAGATTTTGAGGTGACTTGTGTTTAGCAGGAATTAAATATTGAATACACCATAAAGAGAAGTAGTGAGTTTTCACTCTTTTCATCCATCCACTCTAGCTGGACACCTTTCAGAGCCTGACAGAATCTAATACTAATTTCTGGGCTCAAAACAGACGTAGACTGCTGAAGGGAGGCTTTTGCATGTGTGTGTGTTTGTATTGTTTTTCTTGATGGTTTGGTTTTGATTCCTCAACTCTGTAACAATATTGACCCTGGCAGTACTTTAGGAGTTTTACCAATAAATACCTACTTGAAAAATCAGCCAAATCAGCCATGGATTCACAACATGGAGCAGATGTCCTGAATATTCCCTTTTATCTCATTCCTAGCAAAGATTAAGCTGCAATGTGGTGAGTTTCTTGTTTTGATTTGTTTTTTGTTGTTTTTTTTTCTTTCCTGTTTTGTTTTGTTGTCTTGATTTGAGGACTTCTTTGAATGCTCACAGTGGGGCATGAAAGACAGTTAAAAGTGAATGGAAGCAAAATGAGCTTTCAGTCACTTCATGCTGCCTGGATATGGAACTGAAACTGTTCTAGCTTCATGACATGACTTATTCTTTACCTGACAATACGGAGCCCCTGCAGGGTTTATGACTCTGACTGTAATAAACTCTACAGGTTTTCTGACTCTAGGCTCCTATCAGTGAAGCAGACTTCAGTTGCTTGTTATGAAAGCAATCTCACTAAACTTTCTAAAAGTGGACCAAGCTCTAAGTTAGAAGTAGTGCAAATGTTTTACCTTAAACATCTATTTCAAAAGTTTGTTCAATTACTTTGATTGGGCTTTTTTCTTCTTTTCTGGGGGAGTGTATATTCATTAATATATTTATGACTATATATATAAAACCCAGTGAGTCTACACTGAATTAGTTTACATCAGTTTTTTTTTGCACCAACATTATAATTTTAAATTTAGATTTCTTTTCCTTGGCTGTTTGAAAAAAATAAAGTATATTGTTATATATATTATGCTATAATACAACAATTATCTGGGGAGTTATTGTTACTGGGCTGACAGAATGAAGATACAGGCTGGAAGTATTTGGACCAAAAAAGAATCATGCTACTTTTTTGTTCTAAAAAAAAGCAAAGATAGAGAAAGTAGAAGTTATGAATAAAAATGAAATGTCAGTCAGCAATATTTCAAGTTGAATCCAGATCCAAGACTGACTGAGCTGTATTCCTTAAGTTATGTTGTGATTCTTGCTATGTTTTAGCATACAAAATATGCTGAAATATAGTGAAATAATAATCGAATAAATAATCCTAATTTAAATAATTAAAAATTACCATAGCATAACATTTCTTTTACATAATGATCAAGTTATTTTAACTTTTAAACCTTTTTTAATGTCTTTCATAACTGGCTTTTGAGTATGTGAAGTGCTGGATATCATTTTTGGTGTGTGTTTACCCTAAGTTCTCTTTAAAATCCATGGTCATTCTTGGCAACATACTAAATTGGGCTTTGGGCTCCAATCCAGCCAATTCTTAGGCAGTGTCTTGAATATAAGTATGTAAGTATCATATTAACTGAGAAGATAACTTTCTATTTTCTATTTAGTCCAAGCTGTATTTGGTTCAATGACCACTTGAAAAGAAGGCATCACCTATTCAATTGCTTCAACATAAATTTAGAATTAAAGGCATGGTGCCAAATTCACATTCACAGTTAAAGAGAGTAATTTAAAATCCATTGGCAAATTCTGAAGGAACCTTCCTAGTGAAATGGTTCCAGCTTTAGAGACTTCCATTTTAGACAATTCAACTGAATTTTCTTAGCTTGAATATCCCAACACTTTTTCTAGAGAATCTCAAAGGTAGCACTGTATACACAAAACCTTCCTTGGGGAATCAGGGTTCCAGACACATACTGGGTAATCCTGAAGCTGAAAAATACTTTTAAAACTAGGCTGAAAAGGAATAAACTATCAAAATCTCATAAATCTTCTCAACTTTGATGCTGTGGGGTTAGGCACCACTAAATGTAAGTTTAACAGTAGTCTGATTTTCATTACTGCTTTTGTGTGTGTGTATATGTACTTTACCAGTGTAAGAAAGTGTTCTATGTACACCTGAACCATGTATAGCTTACACCTAGGCCAGGATCCTTCGGGCTACTGAGGTCTTAGGAATGGCTGAGGACTATCCCTCCAGCACTGTCTTGTTTTGCCCGAAACATTGATGAAAAACATCTAGAGGTCTTTTAACCACTCTCTGGTGCAAAGTACTTCAGACTTGATTTGTGAATTTTTCACCTGGTATGCTTCAAAATACTACTTTTGTACTTCCATCAGAAATCAATAGATGCATCAGTCAGCCTTTTCACCAGTTTGCAGGAGCTCCTTGCTCTAGTCTGAATTTCCTTTGATATAAATAGATTTTGCTGTGGTGGCTGCTGTGACCTTCCTTTGTGATGTAGACACCTCAGAACAGAGCAATAATTTCCGCCCAAGAAAGGATTGCAAGTATTTTTACCCCTTCCCTGCCTTTCCTGCAAATATGTGTATCATGTTTTTGATGATTCATCTGCTAGAAATGGAAGAAAGAACCTGCCAGTCCACAGAATGAGACAAAATACATTCTGTATCTCTTCCTTAGGTTAATTTCAAATTCAATAGATTAAAAAGAAAACATACAGCCAAATGGAAGTGGGTTCAGTACTTCTAAACCTTAGTTTTCATTCCTATAACAGCTACAAAAATACAGCTCACTTTCTTACATCCTTCCAATGTTTAACATCTTTTCAGATAAAGTTAGAAATGCATGAAATTCTTGGTGCCCATATACAACTCTCAGACCTCCTTAGTTTCAGATTCCATGAGCTGTTCCTGGGCAATTAGTGAATCATTTGCCGGGTAGCTCAGGAACTGAACTTCACCTCAGGCCAAGATTCCTAACCAACAGGCAGTGGGCATTGGTATGTCCTGTCAGGGCTTCCCTAAGAGCCTACAGGGTCCTTGCCTTAAGTTCTTTCCCTGACTCCTAGCCATGGCTTTTGTCTCTTCTTTCTCAGACTGCTTCGCTCTTCCATCTGCTTCTTGTGGGTCATCTTTGTGCATGGATCAACTTGTTGCTTACCTGTGGCCTGAATCCCAACCATGCTACTCCTTGGTATTAATATATATGACAATATAGACAATATATTGATTGCTGGCTGAATCTCTGGTTGTTCCCACTTTCCTGATTTGATTGGACCTTCTGGTCTCCTCAGTTCTTAGATCTGGTTTGTTTTGGCTACAACACTTCTGCCTTCACCAGAAATCCAGTGAAGGCCTAACACTACGTTCCTTACACCCTGGCTGTAATGTCATTATAATTTATTGTGCATATCTTTTATACGAGATGATGAAAGCTGGGAACCTGTCTACACCAATATTTCTATCTGCTGCTCTGACTCCCTGGGGTTGGGTTCTTGCATACCAGACAGTTGTCTGCTCTTGCCAGCTGTGTTGTTAAAAAAAGAAGATGCTGCTTCTACCTGTAAACCCCTCCTGCAGTTACACTGTTGAATCTGGAGCAGCTCCTGAGCAGAGAACAGTACCAGCTGCTCTCACAAACCCAGGTCTTGGGTTTTTGATAATCCCTCTTGGCAGCTACAGATGCTTTCCCCACTCTCAGCGTCTGGAAAGGAGATTGAAGTTAAGTGGGAATAGGAATAATAACAGATGAGTTAAAAAAGTCTATCAAACAGAATCTAGTGCTGTGCAGGGAATAGCTGTAAAGTAGGACAGCTTTTTCCAGGAAGCAGCTCAAAAAGACTGTGCTTCCTGTTCCTTCAGATCTGTTTTTGATGGTCTTCTCCTGTTGCTGCAGCCTCAGCGAGTATCTAAAGTCTCCCCGCTTTGAGCAGTGGGCTTTGGGAGGAGAAAGAGTGGGCACATTTCTGTCCTCTCACACCACGGTCTGATTCTGCCTGCAAATACCTTGTCTGTATCTTCACAGCTGTCAGAAGTTCAAGGGTGGA
Source organism: Anabacerthia variegaticeps (assembly GCA_035583185.1). NCBI lineage: Eukaryota > Metazoa > Chordata > Aves > Passeriformes > Furnariidae > Anabacerthia > Anabacerthia variegaticeps. The sequence goes on along the minus strand of JAWWEW010000078.1, from coordinate 7,993,681 downwards.
ACCATGGCCATACTGATGCTGCAGGAAGTTCTGCATCCGTTCAGAACTACACGAAATACATCAGTCAAAGATTACTTTTGCTAACTCTAAAATTTAATAAATACTTCACCATCTGCTCTTAACCAAGAAAATGGACCAGAGGCTGAGGGGTGGATATAATCTGTGGTGGTTTAGTTTTCTTGATTTATAAAGAAGCCCTTATGGTATGGTGGGCATTGAGACAAGTATAAATATGGGGAGGCATGGCAGGTTGATTACATTATCAGAATTATAAGTGGCATTGACATAATGTGTCAATAGATGTAAATAGGCAGATAATGATGATCGTTTATTTGGAAACTTCTTTAGAATAATAATAATAATAATAATAATCCTCATTTGAATTGAAAGAAATGTTTGATTTGTTAAACCACCATCTGTATTTTACAGTGTGTTCTAGATTAATAGTCTTTTGTGTGTATTTAGACAATTGAGCGACTTGCAAACACAAAGACTGTCCGTGCCTGAAGAGGGGACAGGGAACAACAGGGCGCTTGCCACAGCTCTCGGGCAAAGCCCACCACAGCAGGAATCCCTCAAGGCAGGAGCTGCTCCGGGGCGGTGGAAGCGGAGCAGAGGCTGTGCCTGCTGTGCCCCCCCTCGGGCAGCGCTTCCCTCTCACATCATCCCCTCCGCCTGTCCCCGCCGGCCACAAACGGGGCGAGAGAACACCCTGAAACTCCGACAGGGAGGTTCGGGTTGGACATCAGGAGGAATTCCTTCTGCGAAAGGAGGATTACACACTGGAAGGGGCTGCCCAGGGTGGTGTTGGAATCACCCGGAGGTGTGTAAGGAACGCCTGGAGGCGGCACTCAGTGCCGTGGAGTGGCTGACAGGGCGGTGCTCGGTGCCAGGCTGGACTCCCTGATCCTGCGGGTCTTTCCCAGCCGGGTGGATGCCGGAGATCCGCCCTGTGCGCGCGCACCGGCACCAGGAGCGACGACCCCAAACACGGCCCGCGGCCACGCCCCTCCCGTGACCACGCCCATATCTGATCACGCCCCTTTAGTTGGCCCCGCCCCTTCCCTTGGCCCCGCCCTCCAGGGCCTGCCCCTTCCCTTGGCCCCACCCCTCCCGCATTGCCCCGCCCCCCGCCGGGTCTGTGCGACCGTCTCGCGGGTTAAGCTCCGCCCCTTTCCCAGCGCCGGCCCCGCCCCTTCCCCGCCCCTCTCATTGGCCCCCGCTCATTCTCACCATGGCCACGCCCATTTCCCCGGCCCTGATCTCGCCCCTCCCCTTTGCCCCGCCCCTCATCTTGGCCCCGCCCCCCGGGCTCGGGGCGGGCGCGCGGTGCGCGCGGGGTCGCTGCGCGGTGACGCAGCAGGAGGGGCGGGGGCGGCGCTGCCCGCCCTTCCTCCTCCTCCTCCTCCTCCTCCTCCTCCTCCTCCTCCTCCTCCTCCTCCTCTCCCTCCCCCGCCGGGCCAGGCCGGGCCGCACCGGCGGAGCCGCAGCCCCTCAGGCGGGGCCCGGGGGAGCCGCGTTGGTGGCGCTGGCCATGGTGGCGCGGCCGGCGGGGCCGGAGCAGGGGCAGGGGCAGGCGCGGCGGCGGCGGCCGCCATTGCGCGCGGGGGCCGCGGGACTATGAAGGATGGAAGCGGACGAGGTGACGATCCGGGAGCAGAACTTCCACAGCCAAGTGCGGGAGTACACGGTAGGGCCCTGCGCTCCCCGCCTTGCCCCTGCGCGGCCCCCGGCCCAGGGGGTGTCCCGCTCTCCCCGCTGCCCCGGCCTGCCCTGCCCGCAGTGCCCGGTCCGGGGGCAGAGCCGTGCCTGCGCCTGCCCCGGCGGGCTGGAGGGTCCCGGTGCTGACCCCGGCAGGGTTTTGGTGTCCCTGTGCTCTCAGCGCAGAGGGAAGGTGCCCTGTGCCCACACGGGGCAGGGCTGTGCTCCACGGCAGCGCTCTCGGGACAGGCAGCGGGGCAGCGACCTCCTGAACAGCGCTGAGCCTCGAGAGGGGGCCTCCTTAGTCGGTATAAATATCTATAAAGGGGGTGCCGAGGGATGGAACAGGCTCAGCCACAGGACAAGGGGCCGCGGGCAGAAACTGATGGGCAGGAAGTTCCTCCTGAAGGTGAGGAAGAACTTGTACACTGTGCAGTGACCGAGCACTGGGACAGAGTGACCGGAGAGGTTGTGGAGCCTCCCTCCTTGGGGATATCCAAGAGCTGTCTGCTCATAATCCTGTGCCATGTGCTCCTGCTTAAGCAGGGAGGTTGGATGAAGTGACCCACTGTGATCCCTTTCAACCCGTCCCGTTCTGTGAACACCTCAGCCCTCGGGTGCAGCCTTGTTCCCATCAGGTGCACATGGGATTTCGTGTTATCACTTTCTGATGCTGGGATCCTCCTGCCTTGTTGCTCTGTTTCCAGCAGCTGTGTGTAACCTTCATATTTTCCCTGGCCCCTCATGCCCGGTGCTCTCCCAGCGGAGCCATTTGGTGCAGGCAGGTGCAGCACTGCATCCTGCGTGGAGACGGAGAGAGCAGTTGTGGTTTCCTCTCTGACTGCATCATCATTGTTTTCAGTACTGTTCAGAGCTGGTGGAGGTGTTTTGATGGGGTTCGTGTCTCCCCTGCTTCAATTCAAGGAAGGAAGTACATGCTGCAAACAGCAGACATGCTGTGTTGTCTGCTGTGCACATGGTGTTCTAGCTCAGCTGGGGAATTGCATTCTCTTTGTGGTCACTGCTGTCTAAGAAAGAATGCATTTCTTGAATTAAGGTATGATTTCATAATTTACCTTGAAGTATTTTGCAGCTACGTTGGGAGACTCTAAAATACCACTGTTAACTGATGTGTTGTGGGCCTGTGACTAGGTAATTTGATAACAGTGACTTGCTTGGATCCCTAGAGTGTTAATTCCTTTTCTGCATTTTACAAATTAATCTTAAGACCTTTCTTCTGGTGAAGTGTTCTCTTTCTGAGATGTTCTCTTCTGAAGAATGCAAAACAAGCCTGTAAGAAGAGAACTGTTATTTTAGGGAATTTTTTGGACTTTATCTTTTTTTGGAGTTGATGTAGCGTATGCCTTGGAAGCTGTGACTAGTGGAGGGGCATAGAAAGTAAAATACTTCTTTATAAAGAATGCTTTAAGCATTATCTTAATCACCTTTGTGGTATGAAAATACGGGTGTATGCACAAATTGTCTGTCTGTTTTTCCATTTGTATTTGTATGCTAATTATTTCCTGCTTCTTTCCACCAGAATTTTGTTCTGATAAATTGTATGCTACGTATTGTGCTTTTGTATCTAGTAGGATGCACAAATTTGGAGTCTGAAGGAACTGTGTACAGCCTCTCTGGATACTGTTACAAATAGTGAAAGTCTATTAAATTCTTAAAGAACTTTCTCACCTCTACTGCATCTGCTTCTCTAAAGCTTTCTCAGCTTGTGTAGAGCAGCTGGTAACTTTCTATTGGTGTAGTCATGTAAGAAATCATATAAGGCATCAGTAACTCATATTTTAGAGCTGCAGTGTTGTTTTGTTTGGACAGTGGAGGCAGAATAGTCTTTCCCTTGGAACTTTGATCTTTACATTGATCACAAGCCACCTTTGTTATTTTAATCAGTGGGAGTAATAATAACAATTTTGCCTTTTAAATGAGGCATTGGTACAGTTGTGATCTAGTCTTTAATTTATGTTGGAAGACCACAGGATTTTATGAGTGCATAAAGTGCTGCTACCCCCAGCTGAGTGTGGAGGCTCCTGTGGCTCCCACGTAGCTGTAGGAGCATATTATGAGTGCACTTGTGGTTAGCCTGAGCATGATGGAGCACACCGAGTATGTTCCTTACATGTACAATTGTGTTAACATCCTCTCCTAATCGTTCCTGGTCTTGCTGCTCATGAAGTTATGTGGTGAATAAAATTCCTTTAAATATGCAAATAGACAGCTGTTGTGTGGGTAGTGGGTATGATCATCAGCCCCTCAGCTGGAGGAGGAAACATCCTCCACTCTGCCGTATGCACAAAACCTTGACTCCAGCTGCAGGTGGGCTGGGGGCAGTGGAGCAGCTAATAGATTTTATGTTACAAGGAGTAGTGGCTTTAAATTGCAATAGGGTAGGTTTAGAATAGTTATTAGGAAGAAATACTTTACTATGAGGGTGGTAAGACACTAGAACAGGATACCCAGAGAGGTTGTGGATGCCCCATTTCTGGCAGTGTTCAAGGCCATGTTGTATGGGGCTTTTAGCAACGTGATCCAGTGGAAGGTGTCCCTGCCCATAGCAGGGAGTTGGAACTAGATGGTCTTTAAGGTCCCTTCCAACCCAAACCATTCCTCAATGCTGTGTTTGTTGTTTAATATTACAGTGGAGGAGACCTGTATATGCCTGTAAGGAGCAAGGCCAATTTATGTAATCTGGTAGTAGTGTCTTCGGAGAGCTGCTTGTGTGATAGTTTTTACTGGAAGCTAAATTGATACATTCATGAGAGAAGAGAAGAAAAATCAAAGTAAGCTGATGTAGTTGAAAAGAAAATCCTTTTCACTTTTCTCTTAGAAATTCTCCTTGAATACATGCAGAATTTCTAGATTGTCCTTTCTGATGGAGTCCTCAGGGCACACTAAACTTAGCTTCAGAGAAATGCTTCATTTCTGTTTCATCTATTCTCTGAACTGGCAAGCTACAAAGTTTTCCATAAAGTTGCGTAACAAAAAAAATTCAGTGCTTGTTATTCCTCTGCTGGTGGTGCCTGTCTCTTTCTGCAGGTGCCAACTCCTGCTAATTCCACCTTCAAAAGACAAATATTTCTGACACATGTTTATAGATTGAGCAAGGGGTAGGGAAGGATTATTTTTTAAAAAATAAATCCTTCATCTGCTTTTGAGGTGACTCAGTGGTTTAATGCTTAATTTAACTCAGGCCTGTTTGCTCTTGACCTCGTTTGGAGTGTGTGTAAGGTACCTGTTTTTTTCAAGAGGTTCCTGTTAGCAATAAAATCATCTGCCTTGTATTTTGGTGCTTCATGAGGATCATCTTTGGTGCTAGAAGGTGGTTAATTCCTTAGTCTAGTTTCGGTATAGCTCTTCAGTGTGAATCTGCTGTGTAGAGGGTCTGTTGTTTCAAACAGTTTTTGAAAACACCCAGACCCTCAGACTTGTCTGAACTTTAAAATTCAGATGCAGTTGAAGTAAACATGGAGATTGTGAACTGATGGCCCAGTGTAAGGGTCGTGGCAAAGCCACAAGTTTTCTCAAAGTCAGTGAGAGCCTTGACTTCAACAAAGCCAGTCTCATACTCTGTCCTGGCTAAAAGAGGCATCTTTCTGAAAAGCAGCTGTGGCTGATGGCAAAATATAGAAGAAGGTTTGTGTTCTGTACTTGATTAGCATTTGTATGAAAGAGTTGTAAAGGCTGGACAATGTTCTGTGCTGGTCTGATATGATCTGTTACTTTGTACACTTAGTTTGCCCTTGTTGGTCCTTCAGATTAATTTATAATTTGCTGAGATGTTGCACATCCGTGGAAGATATTTGAGCTTTTAGGGACCTGCTTTTCCCTTGTGTCCTGTTATTATGTCTGTTTATAAAGTGTTCCATTTTCTGCTGGTGGTGTTGTGAACTGTTTATTTCAAATGTAAATCGAGTAAGTGCAATGGTTCAGTCCCTGTGGTCCCCTGGGCTTACTTTTTAGAATATTCTTACATTCCTTTTTTCCAGTTTGTCTTCTATTCTGCATTATTAGTTTGTACTTTTAAAATGCAGTTCTGCTTTTTTTTGTTGTTATTTTTCCACTTACAAAATGTAGGATTTTGAATTTGTAACAATATACATGTACACTTAGTTATGAGATTTCCCTGGCAAAATGTATACACTGTGCTTGCATTTGTAGTGTGGGTAAAACTGTGGAAGAACATGGTTTTGTGACCATGGAATTATTAGTAGAAAGCTTAAGAATAAACATATTTGGAAATTAGTTTATTATATCAAATACGTTGTGAAAAAAATCAGCCCTGGTACAATAAGTTTGAATGCAAAAGTGCTGTTATAACTCTTAAGTGCTTCATGCAAGTCCAGGCAGATGTTGAAACTGGTGTAATGTGTAGTTTTATGTTAAATGTGAGATGTTTGCATTTGGAGGACGAAATGTTTTCAGGCTTCAGATGCTAAATATTCTGAGAAACTTAATTTTATGTTTCTTAATGCAATTTCCTCTATCAGAAGGCTTTTTTTTAACTGCACAATTTTTAAATATTGTTTCTTTTTGCCTTTTTCTTGTCTTTTTTTTTTTTTTTTAGGTGATAAGATTGTTGTTTTATGTGTGTCAATCTGAATCTAAAAATAATTTCTAGCAGTTTAGAAAGGCCTTTTTAGGTAGTTGCAACTGTCTCAGGTCTTAGATTTTTTTGTTGTTGTTGTTGTTTTCCAATTTCACACTAATACCACTGGCTTTGTTTTCTTCTCTGATTTCTTTTTGTACTTTTTGACCTCTTGTCCTGTTTTGAGGTAGCTGGTGTTCATGATCCTTCTGTATGAACTAGTGCAGTGTGGCTGCTGCTGGGATTTGTCCCTTGTAGGGCTGTGAAATGAGAAAGCATCGTACTCCTGTTGGTTGTGTGCTCTTATTCCTGGCCAGTTCTGCTTCCTTAAAAAATTGTGATCCTTGCAGACCCTTTTTCATCCCAGAAGTGATGGTATTCTGAAAGTATGCCAGGAAGAAAATACTGATTAGAAGCGTGGGTGATTTTTAAGAACAAACTTATTTCAGTATTTGTAATGTTTTTGTTTGAAAGCTTATGCAGGTTTATTTTTTTTTATTCAGGAAAATGGATGTCTTCCAATTATTTTATTCATACATTGACAACTTGAGAACTAGTTTGTGCCTTAAATGACTTCTTGTATCTCAAAATTTTCCTGTGTTTCCCAGTATTACTTCCTTTTATTATTTCTCTAGTATTTTGGAAAAGATTTGTAACTGAATAAAGATTATTTGTGGTAATGGCATGAAATATAAAGCTGAAAGATTCGTACACATTTAATATAATTAAATATATAAAATGTTGGCATAATTCTGTTGTCTTAAAAATATACCTTTACTTGTAAACATGGGTAGTGTATGGAACTTTAAGAAGTGATGAGTCATTTTCTGGCTGCTGGTCCTGAGGATCAGCACTGTGGATCCATCTGGAATCAATAGGCATCTTCAAATACTTGGCGTAGACAAGTGGAGAGAGATACTTATTCCCAGAACAGAAACAGCTTTTGGAGAGTTCCAGTTTTTCTGTTTACATAAAATAAGCATGAAAGGTTGAAGTGTAAAAAGTTGCAATTAGTTACAGTTCAAAGTAATTCCCTTTGAGCTACCGGTGTGTTTCTTTGGGGTAGCAGCTGACCAGAAAGGTGGCAGGCTTCATGGAAGGTGCAGGCAGTTTAAGCTAATTTTACATTACAGTGTAATTAGATTTGATAAAATCTAATGAAAAGTGAAAGAACTGACAGCAAACGAAACCAGCTATTCATTACAGGACCACAAACAAGCATATCCATCTTGGGTTTTGTTTGGGCAGCTGGGCATGGAGTAGAGGGACTGGATAAGGTGCAGGATGTAACTGGGAGATTGGAGGGTTGTAACAACATCTCAGTCTTTGCTGTGATGGGGGATGCTGAGTGTTACCGAATTTATTGGCACAAGACCCTCTGGAAAGAAGTGTTTTCAAAAATATTGAGGAGGGTTGAGCGGTGGGTGAAGAGGAGAGCAGAGCAGCAGTGGGAATGGTGGTAATGTCAGAGTGCAGAGAGAAGCTGAAGCACGTTGCCGGTGAAGTTATGATAAGTAAGTCAGAACTCAGTTCTGGTAACATAGATGAAAATTTGGGTTAAGGAAGACTATCTAAAAAAACTATTCCATTCCACATACGCTTACTGCTTTTATTTGAAGGTTATGCGAGTGATTTTATTTTTTTTTAATGTTAAACTCAAGTGCCTTCTCCTTTCCTGTCTTTACCCTTCCCTATTTAATTTGGTATTTGTTTACATTTAGGAAGACAGTGATAACTCTGGTTGAGAAAGTTTTTACTCATGCCTCACTCCCTACTCCCTTCATGCCCTCCCTCTTACCTTGAAAACCAGACGCTTTCCTGTAAACATGTGCTGTCAATTGACTTCTTGGGAACATTCATGTGCAAGAATTTACATAACTTAAAACACAGGAAGAGGAGAGAATTTAAAAGTTATGACTGTAGTTTGGTTTTATGCTTATAATAACTGACAGCCTTGGTTGTTGCATTAGTCCAGAAGGTGAGGATGCAGCCAGGTAGAGATGACCTGGGATAAGCTATTGCTCTGTCCCCCAGATTAGGCATTCATGTGACAAGGGAAATTACTCCATAGTTTCATCAGCTTTGATCTGTGCTCTTTGGGGCCCAATTTACTCTCATAAAGGTGGTTGCAAAACTCATTTTGATGTTTCATCAGCTTGTTGTTGAATATGCATGGTAGTGTTGCTCAGCTGCTTCCTACAACAGAGGCTTCTAGTTTCTTGATTAATTGGATATGTTAAAAGTTGTTTCTAACTACCAACAATGTGGTTTCAAGTGAGAGTGCTGTGCTTTGTATTCTTTTGATATTTGAATACTTTAACTTTTGAAAATTTTGATGAACTGTAAAATATTCTATAGATCTGCATTTCAGTTCCTCTATTTCCAAATCACATGCGTGCTCCGCAGGAGGTAGTATGTGTATTGCTGGCATTGAAGTCTGGATATGGCTGAGTTTAATATACAGAAGATAGAAGCAGTGTATGTGTGTGATATTTTTTTTTCCCCTTTTTACCTTCTTGTCTTACAGTGGTGTGGTTTCCAGGGTAGGCTTCATGATTGTCATCGAAACATGGTGCTTCACAGTTTTACTGTTGATTTTAAGTGCCTGTTTTTGCCTTGAGTATCCCATTTCACTGTAATTTCTGTTTTTAATGTTTTCACGGGAGGAATTGATGCTGGTGTTTTTTAGTTGAATTTGACAATAGCAACATACCCAAAATATTTGCTGAGTTTGACTGTGGTAACTTATGTCCAGTAGAGAGTCTGTATAATTGGTGAGAATTATGAAAACACACAGGCACTGCAGTTTAAATACATTTGTGTTTTGGGAGTGTCACTTAAAAATGGTCCAGGATGTATGTGTGAGAAGATGAGGAAGAGTATTTTTATGTGTTAGTATGAAAAAATTCATTAGCTCTGTCAGCTAAGATATGCATTTTGCCCTAAAAATTAATATTAGCCAGATAAGCTGTCTTAAATTTTTTACTAGGTCTGTATTAATGAGACTTTTGAGGTTATTTTTTCAGAAATGAATTTTTAATGGAATGAATCACTAGTTTTAATATAGCTGATTATTATAGCTTGGCTGTGCAATGTTGAGTAGTACCTTCATTCAGGGGCAGAGTGTTAGCATGGTCTAGGTTGGTGCTATTGGTGTTAATTCTAGAGAGTGTTTTTAAAGGTTGCACTAATTCTGAAAAATATTCTTTTCTCTGATTTTAGTGGCATTGCTGTAGCCTGTACAGGTCAAACAAAAGTGACTTGCTGTTCTTTTCTGTGGGAGTTTGAGTGTATTACTGGGTATGGAATATGGAGCTGTTGATCAAAGGTATCTTGGGCTTATTACTAAGGGTCATGAAGGTGCCATAAAACTTTTTTCCTTTTACCTGACAATATAAATACATTCCTATTAGGTACCTAAAAGGGAATGTAAAAGCTAACAAATTAATATATGGATTTGAATTCCTTCATTAGTTTGAAGTGGAGCTTTGCTGTTGGTGAAGTTAATGTGAATGTAGTTTTAAGTGAATGACATATGGAACCCACCTTCTGAAGGGCTGTAGATGCTGGTTTTTTATCTTCAACGTAGTTTCTAGCACATGGAATATATTTTTTTCATGTTTTGTACTTTCTGTAGGATCCTGGAATCTTGCTAGATGAACAAGTCTAGGCACCCAGCCTATGAACCACTTATAATTTCTTGATGACTTAAGAACCAACAACAAAAAAAAAAGGGTCAATCTCTTGCACATGTTCTGAGCTGGGGAGGAATCCTGAGAGAAGACCATACATGTGGGGGGAATCATAGATGTGGAGGGTTGTATTAAAGAGTAAAATTAATTTGTAGTCATAGGACATATTTGACAACCTCTCCTGAGGTTGAATTTGGTGTGTCATGCCAAGCATTTAGGGCTGGCTGCTTTAGAGTGGACTTAATATCACCACGGAGCACAGAGTTTTTAAGAATAAATAATATATCATTTTGAGGAAAATAAGATGTCCAAAGCAGATGATATAATGAATGCCAAGGTCAAACTGGGAGCATAGTTAAAAGTTTTAATTTTCTTTAGTGTGCTTAGTTTGTTATAGGTCACTTAGTGTTGACACATCCAAAACAGGTGGAACATCTTGTTTGTTTTTTAGATGTCAGTGGGATAATTGAGTTATTAGAAACAGACCAAGCAGAACTGCTTGTCGTCACCTGTATTTTCTTGCAGTTTATTCCTGCCATCCTTTCTACAAGTAAACAAAAGCAGTTGCCAAGTGGGACAGTAAGAAGCGTTTTAGTTGCTATGTGACATTTTAATGCACATTAAAATACTTCAGCGGCATGAAAGCAATAAGAGATGAGTGTGTAGTGCTGTGTTCAGTTGTTCTCTATTACGGAAATTTAAACCCAGAAGTACAACACGACTGTTTTCTGTATGTAGTAGTCACAGGCAAAACACTGACAGTTCCATTTACAACACTTAAACATGTAAATAACTGTGATGTTATCCAGAGTGACTTCTGCCTTCTCTTTTCTCTGTGCTGTTTTTTCTATTTAGGGAAAAAGAACACATCCTGTAAAGTAATGGCAAGAAGTGGAAATGTTCTTTGTTATGCCTGTAGCCTTTTTTTGTGTGTATCATTTGCATAGAAATACTGGTGGATGTAATATCAGTAACTGTTCTTAATACTGACAGAGTCAGGTTATTTTAAAATTATTTCCTTTCTTCCCTTGTTCCTTAGGTTTTTGTAGGTTCTTGATCTTTTGTTTCATACATAGCATAGTTAAATGCTGTTCACTTCTTGTCTGTTTTGCTCCTCCAGGTTTTCTCTCCCTGTTGTAGATGCTAGTATGCAGTCAAGTGGGAGGAAATGATCACTTACCTGCTTTTGTGCTTTTTAAGTGAAAGTGAACATGTGTTGAACCTGTGTTTCATGCTTGGAAGTGTGTTAAGTCAAAGAACATTACTAAGGTGTGTGACTTTTCTGTGAATGAGCTCTGTGGTCGTTCCTTACTGCTAGAAGTTGTTCTGTAAGATGCCTGGCTCTTTCATAGTGGGAGAACATCCCTGACACAGTCCTAGAGGGACCTGTACTTACACTAATACTTTTCAACATGTTCATAAATGAACTGGAGAAGGGTATAAATTATGGGATGACTAAGTTTGTAATGGTGCTTATGTATTCAGGACAGTAAAAAAAGGCTGACTGGATTCCAGGTTCTTGCTCAGAGTAGGGCCAGCTGTGGTGTCAGACTAGATTATTAGTGCTTAAAAACCTCTGGGGATGGAGATTGTACAACCTTGCTGGGCAACTGGTTTCACTGCTTGTCTCTCCTCATGGAGAGAATTTCTTCTTGCCTCCAGTCTCAATCTCCATCAACACCATGGTCAAGAGCTCAGCTCTGTCTTAATGACCTCCTCACAGGTACTGGCAAACTGCTGTCAGGGGCCTTGTTGTTCTCAGGCTGAACATGCTGAGGTCCTTCAGCCTGTCTGCACCAGGCAAGTGTTCCAGCCTCCTGACCATCTTGGTGATCTTCCTGGCTGCAATTACCAACATCTTTTCTTTACTGGAGGCTCAAAACTAGACTCAGTGGCTACATGTGACAGGATGAATGCTGCCTGGAGAGAGATAATTACTTCCCGTGATTATTGGCTTTGCTTCATGTGACACAGCCTGGGATGCTCTTTGGAGTGCACCAGGGCACAGTGTTTGGGAAGTATTGAACAATTACTGCACAAGGTGCCTGTATACTTTCTTTTTTGTATAAACTACAGCTGTGCTTCCTGCACAACAGTGGGGAATAATTCCATGCTATTTAAATAGAATCTGTTGATCTTCCAGTGCATAAAAACGCAGCTTTTGATGTGCACACACACGAATTACAGTTGTAAAACATGGTTGAGTCTTGTTTGTAAGAGGGGGAAAAAGAGAACCTTAGACATTTTCAGCATAGTCTTTTTTAGCATGGAAGGGGGGCTCTAGCATTTGCAACAGAAAATTATGCTTTACTAATCTGAGGCATGAATTTCAGTGCCAGAGTTTTAAAGATCATCCACATGGACAAATTAGTGTCAGCTGATTCTTAGTAATTGTCAGTGGGATAAATACAACGTAATTTGAATTAGTTCAGGCCCTTATTGCTTATGTTTAACACCAGGCCCTTCACAGTGCCAGTCCCTTAGAGACACATAGTTATGACCTGAAATGCATACAGGTGATCTCCAGCTCCATTCTCAGAGGAGCTGAGAACTGTGTGGTACAGATCCAAAAGTATGACTTGGATCATATTTGGGTGTATTTAGATGAGAGATCCAAAAGTATGACAGTGTGGAAGAGCTGGATACCAGATACCTAGGAATGTAGTGCAGTGTGTCTCCAGAAGCAGCCTCTCTTAGTGTGTCTAGTGTATGATCTAAGCAGGAGCATAAAGCACTTCCTTTCCTGAATGAAGATTAAGAGCTCCAGGGGAAGACAGGTTTCTTTTGCTTGTCCTACCAGAGATTGTATTTACTCCATGGGAAGAGATGTGGATGAGTAACAAGCATGAGGTTTGAAGTGCCCCCTGTTGAAAGGGCATAGAATCCATGTGTTCTTTCTGGTTTCTGAGTTGTGTGAAGGGGTTACACACAAAAAACATTAAAAATTATTAAGAATTGCTTTGCTTGGCTGTTTGGCTACAACCATATACAGTTCTTGGACTCCTCTTAATTTCCTTTATATTCTGGTCCATATGGTTAAATATGGACTGAGTTGTATTTCCCCTAAAAGGTGAGAACGTACCATGTTGCATTTAAAGTAGCTTCCCAGTCTAACTATGGCAACAGATGCAGAACTACTTTGTCCCTCAAAGTTGGAATGAATTTCAGGAAGTAAATTTTAATATTGGAAGGTATTTTTTCTTTCTTTTTAAGTTAACACCATTGGGGGATGCCAGAATAAGAGATCCTTATTCACCACAGTTGGGTACATTCTTTGCACACTATCTTGACTGTCTCCTCAAGTCTAATCTACAAGACTGTCATTTAAGTTCCTTTGAAAAACCAGAGAAATTTGGGATCTGAGGAATATAGTTTGTCCTAGATTTGCTGTATTTGCAGCATCCTTAACTTTTGTCAGCTCTTACTGTAGAGATGGGTAGTGGCATAAACTACTGCTTTTTGGTTGGAAACAGCTTGTAAAATGATTAGGATTTAAATTATATTCCAGTGTTGGCTCCAATACTGTCACATACAGTAGTTTTTTGAAGAAAAGATTAAATTTAAAGAATAAAGGCTTTGTTTTTTCACTGAAGATATTAATGTAATTTTGGTTATAGTGTTCTTTTTTGAGTGGTGCCCTATTTCAGTATGACTACCTGTGCTTTTTAAATGAGTGATTAGAAATGAAAGTTGACAAATGATTTGGGGTACTGTGAACATATGCATATGTGAATTTGCCCTCTGCCAACGGGTTTTTAGGAAGGTCAAGTCGGGAATTGTGTAAAGAACTGTATTTTCTGAAGCCACATGGCTATTGATAGTGTTCCTTTTGCAGATGCCAAGGGCTATACCGAAGAAATACATTGAAAGGTATTTCTTAAACTTGGGTCAATGTGCCTTAGTAGAAGAGCTGTAAAGTGGCTAAGAAACTGGCTGTAGTGTACATGACAAAAGGTGTTGTGTTTTTGGAGAAAAAAAAGCTACTATTCAGTTTCCTCAGGTATCAGTATTAAGAGCTTGCTCAATTTAGATGAAAATGAAGTAAACCACTGTTGTTAGCACAAACCCAGTTCTTTAGGACACCCAGTCAACATAAAGTAGGGTTTAGAACATGGTTAGAAAGCACTCAGTTACCTCAAAGCAATAGATATAGTATGACATTAAGGTGTGTTTTTAAAACAAAACAAAACAAAGACACGGTGATAAACTTGAACCCTAACCCCATTTTGTACTGTAACTTGAGAGCTGCTCTGCTGGAAGAGGTCGGGAAGGACAGTGTTGATGGATCGAGTGATTGGAGGGTCGTGCTGAGTTACTCAGGTGTAGGTGGTGAAGCCCTTTCAGCCCGGCAAGAAGGGCTTAACGCTGTTCCCTACTGCTGTAAGATTGTACCTGGAGTGCTGCACACAAACCCAGTCACTCATAATGGATCTGAAACTAGAGCAGGTACAAACAAAGCTGGATTTCTCCCCCTGCCCCAGTACAAAAATATGTTGAAACAAAGAGCAGTATGAGGAGTAAGAACCCAGGATTGCAGCATGACAGGACAGGGGAGCCTATTCTTCAGCTATCATGGGCAACACATTCCTCAGCTTAACTGAGTTCTGCTCTAAAAATAGTTAGGATGCTGACTTTAGCTATTCCCTTTAGAAAGTTATTCAGAATGCATAGCTAGAAACAGTTCAGGATCAGAGATTTCACTGAGTATACATTGAGACTGCAGTAATATTTCTGAATTTGCTGTTTCATGGACTTTTAATTCATGAGTTCTGTTTTGTTAAGATCCTAAGTCTTTTGCTTAGCAGAATTTACGTGTTTTCTTACCCATCGTTTTAGAATTATGTGAATTCTCAGTAATAAACAACATTATTAAACATTTATAAAGTTGTTCTCCATTCTGACAGAAGTGGGAGCATAATTACACCAAGATACATAGTTACCCCTTACTACTGGGTTACAAAGTAGCTGTTATCTAAAACCAGAAATAGAGCATTTGATAGTTCTTGTTACTGGACAGCTTTTATCTGGTGTGCCCTCAAAATACCTCAGTTATCTCAGTGGTACCATTTAAGTACAGACCCACATTTTCATTTTAACCTTGCTATCACAGACAGAATAAAGGTTGTCTGGTTTATTTAATGGTAAAAACCAGATTGCAGTAATTTTTATTCTTGTTTTAAATAAAATGAAGTAAAAAATTAAGTACATCTCTCTTTTGCATTAGTACTGTGTTATTTGGAACTGACAGATTTTTAAGGCATTCACTGACCCTGTATATGTGATAGCTGATTTTAAAAAGTGGGTGCCTAAAATTAGATGTCTCTGTCAGTAGCCTTGGTCTAGTTTTCAGAGGAACTGGAAGCTCAGAGAAGGATTCTCTTTCAGCACTGGCATTGCTTTTTCTGATGCTGACAGGATAAGCTCTGTCAGAGTACTCTGAAAACCCAAGGCTGTTCTCAGCTTCTTTTGTTCTTCCTGATTCAAAAATATACCAACTTTTTATTAAATCTTAATAGCATTCTTTATAATTAGAATTATTTATTTAAAGAATTGAGCTCTTTATCAAAACCTTTTCCTCTTTGAAGCATCCTCAGGAAAGCTGGAGTGGTGAGCTCTATTCAGATTAAATGTTTGGATTCAGATATCTAATTATGAAATCGAGTTTTCTGTATCTATATTCTGAGTGTTGCTGCTGTGTGTTGAGTGCACAGAGAATGAGCTTGGTTGCTGCTTTCAGACCTACAGCACTGTCACACTTCTGGGAGGCACCAGAGGTGCCTTGCTCAGTCACTTGGCTATACCTTGTTGGTTTTTTTTTTTTTTCAGTCTGACTACACAAGAGAAATAACCTTCTTGGTTTATCAGTATTTTTTAAAAAGTCTGTCTTTCTTGAATGATACATCCTTTCCTGCTCTGATTCTGCCGATTTGGATACAAAATGCTTATTAAGATGCGAATTTTCCAGGGCTATCGTCACTTTCTCTTTCACTTTTCCCTTTCTCTTAGTGTAACTTTTCTACTCCTGAATTTTTTTTGAAGACGGGGTTCTTAAAGGCAACATGTCTGCAAAGGATTGATTAAATAAATAGATCGGCTGTTGCTCAGTGAAGCAATTTTGCTGCACAGAAGATGCTTCCTTCTCCCTACGTTTCTGACTGAGTCGTGTTTTTAAAGGTATCACAACTCAGGATGGAGGAAACAGGGTTAAGCCACTGATGCCTCATTCAGGAACCAATAAAATGAAGGCTTGGTTAAAAATGTTCTGCTGTTTGATTAATTTGATCCATGATTTCTCACATATTTGTAAGGGGTTTCATCTTACCTTACTGATTGCAATTCCAATGCTACATCTTAGAAACAAATTGATGTAAGTGACTCTGGGCTCAAGGTACCTCTGTCCTAAATAAGCCACCAGCCTTATGATGAGGGAGATTGTTCTCCTGGCTCTTGACTGTAAAGAAAACATTACGTTTGATGAGCTCATGCTTGAACATCCACTGTAGGCACAAGAGTTTCTCTTGTGTATGTTGTCACCTGGAATTTGCTTGGTTCAAGACATGATGGAAATAGTAAACATGTTTGTTTCTTTTCACACATATTAATAAGCTTACTCCAATATAAATCTTCAAGAGCCCATTGTATAAGATACAGTTACCCTTAGGGTAAAGGGAATATAAGTCTGATAACTTTTGCAGCTCAAGTGGATTCAAACTTCAAAAAGCAATCCACTCCATGCATTCCTCCACAAAACAAAAAATCACACTGTAAATAAGACTTCTTTCTTAAAATTTGCTGACCATATCATTATCCAGTATCTGTTACTCTAATTAAACTGTTGTTATGGGTTTTATTTTCTATTAATATGATATAAAATGTAACAGTCTTGAAATTTGCATGAAATACACTCTTGCTGATCTGAATTCAGTTTTAAATTTTTGAGACTAGATTTTCTGTTTATTTCCAGACATTCTTCACAACCTAATAAAGGTGTTTTTTTTCCCCCCCCAGATCTGTTTTCTCCTGTTTGCTGTTCTCTATATAGTTTCTTACTTCATAATCACAAGATACAAAAGGAAAGCAGGTAAGCATAGAATTTTTTTGTATACCCCAAAATAATTTTGTCTTTCAAGTCAATAGATGATTCTTTTTCTCTGTCTCCACAAGGAAAGCAGAACTAGACCTCTGACTAAAAATGTTTGCCAGGCTGCTGATCTATGGCAGTGTGGACTGAAATGCTGCTGTCTTGCCCTCTCTCTGTTCCTGTTGTCCCTGATTCATGAGTTCCCAGATTCTCCCTTGTGCCTACTCTGGCACTTCTTAGGCCCTTCGTTGTGCCATATGGGATCACTGAACAGGGCAGGAAGAGCACTGAAGTGTCTCAGAAGAGGACCAGTCAGTGAGTGCTGGCATTGTCACTCTGTGATTCAGCGGGAGTGGCTGCCTGTGGAGGGCCAGTCACTGGTTCTGTTGTGGCTCTGTGGCAGCCTAAATTTTAACTTTTTTGAAAGTGGTTAATGTTAAGTAGCTGCTTCTGCCTCCCTTGCCTTTAGATCCTCCTTTCACATCAGCTTTCCCAGAATAAGTATTTTCAGCTGTGTTTTAGCACCAAAATCAAATTTGCAGCTTTAGCTGGTAAGGTAAGACATTGCCAGTGATGCAGAAGGGAAGTAGGGTATTTCTTCTAAAAGTCCAGCTTTGCTCAGGTAAATTATTTGAGTGTTCTTAACCTTATAACTTCCCCACTGAAGTCTTATTCCTTGAGATAATGCTGTAATTTTTCTTTTCCTTCAGAAACACTGTTTGCCTGAAACTAGTCTGTAGGAAGCCCCTTCATTTTCTTCTATATTTTTTTTAAAGACAGTAGGATAAAAAGCTGTATAAAATGTCAGGATCTTTGATTCTTGACAGCTCACCTGGGACCTTGGTGCTTGCTAAGTCAGTCATGCTGTAGAAACATTCTTGTGTGGGATGATCTTGGCACTTTGAACTTGAATGGAAACTGTTTATTGGGCTCTAGTGACCTGTGTTATGATAGAGCTGCTTTCATAGATAGATTAATCTTTTAAAAAGTAAACTCTTCATGAAATTCAATACCTTAAGAAAAATGTGCATCTCTTTAAAGATTGGAATTAAGACTGATACTATCTTCTGGTCCTAATACGTATTTTGGATACTACAAAGGTGCTACCATTTGGAGATAGAGAAAAACAGGAAGGGGAAGCTGGTTTGCAAATACTGTTGAATGCAAAGACACTTTTACTACCTTTTTCTGGCACTTAGTCTCCTCAGCCAGGAAGAGGAACTGCTGTGCAGCTGTCTTTCTGAACGCTTTGTGAGCATTTAGATAGGCAAACTTTGTAGCCTGCTAAGATCTTCCTGATGAGACATTTTTGAAGAGTGAACACATCTGGAACACTTTGAGGACAAATTGTTCACTATTTCTCCAACAAACTCTTTAGCCAAAATGTTTCATAAGAGACTGACTTAGTCTCTCAAAATACCATGAGCTTCTCATAAAAAACCCCCAAGAACCCCATGTGCTTTCATAGAATTTCAAAATAGCATGATGTTATTTGTTATATATTTATTTCAAGTGTGTGCATGACTTCAATACATAAACTGACTTTATTTATTCTTAGATTTTAAATAAATTTGATTTACCTCTTATGGAAAACCTGACAAAAGCAAGAAAGCTGAGTGTAAAATGATTTCAAATTTAGAAATGCTTACATTTGTCTGCTGATGTAGAGAAGGGTGTAAAGAATAAATGAAGGATGTGTTAATGATTGATCTGTGAGTTAGATGTTGATATTACTTCAAAAAGTTGGAGCATCAGGTGAGGAATAAATAAACAAACAAACATTGTCTAAAATGTGAAATATCAGTACAGAAGCCATGATACCTTAAATCCAAAACAAATAACAAGAGTAACAAGGCCCCTGTTTTTTTGTCCCAAATCCCCAGGAGCTGGGAGGAGTGATAAGTAAGGGGAAGCAACTGAGTAGACATCACTATTGTTCTGGGTATGCTTTCTTGTTTTAAGAAGAAATTAATATTGAAAATGAAACATACATTTAGGGATTTCCAGTAGAAATTAGCATGGACCCTTAGGCTTTCCTGTAGCTTTCATGCTCTCCATGGTTTCAGAGACGCTCAAAGGGAAGTTTCTAGCAGCAGCCATGGTCGTAGCGGTCTGAAAGCATGTTTGCCTTAGAGCCCTCTGGAAGATGTCTCCAAGAAATTTTGATCTGCATATTAAAAAAAAAGGGAGAGTATTCATTTTTGGAATGAACCTTCTTAAAATATTGATGCTAATAAGTTGTATCAGTACATCTGTATTTTAGTTGTAAATTAAAGTTATTCCCATGTATATACATTTTAGCTGAGAAAAGACATGTAAGTATTGGATATAACCTGCTGTAATTTAATTTTCAGATGAGCAAGAGGATGAAGATGCCATTGTTAACAGAATATCGTATGTATAGCTCTTTTTTGCAGAACCTTTTTGCCTGAATGTGTTGTTATGATAGGAATCTTTTGTGCTTCCAAATAAATACCAGTCCATTTCAAAAGTGAGAACAAATAGATTGCTAGGGGGCACAAGAAAAAGTGATGTGGCACCTTGTGTTACCCAAGTTTGGTCTAGGGCTTTTTTATGCTGTGGTTTTTGTGGTAGCATTAATATTGCATTGGCCAGAATATTGTGTGAGGACTTGATGCAAGAGGTGGTACTCAGTGCAAGACCTGCTCTAAGTTTAGGTCTCTAAAATGTAAGTGTTTAGACGGGAGGTGTTTAAGTTGCCCCTGCAGCTGATGGAATACCTGGGAAGAAAGTTAGCTCCCTCTATAGTAGACATCTGTATTTGATCGTTGTGAAAAAACCTTAAAAAAAGAATAACGAGTGGAAGACAAACACTTGCCAGAGCTTCTGGTTTGCCAGCAACTCTCTCCCCATCCTGTTCCTTTGTGAAGCTAGATATTAATATTTCCTATTTAAATATGCCTCAGGATTTACACAACATTTGTGAGCTGTTGCTGCCCTCTCAATTACATGATTTGCTGAACTATGTAAATTCACTGCTTGCTTATGACAATGTTCTTAGCTCTTCCCTGGTGGTACTGTCATCTTCTTGGAAGGAGAGCTCGTGGAGTACTTTATTAATTTGTCTTGTACCCTGGGAGGGTGCCGAGTACATTGCAAGCTGTTCACTTTTAGGTGTGCAAGCTTGAAAGATGTACAGAGGTGATGTAAATCTTAGGTGCACTTCTCCCATTAGTGTCTGATGCCGATACCTTTTATAAATTCAAAACACTTATTTGCCACAAGGTCTACTTCATATCTAGAGAACAATACATACTTATAAATGCCATGAAGCTCTTCCCTCTCAGTACAGGAACATCCCTCCTGTGCTTTTCAGACTACAGTGAAGGGTCCTCTAGATTGAATTATTTTTATAGCACCTGTGGTCCACCTGTGGTTAACTCTTATGCCTCTGCATCTGTTTTCTAAATTTAGCTTTAAAATAAAACAAACATACACTGTGTTTGCATGAAGAACAATTTAAGACAAGATTAGCACTTTCATCAGAGTAATAGCATTTTGCTAAAAGTGTCATTATAAATACAAAGTGCTGGGGTTTTTTCAGCCTAAGGTTTTTGTTCCTTAAAAGTGTGCATGTTATTTCTGACTCTGTACACAGATTTTTCTTCACATGGCTTAATTGTCAGGACTTAAGATGGGTGTGTGTGTGGAGAAAACAAAGCCAAGCTGCTGTAGCGCCTTGCTGTAGTGTGTTAGGTTTCACAATTCTGGCGTAGAATAATCAAACATTCTTATAATAATGAAAAAAAAATCTCAGAAACCAACAACAATAGCATAAGGATATTTTTAAAGATAAAATTAGTCACTTTCTTCTCTAAGTTAAGTATTGTGTGAATGAAAAATGGATTTGTAGACTGTTAAGTGAGATTTCTGTTATCAGCTTACTGATGCTCCTGTTGCAGGGGTGATCTGTTTAAGTTGATCTTCTTTGTCATGCTATTTTTAGAATTATTTTTAAATTTATTGTAGCATAGTATTAATTCTGTAAGATTTTTTTTTTTAAGAACACAGTTCTTTTTAATGCCACAAGATGGCATTTGGTATAAGTTATATTTGGGATCTATAAAGAATAAGCTTAAATACTTAAAATAATTCTTACAATTTCTGGGTATTGATTTTACAGCTATGAGATGATAACTAGAATAACTACTTTGTAAAAGAAAAGCAATTTTTTTTCAATTTGGTGTGTTAAAATATTTATGTATAATTGTACTCTTTAGACATTAGAAAGCTGTTCTGCTTTTAAAAATTGTGTTAGGAATATAGAAAGTGATTTTTTTTCTTGTGTTTGTGGGAAATTAAAAGAAAAGACTTATGAAAAGATATTCCATGAACTCCAGTAATTTAACCTTTGTATTACATTGGAATTGAATGCATGCAAGTCCCAAGAGAGTAATTATGGTAGCTGGTAAAAACGAATTCTTTTTACTGGATTCTGTAAACTATTTGGTAATTTAAATTTGCTTTTTGGAAGTGACATATTGTGGAAATCCCAGTTTCTCCTGCCTGTTTACAGTGTAAGAATGTGTTGCCTTCAGATACTGATTAACAGGTAGGGTGACTACTTTTTTTTCCTCCCCTATTCAGAGCATGTTGTTGGTAACAGTGGTACATTTCTTTAAATTTCAGGCTGTTCTTGAGCACCTTCACTCTAGCAGTTTCAGCTGGTGCAGTCCTGCTTCTACCTTTCTCAATAATCAGCAATGAGATCCTGCTTTCTTTTCCACAAAACTACTATATTCAGTGGTTAAATGGCTCACTAATTCATGGTTAGTACTCAGCATAATATAATTAAAATGGATGTCGTCATTTTACGTGCACAGATATGTTCTTAATTTCAAACTGATAACTCCATTTTCACTTAATATGCTAATTGATTTGTTAATGTGCTATTGGCTTGTTGTTTTTGCTACTGTGTGATATTTCACAAAATCTAACTGTATTTTTTTTTTTTTTTTTTTTAAATTAGGCAGACTACATGAAATTAAACCAAATCCACTGCTTTGAATATTAATGTAAATAAGAGCTACTAGAAGCTAACTTGAAACATGCTATTCCAACTTCTTCCTTGTGTGTTAATGCAAAATTCATATGTCTTCTTCTTTAAGATGATACCAATTTATTCTCAAAATGAAAAAATGTTTTAAGAAACTTGCTATGAGCAGTTTGCATTAGCCTTAGTTAAATTAATCTATTAGTGATTTATTTGTAAACAGGGAAAATTATGCAATGTAAGTTTATCATGTAGTAAAGATGTGCAGTAAAATAATACCTGGTGAAACCAGGACATTCTTTGGTAGATTTGGCTGGAGAAGGTAGGTTTACCACGTGAAACTATTGTGGAACAAATAATTTGCAAGTTAACTGTGGCATCCTTTTAGCCCTTGTGAAGAGATAGTAATTTGGCTTTAGAGGAATTTTCTCTGGAAAATGTGTGCGTTTGCTAAATTTCTCATAAGGCAGGTAGCAAATTCATGAACTTCCATGTCCCTAACTTGCAAGGGTTGTGTGGTTTTTTTTGTTTTGCTTGTTTTTCATAGTTCTTGTGAAGTGAGACGCAAGAAGTGTTGGCAGGACATAAAGGAACAGTTGTTCACAGCGGGGATGGATGGACAATGGAAAAGGTTGTCCAGAGACACTGGGATATCTTGAAAGTTTTCCAGAACTCAGCTGGGTAAAAGTCCTGAGCAACCTGATTGCACCTGCAGCTTAGTTGTTCTAAGGACAGATTTGACTATGTGACTTCAGAGGTTCATTCTGGTTGAGTTATTCTGTGAACTGTTTTGTCGCACTTCATGGGGGATTGCTAATTTCGTCTC
This sequence comes from Anabacerthia variegaticeps, assembly GCA_035583185.1. Classification (NCBI taxonomy): domain Eukaryota; kingdom Metazoa; phylum Chordata; class Aves; order Passeriformes; family Furnariidae; genus Anabacerthia; species Anabacerthia variegaticeps. The sequence goes on along the minus strand of JAWWEW010000078.1, from coordinate 7,970,770 downwards.
TCCTACATGGGAGGGAAAAAACCCAGCTAATTCTCATTTTTCACATGGATTTAGCTGCTTGAACATTTATATGCTTTACTCACAAACATAAAAAAAATTAAATGGAAAATAATCCTTCCTTCTGTGCCTGAATTGTCCTGGGAAAAAGGACAATAAAATATTTCAGAGACTGAAAGTTGTACAGTAACCACTTGAGAAATTTTCGCTCTGTCAGAATTGCTATAGCACTGCAGCAAACTTGGGTTAGTAAGAAACCTGCTGGAGGAACTCCGGGAACATCAGGAGGTTTTGGATCAGGAGCAGTTCCCTGGGGAAAGGGCTCCTCCTTGTGGCACTCGCCGGGTTTGCACACCCGCCTCGCCCGGCTCTAAAACCGCTTCGTGTCTGCTCGGCGAGGTCAGTGAGAAATACAAATGCCTGTGCGAGCTTTGAGGGCTCGTAGTGCCATCCCAAACACTCAAGCCCGCGAAATGTCATATCTCCACGTTACTCCGTCTAGCAGAGCCCTTCTGTACGGCTTGTGCACTGCTTTGCAAATGTTATCAAATGGGAAAATTTGCATTGCTTTAAAACACTTAGTTTTTTATGTATTTATTAACTACCCCGATAATCTGAGGCACTTGAACGTGACACTAAAGGGATTTTATACTGTAGATTGTGGCATATAGAAAAGTAGAAAATACATGCCTCAAATTTTTGAAACTAGGCAGAAAGGCAGAAGAAACTTCTGCAGAAGCGGAAAAACCTGGATCCAGTATAAACACTCTTACCTAATTAATGCATGTTGAACTAAACCCAGAACTAGTTCTGACAGCTGGTGTTCCCTTGTGCTGCTGTTGGATGCAACCACCAGGTGGGGGTAAAATGTAATGAAACTGCCATGAATAGAAGGATGAGAAATTTCTCAGGGGTTAATCTGTTTGCTAAGGACTGGGAGACTTTTAATTTTATGTTTTATTAACATGCTTTATGGGGGACATTCTTAGGCCACTACAAATGCAAAGGAAAAATTAAAACATTCTAATAGACTACTTAAACCTTTTCTGTATGTTGATATCTACAAGTGGCATGCAATTTTATGACGCAGTCAGTGTAGTAGGAAATAATTCTTTTTCTGGGTCAATTTTAATTTGATTTCTAAACTATCAGATTAGGATAAGAAATATGGAGGGCTCTGTATGTTCCTTGGAGGAAAGTGCATATGTCTGTTACCAGCAGAACATTATTGTCATTCCTTCTCTTAACTTTAGATGCATATTGTAGCTCTGTACTTTAATATTCTGTAAATGTGGTTTCTATCAGCTGCAAATGTGTAAATTTCTGGGTTTTAACTTCTTAAAAATCACCCTGATATGCACCACTCACCCCCCTCCCTTAAAATGCTCTATGTACAACGCAGCTCCTAAGCAGTGTTTTGTATTGTAAGATACATGAGTAATAACGTTGCTGAAATTAGGACAAGCAGGTATTCAGCTTTGCATTAGGTGACTGAATGCAGTCTGTCTTCAGTGAGAGAAAAGTGCTGAAATAAGACTCCCACCTCCATCTAGTAGTATTTCTGCTCTAACTCTGGTGTCTTATTTTGGGGAGGGAGGGGAAGAAAAAAAAGCAGACTGCCTGAGTTAATATCCCCTCCTAAGGGCTGTTAATGACATTCTTGCTGATGTTGCTATGCCTGAATGTTTCTCGAATGGTAACAGGAGCTTCCTGGCTAAGCAAATTCAAAAGGAAAAATCCCCTTCTTTGTTAGCTGGAGTTTAGCCATCTTTAGGCAGTCTGTTTTCTTTAGCAATTGAGTGTTATATTTCACACATTTTTTGGAATGTTCTTGTTTTGTTTTCTGTGGTGTATTTGGCTAAGTTTGGTTCCCCACTGTCCTGGTGCTGTCAGTTGCTGCAGAAGTAGTTCTTTTGGTCCCCAGCTTCCCTCTGCACCTCTTGTTTTTATTTCTCCTTCAAATTTAAATAGTCTCATTTAAGGAGAAAGGAAGTATATGGTTAAAGCATTTTGTAAGAGGGTATAGGTGAAGATCAGTGCTAAATATTTTACATTTGAAACTAAATACAGAAATTCTCTCAATAATGAATTCCCCACACATCCAGTAAATGTCTCCTCCCCTATTCTATCCAAAATGGGCAATTTCAGAAAAGAAAAGGAAGAAGCCTCTACATAGGAAGAAAGGAAACAAACAAAGCTGTTAGTTCAAATTTTTGTATCATAGAGGATATTCTTTCTTGAGTGATATTCAGGTGATATAACATAGTTCTGCAGACTTGTGGAAATGTGTGTTTTGGGGAAGGTGCGGACTAAGCCTGTTTTTTTTTCTACGAAGTAAAAGCTGTTTTTTCAGGATGCAGAACATGTGACAGTAGTTAGACCTCTTAGCTACTAAATTGCAGGTAAGCTTCTGCTTATATAAAGAATAAACACCACATCCTGTAGAGCTTCTGATAGCATGAGTGGTGATGGGTTTATATTCAGGCACCAAAAACTGGCTGTTCAGAAAGTGTTCAGCTTAGAAAATCATAATAGAGCAGATACCTTAATGGAGATGAGTTATCATTTGAGGCTGTTTTCTAAACCTATTCCCTTCCTGCAGATGTGACATGTGTCTTACAGATGTCCTAGTTGTAGTCAGTTGTTGATTTTTCATGTAGATCACAGAAGGGTTGATATTGGAAGGGACTTTGGAAATAACCTGCTCCAAGCAGGGTCAGTCAGAGAAAGCTGCTCAAGGCAGTGCCCATGTGGATTTGAATTTGTTGAAGGATGGAGATTACAAAACTTGTGGGCAACCTGTTGCAGTGTTTGAGTACGCTCATGCTTGAAGACATTTGGGATTTTTGGTTTGTTTTTCTTCTTACCTCCTATGACTAAGTAGATTTTCCAGTTTTTCAATTCATGCATTTTGTCTCTTCTCCCTTCAGTGGATATGACTGTGAAGATCCAACTCTGTCTTCCTTTCCTCCTCCCTCATCAGATATTTTTATACATTGATAAAATCTCCCTGAGTCCACTTCTCTCTGCTCTCTATCTGTTTGTCCAGCCTGTTGAAGTTCACTGTAGTGGCAGCACAGGACACTGCTCCTCCCTCTCTTGTCTCTTGAGCAGACTTGTTGGGGATGTGGTCTCGCCCATCAGCCAGGTCACTGATGAAGATGTTAAACCATCAACCCCCGGGGGTTTATGTACCCTTGGTGACTGGCTTCTAGCCTGACTTTGTCCTGCTGGTCACAACTCTGGGAGCCCAGAGACTGAGCCAGTGTTGAATCCACCTCAGAGTCTGCTTACCTAGACCATGCTTCTTTAATTGGACTATGGGGGGATTTATAGGAGATGATGTTGAAAGCCCTACTTAAGTTGAAATAAACATCTACTGCTGTCCTCTTGCCTACTGAGCCAGTCATCCCACTGTGGAAGGCTGCAGTTACTTTTACCATGGTATCTTCTGATTTGGAGGTGACAGTAGCATTTGTGTATTGCTTATGTTAAAATCTATGGTTGAAGTTGGAAAAAATACGGAAGGAAATTATTAAACAGAACTGATTTTTGTGAGATTCATTGACAGTAGCCAAATACTTTTGTCCTGAAAACTTTTAAGACAGTCCTCTACAGAGCTTTCACTGGAATTTTGTGAAAGTAGTCCATGGTTTCAGACATTGACTGCTATTTAAGTTGGTATCCAGTTTTTGTTTGAAGATCATTACACAGAGAAATGGATGTTTTTTGGCAGTGATCTGTAAATGACTGTATCCATAAAAACCTGGCTTCTGTTAGCACTCGTACATATATTATGTTGTTATATATAAAGGAGGAAAATTTAATATGTTTAACTTCTAAATCTTAGAAACATATAACATACATTTTTTCTTGTCTGTTGCAGGTTTGTGGAATCTTGCTTCTCTTTTTTCAAATCTATGTTTATTTGTGTTGATGCCCTTTGCATTTTTCTTCCTGGAATCAGAAGGATTTGCTGGCTTAAAAAAGGTAGGAAAATACTGCTAAACATGGAGTAGTTGCAGTATATATTTCCTTTTCAGCCCTTGTTTCTGATGAAACTGAAATTACAGATTTTGGAGGATGTGGTGCTGGGATGTGTTTGCTTATGTGAAGATGTTTATGTACAGCCGCACATATTGCGCAAGCTATGCGTGCAGTGGGAAAAGGAATCCTTAAAAGCCATGTGTACTGAGATCAAGAAAATTACTTAACTCTTTGTTTTTTTTTTTTTTTTTAAATGTAGTGATTTAATCAAGGTTTTATTTTTTGAAAAATTACCTTTTTTTTTGGATATTAAAAGGAGAGGAGGTTCAATAAGTACACTAGAAATAAAATAACAAGGAAGAGGAGCACGGGCTTCTTGCTAATGGGAAGGGTGATTAAATAACCGATAATCCTGAGAAAACAAGATTGATTTGTCAATTTTAAAGATTACAAACATCCCCAAAAAGGTTCAATTGTAGTCAGTGCTAAAAATAATATGTTAAGAAAACTGTCTTAAATGGATAAATAATACCTTAAGATATTCAACTTAGTTGAATATATTTGAGGAGGCTGAGCATTTCAGTGAACATGGAATTTGGCAAAGCAATTTTTAAACAATAGGCTGATAACGATTGAATTAATATGTGAACTAAAGAATTACAGTGAAAAAATATTATAATGGGAGGCACATCAAAATGAATTTCATATCATAAATATCAAATAGATTAAATGGGAATGACTGTCCGGGGACCAATTGTAGCACGTTTCCATTAATCTTTATCATCCAAATGATTACAGTTTTGTTTTTAATGATACTACACATGAGGGAATTCTGCTCCCTTTGGATGACAGTTAGCAGAAAGCAAAGGGTCTTGGAAAGTGATCTGAAATCTGGAAAATGAAATGAATTAAAGATGGATTTAAAAGACTGTGAATCATGGATGGATGACATGTAATGTAAAGCCATGAGGACATAAACGTGTTTGGAAGGAAAACATTATTGCTGGTTTTATTGACAGGAACTGTCATGGAGACAGTGAAGTTGCCATTTTTGCTCTTGGTGGAATTAGGGGAAACTCCACTAAAGTGCTGTATTCAAGTTGGGATTTTAGGGTTCACTTGAGAGAAAGCAGAGGACAGAAAAAAAACCCAAAACAACAACAAAAAACCCACAAAAAAGAAAGAAACTACTGTGTGAAGTTTTTAAGTAAAATTTGAATTTGAGAGGGTAATATGGAGAAGCAAGTACTTTATTCCACATCTGAGTGTACCAGGAGACAGCACAGACTAAGCAAATCAGTGTGTCAGAAAACACACAGCAGGGCCCCTGCAGGGTGGTGTGTAAATGGTGTTTGGTGTCACCTGTGCTGAGTTGATGCTGCTGCAGCTCTGTTGTGTATTCACAAACTGCAGATGTATCCAGGTCACTTCAGGTATGAGTTTGAATGACCAGACCAATGCATTCAGCTTCAAAGGAGTTTGGTGATGAGCTACTGTGTTTAAATCTTTTTGTGCCTCTTGGCTGGAAAACACTCTTCCCTCTTCTTCCTTCACTTCAGATATCTACAGGGTAAAAACTTTTGGCAGCTCCCTTTGTTCTTCCATTTTTCATGTGGAGGCTGCTCCATTTTCCTTTTGACACTGAAGTATCTAGCCACTGTTAGTATATATCTTCTAAAAAATAAGTTAACTGATTTCAGTGGAGTTTGTGTCTCCTGCAAGCCAACAAAACCAAGGATTGTCTCCATTAGTGTACCAGGTATGGTACTTCTGGTGTGTCTGCTTGACTTGTATAGTTCTCTTGGCTCTAACAGATACTCTATGTATCCCAGATACATTGAACTTGCACTTTAAATGAAACTTTGATAGTTAAAGGTTAACTTTCTTATGATACTGGCTATCAATCCCATTCAAGATAAATGACCATTGCATATTTAAGCTTGGAAGCATTTTCAACTCCAGATGAAATATAACTATAATCTTTTGCAGATGTCAGGGAAAAGATTATTGGTGCTGCTTTAGAGTAGTTTGGCTTTTTCCTGGGCTAGGTGAGATCAGATTTTAGTATTAAAACCCACCTATTTAAAGGGAAGGGAACTCAATTTTTTTTTTTTTTAAATTTTTTTTTTTTTTTTTTTTACTTCTGTGTGTTTTTTGGAACATCCTAGAAGCCAAGTGTGATTCCTTGTCTAATTTCTCAAGGCCTTTGTTCAATGTCCATTCTACCTGGCTGCTCTATTTAAAAGTATCCAAAGTGGATGCAGATATACTGAATTGTTTCACCAGTTTTGAGAGAGCCTTAAAGCTGCTGGTGAAGATTTGGGAATTGTGGTCTATTTTAATATGAGCGTCCCTTGTCTCTGATTGCTTTTTTTGGAAAATAAGTGGCAGATGTCACTTCTGGACTTAAGTTGATAGTTAAAACTGAGTGTGCTGTTCTGTTCTGATGCTGATGCAGATAAATGATTCTACTTGCAATAATTACTGTATATTTATTTTAGAGAATTACATCACATAATTGGGTGATTAGAATCTAGGAAAATTTATGATTAATATCTTTTCAGAGAAAATTTTGAGACCATGATTACTTTGTAGAATTCTGGTACTTTAACAAATTTTTTTGTGTGAATTTAAAAGAAGTTGTATTGTCATTCATCACATCAAACTAATGGACCAGAGAGATAAAACATTGTTCAAATGCTATTAACTGTTCACTGGAAAAATCAGATTTCAGTGATCTCAATTTAAAAGAACATTTCATACATTTGGCAAAACTTGCAGCATTTTAGAGAAGGGTGAGCTAGTGTAAATGTGAAGGCATTCAGTAAAGAGGTTTGGCATGGATATGCAATGTTTAATCTTTCAGCTGGGAGTTGTGAAAGCAGATGGTTCTAGATACCCAACTCAGCTCAAAATTTGGATAAAATGACTGTTGCAAGTGAAGCTTTTATGCAGGTCATCTTGAATTTGTCATTGAATTACCTTCGTTATAATGACTAAATAGGTCACTTGAGATTTAGGTGTGCGTAGTGAAGATATCTATTTGAATGTGTTCATATATGAATTACTTGTTGGATTTTAATAGAAGTTCTGAAAATGAGTAATTAAAAGAGGTTCATTTCTGAAATTGAACAGATTTTTTATATTTTAATGGATGTCTTTGTTCAGATTAAATAGCAATGGTAATTTTAGTTATTTTCACATATGGGCCTAACCCCTGAAGTTTTTAAGCCATCTGTTTGAGTGTTTATCATGGACTGTGCTATAAAAGCTGATTTTATGCATTGACTGTAATGTGATGTTTTGGCAAGCTATGATATTTCAGATAGCCCATAGGTTACCGTAACAAGCTTTGTGTAACTTTTCTTTCCGTGTTCTTGTAGGGTAGTATTGCCCCCTTAACTGTTTGAGTTTCCTGAGTCAGAATGGGTTTGATTAACCATCTTCCAATTTACTATGGCTTTTTTTCTTGGCTGCTAGTATACTTTCTAAATGGCACATGGCCCCCCTTATAGACTCACTTTGGTTCCCCAGGGCAACAGTTTAAAACAACCAAGGACTTGCATATTGTGCAGAGTAGAGAAATACGGAAATTAGACGCTCGCCATGGACGGATGCAGTGCTGTACTGAAATACAGACTGATTCCTTGCCTAGTTTTTAATAAAAAAACACTATGTTAATTTGAAAAGAGCATTTTGGGCCTAGGGGGGTTGACTGCCCTTTTAAAGAGCTTAAGTGCTGCTCTTTGCTCCGGTTTATTTCTATTTAATGGAAGTTGCAGATTTCTGGTATTGGGACAATAATTATAAAAAAGAGGAGGTGTTTGATATACACATGTGTATGTGCATATATGTGTATAAGTCATATGTGTATTTATACTCACGTGTATTTTTGTGCACTACGTGAATTAAGTTTTCAAGACTACTGAGGTAGTTGAAGGCCACAGTGATATATTACACCTTAGCCAGTGCTATTAACTGAGCTGTTGGAGTACCTGATGCAACTTTGATCTCCTGCATCAGTATTAAAAACTGTTTCATATCTGTCTGTGTTCTCCTTGTCTTCCTTTGTAGAGTCTGTGCATAAAGTTGTTACTTGTTTAGATAATCTTTCAGTTCTTTGTCACTGATGTGCTCAGGTTCTATAGTAGTTATGAAGCAAAGAGGTCAACTATATTTCTTCTTGTCAGAATTAACCTCATTCTTTATCATTCCCTCCAAAAAAGAAAAATTGTGATATTTGCACTTGAGCTTGTGTAGGTCACAGGGCTGATGTGCCCATGTGTGATATCAGACTGCACAGAAAGTTACATGTGTGTTGCTGTGTGAAGGAGGCAACCATTTTTGAGGCGGTAATTGCTATACCTTTTCTTGACCCTTAAAATAAGCTTTCTCTTGAGGTAACTTCAGCACAAATTTGTATTGTTTTTTGAAGTTGACTAAAATAAAGATGTAAGAAAATACAAACAGTGCAATTCACCACTATGAGAAACTGGAATAACTAGGTATTGCATAATCACAAGTGTAGAGTTTTAAAAAGTCTTTATGAAGTATTTTACCTTAATACTGATCTTTGAACTTGAAGTCATAGCATAAAGTTTAACATGAGCGACAGCAACATCCTGACCAATTATCCAAATTATCCAGACATCCCAAAATGTTCAGAACACAACACACAAAGTCTGTGGATTAAGAGGTTAACTCCTGGAACATCAAAAGAAGTGCATGATAATAAAAACAAATAGTACAAAAATTTGAGGTAACTTCCTTGCTTAATTAATTAGGTAGACCAGGTGGAAGCGAAGAGGCCAGAGCTGGTGCTCAGAATGTCTATAAAGCTGAGCAACATGACAGCACAATGGAGGAGGAACAAAGATTTTTTTAATATACTTCTATCCTGTGTCACAGTTTGAAATTGTCCTGGTTTATGTCCCTTTTGGCAAACTTACATAAAAGTGACCCTGTACTGTATTTTATGACCAGATGACTTTTTTCCCAGTGGCTAATTTGTATCAGACCCCCATCTTAAAGAGACACAGAAATGAGTAGGAAGTCCAAGCCGGTTTGTCTCAACGAGCTTTCATTGCATGCTTTCATTATTTTTGCTCGTTTTTGCCACTGATCATCCATAAATTGTTGGAAATGAGTGATTAAGGAAGTGCTGCTTAGTGTTAGTGGCACATGCACATTCTTGGTATGTTTTTTGTGGGTGAGAGGAAATCGCGTACTGCACAAACAAAAAGGAAAACTCCTGCTGGGAACCTTTCAAGGAAATTTAACTTGCGTAATGTTTTGATCTTGGTGTTTATTACAGAAAATAAGAGTAATATTTCACCAGCTATTGTTATGTGTCAGCTAGTCTCTCCATCTGCTTGCCTTTCCTTGATAGCTCTTCCCAAATTCGTATTGAGTTTATTTTCATAAAAACACCACTTAAAAATGTAGCACTTTATTCATATGCTGAAGGCAGGTGAGCTGGGCCAGTGTTCAGAACATTTATTGCATAGTGCTTGCTACTGTATAGAGATTTGGCCGTGGTGACTGCAAAGTTGTGCCTGCGTTAGCAGCTGCAGCTCAGCCCGTGCAAGTAAAACATGGGGTGTAGGTTCCTTTCCAAATGGTGAAATGCAGTGGTTTCTGCTCTTAAAGGCAGATTTCTTCCCTTCCTCTCTTTCATTGGAGAATGGCTTTTAAAAATATGTTCTTTAAGTAAAATTACTTGGGGAGAAGGTGAAAAGTTGAAGCTTTGTGAAAATAGCATTATTAATATTTTTTGAAGCTGATATTGTTGTCTTGCTGAGCAACCCCAGTGTGGATGTCTTCCATCTTCTCAGCAGTTTATTTGATTCACTCTATATTTATCAATAGCAATGACTTTTCCTAGTCACGTTGCTTCAAAATAAGACTGAAGTTTCTGATGTATTGTTGCGATGCATTAGATTTGCAAACTAAGTAACTAAACATAGTAATAAATATAGTGAAAAGTGAACCTGCTGAATTTTTTTCTTGGTGAGTATGGAAAATCTAATTTCTGTGTTTTTCGAGCAGCTTTGCCATTTGTAGACCTCTGGTACAACTGTAGGTGTAGAACACTGTAAAATACATTTTCAATGTGTGATGAAAACAATGTAGCAAGTATATTTAAAGTTAATTTTGAGGTATTTACTTTTAGAGCATTTTCTCTTATTTCAAGCAGTTTTCCATGGAGGGAAAGTGTTTCTATATTGCAAAATACTACCAAATAAGTGGCCTGAAAATCCTTTCCAGTATGAAACTATCTCTGATTAAAACTAGTCAGTTTTTAAAATTTGCCTTGATTTTTCTGGAGAAGGGATTTGGAGAGTGCAATGATCTTGAATTCTGTTTGCAAACAGCATTTGTCTTTGCTTTATGCTTGCATGTACCTCTGGCTGCAATACCCATGGGTCACTGTGTGCCGAATAGTCTTGAAGTACCCTGTTAACAGTGGATGTTTATTTGGCATTTAAGCTCATATTTATTTGTCTATAAAATCATTCAGCATGAACTGAGACTTTAGAGCTCTGATCTCTATGAAATGTTTACTAGTATGTAACTGAATTATTATACATTATATTACAACCCATTTACTAATTCCATTAGTGATACCAGAGTCAAAAGTTGTTTAATCAGTCACATCAAAGGCAGCTGTCTGGGTTTGTATTTTTGAGATAAGCTAACATTTTAATTTCAGATATGAAATACAGTTTTTAAACTGGAGTCTTTTAAAATGACAGCGCTTAAAATTTATTTGCATTTGTTGTTGTTTAGAAGCAGCTTCTGATTATTCTGGGACTCTGATTTGGCAAGTAGCTTGATCAGGGTTTCTCTCTCTCCCTGTTAAAATAGAAGCATACTTAGCTGACATTTGTACAAACCCATAATATAATCTGTAAGATGTAAGGTGCAGAGTGAAGGACTGTAGTTAGTGATAAATCTTGCATTAAGGGTGGGCCATATCCCGAACCTTCACATGCCTCCTGCTTCCACCAACATCTCAGAAACACCATGTATATGGTTACATCTAGAATGGGTTTGTAATTTGTAGTGTAGAGGACAGGCCCATCTAATATTAAATTTGAGAAGAGCATACATTAAAATGGCAGAAAAGGGAAGATGCGAAGGTTTAGTATGCTTGTTAGCACGTCACATTGACAAGTGTCTACACTGAACTCTGGAAATAGGTTAAAGTGGCAACTTTACACTACCAGGTCCTTCATTTGCAGTTCTGCTGAGGAAAAAACAATAATTTTTCCCTTACAGGTATACATCAGCAAATTAGTCTTAAAAGAGTTTTGTGAGTGTATGGCTTGCTTTTGCAAACCTGTGACTGGAGTATGTAACTACTGAGATTAGTGTGAGATGCAAATACCTTTATCTGTAAAAGTATTGCAGTGAAGTCTGTTTTCTGTCCTTTGGCAAAGACTGTAAGGCAAAGTTACATTGCAGACAGTGAGAACATGAAAATTACTACAGGTAGGTCAAAAGAGGTTGTATTGATTTTTGTATTTCAAAGCCTTGACTTCGGCATGCATAATTTCTTTTGACCTAACTGTCTGTATTTAGACATTTAGGATCCAAGACTGTGCAGGACAGATAAATAACATGCATGTATTCGTCAGCTTAAGGCCACACCATGTTTCAATGAGAGTGAGATAAAAAGAAATTCAAGAATCAGTGGCTAGGAGAGAGAAACTTGAATCTGGTGAGGAACAATGGCTTAATAGGAATTTATTTTTGTGGATTTATATAATATTTTGTAAGGTTTTATAAGACTTCTTGCTTTAAGTCAGTTGGGGACCTATGCAAAAAATCTGTCTTTTTTATTTTAGCATAAGGAGATCTGTGGTTTGTTGAATATATGTAACAGTTCTGTACCTGGGGACAGCTGAAGGGGAAATAAGTGGATATTGGTTGCTGCACACATTGGATCAAGATGTGATGAGATGTGATCTGTGCTCCGTTTCATTGAAGTGGTTAAATGTCAGTTGGTTGCTTCCATAAATTAGAATGTACTTCATTTAAAGAGGCCTCAGTGTAAGTTACAAAAACTAGGCTACCAGGAGATAAGCTAATGGTAGTTGATTTGGAATAGCTTTTCTGCACTGCCTGCCTCGCTGCCACATCGTTAGCTGAGCCTTGCTCAGCCTTTCTGCCGTAGTGTGTGGGGTTTACGTTGTAATTGGTTTTTTTGACCAAGTCTATAGTATAGATAGAAAATGAAAATGCATTAGGTTAGTCTGTGTTCTCGCAAAAATTTTATTTATTTGAACTGTGGAAATTTGTGGAGTAACAGAGTGAACCAAGCAGTGTTAATAATATTGGGGTAAAAATACCGCAGAGACAATTATGTGTTGTTTTGAAATGTGGTTTTCTGACCATGACTTCTCTAACACACTGTGAGAAACTGCATTAGGTGACGCATTGTGAGTAGGTAGAGTAGTCTGTAAACTGCTTAGTTTTGGAAGCTAGCACTGGAGCATTAGTTATTCCACCTCATCTGAGCCAGGAGTGACATACATTGCTGAACTTTTGTGCTTTCCCCACGCCTACGTCGTCCTGAACTTGCACATTTGTGCTGTATTTAGCAGGTTTGTCCTTTATATAATTTCCATAGTTCTTTGCTGAAAGCCTTAATATGTAACTGGAAGCCTGCAAATGGAATGAAATGTGAATAATTTTCTCTGCTGCTCTCTTAGTGACTAAATTGAGTGGGGTTTTTTTATGTTGCAGTTTTAATTTGGTTTTAGGATCACTTGCAGCATTCTTCATGAGTAAAAATAGACAAGTTAAATACTTCTGCTACTTGTAAAGTGCGCAGATGGAACAGCTCCCAATGCTAAGCTTGAATATCTTCATTTATCATTGATGCAAACTGAAGTATTGTGTTCGAAAAGACTTTTCCCCCCTAAGACAATTCTTATTAGGCAGAAATGAGTAGGTTTTAAGTTTTGTTTGGATGGAGCATTCTAAATGCCCTCTGTAGACCCTACTGTTTGTGGTAGATGATAGCTGTGTATCTAAAAAGCCTGCAATGTAGTTCTTTTTTTAAAAAAAAAATTAATTAGTTTAAATTTATTTTCAGTTTATAATGAAATTCATGTAACTGTTTCTTTTAAACTGGAAACATTTGCCATCCTTTGGGAGGTATTCGCACATACAGGGCCCCTGAAATGGCTGCAGTTCAGGGGATCTAGAAGGCCCCTTTCTTAGTCAATGGAAAAAGGCAGATGCTTCTAAGAACTTGGCATGTCTGACTTAGAGGCTTCAAGAGGCAATGGGAGCATCTTCCCATCTCAGTGTTTGAGTTTCTTTTATTAAATGGTAGGTTACATTAAATGGATCTGCTGTTGGTTTTATTGGAGGATGTGATTTATTTTATAAAACTGGCTGCTTTATGCATGAGGAATATCTTATTAAGATTTGAGTATTTGAATATTTTTACATTAGTCTGTGTCTTTATTAACATCAAGTAGTTCAAGACAAGCAAAAACTTTCAGTCTATGCACTTTTGTTAATTTATATTAAAAATACAGATTTAATATAAATGTAATTTTAATTCAGAGAGAAGAAAATTTCCATATAATTTTATATTGATAGTGGAAGACTTTAATATGAGTGTCTTAATAATAGAAAGGCATTAAACATTTTTCTAGTAGACTTCCTTTTATTAAATTAGACTTTACTAGGCAAACACCACTTCTGATTACCATTCTAAAAGCAACGGGTTTTTTATTAATACTGATAACCATGTGATATTTTGACCTTTAGTCTATATTATTTATTTAGTATTACTAGAAATACTCCACATTAAGGATTGTTCTACATAAAGAATTACTTATTTTGAATTGACAACACAAGAAAGGAGCTAATGCATCTGTAGTGAGGATTTGTGAGGCAGACAACAACTTCATTTACAAAGCAGAGGAGGAGGGAGAACTAATGTGTTTCTCCTGGCTTTTTTTTTTTTTCCTCTTTTGGTGTAGTTTTTTGAAGGGTTTCCTAGCTTATTAATATAAACTTCCAAGGTTCTGGTACTTTGACTAATTTCTAGAATTATGCTTTCTTCTTGATTATTTTATTTTTTTTTTATTTTATTTTAAAATTATTTTTTTTTTAATTTTAGAACTTCGAAAGTGACTGTGCTTCTACATGTCATTTTCTTTTGGTAAATTTTCAGGGTTTCTTTCTGCAAGAAACATAATCACAAATTCCGAGTCTTTCTTTATGCTTTTGCATTACTTATCTTAAACCTCTGCCAAGCTACAAAGACATTGGAAAACATGTATTTATCTTCCTACCACGCCAGTCTAGCAGGAAAGATTCTTTCTGATCCAAAAGTAAATGATTAGAGGGATACTCATTGTGTCAGAAATCCCACAGCTCCCATGTTGTTGTTGCAGGTGGCTTTGGAAAGTCTGGGAAACCTGGTAGGTGGAGGGAGTGGAGCATCTAAGAGCTAATTAGGATGGGCTGGGCTAGTGAATGGAACAGCAGAGCAAGCTTGAGGGGGAAAGGGTAACATTGGGACAGTCATCATTTTACTGTAATATCCCGTCTCCTCTAAAGATTTGGGTTGTGTATCGATAGATCTGCATCTGTCCTTTTTTCAGACAGGCTGCAGCAGGGTAGTCATGTACATCTGACAGCTGTAGGCTGTAATTATTTTATTCCAGCTAGTGTGTGTTTGCATTTTCTTTACTAATCTGTTCAGCTTTTCCTCATTTTAAGAAATCTTTATATATTCTGTTACAAAAGAATAATATTTCTAATATACTATTTCTGTGTTAAATCTACAAGAGTGATACCTAGATGTGGAAGAGCATGGGTATGCTCTTTTCTTAAGTAACTTGAATCCATGTATTTGAAACAGTGCCTGAAGTGCTAGGCAATAAATGAATCCCACATTATCAGTCTCACTGGTCCATGTTGTATTGGATAATTAAATAAGTCCTAGGGAAAAAAGTGAAGAAAAAGCTGTTTTTTATCCCAGTTGCAAGCATGCAAGTCTGCAAGGAGTCCATCTAAGGTAACATGGTTCTTAAATTATTTCACTGAGTTACTTGTGTGCAGTGGTGTCAAGAGGAAGGTTAGGATACAGACCCCAAAATATACTCTAACATTGGGATTTGGATACTCCTCTGAGACATTGAAGAAGAGAGCCTAAGTTTTCTTTGGCAGAGGAGTCACTCCAGTGGGTGTACTGCATCCTGAATAGATGTCCTCTTCACCAGGCTACTAAATAAAGACATCTTTTTCTTGACCTCTAGGGATTTTGGTCCTTCATTTCCAACTTGGTAGGCATAGCTCTAATGCTTATTGTCATGTCTCTTTAACCAGCACCCAAAGAATTAATTATGGTTTTTTCCGTCAAGTTCCTTTAACTTCCATTTTGTTTTTCTCTCTCCAGTTCTTAATTTCTGTTTGAAATTTCTGGATTTTGTTACTTGCACTGTGTGACTATTAACTTGTATATAGTTAAATGATTTTAGCTGCCTCCTCTTGCTCTGTTGGCAGAATGATAACCACTTTAAAACCATTTGAGAAAAGATACTAACACAAGAACCAACTGAAAGTTGCTGGGAATGCTTTATTGACTGAATTTATAGTGTTTGTATTGTGTGGAAAATAAATATAAACTCTAAAATATACTTGTTGTGTTGCAATGAAAAGTGCTCATTTGAAACTTAAAATTCCCACTGGCTGGGAAGATTCTGTGAGGGAAGAGGTGGTGTGGGGCAAGATGCAGTCTGTTCGGGGTACAATCTGAAGTATTTGGTTCTTGTATGGACAAGGAAACTTTTTCTCCTGATAATTTGAATCTGATGCCTGAATATATTATTTCTTGATTAAAATTTTCTTAGTTCACTCCATGAAGGTTCTGAGTCATTGGCACCTATGTTTTTAAAATGAACTGAGTTTTCCTCAAACTGCAGCGTCTGGGTTGGACTCAGTAATTTGTATAGTTTAATAAGGTAATGACCTCATGACTGAATATCAGTGTGCTAAATGTAGTATTTGATGTTGGCTGATGCAAAATGGGTCTCCTTTACTTATTAAAACTGTGTTTCTGCACTGCCTTGAACAGGTTGGAACACAAATTGCTCCGAGTCTGGTGTCTAACCATAGAAATGGGTGGAATGCTTGACAGTCATCTCTTCAGTAATTGTAATTGGTGTTAATATATGACATCCCCAGCCTCATCCTTGCTGTAGTTCTCACTTTTTTAGTGCCTCCATTTTCCCTGCAGATGTTTGCATGCGTGTTTGTTGCAGTCAGCCTCGCACTGAACAAATCTTAAGGTTACTAAGAGTCCTTTCTGTCACATCAAAACAATGGGTGTCATGTGTACTTTAAATGTGCCATGATTGCAGAAATGTTTCCCAGGCTTTCCCCATGGGTCAGGGCATGGTGTAAAAAGTGATGTTTACCTACCGTGCAAGAGGTCAAGATGTCCAAGCAGATCTGTGTTCAAATATTCAGCACCATAGAAACCTAGTTAGCACTCTCTGGTTTAGTGTATAACATACAATTTTTGCTTCATTGATAATAGGGGCTTTTATTATTTTTTCTTTCTGCACAATTTGCAACCAAATTAAAATGAGGAATTAACAAAAGCTATTCCATGTCCCAAATTGGCAAAGTATCTTCAATAATGTCCATCTTACAAGAGCTAATAATGTGGTCATTGAAATTACTATAGCCAGGTAATGTTCCAGTAAAGAAATGCTTTTTCTTTAGGTAAGGATGGGACTGTAGCTTTTTGATTTTACCAGGAATTGTGCCTCTTGCAGAAAGAAAAAATAACACGTTTGAAAGTTTGGGGTTTTGTTCCTCCCCAATCATTCATCAGTTAAAACAAAAGAACTCTTGGTAAATATCTGTACATATGTGTTAAAATCCATAAAGCATTAGAAAGCTTTTTTTTTTCTTCGTGGACAACCAGTGTCCAGAGCAATGTTGTTACCTGTGCAAGATTAATGGCAAAGCATTTTGTATTGTTACGTGTATATAATTCAAAGTAGCCACAGTATTTCAAATGGGGAAAAAACCCCCAACGCTTACTGTCACCAGTACCAAGAAACCACCTTTTTCCTTATTGAAAAGCTGTAAGAAACTATCACTACACATGTTCTCTTCTGAAGTAAAACCAGTCTCTAGGTGTTGTGTGAACACAAACAGCAGGATAAGTCTTAATGTGTTGGAAGTGGCATAATAATCATCCCTCAGCACAAATGTACTGGTGGGGGGAGAGATGGTTTCTTAAGTAATTATGCTTTGTGAGTTTCTTGTATGACATCTGTTATCCCTTCAGGACTGTTGTTACCATTTTTGGCCATGTACTGTTTTTTAATATGTTTTGGCTATTTGTCATCCAGGATGACTTATCTCTGTTAATCATAATAAGAAAGAAACATGGTAAGATTTTGATGATGCCTTCCAGAGTAGCAATTAAAAATTTGTCAGAACACTTCTAGAATAATTAAAACCTTTCTTGTTGAAATTAGACTTTTCTGGAAACATGAACCCTTAGGCCTGGTGCTCCAGGCAGCATAAGTAGCTCAGGATTAAACTAAAAACTTCTGAATGTCTTGACAATTGAATTTTAAAGAGTTAGAAGTCTGGGAGTCAGGTATCTCTAAAGCTGTATAAACCACAAGATCCTTAGAATGTGTTTGTAGGACAGCTTTTATTTGTAGTCAAGCTTTGAGAGCTTCAAATGCTCTTTTTAATTTTTTTTTTCCCCCCACCTTCCCTCCCAGTTAGTGTGTAGAAAAGGTGACAGATATTACTGGGCTTTTGGCAAGTTCCAGTCTACTGGGATTGATGTGTTAAACATCTTGCCTTTAATAAAATACTTCACTTGGTTAAGTGCTCACATTAAAGAACTAGGTGGATTTTGAAAATGTGCTATGAAACTTTGAAGTTCAAAAAGAAAGCAGGGGGGAGGGGAACGGAGAGTATAATCTGTCAGTCCTTATTCCCAATTTCCTTGCTAACCAATTTAATTACAATTTCTATTGGATTACAGTAATTTGCTTCCAAAATTTTTTGTTGACCATATTTTTTTCCCATCTTCAACAATATGTCACGCTGGCCAGTAAGATGCCAGACTTCTGCTTAGGGACAGCAGGGAGCCACACGGGGATTTGAATTTCAGAAGTGGCTTGTGTCTTATGGATAATCTGGAACTCACTTGAGGAAATTGTGAGCTGTTGGAAGTGTTCTGTTTTCCTGTTCAGCGATTAGCAAAGATGTTATGTGCTTGCAGGGCAATGACAGCTGATGTTTTGTTCTAAGTACCTTCATGGAAAAAGGCTTTGAAGTGGAGCTACTAAATTGAAAATCACTCTGGAAAGAGAAGTGCCATCTCCCTTCAAATTGTGGAGAGTGTTCATACTTTCCAAATGATGATCCTAACTAAGTGCATCCCAGGGACAACATCCCTCTTGTTTTTGGATGTACAGAGAAGTTTATGTATGAATTGAAGACCAAAAATCAGGCTCTTTTCAACACTTCCTTTCATTTTAGTTCACATTAGTGCTATCCTGTTCCCTTATGCTCTTTGTGTTCCACTTCCAGTTCATCTCTTTCTTCTTCTTAGTGTTTATTGCCTTCCCTCTTCTCTGCAAATCCCTGGTGAATATATAAGAGCAACACCTACATGTACAAAAATGAGGATGCTTTCGGAGCCCCTTCTCTATAGCAAAAAAGCTGTTCGTGTAATTTTTGGGTTTGGATAATCTATAGGGAGTGTCTGAAGAACTAACTATGGTTTATATTGCTGCATCTGTTTCTTTTGAGGGCAATGTGTCCTGGTTATAGATTCAGATTTTCTAATCTCTGAGTGACAAATAGTCTTCCTAATCCCAGACTTTATTCTAGGAAAGTCTGATTTGAAAGGAATACATTTTTCTTAAGTCTTCCTGATTCTCTTATTTCTTTCCCACAAAATGTATGCTGAAGTCACAGCAATATTCTTAGTGTATAGCAGTGAATGTATGAAAGCCCATCATATTAGCATGTTTTTTAATATTCAACCTCAATGACGTTTTGTGTATTTTGTCATTTTCTTTTTGATGTTTTTTATTTTTGACACTGTATAAGGTGTGAGGTGGTTTTTCTTTTTGTTTGTTTGGGTTTGTTTGTTTTTGTTTTCGTTTGTTTTTTTGTTTGTTTGGTTTTTGTTTTGTTGTTTTTGTTGTTACCTCTCCATCTTAATCAGCATCCCAGCAGTAATTGGACAGGAAAAAGCAGAGGATTTGATTTCCTTAAAATTGATATGTTAATAGAAGTACTGCAGGGGTCATCTCAGGAGCTCACTCTGCTCAGTTAGAGTTGTCTTATCACTGTGCTTAAAACAACACAGTTTAGCCTGAGCAGGAAGGAATATAGGATATCTGCAAACCAGTTTTTTTTCCTCACTCGAAGTGACCTGGTGCTTTACTGTGCAATCCATGCTTGGTTTGGAGGACTTGTTAAGAATGAAGTAGTGTTTGTGTCTGAAAGCTGAGATCTAGAACCACTTTCTGTAAAAACTGATGCAATCTGCTCGGTGGTATAGTGCTGTATAGAGTGCCCTTGCTTAGTTGGAATGTTAATTGGAAGTAGTTTTATGTGCCTACAGTACATGTTTTTTCATATTACACTAATTTATTAGTTCTGTGGTCAAGGCAGATACAGTGGTGCAGACTGAGCATGAGCAATAAATGTACTTTACAAGCTGATTTGAAATGTCCAGTTTTACCTGGGGTTGTTGCTGATTTTGAAGATGCCAGACTCTAATGCTCCTTTTCACATGCGTACAAAAAATGTGAGGAGTAAATGGATTCAAAAAGTGCAACAGGTATTACGTGAAATAGAAGAGGCAATGCCTTCTGTGCCATGAAGATGTGCCAGGACATTTGGTTTGTCTAAGAAATCTGGGTAATAAGATGGGGCTGTGTGAGAGAAGTGAAATGACTCAGAGAAGAAATGTTAAGCCAAAACCAAAATGTCAGGGAAGAGGTTTTGCTCAGGAGAGAAAGAAAAAAAAAAAAGGAAAAAAAGGAAGAAAAATGAAAACCCATTGATTTAAAAATTTTACTTGTGTAGTTTTGCTTTATTGAAATGAAATGCATCATTGCTTGTATTTACTGGTATCTTTCTTGCGGGAGTATAGATTTTTGCCCAGCTGTTGAATTAGTGATGTTACTAATGACAGTGTTTGAGCTATGGATTTGCCACCTGAACAGACAAAAGTACCCTCAGGAAAAATAAGAAGTAATAATGGTGTATAAGGCTCATTTCTCACTTCTTTTTTACCATAAGGGTGCCTGAGCACTGGTACAGGTTGTCCAGAGAGGTTTTGGAGTCTCTGGGCTCAGAGCTACTCAAAAAACACCTGGGCACAGTCCTGGGCAACCAGCTCTAGCAGGCCCTGTTTGAGCAGAGGGGTGGACAAGGTGACCTGCACAAGTCCTTGCCAACCCCAGCTGCTCTGTGATTCTCCAGAGGTTTTCTCTGTGAGTGTGTGCATGGGGGAGAAATTCTGTACCTTTCATTCCTTACAAGTAGCAGCTATTTGGCAGGTACACTGATGTATGTGAGTACGAACTAATGTGCCTGGAACATTAATGTTTTCATAGGGCACAGTCTTATGGGTGCCTAATTGAGATTAAGTATTTACCTATATGCCTTAAGTGTCTTAATTTTTGTTTCTATTTTTTAAATCCTGGACTGTTACCAGGTATTCATTAATGTCTATGACAAAATATTTCTATCTAGTCACTTCACTGAAGTTCTTAAAATATTATTATTTTACTATTTTAAGATGATCATCAGTGTGTGAATCCTACTGTGTGTGTGTGTGCGTGCTCTAATATAAACATTATCCTGCCATTGGAGTAAGCTGGTGTGCTACAAGAGATCAGTGCTTTGTGGTTGGATGTGGTGATTGTGTAAGGAGCATAATTTTCAGGATAAATGCTGTGTAAAGATTCCCCTGTTAGTTAAGCAGTGAGGGAAGAGGTGACAAAAGCAGACAATGAAGTAAAACAAATTTTCTGCTTATAACTACCAAGCAGTCTTTGCACTAAAATATCCCCAAGTTGGGGTGAACCTGTGTGAGGAACAAGAGTTGGGTTTGCTTGTGAAGCAGTATACTGCCAAACAAAGAAACAAAGAAAAATAAAATTATTTGAACATCAATCTGATGATCCCTTCATGGCCAGGATGCCTGAAAAAAGCATCCCAGTCACTCTATTGCTCAAGATTAGTTAAATTAATGATAAAAACACCAGCAAAAAATAAGTATGATTTTGTGTGTTATTTGGTATATTTATATTTGCAAATCTAACAGCCATTAGAGTTATTACATTTTTAGACTGAGCAAATGCTGTGGTCTGTTGCCTTGCAGAGGAGTGATTTGTGTGTGTTTCATAGGCCTCAGGGATGCTGGGAAGGGTGGCTGCAGCAGAGCCAGGAGCCAGCAGTACTCTGGCTGTGCGCTGGAGGGCTCTGAAGACTGACTGCTGCAGCTGCAGGATGTATTTTAAGGAAATTGGTGCATTGTACCTGCGCACACTTTAATGCTTGCCGGGCCATTTGGCTATTTGCCATAATTGGCTTTCCATTCCCTTGATTGGAATCATAGATAAAAATTTGCTAATCCACTTTCTTTGCTGAAAGTATTAGGAAAGTAATCCATCTTTTAAAAATGCTCGAGCAAAATCATATGGTATAAAGAGTACTTTATGGAATAATGAGATTAATGAGAACTGTAAGGCATATGCAATTTAAAACGTTTTTCTGTGGGTTTAAGGGGAAAAATGCAATCTGGACACTATAAAGCCATAAGTACTTCCTTTTTTATGCACTGGCTTTTAAATGTGCATTACATGTTGTGCTTTTGTCTACACGATAAAATGTGAGTATGTATTTAGGAAGAAGCATCTGCTATTTATTTGTAATTTTCTCATGTTTAAAAATATCTGATTCAAACTTCTTGACTGTTCTTTCCTCCCTCTCCCCTCTCCTGCCCACAGGGCATCAGAGCACGCATTTTGGAAACCCTTGTAATGCTCATTCTTCTTGCACTGCTTATCCTTGGAATCGTATGGGTGGCTTCAGCACTCATAGACAATGATGCTGCCAGTATGGAGTCTTTATATGGTATGGAATGCAGAAGAACCATCACACTAATTTCATTTTAATTACAGAAATGGATATTTCCAGTTAAATGTATTTCTAGTATATGTTATGTGAGTATTGGACAGGTTGTGAAGAAACTGTGTTAATTCAGTCATTACCATTTTTTCTGTTCAATTCTGTGACATAAATAGCCTGTTTGTAATAATCTAAGGCTGAGCTCAATGTTTTCTTTACAGACCTCTGGGAATTCTACCTCCCATATTTATATTCCTGTATATCACTAATGGGATGCTTGCTACTTTTGTGTAAGTATTTTCCTGATTATTCCAAAAGATTAATGTTTTTTCTTTTTTTTTAACAATTAAAGGAAACTTTTTGATAGGGAAAGTTAAGAGTGTGATTTTTTTTTTTCCCCCGTTAAGTTTAAATTTTCATGTAAATTTGTTAGGTTTGGGTTCTGAACTTTAAACAAATGGTATTTTACATTTTCAGGTCTTGAGAAACTTCACACCTTATCCCAAACAGTTTCAACTTATAACTTGTTAAAGCAGGTAGTTGAAAAATAGGGATTTCATTCTGCAAAGAAAAGCACAATTTTTAAATGAAATATATGCAGGAGGTTGGTGGTTTGGTGAGAAAATTATGTTGGAACACTTTGTCCTATATTCAGTAAAGTACCCTTCTTCCTTTCGTAACTGAAAATGGTGCTGTGTAGACAGGAGTTGGAAGACAGCTTTCATAATCACAGAGCTGGTATCTGGCCAGTCTGCAGGTCAGTTATGCAATTGCATTTAAAACAAATGCAGTAAAAACCCCAACCTTATACCAACTGGTCCTAGCCAGAGTTCAGTCAACCATGTTTAGGGGATTGTAATCTCAGCTGCCCCCCTGAATAATTTCTAGAAAATTGCTGAGAGGGACAGAACATCTCCCTTTCTAGACCATCATGGTTTCATCCCCTCTCCAAGCTTAACACATTCACAGCTAACACAGGACTGTCACTGGAGAAAGGGTGGGGAATGGTATTTTGCAATATCTCTAAAACTAAGCAGATGTGTCTATGAGAGAGACCTCGGTTACTCTCCTGAGGTTGTCTGTATGTGTGGATTCTTGAATATGTTTCAGAGGAAGGTGGGAGAGGTAAAACACCATGGTTCTTGGTGTCTTGTGCAGGCTGTTCCAGGGTGTGATTCACAAGGGGTGCTGAATGCTTTAATGGGAAGTTGTACGAAACTTCTACATCTGCCCTGCAGTCCGTTTCAACAGAGCTGAAAACGCAGCCTGTGTTCTGGGGCTGTTTTAAACCAGTTCACCACAATCCTTGTGATTAAATGCCAATTTCTGGAAGAGTTATGTGTAACTTATACAAGGAAATCCCTGGGGTTGTTTAAGGCCCTCCAAGCTGTTAGATCTGCGTAGCTGAAAGGGCAGCATTAAGAGCATTGGGGCAGCTGCTATGGTAGAGCTTCTTCAGATCTTCAGCTGGCTTCATTTCTGAAGCACTGTTTGAGAAAACCTTACTGTAGTGATGATTGGGAGCATAATTTCCTTTCTTTTTTCTCCTTTTCCTGCAGACTTCCTCTGCAGCAGAGGAAGACTGGCTTAAGTTAGATTTTTGAATACTCCTGTATATCTCCTGTAATACGTAGTAGTTACAGTGAAACACTAGTTAAAAAAAACAAATGTAATCCTCACTGTAAAATCTTGTGTGCTTCTCCTTTTTTTTGCAATGCTTTTATTATAATGGAAACTATAAATGTATATCCTCATCTGTGCTCTTACAAATTCCTTTATCTCCTACACATTTCAGTACTTGAAGACTGTTCTCCCTAAGCTGTTATTTTTTCATAATAATTTTCCATTAGCACAGTTGAGCCTTTCTTCCAAGAAGCATATATGGAGGATTGCTGGAAGCTGTCACAGGCTAAGATCCGAAGGGCCCCATTGTTATTTCTTAGAAAATGGCTTTAAATCTGGTAGCTGAGCGTATTACCAACTGAAGTTGCAGGATGACTTTCAGAGCAAAGCAGCTTTGGGATCTCTTGACCTTGCAGCTACACCTGTGCTAATAGATTAAATGTGCCTGAGATGTTCTCCAGTGCTGTGGTCAGCCTGTGTTGTTCCATCCAGGATATTGCAGTTGGCAGAAAGTGTCTGTGTATATATTGCCTCATGATAATGGTTCCTGGGCTGCATGAACTTCAGAACTGCACTGAGAATTGTTTAAGAGCATACTAACTGGCCCAGAGCAAATCATGCCAGGGATGGTTCTAGCAAAATGCTGGTGTAGGCAATTCAGTCTTAAAGCCCAGGAATGTATCCTGGCACTGCTGAATTTACTAGTGTAGACATAGCCTTTGAATAAATAATTAGTTGAGCAAGTTTTAAATTATCTGATTATATGGTGTTCCTTGTTAACAAAAGAAAAAGAAAAAATCACTGTTAAGCTCTTGGAGGGGATTGATCCTTGTCTTGTTGAAAAATCATATGATTGCAGTGTGCTTAAAAGTTCATATTTGGAACTTGAAGCTCTTGCAGTTCTCCTCAAAAACAAAAAAAATGGTTATTTGAGGAATAGCATAGTGAGCATACAAATAAAAAATTGGTCTTTGACTTACAAGTGACTGTTTTGCATACTCTTTCTTCCCCTGCAGTGTGCACACCAGTGGGACTCTCACGCATGTTTACAGTAATGGGGCAGTTGCTGGTGAAGCCAACAGTAAGTGCTACACAGTTCTGTCCCCCTGTGCTACCTGGGGGAAGGTAGAATGGCATTTGGGTACTTTCTTTTAGAGTGCTTGCACTCCTACAGAATCCTGACTTCAGGTGGGCTTGTTCTGAGTTCAGGAGCAAAGAATACAAGAGCAAAGGAAGGCTGAACAACAAGAATGGCACCTGGGGGTGCACTTAGATGGGTGAAGTGTGGGTAGGTGGCATCTGTAAGAACTTGTTATGCACAGATACTCTTCAGTTCACATACTGAATGCTGTGAGGGAAAGGAGAAGTTTGTACCATGTACAAGTGCTCTAGTGATTGGCTGTCACATTTCCTAGTTCATAGTTATTAAAATTTGGGTGCACTTGGATCTTGCATTCCTCTTCATTAGTAAGTGCAATCATGGAAGTACAAAGAAAATACATACTGTTTTGCTGTCCATAAACCTTAATCTCAAAGCACCTGGTAGTAAGGTAGAAAGGCTCATTTATTTGGCTTTAGCTTCCAATAGCAATATATATTTGCTTGAAATACTGGCTTATGTGAAAAGTTATTAATGTACTTTTTAAAAATCTGCACTTCTGTTTAAATTGAGTGTGAGGGTTGATAATTTTAGAATGTTGATCAGATGTACTATTCTATCTCTTTAGATTGAAACTGAACATAAATAAAAACTTAACCGGAAGTCTGCTTTCAGTAAACAGATCTTTAACAGAATGGAATATCTTTTTGTGAAGTTCTTATTTGTGTCAGTATTGTAAAGTTGTAGACTATGTATTTTAAATATAGGTTACTGGAGCAAAGTGAAACTGATTATATTAGTAAAATAGGAAAGAAGGAAAAAAATACCTCTGATACTCAGTTCATGTTTCTGTTTCCAAATACAGATCCTGGAAGACCTAGACGAGCAGATGTATATCATCACTTTAGAGGAAGAAGCAATTCACAGGAAGCTGAATGGTATGTATGGTATGCCTGTTGTGATACCACTCCAGATACAGTATTTAGAGTGGTTCTGGCCAGGAGCATTGGTCTCACTGTTTGAGAGCCTCTTCTCTTGAAACAGAAAATATCGGCATCTTACCATGCAAGAAGTGTCATAGATGTACATTTCATTGCTCACTGAGTTGGTCAAGATTGGCTCTTACATGTGTGGTTTGCTTTGGGTTTGTTTTTAATGTGTTCATCAGCTCTAATGTGTGAATGTTCTGAGACTGAGTAAGCAATGGAGCAGTGACCAGATCCACCATTGTTACTGCAAAATACCTTGGCTTGGTAAATGACACTATTTTAGCCTTATACGAAGAACCACTAGCTTACATTAGCCAGAGGCTCGACTTTCTACAATGTAAGTTTTATTTGGAGGATATTTTGTGTTTCAGTTCATTGTTATTCAGAATCTAAGGCAATAATCCATTAAAAATCATAGCAGTCCTTTACATTCTAGGAGCTATTTGGTGAACTTAATACTTTGAATGATTAAATTGACAAATAATTAAAATTAATAACTATAAAAACATTTTAGATGCCTTGTATTTAATAATACAATTTTGCATTTCCTGATAAGGTGTTTTTGTTTGGAAGTGTTTAAAAAATAGCATGAAACTTTGGCTTCTAAGAGAAAGAGCATTGCAACATGGCAGGCACCAATTATGGAAAATCTATTGGTTCTATAAATTTGCAAATCATGTGCAAATCTTCTGACTTGCTTGTAACTGCATGCGTAAGCCATCTGTCCTATTGTTTCAGGCTGGAAAACCAAAGAATATTGATATCACGACAAATCCATTGTTGTGCTGTCTTATGACTTTAGTCTTAATTTTCTTAATTTTCTGCTTTTTCTCTGCAACTTTTCAGTCTTCTGTCATAAATCTCATTCTTTCCTTCTCTGAGGTCTCATTAAGCCTCCTTTTGAAGTTGCTTGGTCAGGGAAGGTACCTTTGATAGCAGAGATGATGGTGGTCATCTTTATTCCAAAGTTTAAAATTTAGGGAGATTTACTGACTTCTTTGTACTAAAATCTGCTGTTGTTTCAGTTTAAAGGTAATGTTCACCTTTGCTGTTTTGGAAGCTCAGGTTTCTATACTAACACACGTATATATGTGCATTCACATACAGGCATGCAAAAGGGTGCATGCAATGAATGTCTTTGAAGCTGTGATGGGGTAATTATAATTGTTCTGTGTGTTTGATGTGAGCTGGGAACTGTAAAATATTTGTTACTGAATATTTTATGTTGTCATGGTGCTTGTGTACAACACAGGAAAATGACCTGATGGTTATTCAGGTATCTATGGGAAGTAGTGCAGAGCAGGTTCTGCTGTTCCTGTGGGGAATGCAGGTATTTAGGTGATGCTTGTCTGCTGTTTGTCTCTGCAGAAGTCTGTGCAACAGTTGTTTATATTGCAGTGTAATATGACTCGTGGGGTTGACTTAGTTTGTTTGTAGGTATCTGCTAGTTGGGTCTGGATTTAGGATGTGTGCAGCTGGCTCCCCTAACCACGAGCAAAAGGCTGAATTCTCTTTCAGTGCATGGGTTGGTATTCAGTGAAAAGTGGAACTGCAACCCACCCATGTTCCATGGAGCTCTCACCAGCCTGTTCCTGAGTAGTGAAAGACGTGGGGCTTAAATGTCCTCTGACAGGAGAGGGAACTGAATTCCTCTGTTTTCACATACTGAGGGAATGGCATTGGCTCCCCCATTGAAGGAATGCTTGAAAAATCATCTGGTGTACAGAGAAAACAAATGGACTTAACCTGAAAAGTAAATAAAAATCTAACCTCGGATATAGCACATAGGTTGGGGAAATGTTATATACGCAAGAAGATATTTTGTAGGTTTTTTGTGAGTAGTTGTTTAAGTAATTTTGAGTATGGTTCTCACTTAATATGGCAAGCATGGAAAGCTTTATCTTCTCTTCTAGAAGTCTTTGTAACACATACAAATTATGCCAGAAAAATAGACATTATTATTACCAGAACTATGAAGGATCATGTTTATCATGTTAATTGCATTTTAAAAAAAAGGTATACAAGTGAAGGTGGTGCTAATTACATCAGTAAATCCAGTGCTGTGATGTTAGAGGCCATAATCTGTGTCTTAACACACACATTGTGCAAGTCTTTTTGTTGCTGTATCACAGCAGATATATCTGACTACACACAACCAGTGCCCTGGGTGTTGCAACTCTTCCACAGCGCTGGTGATGGAAATATATGTGCTAAAGTAACCCTGCTGGGCAGGTTTGCAGTGAAGCATTCTGAAATCTATACTTCATTTATATATATATATATAACCAAAGAGTTTAATTTTTATTAAAACTCAAGACGACGAGAGCAGAGGCCTAAGTGATTCTTGATGGCTGTAAAGCTCTTCATATTTGAAAATAAATCTAACTGCGAAACTGTAGATCTTCTTTGTGGGAACTAATTTTCTTCCTCCTCAGGTGTCTGCAGTGTCTAACTGAAAATCAGAGGAGGAGGGAGGGGAAAGTTTGATTGTGTTATCTACTCTAGTATTTTTATCTATTGAAGAGATACTGGGCTTTGGGAAAATGTTTGTTTCCAGTGTATTATATTTCAGTACCCACATCACATCACTCCTACAGTCGAAGAATAAAGCTGGGACTTTTTTATATTAAAAGAAAAAAGTTGCCTTCAGCTATTAGTTTTCCTGAATCCAAAGAGACGGGTGGGGTAGGATCAAAAATCCTTACTTGATCAAAGTTATTGGCTCTGAAGGTATCCTTACCTATGTAAGAAAGATGAAAGGTGTTGTTTTTATTGCACACTAGTAACAGTGTAATTTTGAACTAATTGGTGTTGAACTGCCAATCACCTTGGGGGAATGCAAATAGATACTCTTACAATTTCCTTTGAGGTACTGAAATCTTATGTCGGGGCTGGAAGAAAAACAGAATAATACCGTTAAATTGACCTTAAATGAGCTGCTTTGTGGCTTTCTTGGAGAATCCCTTCTAACTTTTCATTGCTAGTCCAAACAAGTCTTGTCTACCAATTTGATTTATTGGCTAGACAGCGCTGACATTGAACTTTGTGCGTGTTTGAAATAAAGCTAATGTTAGAGAGCTTTTAAGAATTTAGCTGCATCCTTTTCAAATACACTTTTGACTGATTTGAAGCTTTGCCTTCCCCTCTCATAAAATATCCTTTTGTATAGCAACCTGTTGTTTGCAACTATTTTTAAGGAGGAACTACAGAAGCAATTAGATATGATTCAGAATTTCTACTGATTTGTCTCTTGGGGACCTAATGTGATCACGCTGACCTTTTTGGAAATACTCCCATGAAATCAGTGTTTTGCGTTCTGGATTTTTATATTGAGGGGAGAAAACAACATATATATTGAATGGAGGTTTTCCTCAGAGACCCCTAAATCAGTTGTGGGGAAGAAAAAAACAAGACACTGACTTGAGTTTTCCTTCGTTTTCAGCTGCTTCTATTAAAGTTCTTCTCCCACTGAGGTCTATATGTATTCTTTTTCCCACCTCGTAGTAATTAGTCATTCCGTAAAACAGATGTTTTAGACTTTTTCTCAGAGGGAATGCATCAGCACAAAAGCTTTAGGTGTTGGGTTTTTTTTAAGACACAACTTTTTCTGAAAACCCATGTTATGATTACTTCTGTAAGAAACATGGAGAAATTAAACTGATGTTGATATTTCAGACACTTCAGGTGAACAGAAGTTGTTACAGAACAGCGTTTTACGTCTTGTTGGTTAATCCTGGGATTGAAGATATTTATATATTTGAACTTCTGTAAATATTACCCATACTCATGTCACTGATATCCAAGATAAATGCTTAGGCATAGCACATGTGTTATGTGCAAAAATGTGTTTGAAAAACATTTGATTAAACATGTAAAAGTTAATGTTTGAAACAGTTGGATGTTTCATTGATGAGTTGACTGCATTGAGCGAATCAGTATTAATACTCTGCAGTAAAAAGAGTAACCTTCTTTTCTTGTACTGAGATTGCTGGATGGATGAGCAGACAACAGAAAATCAGGAAATAATGAGACAAAGTGGTGCTAGTGTGCCAGCACCCTAAGTGCTGTTTAGTTTTTGTAGACAAATGATCAAGACATGAGATAAAAGCCTGGACAAGAATATTAATCTCATATAAAAAAAGTATCTGGAGCATGGTGCTGTTACAGGTGAGGCCGAGGGCAGAGAATGGCCAACAGGTGAAGGGTGTGAATGTAAATCGAGACAGAGGATAACAGAGGACTTTGGGTTTGTTAAGACATTGAACTGTCACTGCCAGAGAGTGTTTTTGCAGAGTGAGATTGGTCTCGAATAGGGAAAATATGAGCTCTTAACTTATTTTCAGGTGAAATTATTTAGACATAAAAGGGATGAAAGTGGGGTAAAGGTGAGTGGAGAGTGTTTCGAACTTATCCCAGGAGGAATATTTCCAGTTTGTGATTGCAGAGAGCATAAGCTAAAGTAGGAATAGTGAGGTGGGAAGTGAAACAGCAGATCTCTAGTTATCATTGCAGAGCTGTGTCAGTACCTGAACACTGCAGAGCGCTTGTAGAGGAACTGGCATCAAGGAGAGAAACCATGGTGTGCTTGCACTGAAAAGAGCAGTGGTTGGAAGAGAATGGAAGGTGGTTCCTCTTCTTGAAGAGAAGAAGAATGGAGGGAGAAAATGGGCTGGATTACCTAGAGGCTGTGTAGAGATAAGAAGAAAAGTTGCTGAGGAACTTTTAGGCAGAAAATCATCAGGGAGAAAGGAGTTAATATTACAGTTGTCAGTTTTCAGCTGTGTGGAGGAGAGAGTATGAAGAGTTGCACAACAGTGACAGGTGTGCTGTAAACTGTGAAAAGGAAAGGGGAAGAATGTGGTCTCATGGGTTGTGAGGTATAGCTGACTGTGGATGTCAGAGGGGGGCTCTGTTGCATGGAGATATTGACAGATCAGGCAGACTGGTATGAGCAGAAGACACATCAACAAGCAGGTCAGCAGTGTGGAAACTGAGCTTGTTGAGGAAAGGGAGCGAGGATCAGAAGCTGAAAATGGAGCTCTAGACACTTTGGAGACAAGGGTCCACTTTAAGTTGCTAAATAATAATGCCCTTGAAGGGCATCCAAGGATTCTTTACCTCTTGATACAAGAATCATACAGGGATATAAGAATGAGGCATTTGACACATCCCATCTGTCACACTGTGATCATTGGACCTGTGTGAAAATTCAGCCGTAGCTGTTCCCAGCAGGACAGGCCAGGATCACAGGAGATCACACCAAAACCTCAGATGTGCTGAACTCTTCTGGTTAGAGGCTCTTGACTAAGCCTCTGTTTTTTGAAAAGTAGTTGAAGAGTCTCAAAGAAACACCTGCAGTTTGAAGTCACAAGTGTTAATGTGATGCTTCTTGAATATGAATTGCTGTGGTGTGTCTTACATTACTTAGTCTCATCCAAAATACTGTTATCTTTTTTAAAAGGTGTATCTTCCACAGTTGAATACCAGACTGTAGAGTTGGAACGGGAGCTGGAAAAAGTGAAAAGCAAGAAAACAAATCTAGGTAATGATCTCCTTCCTAGTGTTTCTTGTGGATTATAGTTTAATAAGTGACCTTAAGGTGCTGTGTATAGCTGGTAGCAGTGGCTCAATTGATTGCAGTTTGTTCTTAATCAAATTTGTGCCCTTCAGATTGTCATAGTTTCTACAAGTATATTGCATGGAATCCTTGTGTCCCCCAACAAACAAATTTAAGTAGTGAGTCTGGTTTGGATCTTATTGTTTATATAATTCTAGAGAAATTGAAACACTTCTTGCATGGAGCTCAATACCATGATCTTTTCATATTTAATCATATATATATATGATTATTTGGGCTAATCTAAGACATTAATTTTTCTTTTTGCATATTTGTATAAAAGTCAAATTGTGTTAAAGAACAGTAAAATAATTCTGAGAAAGGAAAACCTGCTTGTCTCTGTCTCCCCAGCCTTTCTCTAAAGAGGCTTTGTGTTTTTGGCGTTGTTTAGAACAGCTCTGGCTGGTGTTTGGTTCCAGATAAGGTTATTGTTGTTACCTGTAGTTATAACAAGAGCTTACAGATATCTGAATGATTCTTACTTGTTGCATTCTAAGGTGATCTATGGCATTAATCTTCTGGTTTTTCTCTTCTGAACAGAACGGAGGAAAAAAGCTTCTGCTTGGGAAAGGAATTTAGTCTATCCAGCTGTCATGATATTGCTACTGATTGAGACAGTAAGAACTCCTGCTTTTTTTTTTTCTTTTGTTTCTCTTTTTTCCTTTTTTTTTCCCCAACAAAAATTATGAAGAGTTGCTTCTTCATATGGGGGAATAATTTAAGAATTTTTCAGTTATATGTGTTTAAGCAACAATCTTGATATTCTTTTCTAGACCATTTTAAAAGAACTTGACATTATGGAGTGCAGTGGGAATAAATGTATGCATTTAAAAAATATGGAATACTTTTAAATAACAAGACTATTTCTACTTCTTTATAGTCCATCTCAGTTCTCTTAGTTGCTCTCAACATTCTTTACCTGTTGGTTGATGAGACTGCAATGCCGAAGGGATCAGGGGTAAAGTAAACTTCTCTTATGATTTTTATAACTTTAGTAAAGTTTTGGAGCCCTTACAAACCTGCAAGTGAGAACTTCTGCTTTACTAACATGGAAACTAATGAGCCTTGACCTTGACTTTGCTTCTGTTTCGTTCCTGTGCAAGCATAAACATTTATTGCGTGCCACGTTATAGTGAATTCTTATTAAAACCAGTGCAGAAGCTTTATGTACATACAGTAATTCAGTAAAGCAAATCAGGAATGGGGAGTTTACATTTGTCTTCTACTTTTATACAGACTAGTAATGTTCAATTTCAGAAATTTCAGTTTGAAAGGTGCTGATGCCATTGCATGGGATGGGGGACTTGCAGGTTGGGATATCAGAATATCCCTTAAACACTCAATTGAGGAAAGGCTGTATTTCATGTAAGATACAAGAATTTTTTGATCTCAGTAGAAGTTAACTTCATGAATGGTTGCTTACAGCTTATTAAATTCTCTGATTCTGTGAAATTGTGTAAAATTTTTTTCTTCTTGTAGGGGCCTGGAATAGGAAATGCCTCACTATCCACCTTTGGCTTTGTGGGAGCAGCACTTGAAATCATTTTGATTTTGTATCCTTTCTGTAAGAATTCTGTCTGTTAACAAGTATTCTGTCTAGTTTTCTGGGACACTGCTAATTTACTAAGACACTTGCCTTGAAAGAAGAAGGCGATAGGTCAGTCCTTCTCAAACACTCAAAGTGTTTTTGTTTCTTGTTTCTTTAGCTCTTAACACTTTTAGCAGACTGCTGAGAACTTGAGTGAAGCTTCCATTCTTTGGAGGTTCCTTTTTCCTTGATTCTCACAGCTATCTTATGGTATCCTCTGTCGTCGGCTTCTACAGTCTTCGTTTTTTTGAAAATTTCACTCCCAGGAAGGATGACACAACTATGACAAAGGTAAGGTGCAGTCTGGGACAGGGATGGCCCCCTTCTGTCTGTCTTACCACCCAAGACAAACTGACTGTCTTAGTAATTGCCCTGAATGGCTCATTTGCAGTGATCAGTATTTGTTTGTAAGCTGCGTAAACACAAACTGGAAGATTTTCAAAATGCTGAATGAGTGGGAAAAAGGATGTGCTCTGTTTAGTTTGGATGGCATCCATTCACTTGTAAAAAGCCGGGAATGGCAGAGCTTATTAACTGGCTATAGAAAAGCAAGTGAAAGAACTTTTTTCAAAGGAAACCTATTGCTAATGAGTAACTTTGATTGTGCTAACTGTACTTCAGGGAGCTTGTTTGAGATCTGAACAACGTGGTTTCTAGAAGTAATACAGACAAAGTAATTCAAATTTGAATAATTAGACTAAGACTGAGGAGAGCCATTCAACAACATTTTGCAATCTGAAGCTAATTTGACTTTCTACAATTTAGCAATGGCTTCAGAATAACAAATGCTGTTATACCTAATGCAGAGGAACATGCCTAGGTTTTTGGCAAAATATTCCCACAGCTGGCAAGGGGAGGTGATCAATAACTAAGGAACAGATGTTGAATTTAAGTATTTTTTCAGTGTTTTCATTGTTTGTTTTTGTTGTTGTCTTTTTCGTTGTTTGTTTCTTTTTTAAAATGATGGATGAATGTATTTTTGCTATAAATTGTTGGAAGTGAGAAAGCAGGTCAGCACACAGAATGATTATAGTAAATAAGTAATAAAGAGTTGGAAAATCCTTGATGTTTCCTATTGATTGTTTACAGTACAGTGGGAATAGTGTAGAAATAAATAGTGAATGCATTAATGTCTACCTACTTTCAACAAGTTTTCAGGTTTGTTTTTTTTCTTCTGAATTCTGATAGAAATAGGGCTGGAGAAAATGATCCCTTGTGAAAGAAAGTTTCAATTACTCTCTATAAAGTAAGGCTTCACAAGAACTAGAGTAAAATCGAACAGCTGTGAATTTTTTGTACTATTTAAAGTAGACAACAGGCATTGAATTGAAAGGAAGCTCTTTGTTGTAATTTTTTAAATAATGCTAATCCTGCAAGCAGTTGCATCGAAGGCTTAAGCTGATGTATCAGTCATCTCTTCTAAGCTTGTGGAATGATTCTTTTTGCAGGAAGTAAGTAAACAGCCGATGCTTTGCATCGTGGTGGTTTTGAATTGTTTTGAATCTAAGCCTACATAGGACTTTGATTAAAAGCACATGATTACATATTTGATTTTTTCTTGAATCATCTTCATCTTGTGTAAAACCATATGGAAAAGTGTGACAGAAGTCAGTGAGACTAACAATATGTTACTGTAAATTTCTTTAGGTTCAATTTGAAGAATGTACCTTTTGAGAAATCGTCTTTCATCTTGACCACTGTTTTTCTTTGTGTTCCCTTCAGCAATCTCATTTATAATTTAAATGCTGTTCGTCATTTTCAAACAGATCATTGGAAACTGTGTCTCAATCTTGGTGCTGAGCTCCGCTTTGCCAGTGATGTCAAGGACACTGGGTAGGTGAAATGGAAGTATAACACACTGTAATAAAGGATGTTTAATTGAATTAAAAAAAGCCCAAAAACAAAACAACAAGAAAAAAGAACGACCTGTAGCTGTATTTTAATTTCCATCACTTTCTACACCAGAGTGAGCTGTTGAACATACACTTCGTGCACGTGATCTGCAGAACATACTTTCTAAGAAAGAGATGCGAAGTGTTTTCTAGAGAATATATTCTTTTAAATAGGTAGGTGAGATTTGAAACTTAAAATAGGAGATTATGCAAAGAATAGTTATGAAAATTGATTGTCTAGGGAAGTGTAAAATGGTTTCATGTTCACTCTGAAATTACAATTCTGAATTTCTGTCAAAAAACACATTTGGGGAATTCAGGTAAAACATTTGAGGTCATACTGAGTGCAAATGTCTTTTTAAAAACAGCTAATGACCCTTTGTTTATTAAGGTGTGGGTTTTTTTTTTTTTTTTTTTTAATCAGCAATGATACCAGACTACTTTCATTTTTCCTAAAATCGGCTTGTATTTTTTATTATTTCGTTTTTCAAATTTAAAAATTTGGAGTCCACCATAGCAGAACTGAGGGACATCTGATTTTAATGTTAAGAACTGTCAGTAGCATTTGTAGTAGTTAAACTGTTTTAACCAGTTGGAAAGACAAGGTGTTTTGTATCTTCACCTTGTTTAATAAGGTAATCTTCAGTTTAAATTCTTGAAGTTAGATTGCAAGGGTACAACATGTTTAAGTAGGGCAGAATTGTTACAGCTAATGTGAATTTCATTGGGAACATTAAGTGGAACTAAATAAAAATCTTCATCTCGGGTTGTATAGAGCCTTAAGTACAAGATTAGAAGTTTTAGCTCAGGCCCACAGACCAGCAATGTGTGCCTGGTAGCTCTGTAGCTGATTTTTATTTTGACCAGGATACTGTTGAGTCAAGAGTAGTTGCTGTGTTCCAGTAAACTGTACTGTACCTTGTCCCATTGGGTGTATGCACGGATGAGGAGTTTTAGTAGATTTAGTAGATTGTTTCTCTAGCAAACAAAAAACCCTCTGTAATGCATTTTGGATTGTTAAATCTTAAAATACACATTCTAGAGCTCATTTTTTAAAAAAAATCTGTAGTAAAACTTCACAAAAATGTATAAGAATAATTCAAGTATTTAAAGTAGTGCGGTTTTAAAATACAGACAAGTATGATAAAGATCTAAGAAGTAAAACAGTTCTGGCATGTAGAGCAAGATGTTATGTTGAAAAATAAGTATTTTAGAATAGAGTTACAATGTTAGTTTGTCTTCTGTAAGTTACTGCATTTGAGAATTGTTTGAAAGAAAATAAAATTAATTGTTAATGATCCATGAGATTAAGAGTTGATAATAACCGGATTCTGTGGCACTAAGTGTACACGCTGGGCCCATTGTTGTCTCATAGGAAACAGATTAATGGTAAAACTCACTTAAAAAACAGACTAACAAATGAAATTCCTGAATAGTTTGCCATAGAGATAAATAAAAGAAGAAAAAAGATGGAACAATTAACACATAGCTAACAAATGCACAGTCACAGCTGTCCAAACAGGATTAATAGAGTGTATTAGAGTACAGTGAGTCATGTGGTGCTTTGCAGAAATATCAATGTGTGTTGCACTACATGCCACCACCCTGCAGCACTGAATAGATGAAAAGAAAGAAATATGTTAAGCAAATTCATAGTCTTTTCACTTCATTAAAAAAGCGAGTTTCTGGACTATACAGAAAAGGTTGGACTTTATCCTTATGGGAAAGGTGAAAAAGCAGAAGTTATCTAATGCGTGTACTGACCTTTTTCAGGTTTTAAAAATGGAAGTAGAATTTTTTACATTTCATAGCATTCTGATTAGATATGTAGGTGGTGGATTTGTCTAATCTGTCATTCTTCTAGAACTCCAGGAAAGTTTTTACTAAAATAAGTTACTATTCTTAAAAAAGTTAATTCATTTTTTCCAGGACTTTTCAGCCTTTTAGCAGCCCTTCAAAAATGTTTCCCACCAGCACCCTATTGCTAACCACTGAGAAACAAATTGGGGACAGGACACTTAATAGTCAAGAACACAGAAGCAAAGAATTGCAGACAAAATTGAATTTTCTAATATACAAAAGTTTTCCTATAATTCTACTCTTGAGTATCGTGTTTAAGTAAATAGGGATTTTAAACTTCTTTGTATGTACAGTCTAAAATCACACTATTTTTTTTTTTTAACCTGAAGAATTCTTGAATAGTTTATTTTGTAAATTGTCACCAGCTTTTGTGTATATGTATTCAGGCCACTAGAGGTGCAGGTCTCTGTTCAATTACTGAGTAGTTTTGCAAATTAGTCTTGGTTTTTTTTTCTCTGTGGCCTCAGTAGATTCTTTTGTGAGAAAGTCATCCAAAGCTTTTTACAGACCCTTTTCTCCCACAAGTTTACATGTTACTGTGTCAGATCTTTTCTCATGAGCAGTGACTTTTTTTATTTGTAAGAACAAATTGAATGTAATCTATGGACAGTATTTTCCCACTTGCTCTAAAAGAAGCTTCAGGGTTCATTTCTGTTTGTCCTTATAACACTGCTCCATGGCTTTTCTGGACCTCTTTGAAATGTTATTACTTTTCCAGAGAAGTCTACCCAGTGCTCTGTCTGTTTTGTTCCTTTTCCTTTAGAAAGCTCCTTTAGAGCTCTGGTACATTCAGACCTGACTTTCTCAATTTTCCTGTAGCTCCACAGTCTGACTAAAACACTGCTGCCTTTGGAAATGTTAAGGACGTAGCCTTCAAATGGGAAAACAGCTCTGTGTTTATTGTCCTTCATCTCTTTACCAGTTAATTCAGACAGCCAGTTTTTTCTTTCTGTGTTAAGATTTTCTGTGCTTTTTTGATATTTCTCCCTGTTGCTGTTTTGATCAGCTTCAGTGATTATTTTGCTTCATCCTTTGAAACTTCCTTTCATTTTCTTCATTTTGGAATATTTTCCGTAGATACCAAATTTGATTCCCATATTTTGATGCTGAGTACAAGAATTGTGTGTATCTTTTAACACTGTGGTAGCTGTCTGCAAGTTGTGGTTATCCAGGTACAGTGAGATTTCTAAGTTGCAGGTTTACCCTTGAAAGCAGGGTAACTGATCCTTAATTCTGTCTCTCTTTGTTAATATCACGGTTGAAATCAGTTCTTAAAAGCTCCCAAACTCTTTTGAAATAAGATGATAGAAAACTTGCTTCCAAGAGCTTCAGTGCCAGGGCTGCCATTTTAGTTCTGGACAAAGTAAGTCTCCAGCACTGTGGTAAGAACAAGCTTCGCTGTGACATCATCTGTGCCAGTAGTATTTTGGGAATATAATGGTTTAGCAATCCTAGACAATGGTTTTGTGGGTATCATCTCAGTGTTCTGCCATTTATTCAGTGCAGTACTTGGTAAGACCCGACAAAGGAGCAGCCTGTGGTTCTTCCTCTCCTGCTTTCTGGGATGGGCCCCACAGCTTTAGACATTTCCATGTTTTGGAAAAATTTTGTTCATTTAACTGTAGTGATTGACAGGCCTTTGATCAGCACAAAGCCCAAGCGTCAGGGTTTGAGGTGCACTGTGAAGGAGACCTGTCAGCACCATCTTTCAGCCAAATGCTCCATGGCTGTAGTGGTGGATAGATCCAGGGGGAAAAACTGCAGTTGGAAAGATGTCTTTAAACTTTGGTTTCAAAAGCAGTGGCTCTGGAAAAACACATACAAAGACTTGGTGTTTACCGTAAGATGTTGTGACTCTTGTAGAAAGGATGTTTCCTACCTGTGTTTTTAATAAGAAAGCCCATGGTGCATTTCATCCTTTTCTGGAATAAGTAAGGATTTCATACAAGTTGAGGTTTCAAACAGTTTTCATACTAAAGCTGATTTTTTTTCCCTAGTTATATTTATTAAAACTATAAAAGCACAGTCCTTATCTAGAATAGACAATTAATTTCAACTCACATTATTCAAGCATTTTATTAGGAAATTTAGAAAGTAGTTTGATAAGGGCATCTTACAGTTTCATAGTGGTCAACAAAACAGAACATGACAACATTGTCTTGTGCATTTAACCATGTGTCTTCTAGTGTGTTGTCTGAAAAAATTTTGCATCCAAATGTAAAAGGATGACATTTTTGTGCTTTTCTTAAAAAAATGTTATAAATATTTTGATCTAAATCTTACATGCAATTTAACAGGAATCACCAGATTTGATCTGCTTGGAGACTTTGGAAGGTTCAACTGGCTGGGGAACTTCTATATTGTTTTATCTTACAACTTGCTCTTTGCTATCATGACAACGCTGTGTCTGGTCAGAAAGTTCACTTCTGCTGTGCGAGAAGAGCTCCTGAAGGCTTTAGGTAACACAGCTCTGAACATTCTCTGTGCTTGAACATTTCCTTTCTGTACCACTGATGCCTTATGTGCATGCCTACTGGTGAAGTTCTGGAAACTTTATTTTTTGGTGCAAGTTCTGTAGGTTAAGGTGAGGATTCATAGTGTTTTTTGAAGAAGGCAGAGCTAGGACACAGTGCGGATTTTAATGATATGCCCGTGATACTTTTTTGATCTGCAGTTGGATTTTCAGCCTTTGGAGAGCACAGAAACATTGCAATTGCAATGAGCAGTTATTACAAACTAAAACTGCAGCTTGTGTTTGGGTTGCCTTTTTTGTTTTTTGTTTGAAACAACTTATTCCCTAAAAATAGTGGAAGTCTTAACTGCTTTGTTGTGATGCTTTTTTTGAGCATTTGTGCAGAAAATACAGAATCTTAGTAAATGGCTGAGTAAAACCTGCATCTGATATAATGAAGAATTTGATCAAATTGTGCATTCATATTTCTTGACCCTAGAAGAAAGGATCGAAATACATTTGATACTAAGAGGATAAAATATACATATTTATTGTTGTTGCTACATCTTATCTTTATTAATTATCAAGTCTCCTATTTCTTTAGATCCCCAGAGTAGTTTTTTCTTATATTGACAGGACTAATGGTGAAACTTTAATGGTTCTCTGTAATTGCAGATTCAGTTTGCAACATCTAAAAGTTACTCATGTTAGTTTTCACTGATTACTACTTTCACAGTTGTGATTCTGAAACAAAATCCAAACACTTCCCTGAGTGCACCTCTGCTGGTGGCAAATTAGGTTAAAATTATTTTAAAATAATTATAAATAAAGTGCTTAATAACAATATATGTTGAAGGCAGAGTAACAAACTTCAAAATGCAGTAGTAGTAGGATATGGTCACTGGATTTGATGCAAGTGAGGAGTTACAAACCCAGAAATGTTCAAGTTCCTGACATAAAGTGGATTTGTTTTCACTGCTGTACGTAGCAAATGGTGTCAAGAATGAAAACTGAAACTGGCCTATGACTGAAAAATTCATATGCTATTGGGATGTACAGAGAATATTGAGGAGATTTTGGTTTTTCAGTAGGGCAGTCAATTTTGGAATTCCAGCAGTGCCAGAAATTTAATTTGGTATGTCGTGGCACTTCAGTAAAATGTTCAGTATATTCTGTACTGAATGAGTAAGAAATTTTCTTGTTTTGATCCTTAATTTTAGAGGCTCAATAGGAGACTTCAGAGAGAAACTGTAGCAAGCAAGGAAGTACTGACAATAAAATAATGGTTAAATTTGCCATCTTTTCCCACCTCTCTCCACCCTCCAAAAAAATAAAAAAAATAAAAATTAATTACTTGCCTGGGGCAGGTTGTGAGACTTGAATTAGCATTCATAGCAAAGAACTGTGCAATAGGAACAAATGGGTGGAAACTGAAGTAAGTCAGTAATAATGTAGGCCTAAAAATATTAGACATATAAACAGTTTAGAGAGGTGATGTGGTCATCCCCAATGACATTAAGATCAGCAATGGATGATTTTCAGAAAGATGGTATAGTTTAAGATAAGTATTTTGAGGTAATTACTTAGTTCTCTGTAGGTTGACAGGGTAAAGTATTGCAAGTCTTTCTCTGTTCTTAACATCTAAGCCTGTGATTTAGGCAATGTGGAGTTAGGATTCTCTGGCTTCCATGCTTGTCCATTGTAATGGGCTTTTCTCACTTCAACTCTGCTGAGGGAGTTTCCCAGAAGTAATCCTTTCTGAAACTAGAATGTCAGTTCTGTTCTACAGCAAATATGCAGTCCTTAATCACAAAACAGAGTTTGGATTGCCTATATGCTTTTGAATACCTGTATGCACAAAACATGGGAGAGACTCAGTTTTATCTTAATGTTTTGCAGGATTAGATAAACTTCATCTATCAAACAATCCAAGAGACTCGGAGACAAAGCCGTCCGCAAATGGCCATCAGAAAACACTGTGATAACAATCACCCGCAGTCAGCAGAGCTGAAAACGTCAACCTCATGGCATTCCTGTCATCTCATCAGCATTTTTATATTGCTTTTAGTTGTTAGTTTGGGTCCAGCCTTGTCTCATTTTTGATGCTGTATGCTTCTGAGGAAGTTAGCTGTGTCAGATTCTTCTCTTTCCAGTGAACTTTTGGTCTGCTTGTTTATTTCCCCGTAAGTTAATGCAGGAGGTGCCTTGAAGACTGGAAGCTGAAGAGAATAATGCATTCCTTTTTATTTTTTGAAAATCTCACATCTTTATTTTTAAACTTGCTACCGTTCGAATGCACAGTACCTCCTGTGTTATACAAACACAGCTATGAAGAATAACTTTGGGACTTGGTTAAAAAAAGAAAAAGAAGAAAAGATACGCTTGAAGCCAATATGACCCTTACTGGAAAAGTGAAGTACCTGGAGTAGGTATCCTGACAGGAGATAAACAGTTCTACTAAGAGTGTCTTAATAATGGCAGTAACTGGTAGAGATCCCAGTTCCCTTTGTGCTGGATACAGTAGGCTGTGTCATGAAGCTTTCTTGGAAGGCCAATGTTTTCAGCTCTCTGTCCTTAGCTCTGAGTGCCAGGTTGCTTTACTGGTGGTCAAACAATGTCTTATTGAAGTCCAGATGAAGATTACCTTCAGTGTTAAATCTGAGCCTAGTATGCTTTGTAAAAAGCTGTGTAGACCCCCTGTCACAGCCCTCACAGTTCTGTGAGCTCCCGTGCCGTGGAGGTCCCTTACCCTCCCCAGTCCCCCCCTGTAAAATTCTTGATGAACTACTGTGTGTGAGCAGTACCTGTAATCAATGCAAGGAGCACAGGCCTAGGAGGCTGCAGTTGCAGTTTTCTACAATCTTTAATTTGAAGTAAATTTCTCTGAATTTGTACTCCAGTTACCAGGATTTCTGTTCAGTGGCATAGTCCAGTGTCTGTCACTAAGCCTGTTTTTTAATGTACACATGAACATGTATATAGGCCTATTATATGTGTAGATATCGTAAATTAAGATTATAGAGATGACATAGGTGGTTTGGTAAGTAAAACTTGTGTGTTCAATCTTGGTAGTTTGAATTTCTGCAATGTTACAGTTTACTGCTCAGAGGCCTTAGATTCAGGATGGCATTGGTGGGTGGTAATGTCCTTTCTCGTAGCATTACTGCAGCCTTAGGAATCCTTTAAGCAGTTTACAGTAAAGAAAAAAACCTAAGTAAGTATTCAAAATCTGGTTGCATTTTTGTCATGCTTGACCACAAGTAATCTTCAAACAGATTGGAATGGGGACGCGTTCCATGAGTGCCCATCATGTAGGGAGCCAGAAAAAGTTCTGTTTATTTTCTGTTACTATAAAAAAAAACTATGTCAGTCTGTCTGTAGTTTGGGGTTTTATATGTGATCAGTTGGTGACAACTTGCTCTCCAGTGTGGTTCTGAAATAAGGGGAACCTTGTGTCAGAAAGTCTTTGGCTGTTCTCCTGAGATGACTGCTCTGGGCTGTAGCCTTTATTGCTGTGTGAGTGAATGTTTGCTTGATTTTTTCACTAAAGTGCTTCAAAAATCAAGCTCCAGTACACATGAGGATTTATCTTTTTTTTGTTTGTTTGTTTTGTTTGTTTGTTTTTGTTTGTTTGGTTTTTGTTTGTTTGTTTTTTTGCAACTGCCTTTTCTGACTTGAACTGGAGCATAATGTAAATACTGCTGTAGTAAATATGATGCTAGAGTTACTTTTTTTTTGGTGTGTGATTGGTATAAATTCAAGGCTTGTTGAACTGACTATTGATGTGTTGTATCAAGTCTTGGAAGACAAAGTAAAATTGCTTGATTTCACTAAGATTTACAAGCATCTTTTCTGTTGTTTGAGTTTAATGCTAACACTTTAGAGAGAAATCTTTGAGTCAAAGTTTTGCAACCAAGAACAGGGAGCTGTAATTAAAAGTTGTGTTAAAATTTATTTACATTTAAAATATTGAGAGATGTATGATTAGGGGCATCATTCAGGTATTCTCAGAGCTTGTAGCCTTATGTATTAGTGTTATATTTAAAAACAGCTGAAATATGTCCACTTCTTCATGCAAGTCATTGTATGACCAAAATCATCGTCTTAATGGGACTGGTGAATTGTGGTGTCTCAGGCCAGTTAGATTTATAGAAATATTTCTATTACAACATTAAGACAGTTATTTAAATACAC
Organism: Anabacerthia variegaticeps; assembly: GCA_035583185.1. Taxonomy (NCBI): domain Eukaryota; kingdom Metazoa; phylum Chordata; class Aves; order Passeriformes; family Furnariidae; genus Anabacerthia; species Anabacerthia variegaticeps. The sequence goes on along the minus strand of JAWWEW010000078.1, from coordinate 7,927,307 downwards.
TCTGTGAAACTGAAGGAGTTATCATTAGGAATAAACGTAGGGAGTGTGAACCGTCATAGATCTTGCTCTTCATGCCTTTGGAGGGATGTTTGCCCTGACACCAGTGACCCAGGAACACGGAAAAGGTGGATTAGAATGTATATGTGGTTTCTGATTGTGAGTTGGGCAATTGCTTAAACTAAGCAGAGGCAGTTCCTGCTGAGAAGCACCCATTCTTCAGGCAAGACTTTAAAACTCTTTTTCAATACAAATGTTACAGCCTTGACTGTACCCACCCCTTCTGCTGGATTCTACAGGCAGGTGTATCAGTTAAGGCTACGTCAGGGAAGATTCTACACTGGAATATGTGGGATGGTTGAAATACTGGGTGGTTTCAAAGCTGGATGAGAAATTCAGAACTACCCTGTGCAACTATTGACAGTGGTTTGATTTAGATGAGCTGTTGATATTGTGACACTGTCCACATTAAAATACACCTTTGGCCTTGAAAATGACATGCTTATGCAAAGCTTTGTTACTGCGTGTAAGGTACAGGTCACTGTATACTTTTCACAGAACATATGGTCACTTAAATACAAGCAACTGGTAATTCATTAATGGATATTGACAGTACATTCCTAGTATTTTGACTCATGTAGAGTCAGGTGTTCTATACCTTCAAGGTATATACAGCTGATCTTAGTGACATTAACATCTGCCTCACTTCTTATGAGGCAAAAAGCACATCAATGCTTCCATCTTCAACTAGATACCACACAAGACCAAAAAATAGATGTAAACTAAGTGTTTTAAGTTAGCCGTTTCTTGGCTTTATTCTGTGTTGGTAGCACAATATTAAATGCAGTGGCAGAACTGTAATATTGTGGAGTTTCTAAGCGTAAAGCACACATGCTTATCACTTTTAAGCTGAAAAATAATAGTATTGGTTACTGTACAAGTAACAGTTTTTGCATCCATAGGAAGTTTTGTTTACTGTCTGTAATGTGATGTTTATCTTTGTCCCTGTTGTTCCTCCAATGCCTTTGACCCTGCTGACTGTTTTAGTGTCATAGAAATTAAAGGATTTGACAAGTTGTTTTCCTTGTCTGGTTCCCAAGTACCACCTTGAGCAGCACAGAGGGAGGGCAGGAGCTGCTGCAGCCGTGTGCTCAGAGCGATGGACAGTGGCACTTCCTCCAGTGTGTCACCAGGAGTGGCGAGTGCAGAGCCCTCGTCTGTCCCACCAGGTCTCTGCAGCAGCTGATGCTACTTGAGGTGCTCACATGTGCCCACTGCTGTGTAGTGAAGACATGATGGCCCTTTTCTTAAAGAATTTACAGTCTAAATTAGAAAGGAGTAAGCCAGAAACAGAGGGCAATTGGCCATTTCCTGCATGTGGCTTTCCTCGAATTTTTTAAGTGTGCTCTTTGTTATTTTCCTTTCTCTTTCTTCTCCTCCTCTTCCAGAAGCAGGATGGTGGTATACATACAGCAGCTAAGCCTCAAGATCGTATTCTCTGATCTTGAAAATAGCAATTTTTTTTTTTTTTTAATCTAGGTGAAATAATTAAACAGAGACAGGACACTAAGGCCACATAAGTAACCTCTTTAAAAAGAAATGTGCTTAGTTTCATTAAAAAAAGTGTTGATGTGAACTGTGAACCCTTAATTGCTTTAATGAAATAAGATCCCCTACCTGCTAACATTAGGATTTTTGTTGTTATTTTAGTGCTGACTTGAGACAGTATTGCCTACGCTGTCCTCCCTCCCCAACCCATGGACATTGAATTTGCTATTGGTAAGCTGACAGGTTATTTCAGTCACATTAGCAGTATTTGAACTTTGCAAAAATGCTACTTTTGAATTCATCCCATTCAGGGAGAGCAGTCTAAGCCCACAACCACCACCCAGATGTTGATAGAACCTCTGCCCCCTTTTCTACCTTGCCCTCTGCCCTTATCACAGGCAAGTTGGACACAGTCCCTGTCGTATGAAGTTGTGATGGTCCTTTCTGTGATCAGGGTGTGAGATCAGCCCTTGGTGTGTGCCTCTGCCACGTGCAGTCTAGGTGCTGAACTGGTTGACTTTTGATGGGGATTGCATACTCTTGGGATTTCCAGGTGGTAGCTGTGTTCTTGAACTGAAGCATGTCACTTTCAGCTGTTTTGTTGGAGCTCAGAAGTTGTTCAGGATCTGCTGCCTGTGCATTACTGTGCACCCATTCTCTACTGGAATGGCTTCTTGCTGTCCCAGGGGTGCTGCATGGTTCTGAGAGGAACCAGGTCCCTCCAGACCACAGCCAGCACTTTAGCAATTAAAGCCCAACAATATCAGTCAGAATCGTAGGAAGGAGAACACATCTTGTGGGGAATTGACACTAAACGGGGCTTGCAGAATCCCCACTTTGCCCATAACTGGGGGAGGGTGGTGGGTGAGTGAAATGATGTGGAGCTGATCTCTGCAGACTATTTTTGATTATTTTTCTAGTCAGTCTTTAAAATTCTGTAGTCCTAAAAATATATTTAAAATCCTTAAGTTCATGGAATTCAGAGGCTGATGAAACTTTTTTCTAAATCTGGCCTGAATTCTCGAAGACATTGAACATCTTGTCTTGCTTCCCTTTTTTGTGTTTTCAAGTAATTTACTGTCATACTTGGTGGCATTGACATTAAGAACAGATACTCTTGATGTAGACAAAATGTGAGATAGAAGAAGAATCTGATGTATGCCCTGTAAGAAAACATACCAGAAGGCAGCTTTAATGGAAAGTTCTTGAAACGTTTCACAATTGAAGCACCTAAAACTCTTCTTTCACAGAGAAGGAAGAAACATATAATAAGTGTATCAATGTCAATTGTGTGTTTTCTAAATATGCCAGTAATTTGCTGACACTGAAAAGAACTTCATTAATTCTTAAAATCATTTTGTGATTCACAGTGCAACAGTATCTTGGACTTTATAGAAGCCTGTGAACTTCTGAAAATCTCTTGGCAACAGAAAACCTGAGGATGCTTGCTACCTCTCTGTTAATTACCATATTTTTTGCAGTAACTTTCAAAGTTTCATTTATTGCCCATAGATTTTTTTTTTTATATACATAGCATTAAATGTTTTAACAAATATAGAATACTCCAAAGAGCCAGTGGTGTCAGAAATATCCTGTACATGCTTATACTCCTGGCATACGTAATTCCAAGCTATTTAAAAGGTGTATCTTTATGGAGGCCTCACATAAACATAGACAATCCTAATTCTTCAAGGCTTTTAGGTATCTGAATGTTCACATGAGCACTTTAGGATGCTGCTTCTAAATGTTTGTTGATCACTAACCTCAAGTGTTGCTGTTGCTTCTGCTCCCTCACCCCCCATTACATTAAGTTTTGTAGTCGGCATCACTGGATGAAGCTCCTTTCCTGAACAGGGCTTTATTTTGCATTCCTCATATATTCAGTGCTTTCATAGATACCAGTTATTGAAGTATTGGGGCATTTGCTTTGATTTTTAACGTACTTCTTTTCTCAGATAGCCTGTACAGAGACATTCCCTAGTTAGAACTGTTCCTCCATTATGAAAATATTAGCATTTATTCATCCATTTGTTTTATACCACTAGATTCCACTTAAACCATCCTGCCACTAGAGTGTCCTCTAACAAGCTACCAAGAGCTTAAGTGAATTTGAATTAGGAGTGAGAGGGAAGTGGTTTAGTCATTGCATATATTTGTGATTTTAACTTCCAGTAGTGCGAGGCCCCCAGCCCATTTCTCAGGGAGAGTGACGTGCTGGTACAGCCACCCTGAGCCCTGTGGCAGGCACTGCAGAGTAGCTGATGTTCTGTGGAACTGGTCTGCAGTTAATCTTCTCTGTGATTTATGGAGTGGGACCACAGCTCTCTGTGCCTGCTGCCTTACTCCATCAGAGACGGACACACGTCGTGTGGGCAGAGTTTTCTCATCAGTCAGGCTTTGCGTGGTGCCAAGGTGAGGATTTTCATGTGGTTTTGTACCTTTGTATTTCACGGGTAGGAGCATGTTTTGGACCTTCTCTCCCCATGTAAAATGGTCATTAATAAAAGTGGCATGATGGCAGTACCTGTGCTGTGAATACAATGGATGTGTTGAAATGCTTAAGGAGAAAATTAACTGGTGCATGACTTCCCCTTTTCCACCTAACCATGAGTTTTTTCAGTCTGGTCCAAAATTCTTAGAATCACAAAATCTCTGTAACTTTCTCCTCCCTGGCTTTATGTAACAAAAGAATTTGAGCCACCTATCATTTTTTAAAAGTAGGTTTCAAAGTATTTTTGCCTTATCTGGTGTGAAAAACAAATGGATAGAAAATAAAGATGATACATTTGGGTCATGGATTTGAAATCTCAAAGTGTGTGTATGAAACGTGTATACAAAAGAAGTCTACACTTCCTTTCCTTTCCTGTGGGGTTTGAACCCAGCCCTTTGTTACCTAAATAGAAAACACTTGTTGTTCCTGTCTCCATGAAGCTTTGTCTTTAAAATTCCCACTGAGGAGACTGAGAACGTTCTCAGAGTGCTGCCGGCTCTCTGATCCCCATCACCTGGGATGAGCTTCACATGGGCTTGGGGGATGCAACCATAAAAATACAATTCTGAACCAGCATTTCTATGGCTGTTGTTGCTGCTGGCTGGGCTCTAATGATGGCAGCAGGTACCTTCTCTCATGCACTTTCAGGCTTTTCACTGCAGTGTTACTGGTTAAGATCTCAGTTTACAAAAAAACCCCTTATAAATTACGCACAATCTAAACTGTGTGAGGCTGGGAGACGTTGAGCAGAATTGGTGGTCCCCCTCTTGGTTCAGTTAGTGCTTAAGGCTTTGTAAACTCCACAGTCTTGAGCCACTGACTTTCCTTTCACATGGATGTATCTCACCAAGGTATAATACAGCTGAAAAATTGTGCTTTTAGTGTTACTTTAATCCAAGCAATGTCTTCTCCCCACCAAACCTTTCCAGTTCATTTTAGGTCATCCAGAAATATGATTTATAATGTTCTCTGTTGTGGATCCTTTGTTGTGTTACAAAAATAAATGAAAATAATTGTTGCCTTAGGTAGCCTGGTTATTTTTTTTTTTTTTTGTGAAACACAGTGGTAATGTGTTTTTTGCTTTGAAATGTTACACTGAATGTTTTGTAGGAAGATTTTTTTTTTTTTACTGTGTTTTCAATAAAGGTAAAGTGTGATTCATAGCAGAGTTTTGTGCCCTCATTTTTTTTTTTAAGCAATGAAAAAATAAAAATCTCTGTGGCATTCTAAATTATCCTGCCGACAATTGGCGTGAATAGTTATGTTGTTCTCTTCTTCCTTCCTCTTCATGATTTAACCTGCTTTTGAGGTTCTCAAATGGCTGTGTTTCTGAAATAGCTGATGTAGGGGTTGTGTTGGAGATTCCCCTACATTCAGAGGCATCACAGCCCTGTGTTTTAAGACAGGTGTGCAATTAATTTGAACCCTCTGCTTTAGGCCAGTGGGGATTGTTTATAGGAAAGTATGCTGATTATGTAATTTGTAAGTAATTTTCAATAGCTTAATAGTTTGACTGAAGGGCAATTTTTATATATTAAAAACATGACCACCATGTTTCCTAAACTGTCTGAAACTTAAACAGCTTCAGACTTTAATTTCAATTTCACAGGAGAGTTTAGACTGTTTTTAAAGTTCAAGAGTCACGTGGCTGGAAGGGACGTGGAGATGTCTGATCCTTCCAGCTGCGCGGGATCAAACATACCTGCGTTATTCCTGGTATTTAACCAGCCTGGCAGCGGCTATCTGCAATGTGATTGCTGTGCAGTCTCTAGGCAGTGTATTCCAGTGTTTAATTGTCCAAGATTTTCTAAATGTCATATGTGAGGGGCCCTTGCCACTCTCTGAGCTTTAATTTGGTTCTCCAATGTCCATAATAAAACAAACCTTTCCGCTTGCGCCAGCTTTTTCCACACCTGAAAGGTTACATTTCCCTTTATCTTCCATATAAGAAATGACCCCCAGTTCCCTCAACTGTTTTATGCAGGCCTCCCATCGTCCTTTTTGCTGCCTGTGGGGGTGCTCGTGCATGTCTAGAAAGGCAGAGCTCAGGTGGACACAGAAACCTCCAAGCTTGAGCTCTGGCAGTACATCATGTCTTCAGTATTGTCTCAGGTGTTGTCCTCTATATAGACTTATGACCTTAAATATGTTTCCACATATTGCATATAGGCCTGAGCAATCTTGTCTTCATATCTGAAAATACTCCCAACCTCTGCTCAGCAAAAGAAATACCTAAAAGCAAGGAATGCTTTTTTTTGAACTTAATCATCTCCTTGAATGCAATTGCAGCTCACCGTGGCCTCTTTCAGTGCACCACAGTATCTAAAAGCTCTGCAGGGACCACACAAGTCTTAGACTTGTCTTTGTGTCAGTGATTGTAAATGCTTGCACCAATCTTAGGGAACATTTTGACACCTGAACCATGACCATACAATGTGAGCCTTTCTCTCCATGCATTTCTTGGGAGTGAAAACCTGATAGAAAAATAAGGAGGCACTTTTGCAGGGAGTTTGGGTTGGGAAGTGGAAGGTGAGGTGGCAGAAGGGTTGAGCTCAAGGTCAGACAGGTGATGGCATTTGAGTGCTTTCCTACTGTTTACTTTCCTTTTTTTTGTGTTCCCTTCCAAATGCTAAAGTGATCCTTCATAGCATTTATTAGAATATTCAAAATGAGCTCTTCTAGACCCAAAGGAATCAAGAGTCCAAATCCCACAAAAATGCCATAGCGACTATGTGGAAAGCTCACTTTACCTTCTAAGATTTCATATGAACTTTGAATTTCCTGCTAAAGATCAGATTTGATCCCATGTGTTCTTTTGATTTTATGGTCTGATTCACTGCTAGCTGTGAACTGTTATGACTTGCTGTATTTCCAAATGATCCCTAACACAGCAGTATATTGAAAGGATGTATCCATGTGTCAGTACAAATTGGATTTTGTTGCCTTGTTAGCCAATGCTGATTTAGCAATTTAACATATTAGAAATGTTTCCAGAGAGCCCTCATATAGTGTATATATTTAAATCCCAATGTGATGGGAAAAGCAGCAGCCCCTCGTGTACTCTGAGAGAGTTCTGTGTGTAGCAAAGAGCAGATGGGAGCTTTGTGCTTCCCCTCACAACTGCTCACTGACAAGACAGAAACAGATCTGGGTGTCTCCCACACAGACCTGCACACTGACCTTTGGTGGGATGTGTAAAACGGAAAACAAATAAACAAGGATCCCACCACAGGCCTCCTTCAATATTTACACTTCGTGGTCTCCAAACAGTCCTGAAGGATGACACCATGTGCTCTCTGAAGGACTCATGAAATACTAATGCACTAGACTTCAATCAGGTTATGTCTTTAATATTCTAAAGTGATAGCGTATATGAATAAGAACAACCCTAATAAGTTGTACCTGTACTGTTGTTACCTGGATTCTAGAACTGAATCTACTCCACATTGCAATTTTAACTGCTCTTACTGGTTTAATTTTAAAATCTAAGTTCATAAAGTGCAAGGTAAGATTACACCCAACCCTTATATAACCTGTGGTTTCTGTTCACCAGCAAGTAAAGGTCGATCCATTTGAAAACACTTTTCATCCTGACTTGTTGCTTGGTCTTCATTTATTCTGGTATGAAACTTGAACAGACCTGGCCTGTTTTTGTAAGCAAGTGAGGAGGGATGTGACAGAAAGAACAGCCACGATGGTGCTTTCCAATAGCTCTCAGGTCCCACAATTGAAGAAAAGCAACCATGCTTTAATTCAGCCTTTATCCAGCATCTATTTCTGTGAACAAGAGAGCAACACAGACAGTGCAGGGTCAGTCCCAGGACCTGCCCTGTGTCTGTGAACTCTCCTAGGACTATCCAGGCTGCTGAGGACAGCTGAGCCCCAAGGAGAGCTGAGAGCAGGGGGCAGAGTGGGGCTGGGGCACATTAAGCAAGTGGTGCCCCTCTCTGTGCCTCTGCTGCTTGTTCCTTCTTCCCTCAGGAGTAAGAAGTCCTCTGTTTCTTCCCTGAACTTGCCCTCGTGTTTCCCTTCCCCATTTCGCTAAGTGATCTTGAAAATCCTCTCCTGAGCCTCCTTGAGCTGGAACTGTAAAAATAAAGTGGAAAACTCTTCTCCTGCCTGAGACAGGGGTCCATGAAGTTCCTCTGCTGCTAAGATACTATCTCCTTTGAGCTACTTCTGTATTTTCTGTAGTATGACCTGACCCAACTCGTATCCATCAACCAGCAAATAAAATCTAAGGTAGGGAAGGAAAAAAAAGGGTAACAAATTTAACTCAGAATCTTGCTAACTGTTAAAACAGTGTAAACTATCAACGTGAACAGAAAGGAAAACATTTTATATAATTTGTTGGTGTGAACATGTTCTAGGATTTAAATATGAAATCCTGCTGTTTAAATGTATAATACTGAATAACCTTTTTTTCCCCCCCTAGAACAACTGAAACTGATTAATTGAATTTATTTCTGAAAGCACCGTGCCTCTGCACTTTGTGTCTGTGACTTCTTAAAGCTCAGCTAGAATGGCATAAACAGACTGTGTGAAATGCCCCATCGGTATGCAAAACTGCATCAGTCATCTGAACAGCAGCACAAGACTATGATAAAATGAAACGATGAAACAAAGCGCCGAGGTGAACTTTGTCCACAGGGAAGCCTTTTTAAGTGATCCAGTGTCAGCAAATTGCTTACTAATGTGTTGACTTATGGCAACCCTCAAAAGTAAAATGAAAAGGTTGGAATTTACAGCATATCAATGAATCAGTTGATAAGCTTTTACTGGTTTAGTATCCTCCTAGTTTTGCTGCTTGGAGCCACTTCAAGTTAGCAACAGAATGTTTACCATCTCCGTGTGATAAAGGAAGTCAAACGACTAAACAAATTCCAGGACCATTATACTGTTTGGTGAGATTTAAATTAAAAACGTTGGGAGAAATCATGTGGAGGGGGGAGGAAGAAACTAAAGTCAACTGCATCATTTCACAATGACTTACCTCTCTTCCTAAACAATGGCAAGATTTTTAGCAGAGCTGGAGATAATGTAATGCATTTGAAAAGATTTAATTGCACCAATAAAAGACTATGCCACAATTAAATGACATACAGAGTGACATTTATAGGTAGGATCAAAGAAATTCACTACCTAACATGCTGAAGCAACACCCTGCTCTCTGTGTATAGCAGTGCTAAAAAGTAGCCTGCTTTGGTTTCAGTGACCTTTCTTATCTCCTTTGATCTAGATTATTAAAAAATTTTATGACAGGTGTAAGAAGGGCTACTGTAGCACCCTGAAACAAGTAATATATGTCCTTCCTAGTCCTAACATTTCAGACCTTGTTTTTTATTTTGTGATATTTATTTAAGCATATGAAACTTGACATTTAACCTTTGTGATCCTTCCAGAGGCGGCAGGGTTATTAAAAAAATAATTTATTTTTTTTTCCCAATTGTGTTCCCATTTGGTTATGCTAATGTTTAGGGGGTGACATTTAAAAAGCACGGCACAATTTTGAGGAGCAAATTTTATTTTAGAAAAGCTTTTTAGCATCTGGAAACGGATAGCTTCTTGTGAAAACTTTAGTGTTTTCATTAACCAGCACTTTAAAAGTATGAGAGTGAATGACAGGAAAACTCATCTCCTGTTCCCACTTGAAAGCCACTAAGAAAAATAAGTACATATCCTTTAATCACAATGAGTACTGAATTCATTTAAACCTGGCTAATTGTTATGTGAAGACTACAAATGTGTTCTTAATAGAAGGTAAAAAAAAAAAAAAGGTGCCTGGTTTGTTCCCTGCAAAATCCTGAAGTGTTTCATGTGAAAATGATTTCCTGCTACCGTGGACTATATATGGGAACTACACTGAATGAAGACCTTCCCATGACTTTTAGAAGTGGGTGATGAAATGTGGGCAGTCTATCAAGCTCGTTCTCCCTAGATCAGCTACTAAAGTCAGGGACCCTAAAATCTAGCCCACCATAGGTAGCTTGGTGGATTGCTGCTGTAGCCAAGTTCAGTGGGAGAAATCTTAACAAATGACATTCAGCTGCAGCTTTCAGCATATTTAGGAGCCTTTTCAACTTGTCTTTGTGGGACCTGCTCATGGCTAAGCATGGTGTGTTGGACCCATGGAAAATTGACAGCCGTATTGGGAGAGAAGCCTGTGAGTGCTTCCCTCGTCTTTCTTGGAGAAAAATCTCAGTGTTGCTGTTGTCTGTTCTCATCACGCTCCCTGAGAACAGTCAGATCCCACTGATGGATTCAAACTTCAGAGCTCGAGCACTTCCATACTCATTGTCTCTGTTCCAGGGAAGGCTTTGCGTTGATCCCAGAGGCAGCACAGCACCCAGCAGTGTGTCTCAGTGTTACAGCTGAGAGCACTCTTTCCTCTCCCCTGCCTCTGTCAGCACACAAGCAGAGCAGCAGCACCAGTTTTGTCTCACCAGGTCACCTCTGGGTGCGATCTCACTGCCATACAGAAACCAGAGGATTGCAAGAGGGGCTCTGTGCCCCCAAAGCCCTCTTTTTACCCTCTGAGCAGAAGTTAGAGAGGGGAAAAACACCGGAATGGAACTACCTGGTACAGTGTTCATTGAGAGAACAATGACAGTGAAGTTATGGTTGTTTATGGATTTACTTCTTTATCCCATTCCTGTACCCCCTTCATATAATTCTATAGGGAAATACATCACTGTGATTATAAAAAAGAGAAGGGCAATGCGGAGCCTCACAAAAAGTCCAATGTTGTTGGCCTAGGCAACAGGCAGGTCTCAACATTAAGTATTTAAATAATTTTCCTTACTTGTACATTGAATGAACAGACTAACAAAACAACTGAGTGACTCCAGTGCTGCCTGTTTGTTATGAATAAGAAGGAGTAAATGAAAAAGGAGAGAGCTGATATTCTGGAGTTCTGATTTGAGGGAGCTGAATCACACCAAAGGTAAACAGGCTAAGGAAATGAATGCAACATATTTTTTTTCTCAAATAATTGCTTTCTTAATTTCCTGTCATTAGGTCAAGTCTTTACACTATTTTCTAACAATATATTTATCCAGAAAACTTGAATTCCCTATGGCACAATTTTGCTAAGAAGAGAAAAGTCAAATTTACATAATTATTTATATGAAACACTCTTTTTATGAATTTTTTAAACTATAACTTTTATAGTGCATTCATTCTATCTATTATTAAATGCTTAACTTGTTTGGAATATTATTTAGAAACAGATATTGTCCAGTGACACACCTATAGCAGAAGTAAGGCTTACCTAATAGCACACTTGATTTTAACCAAGTGTGCCACATCATGTGCCACTCTGGTCTCATACTGCTCTTTTCTGTGCACAGGACAACTTTTTACCTTTAAATTTTTCAAAGGTTTCTGGGCATGTCTGAAAAAATAATTACAATTGCTCATAACATATTTCATATCATTGGAACAGATTGAACAGGGTAGATTACAGAATGTAAAAACTGTTTATTCATCAGTCCATGAACACTCTACAAGATACATATTTTTAACATTAAATTGTTGGGAGAATTTTGTAAATATGCATATGTTCACATGAAATTTCATGAACTGAGATATTCCAGCTTAGTATATCTGTGTATAGCTCAGTTACAAAGTGTGTTTTCCCACAGAGTTTTTAAAAAGGTAATAAAAAAGAATAAAGTGCTTCATCATAAAATAGCCTTAAATTATATTTCTTACCATAAAAATCTAGAATCAAAATTACTTTTCAAGATGATTACATTTAATTCATTAAGATATTCACTGAAGTAGTTTAATTAAAATACTCATCTGTTATGTGCTCAACTAGTTATATGAAAATGTACTCACTTTATGGAGTACATGGGGACATGAATGCAGCACCTGTTCTTTCAAAGGAAAAAAAATTACCCCAAGAACCAAACCTGACTTTAAAGCATTCTAAAAGCTGAAAAGTAAAAAATGCTGACAAGAAAAATTCTGACTGCCTGAAAGGTCATCAGTTTCTGCCTGTTACTACTGCAATCTTTCCAGTGAAAATAAAATTATTTTGTGAATATGTAAACTTTGTGTTAACAATACATGGAGTGGCAGAAGGCAAAAAATGCCGACTGCTAGGAGGAAACTGGAGGAAAGATTATAAAACAAGCACTTAAAATAAAAGCTGATTCATTTTTTTCCCTTTTCCCAGTAGAAATGTTAAATTTTGAGAAATGATATACATCAAATGCAGCATTTCACACACACAAAAAACCCAACCAAACAAACCAAACAAAAGAAACCCCAAACCAAAAGAGAAAGTACGGTCACAGACTACAAGAAAAATCCAAAGAAAAACTACAAGAAAATTGCCAAGTATTGATGATCTCCATACTGACAGAAGGTATAAAGTTGGCCAAAAAGCCAGTTGGAAGGAAAAACTGGGAAAAGAGTGAAAAGCAGACCAAGCAGTGAGCACTACTGAGCTGGGAATCACAAGAGGATTAATGGCCAGCAGCCAGCTGAGGGGAAAGCTCTCAGATATGGTGGCTTTTTCCCTCGAGGGAGGAAAGCCAGCAAAACACCAAGGACAAAAAGAATTCCAGAGGCATTTCCCTTTTCTGTGCCAAATCTAAAGTAACCTTTTTAATTAGTGCCATCTTTTGCTCTCTCTTGCCAAGCTTCAGACTCTCAGGGTAGCCAAAAATTGGCAGAATGGTCTTTTGCCAGATCTGTCCTACCTGTCCTTGGGCAGTTGTGCACCTTCATCTACTGTTGATGTGAAAGGAAGCAAAACTGCTGTATCTAAGGTTATTGAAAGACTTTGATTCACATCACAGACTTGGCTGTAGAAAGTCTTCTTGAAAAATTAAAAGGGAGAACAAGCAGAAAAAACTACCCTAAAAATGCACTGCAGAAAGAAACTTGCAAGCAGTTGGGATAATTCTTCTAATTGCCATCATCACCTCTCTGAACCAGCACTCCCTTCAATCAGTCACTTGTCCCTTTTGCTTAATATTTTCAAGATGATAGATGAGAGAATGCAATAAAGCATGATGTATTTATGCTTATGCTACACATATGCATTGAAAAAAGCCATCAAGGTAAAATGCAGGAATTTCATCAGATAACCTAAGAAGTGACTGACTGGTATTAAGTGTACACCTCCTTCCATTTTCCAAATAGAAACAACTATTCTACCAAACTGCAATTAAAAAAAACTTGTAAGAAAACAAAATACATCTTAGACTGTATAAATAGCGAATGTTTATCATTCTGATGACTGAAGGCCAGAATCATATCTAACAGGAGGTTAAATGAAGCAGAAAATAGTCTATACCTGCTTTGCATGAACAGATAAAGAGGTGATTTCTTTCTCTACTATCATAACTTCAGAAGTGAACAGGTACTGCCAACCTTCTTCTACCATGTCAAGTTCCAAATAATATCAGACAAACCCCTGGCAGGCAACATAGTTCTTACTATGAACTAAACCATGTAACAATGCACAATAAATAATTTCAAATCAATATAAATAAAACCTCTATTAGAATTAATTTGTGAAGTTTCTTCAGCATTGCATTTATGTATTCTTAAAAATAAAAATGAATAACGTGGTATAATAAAAATTACTCCTGCTGCAAAATACTGAATTGTAATGAAATTGTAACATATGCAACAGAAATAAAGAGCGTAAAGAAACAAAGATATCTTCACAAGACACCAGTGACAGTGTCACTGTGATAGCTGAACTTCTCCACCTCAAAAGGTAACTGTGAGGTGACTTGCTGTATGTTCATGTGAAATCTCTGCCTTCTTAAAGAAGGAGTTAGTGAAAATACTTACAGTATTTCTACCCGCCCCCACAAATGGCAGATAAAGTCCAGTGTCAGTATCTCAGTGGTAAAAAAATATGCTGGCAGGTACAGGAAAGAATAGATCTTTGCCATATTTGAAGACCAGAAGGAGCAGCTTGTGTGGATTTACCAAAATCTGTGGAGGAGTGTCCAAGGTTTGTGTAATAAGACATGAGTCCATAACGAGACCTCAGTGGTATTTGACAAAACAAGAAAGGAAGAGGGACATACAATAGTTACAATGCAAACTGGTGACACCTAGATGAGAGTTCTAGTTCTGCATGAGAAGGAAAGAGCAGACTCTTTCATTCATACCAGAATCTTTGCATAAATCTGACATTACCATATAGCACATATTTGTTCTGTATAAGCATTCAAAACCCCATCAGCAGCTTGTGTATCCAAACCCACTGTGCTAGTCAGTCATGAAGAGAAAAGGAATTGTAGCAAACCAAAGAATGGGGTTTTGGTGATCCCCTTGCTCAAGCATCTCATTATTCTAGGAGAGGATTTGTTAATTTTTGAGACATCCATCTACAGATGTATGTCATTAATCATCTAAAATTTGCACAAACTGCCTTTGATCTTTTTAAAGAACTTTTGTGAGGTACTAAAGGAATTATAGGAAATACTTTCCTCCCTTTAGTTGAACTATCTGCCTAAGCTACTTCCTTGTGAGGTCATGACATGCTTCAAACGTAAATCAATTTAAATCCATATCTTAGAGCAACAGAATGTCTTTGGGGTTTCTATCTGGGTCAGTTTATGCTTTTGGAACAACATGGAGAGTGATTTCATTACATGTGGTTTGGTTCACATAGACCTCACCTTGTTATTTTTGTTAGCCTTGAAAAGGTATCAAGAACCAAGACCCAGTTTTGACAGTCCAATATATACAAGTGATGATCTTTATGATGAACAAATCTTGATGCAGAGGGAGTGAACAAGAAAGCAAAACAGTCACAGCATGAGAGATGGTATCACAACATAAAAATTGCCTACCTTTGATTTCCTTCCAGTCACTGCAGTCAGAGACTGCTTTTGTTTTAAGGAAGAAAATGAAATGGCTTTGTGGAAAGCCTTCTGCATATCCCTGAGGTAAGAAAAAGTGCTTATCTAAAACTTTCACAAATGCATTATTAAAACTGCCACATAGGAAGGTATTGGTGGTAAAACCCGTCTTCAAAATGACACAAACCATCTGGGGTATTTGTGAGGGACAGGTTATACACGTGTTTAGAAGGAAAGCTTTTATATTACACAATTGGTGAAGGAAAACTGGCAGCAGGACACACAAGAAGGGATGTGTGGTCAAAGGAAAAGGCCCAATGAAGATATTCTCAGATCAGCTTTTTAAAAAAAATTACAAGCAATGAAAACCTACATTTATCAAGACATCAAAGAATTTTTATCCTCATGCATCAAGTTTACAAGCCCATCCCATTTATTGACACACCCATTTACATGCAAGTTATTTATCCTGAAATGAATCTTATCAACGTGATTGCATGCGTGAACCTTGAAACTATCATTACTTGATTTTTGGACTCCAGTCCATATTCAAAAAAAAAATAATGACAGAGGCCTGTGTGATTTTGTTTGATTACCCACAAACTCAAGAAGATGAAGTTATATTGAATTACATTTTCAAAATAATTTCACAGTTGTAAATTTCAAACCACACAATTCTTATCAAGAAAGCTTGACACAAGCATTTTAAAATAATCTGAGACTATAAGTGAAAACACTAAACAGCAAAACCAAGAAACATTTGCCATTTCAAAAAATATTTTAGCACATTCTTTTGAATGACTTGTGCAAACACCCATGCGAGACATTTTAGTAAATGTGACTTGAAGACAAAGGACTTTGTCTATCTTATAGTTGCAGAAAACATGCTCACCCTTGGGCTGCATTTTTTCACCACAACCTTCCATAGCAAATCGTTGTCAATATTTGTGTTAACCCCAGTTACCTCTTTGCTGTAACTCCAGTACCTCTGTGCTGTTTCCCCCCACTATCCTTCCTTCAAAATGAACCAAAGAAAAAACCTGCCCATCTTTGGAACTTTAACCTTGTAAACATAGTAATAATCACCTCGTCTTACTACCCTTGTCCTATCACTTGTTATTCTCACTTGTGTATTAGCTGAAGTTTCCCTCCCAGCCTTCAGCTGGTTCCCAAAGGCAGATGCCTGCGCTCCTATGGAGTGTCTCTGACTTTCCTGGTTCCCTTTGAGTAATGCCTAATCAAGGAAAGTGAAAGGATGGAGACAACAGAACGTTCATGGCAAAAATACTGTCGAAACCTTTAGAAAAGGGAAATGCAAAACTGAAACTGAAAGGCAGGAAGCACATTTGGTCTCCTGGTCTGTTAAGATGCTCCTTGAATTTGTTTTTCTAAGCAGTCTCTTGCTGCTCCACAACTGTGTTATTATAATACTATTTAAAAGTGAGTTTTCTCACCAGGCATCATTCCAAGCCCTCACATCTGTGACTTTTATCTTGTTGCATGTTTGCTTCTAAATTGAAAAAGGTATTTAACTACAGGTGTTAATTCTTCCCTGGTTTAGCCCCAGGACCATTGTAAAACCAAACCTTTTTAACTTTGAGCAAAGGTGGGTAGGTATTAACAAAGAATACATTTCATGCAGCACTAGTAAATCTCTTTTTACAGAAAAAGAAATAAAACGAACAATTTCAAACAGATTTTAAAAAATAATGCTAAAACATTCCCCCAAATTAATACAAAAATTACAAAATTATGGGTGTTTCTTGAGAATAAAAGGTAAATAAAGTTATGACAGCCAATATACATTAAAAGTACTTCTTGATTCTTAATGAAGAACTTGTCTTCATCAAGATGCACTGGCCTCTTCCTTTTTACCTTCACTGTCAGAAGAACAATATTTTAAAATACATTTCAAATATGAAAAGACACATTCAAGCCACTGACGGCAATTCCACTGTTTACCTCATGGCCTAAACTGCTGAATTTTGTCAAATTTCAAAACAAAGAAACTATTCTGTTTAGTATTAAATTATCTTACTGAACAGAAAGATTGACTTTCTCATTTTCATTTATTTTAAATAAAGACTGAAATTACAAATCAGAACGGTTTACCTAACATTAGCAGTGTGGGACTGGGATCAAGAACACCTTTTCTGCGTCTTCCTTGTTTTTGTGGTGAGTGCTCTCTTTTCTTAGTCCAGCATCTACTATTATTCTGCCCATTTCTTTGTTCACAGGTCTGTAAATGTGCTTGGTGTTCCTTATCCTTGGCTTAAAAGGTTCTGCTAATGGAAGACCCTGGAGCTGGTGACTGTGTCTTACATGATCCTGTGGAGCAACTGCAGAAGCTGCTCTCATCTCTCGTTTGGAGGAGCAGCTCTGAAAAGACAAAACCCCCAACCAATCTTGAATAATTATTGTTATAAATTATTTAAAACCATACGTATTATACTACATTAAAAGAAACTCTTCTCTTAGCCAATATTTCTGATTTGTCAAAGGCTTCTACACACGCACAACTCCAGTCCTTGAAGCCTAACATACAATTACCATAGTATGAAATTTAAGATTGATGTTTCTGACACATCCTAGTCTTAACTTATAAAAAGTCAAATGAAATCTTTGATTTATCATTTATATTAAATAAAATAGCAGTAATTTTAAAGTTTTAATTACTGAGCCCATAATTATTATATGCAATAAACTCATTACGAACTATAAAAGTTTGGCATGCCCAAACAAACTTGAACTTCATATAATTAAAAACAATCCCAAAGGCTAACTTTGCCTTCCAGAACATTGAATATAAATAAGAATGAATTATTTTTATACAGGGAATGGTCTTATCTACCTATTCTTCCATTTCTCCCCATGCTAATGCTTTATTTTAAGAGATGTGAAATCATACAGTGCAAAATCAGGGTGTTCTATTGATAGTCTTAAGCTGATTTTACAAGAATAGTATGGCTTTACAAACAGACACGTACAAGAACTTGATTAATATTTCCCAGCAGAAACAGCCTCATCAATAGCAGATGAGAAACCTACGAACTGACTTGTTTCCTCCTAGGGCTCCCTTGAGAAAGAGCTTAACATCTGTTCCAGGCACAGAAGTTAACTTTGGGTCCATAAACCACCAACTGCGTCCCTCTCCTGTCAACCTCATCTCACCCCCAGTGGACTGCCTGTAATGGATGTGGAATGGCTTCAAAATGATTGGGAGGGAGAACAGATTTCAAGCTGAACTGAGGAAAAAATATGGCTGTAGCAATAAATCCCACTGAACTGCTCTGCAAGATTACTTTACTGTAGACCAGGAGACCTGTGATACACAGAGCAAGGATGATGTTAACAGCCTCTGTGTGGCTGAATCTGCTCTGCTGTGATCTCAACACCCTCACTGGTGCAGCTGGAGAACGGGCTCAGTGGAATCTGACAGAGGGTGAAGTCACAGTCAGGGACACAGTAGTAAGATGGGAGGCAGGCCCTGTGATTATCATAGATTTATAGAATCATTCTGTTTTGAAAAGACTTCTAACATTCAGTCCTACCATTTCTGCCAAGTCCACCATTAAACCGTGCCCCTGTGTCCCAGGTCTTTTAAACACTTCCTGGGATGGCAATCACAGCACTTCCCTGGGCACCCTGTTCCGATGCTTGACAACGCTTTCAGTGAAGAAATGTCTCCTAATATCCAATCTAAACCTCCCTTGACTCAACTTGAGGTTGTTTCCTCTCATCCTATTGCTTGTTCCTTGGAGAAGAGACTGACATCCCCCCACTACAACCTCATTTCAGGTACTCAGAGAGTGATAAGGTCCCTCCTGAGCCTTGTCTTCTCCACCCTAAATATCCCCATCTCCCTCAGCCACTTCTCATTAGACTTGTGCTCCAAACCCTTCACCAGCTGCCTCGTTGCCATTTTGGGGGACCTATATTTTGGCAACCCTACAATAGAATCACCATTAAAGAGAAAAAAAAAATCATCTCTACAAAGAGAACAGATGAATGGTATCCATGTGGACCACACAAAGATCTCTGTCACCTAGTCTTGGTCCACAGCAGGAAAGCAGATGGCTCAGTGAGATGGTGAGACTGTGTTTAGTATGGCATCAGCTCCTGCAGGAACTTCCCAGGCTTTAGAGCATGGCTTCCTGAGCCAGAAACCCTCCCCTTGTCTTTGATAAGCACTGATGTGTTTTTTTCAGATCCAGAATCATGTGAAGGTACCTCTAGCCACCTAATAGGAGTGTAGGCTTCCCCTGGCCATTTTCCTGCTTATTATCACTTGATGGCCCTTTATTTCTCACCAAGAGGACAAGTACAGATGATGCCTCAAGTCCAGGTGTGCCATTTCTTTCATTTTAAGTAGTTGTCGGAGTCCTTCTACAGCTGCTACTGACTTAAGAGATTTGTTTTCTTGTAGAACTGACATTTTCTGAGCAAAAACAGTGAAGCTGTCCTGAGAGTAATCCTTTGAGCAGCATATAAATGGAGTGATTAATCCACTGGATGCACTTCTCTGTAATTATAAGTAATTACTTTAAAGTCAAATCTGCAAATGAGAATACCTCTCTTTACTGTAGGGGAAGATGTAAAAAGCAACTGAAGTGGCTATCTTTAAAATGACATTAAATCACTGATTGTTTCCAAAGGCAGGAACAAAAAGATAAAATAATGGTTTTTAAAGGGAACTTGCAAGTTCGCCTAACACCAAACCTCACTCAGTAACATGATGAAGGGATATTTTACAATATAAACTCTTAAAGAATTTTAGGAATAAATTTTAATTAGGAAATAAAGTAGAAAATTATTTTCTGCTGTCTAAAATTTAAATGGAAGTGTAAATGCTGTAATATTTGTAAAACTAACTCCACTGATGTGTATAAAAATCATTAATAGGTATGAAATTAAATACAAAGATATTCCCTATTTTGGTTTCGCTGTTTTATGCTTGAACTAGGTTCAGCATTCTTCTCAGTATTAAATTACTTTCCCTTTTTTTTTTTTTTTAGAAATCTTTGATTGAATTTCTTCAAGTTGTTAATAAGCTTCTTTTAAAATAAAGTTTGCCATCTCTTCTGTTTCTGTCATACCTCATTAAGGTGATCCTACACACATGTATGCTTAATTAAGGCTTTTTGTTAAAATAAGCCTTTAATCCAGAGGTGCTGGGCCTTAATTGAAACTCAGAGAAGATTAGTGTCGTCTTTTATTTTGCTTTTCACTTTTACTGTACTTCCTACTGCTTCTAAACTGAAATGTCTGTATTAGCCTTAGCTGATACACGGTCAGGAAGAAATTAAAATTCATACTGCAGTCTTCTGGAGAGTAACATGCCTCAGTAATTGCCATTTCTTATTAAGTGCCACCTTTTACCAAGAGCCTCCACTTAAAATGCAAAAGGTTGCTTTAAACACTCCAAGGACATTAACATAATGAACGCTCTGCCTGTTTTGAAGGTGACTAATAAGTGACTAATGATACCTGGTTTTAGCCATGTCTATAGTTCTAAAATGTTAATTGTGCGTTTAAATAGTCCTGAAATTGTGGATCTGTCTGGAATGATTGACTTTTACAGAAGCCTTTTTGAGAAGACTTGGGAACAATGAGAGTTTTAGCCACCGATTAGCAGCACTCAGCTGAGGTACCGTACAGTGTAGTGAGTTTTAGAGCCTTTTTGAAGGAGTAAGACATGAATTCAACAGCTCCTGGTCTCCTAGAACAAAATGCCCCAGTCAAAGAGCCAATCTGTTTTCTTATAGAGCTGCAAGAGTGCATGGTAGTGCTAATTACCAGAGGCAGCTGGCCTGCTGTTATCAATGGCAGGAGAGTAACTTCTCAGGAACAACTATCAAACTGTGTGGGTTGAATAAATTTGATACAGAAAGAGCAGTTCTAGGGCAAAGCTTTGAAGTGAACTTTTCAGTAGAACAAATGTAATGAGCTTCACTGATATTGTGTCTTTTTATCATGAAACTCACTGTCTGTAATATGTTTTTACACTTAGTCATGTTAGAGGGGTGTAATAAAAATATTAATATGAACTCAGTATCTGTCTTAAGCTTATCCCTGAAAGGGCTGTTTTGTAGTTTTGTTGCAGTGATGCTGGGCTATGTCTTTGCCTACAAACCACACTCCAGGATGTGGACAGTGAATAGGATGGGTAAACCTTTGCATGTGCAAACACACAGGTTTGTTTTCCCCACTGGAAATAAGGGCATTTATGCTACTGAAATTACAGAAGCCAATATTTCTTCTGAGAATCAAGTGCATTGATGTCATAAAGAATGAGAGCTGAGACTGAATGCATTAACCAGGAATTCCAGCTTGAAATACTTCTGCTGGATGAGGAGGGCAGGTTTTGGCAAATCTGCACATGTGAGCCCTGCCTTTGACTCAGCAAGGATCACCGTGTCACACAGCTTTGTAGTTGCCCTGTTAAAGGTTGTTTTAAGAGAACTGAGTCAGACATCCTTAATTATAAAAATATAGTGTCTGCTCTTTCTTCTCTGAAGTTTGAAAACATGTTTCCTTGTTTACTATTTATTCACTTATATTAAATACATGTTTATTTATGTGTATGGGTGCACAGGCATACTCTGTATTTTTCATTGTTGTACCTTTGTTTACTGTTTACATTTTCTGTGAACTTCTGTTAACTTCCAGGCAGGTATTTCCAAGTCAGTAGGAAAGCTGCACAATTTTAATTTGTAATGATAGTAGACATGTTACTAGGTATTATTTAAAGCCCTTTCAATTCAGTGAGAAGGTTGTCACCTATTTGTAGTTAAATTAAAAATCTGTTCTGCTGAGTAAATATTACTTCCTTCTCAGGGAGAAAAAGTTTAATTTAAGGGAAAATATGTATATATATCTATTTGGATCAAATTAGACTCCAAAGCAAATGGGATTTCATATATGAACATTGATTTTTTATCAGCATATATCATAGTGATTTTTTTAAAACTCAAATACTGTAAATATAGTCAGGATTTATAAAGATGAAGTGCTTTACATTTGTAAAAACTTTCAAATATTTGGTAAGAATGCATTGGCAATTGCTTAGGTAATGTTACTGTAAAAAGAACCAAACATCTTGTTTGCAACATTTCTGACTCCTGTGCTCTAACTGTGTGTGGCACCAGGTTGCGTGAGGTGGTGCATGTCGGGGTGTTTAGTTTTGGATCTGTCTCTGGAGTGCTGTGCGTGTTCTAATCTCTAATTTCCGGTCAGATTAATATTTGCTTAATGGAAGAATTTTTCACTTTGTGGGAAATCCTTTTAATTGTGTAGAGGGTGAATATTTTTGCAAATGTGTACCATAGAGTGCAAGCCTCGAAATCATACCATTGTCAGCATTTAATGCACTGATATTGTTCCTTCCTTTCTGTTTGTCTTTGGAGAGGTCCTCATTCCTTGGGGATGAAGTAAAGCTCTGGTTCCATCACTGCGGCCTTCAGAATTAGCACTGAAAACACAGGATTCTTTTCCTGGGTTGATGAAAGTAATTTCTTGTTTGCTGTGTCAAACAAAGCATGCTATTTGTCACATTGTGGTTTGTGTATCTTTTAAGAGGCTTTCAACTTTGATCTGAGCCAAGGTACACTCAGTAGCACAGATGACAGAAGTAACAAACCAGTGATGTGCATTGTCATTCATACAAACGCTTTAAGTCAACAAATACCGAGACTTAGATGTAGAAAACCATATTGCTTTTGAGGGGCTTGTGCATTCTTGTGAGAAAATGCAGACCTTTGCTTTTCTTGTTTCAGACAAAGGTGTGGAACAATTTATTAGTTAAGGATCCAGTTCAGTGTCTGCACTCAAAAGGTGCCTCATCTAGTCCAGATTCTGGCCCTTGCTTATATTTTCTAGGTAAACAGTTGCATTTAAAAGACATTGTAGAGATGGGCTCAGTAGCACATAAAAGCTGCTTTCTTCGAACTGTCATCACAGAGGTTTTCAGAGCATGCTTTTAATACTTCCACTGCTGGTGTTTGTACCTCTTTCTTCCTCTCTCTCCCTCTTTCTATGTTAAATGCTATTTGAAACAGGAGTGTTTTTTTTAAATGCAACTTTCGCCTGCTTTTTGCCTGCTCATTCTGAAGGGAAATTAACCTTTTGTGAAGCAAGACAGAGGGTTAGAAAACTGTTTCACAAATGCAGCATTTTAAGAGAATGCAGAAAAGACAATTATAACAAACCAGCTGTAGTTAGGAATGGTTGTGTGATTCTGAAAGTTATATATCGCCATATGTTAAAACTTTCAGGTTTGAGGCACAATTTGATCACCCAGTTTGACCTTAAAAGATTATGCAAAGAATATAATTTATGCATTTAACAAAGTTTAGAAATTAAACTATTTGTTTCAATCATGTATCTCAGAAAGCCATTCTGTTTTCATCTAAAAATTTCATAATTTGGGGGAGGTTGTTTGTTCAAGTGATTAATCATCGTGACTGTTACTCTTTATTATATCTCATTTGAATTTGTCTGGCATCAGCTTCTAACCATTTGCTCTTTTTATGCCTCTCTCAGCTAAGCTGAAGAGCACTTTATTAACTGGTATTTTCTCCTTGAAAAGATACATTAACAATGTCATCAAGTCATCCCTTAATTTTTGTTGCTAATCTGAATAGATTGGGTTTGTCAGGCCACTCTTGAGACATTTGTCTAGGCTTAGAATATCTTCCTGTCTATTTTGCACCCTCTACATAATACAAATTTTTAACTTTAAAAAATTAAGGTATTTAATCTAGTATTCTGTTCTTTGCTTTGTCAACAACTTACACAGCTCAAAAATATTTCTTATTTCTACTTAGCATTATACATTTCCTGATAGAACAAAAGCATACGCAGTAAAAATCCATTCCTGAGAAGAAAGAGTATTTTTCCACAATTTTGTTTTTCTCTTCTTGGTATTTGCAGATGAAAGTGTCCCATTTCTTACCTGCTGTTCAGACCTCTCATCTTTGCAAAATACACCCAAGAGCAGAAGATACAGAAAGCAACTGCAGTTGTGGTGCAGCAAAGGTGAAAAGAGACTTCTAAAGAGGAACTTCTCAGTAAAATAATAAAAATTGCAAACACTGATATAAGAAGCTTAAAGGAAACTGAGTAGGGCTTAATGTCTAGCATTAAGATAATGTAGGTGTAATTTATCACTTGTGAAATATGGAGCTCAGGAAAAGAAATCAATGAGGTACAATAATTCATTTCTGTATACTGTGTAGGAAAGAGATAGGGATGGGAAGGTGGGAGGCTGTTCTATAAAGTCCATGGTATTTTTCTTAGGCAAGAAAAGTGAAGAGTATATAGGACCACAGGAGAATATCTGGGCTAAATTCTACTTTGAATAGGTTAAGAATGACAGTAAAGAGCACAAGGCAAAGACTGTTCTCCACTGGGATTTTAAGGAGAGTGTGAATAGAGGCAGATGACATCGTTGGTGTGTATTTTAAATAATAGAGTTTTATTATTATTTCAAAGCCATTTCCCTGTAATACAAGTGTAATTTATCTCAAACATGTTAGAGGAAATCTGAAGAATATTTAGAGTTATGGTGATAATGTGCTGAAAATGCATGAGGAGGCACAGAGGGAACAAACTGAGAAGACAAAGAGCTCATGCAGAAGCAAAGTATTCTGGTGGCTTAGAACTTCAGCAGAGCAGATCATGAGGAACTACTTGCCTTAGTATTTGCTATTTACAAAGAGCAAGTGTTGCCAAAAGCAGTGATGTATATACAGGGCTTGCAGCAACCCCTGGAATTAAATGACAGTGAAAGTCAGAACGTGTGGCATTTGTCCAAGGAATCTCAAGGAGCTAAAGAATTGCTAACTGAATTCCTATTAAAACTTAGGTAATTAATCAGCAAAATGTGATACAATAGAGAAAAACTGAAGGTAGACAGCTTCACAAAACTGTGTTGGGGTAAATGGCTCTGAGAATGATTCCAGGAATTAGAATGGTGGACTTCATTTTTCTGTCCGGAAACTTAACAGATAAAATCATTACGGATAAAAAACCCCCAAACTCCAAGGAGCCTGGATGGAGCATAGTTCTAAGGAAAAATAACTCTGACTGGTGCAACAGTATATCTTGCTGCTCCAGCCTTATAGTGTACTTTAAAAATTAACAATTTAATGGAGAAGTTTGGCAGTGCAAGGACATGTTTTATCAAAAAGACATGTCCCACAAAAGATACCACACAAGGTTTTCCAGTAGTAACACAGCTCGCCATAGGAAAAAAACAACCCTTGCTAATTAAGGTAAGGCAATTAAAGGCAATGTGAGGAAAAAGTAGGAAAAAAATCTCTTCAGAAAAATAAATCAGGCAATGGACTGTCCAAGGTTCATTGTAGATGTGTTTAAACTACCACAGAGACAAAGCACTGCCACCTCTTTTTCTGACAGAGCAGGTCTTACCACCTGAGCCTGCGTGGAGGCTGCACGGTGTGTGTCCCTTCCTGCATCTTCACAAACCATGGAGGTGGCACAGGGCTTTTTGTGCTGCACCCTGTCGTGAAGCTGATTTTGGAGGAGAGGCTAGAAGTGGTGACTAATGACATCCCAATTTGCTGGTGGAACAAAATAAAGCATTTTCTCACTACGTTTCTAAGATAAAAACCCAACCTCAAACACAGGAAGGGTCAAGGGGGAAAATAGAAATGATTAGAGGCATGTGGGGAGCTTCTTTACAAGTAAATTAGCAAGAATGGTCCAGATTTGCAGCTGATGAAAATTGGCACGGTTCCACTAGAATCAGTGGCTCTGTGCCAGTTTACACCAGCAGAGAATCCACCCCAATGTGTTTTTAATATGAAAAACCAGGGCGATTATAGCAGAGACCTACGGTAAAAGACCAACACAATTACAAAAACAAGGCTGTGAAGGCTACAGAGTGTGTCTTTAGAGATGTGGGGGTTTTTGAGTGTTGGTTAGGATCACTTTTTACAGTCAATGTGAAGTTGCTTTCTATTTTCTTGCTGTAAGATGCAGATTGCTCCTGTCTTATCCCAGTCTGTTCCAGCCCAGCTCTTTCTCCTACCTTTCCTCAGTTCCAAATCTATACTCCATTGTCATCAGGAAGGGTTTTTTTCAGTATCGTGCCTCAGCACCACACAGTGCAAGGGGAGCAGTGAGAGCACAGGAGGCAGTTCAAAAGTCCACGCAGCTGTCAAGGTGTGCCTGCTCGTCTGCCACCTGCCCAAATTAGCTCTGTGGTAGGAAACCTGCCTTCTGCCTCGGGTCTCTACAACACACAGCTTAGTGGGAGCTATAAAATTGTTCTGGAAAACTGAATTAACACTTGGCTGGTTGGCACACTGAGCTTAAGGCAGGGTTGACAGTGTGGTTAAAGTGCCCAGCTGTGTATCCACAGATCTTGGGCTGCAGTGCAAGACCAACAGACACAGTTCTTCTGATCTCGGTCCCTGGGCTTCTTACACTGGAGTCCCCTGATCACAGAAAAAGTCCTGTGTAAACTATTAGGACAAGAATAGAGAACAGTCAACTTCTGGGGTTAAAATATGGTCAGTGTGGTTTTATTTTCATTGCTCTGGGAAGATGGAACATGTTAGCAGCAGACAGAGGCTGTAAATCTGCCAACTCTGACAAGGCTCCCCTGAGCATATGTAGAAGGACATGCCCAAATTTTATCTCTTTTTCTGCAATTATCACACCAACAATGTCGGTGAAAGGCATACTCTTTTTTTTTTTTTTAATGTAGACAAAACAGTTTTTCCATTCTCATAGAAGGTTTTTACAGAATTTTTCCAGAAAAGTTTCTTCTCAAGTCAGAAACCTGGCATGGAAAACAACTGAAGTTTGGCAAGGTTATAAGCAACTGAGGAGATGTAATGAAGTGATGTTAAAACCACTTAATTATAAACACAGTTACCAGCTAAATAATTTGCGTAGCAAAGATGTTCTTGATGCAGCTAATTGCACTTCCTGATACTACCTGAAATAAAAGGTGAATTAATGAGAGGGAAACCTAAAGTTAATGAGAGTTAATAAGAGACAATAAAACGTGCATATAGATACATCCACATGGGGGAGAGAGAGAGGGAATCCCCATTGCTTCTGTAGGGAAAGCCACTGCATAGAGAGCAATTCCTTCTATAATTCATTTTTCCCTGTGAGATTTTCACCATTTCTTTATAAACTCTCCTGACAATCTTTTTGGCTCATCTTCTCATTTGCCCCTGCCCTGCCTTCTCGCATTATTATTGGGTTTTGTTTGTTTGGCCCAAGTGGAAAGGATACCTTAGACCCTGGCTGAGTGTGTGCTTGGCCTTCACTGCCTTGTGTGTGTATCCATTGTGACAGGGTGTGTGCCATTTGGAGGGATAGGTGTTACTGAGGAACAATTTCAGATGAGGTCATAAATACCCAAAATTATTTATTCCAAGTAATAGTAACTACAGCTGCTAGAGAAGTTCAGATGAACCCAAGATTTTTCTCTTAACACTGTATTGCACAATAATGGATCTTTTAAAGAGATTGTTTCTTCTTCCAAACGACAAGTCACTTAAATTTTAGATACTGTCATTGGGGAACTCTGATGCCCTGCTATTTCTAATTTTAAACTAATTTTTCTCCCTATTTTTTGAATAGAAATTTTAAATTTCTATTTTAAATGTCTATGAAATGCCTGTTTAAATGTGTACTTATTTTCTAGTTTAATTTCCTATTAACAGAGATTTAAAAGGTAGTTAAGCTGGATCTAAGTCCCCCTTTAAAATTTCCTAATGACCCTCATATTTCTATTTAGAATTTGTCTCAAAGGTAAAAGATCCAGCAAAATATTTGTTGAATAGGAGACACAAATGCTGCTACTAATAATGTGATAGTGTAGTACCTATTGTGCCTGTGTAAAGCCTATGAGCCTGAGAGAAAATAAATATTTATTCCAAGTATATCTGCAAAATTGACAAATGTTATTAAATCTGTTCAAACACATCATCTATCCTAAGCAGAGCTTTGCATATGTTTTTTTCTTAAAATTATACTGCAGATTTGGAAGAATGAGTAAAATCAGATGTTCTGTCAAAAATATGATAACATTTATGGTAGTCCATACAATTAAAAAAAGCAAATCACCACTTAGTTTTAGCCTTCACGTCCTCAATACTGATGGAAAGGTCGCTGAGTAGTTCTTGTTGAATGAGATTTTCTCTAATGTTTAAGCCACCAATAAAACCCCCAGTTAAGCCCTTCATAGGAAACTTAAGAATTGACTGATGGGAGTCACATGATTAAATCAGTGCTTGTTATTCATAATTTATTCAATGGTTGATGGAAAAAAATTGTCCAATTATTTGACAAATACTGCTTGGCAAGATGATTTACAGAGAATAATGCAAGTATTTGTTGAAGAATTTAAAGTGACAAAAACTGCCAAAATTACGGCCTTTATTCTCAATGCAGCGATTAGAGCTGATTGAATGATATTCAGACAGTTTGACTAATTTTGAATAGTCCTTACACAGGCAATATTCCCATTGACTTCAGCTGGAATTTTGCCAGAGTAAGGACTACAGGATTGGGCCTTTAAGTGTAATGTCTTGAAAGGGTCCCTTTATAAAGCAGCAGCTTAAATTCTGAACCGCAATGAAAACCCATTTTCACTTTTCTCTCTTACTTTGCCTGTTCTGTGGAATTGCTCTGTATGAATGTTAATCCCATTCCCTCTTTATCAGTAGAGGGTGCTATGGGAGTTTTGTGCTCTCCAGTAGCCTTTTGTTTATGCACAGTTCAATCTAATTTAAGTTGAACTGACCATTTCAATGGGAGTCAAGTGTGCATTTAAATGGTGTGTGGGAGAGCCATAGTTTAATGGCAAACCATTTCCTTAATTGATCCAAGTTAAAGAAGGGAGACATTTTAAAGTGGATATTTCCAGATTCCTGGTTTCTACCCCTATACCCTCCTAAATGGGTCACTGAACATGGTCTTACACCTTTGCCGGATAGCATTTGCATGTGTTTTTGAAAGGCAGGCTCAGTATTCCAAATAACCAGAAGTGTATAATAAACTAATACTTTTGAATATAAACTTCAGTGGCTTTTTAAAGTTCATGATTTTTCTAAACATTAGTAGGACTTCAATAAAAAGAAAAAGTGCTTTCAAGTCTCTGACATGGGAATACTCGTAAGTGGAAAAATGGTTTTTAGTAAGTCAGTATGTCGTATGTTTTGTTACAAGAGTGTTAAGGTTGTAAAGTCAAGTGTAGAGAAAATAGAAAATACATAGGTAATCTTAATTCTGGTAATTTTCCCAATTGTTCATCCACATCCTGACAGGGATATGAAATTACATTATTGCATTGCTACTTTTTCCTATGAGACCTCTGTGCCTTAAACATATACAATAGATATGGTTAAATAGGAGCTTCATGAACTGTGTCTTTTTCTCTGAATTGCTCAGTGTATGCCACAGAGTTATTTACTGCTCACCCTTCTGTCCAGCACTGAATGCACGATTACCAACTTCCTCAAGTATCTTTCTACAGTGTTATCATAAGAGGATAGTTTATTACTCCTTTAATTAATCACTGTTTAATGTATTTTTGCTATTTCACACACAGGGACAGGAAAAATGGTGAAATGCAAGGTAAAAGTGATCACTAATTTTATCAATTCAATTTGAGATGCCTTAAACCTCATACATTTCAGAATAATTTACACTTTGTGTAGTGAAAGCAGATCAGTAGCTGACTCCTGCAGTTCTGAATTCTCAGCCCTTTCATAAATCAGATTCTGTGATCTCAGATAATCTGGATTTTCAGGACGTAAGGGCCAGGCAGTCAGAGTTCAGTAGTGAAAACATCAGGGTGATCTTTTCAACATCATACAGGCTGTGGCCAAAGCTGACCAGGCTCCAATACTTGATGATTACATTTTTTAATCTTAAGACCATCTTTTCTCCTTTCCTTATGCATTGGCTGTCTTTCTACTCCTGTTGTAAATGAGAGAGGATCTTAAAGATGTCACTCTTATTTCCTGCACAGCTCTGGTGGGTTCCCAGGGTACTGACCTCTTGGTACATGGAATGAAATGGCTTTGATGAACATCTAATAGTTAACAACTACTGAGGTGCTGAAACAAAATTATGGAGGGATTCTAGAGTGTTGGGTTTTTTTTTCCATCCTTAATATTTATAATGCCATCCTGTGGAGGGAAATAAAATTTCAAATTTGTTGGACAGGTGATTGTAAAGCTGCACCTAGAAAGAGGTTGATTGCTTGAGACTGGCAAGGCCAAAATCCTTGGAGGCACAGGACAATGTGCTGCCATTTGTTGATCCTTGTTACGTGGTCAAGTTTCTACTGTGAACTTTGTAATTGACCTTCTTCATCCAATCATCCACAAACTTTTCTGCCTGATTCTCACTCAACTGTGATAATTTGCAATATATCCTTTCTAACCATGAACGAGGAGAGAAAAGATGACAGACAGAGGCAACAAAAAGCACAGGAGGGAGAAAATGTGTATCTTTCATTCCCAGCCAGTGGGCCTGGTGGGTGCACCCAGGCAGGAAGGCTGGCAGAGCCCTCCCAGGGATGGACTCGTGATT
The DNA here is from genome assembly GCA_035583185.1 of Anabacerthia variegaticeps. NCBI lineage: Eukaryota > Metazoa > Chordata > Aves > Passeriformes > Furnariidae > Anabacerthia > Anabacerthia variegaticeps. Next base: position 7,896,848 of record JAWWEW010000078.1, on the reverse strand, counting down.
TGGGAGGACGTGGCACGCACAGTCCAGCTGGCCCATCAGGTTTCACTTTGGTTTCAACAAGTTTCAGTCAATGGAGCTTGCTCCTTATTGTATGTTATACAATCCAAATTTCCACTCCACTCAGCCTGTGTGGGCAGATTTGTAGAAGCTCATAACTTGGCTTAATTTGTGGACATTTTCACAAGAACAACAGAATATTGATGCTATGGCAACTGCTATGCCATGTTTCCAAATCCTGATCTGAGTCATAAAGGGAGCATTAGCATCCCCACCAAACAGCTGTGAAAGGTATTTTTTATTTAAAATAAAAAAAGGATGGGAAGAGGGAATAGGGGAAGCAGTGTTTTCATCCTCTCATCTGTGAGAAAAAAAATTTTAGATCAACATTTCTCAAACATTTCAATCTTAGTCAGAGAAATCTTCAAGACTGTCAGCCCAAATCACTACAGTTTGAGGAAGCTGCGACCTTCTGTAAAGACAGTCTTTTAGTGGGAAATCTGAGACAGCTCTGTTTAAGACCACTGTTCCCTGAAGGCAGTGCATTCTCTACTGTAAACCATATTCTCCTTGTGGTATGAATGTGTTATTCATTATTTCTGTAGTCTCTCCTAACCACCTTAGAGATACCTGCTTTGATTTACCCCAGTTCTTGCACGTGCAAAATTCTGTTTCCTCTGGCATCATCAAAAACATTTTTATGTGTTTGTTTGTTTTGTTTTTGTCTGTTGTTGTTGTCATTGTTGTTGTTGTGCTGTATTTTGTTTTTTAATAGCAGTTCAGAATCCAAAGGTGGCGTCTTTATTATTTGAGGCTACTGCTAGAACAGGTGTAAGATGATGAGTTCCTTAAAATGCTTCTAATATAAAAAAAGTTTGCTTTCTAAACTGAACATAGGAATCTCTTCTTTTGACACTGTAACTAACTGGTGTGCTTGACTTCCAATTGTGTTTAACTGAAATTTTACTTATTGCTCATTTTCACAGTTGTGTTCTTAGTGCTTCCAATAGTAGAATTTTCTCGTAGGTCAAATTAATGTCATTCTTCCTTATTGGTTTTCTGGAAAGTGGTCTTACTTTGTAGGTCCTAAGGAAAAATGATGTTATTGTTAAGGATATTATTATTGTGACATGTCTATATTTAGGCAGCTATTTGCAGAAAGCGATATAACAGTCTTCTTAAACCTACTGTTAGAGGAAAAAATTTGGCTTGTTTTCTATTTGTTTATATTCAGACATTGAAAGAGGATTTTAAGTGATGATTTGTACCAGAACAAAACAGATTCAGGGAGGGTAAGTCAAAGAACTGAACCATAGAAGACACCCTAGCAAATTTCTTTTACCCCATTGGATTATTCTTTCTGAAGAGACTAGTACAATGCAGTCAATGACCAAGCTCATCATCATTTGAGCAGGAAACAAAGCAGTTCAAATCGTGCCTATATCCTTAGCTCAGCTGTGGAACAGATAGCAGTCAGATTTGGTTATGCTAAAACTCTTAGGTGTTTTTAGCTTGCTTAAGGCTGACAATACCTGTGGGATGAGTGCATTGTCACTCAGGACTGAAAAAAGGCTTCAGCATGTGCTTACCTTCCTGTGAGCCAGGTTGTTCATTTAATGGACAGTTAAACATCTGGCTGTAAGTGAGATTCACTGCCAGGTTTGACCCTGTGGCATCACAACAGGCTACCTGCAACAAGAGTGAGTTAGGGGGGCAGTGTCTGAAGTACAGGCTTGCATAGTCTTTGCTGGGAGGTTTCAGTGGTGGGCTGTGACAGCTCATTCAGTGTTGTAATGGGTTTACATGGGAGCTACAGGGGCGGCTTCCGTGAGAAGCTGCCAGAAGCTTTCCTTGTATCTGACAGAACCAAATCCCAGCAGCTCCAAGATGAACCTGCCACTGGCCAAGGCTGAGCCCATCAGTGATGGTGGCAATGCATCTGGGACAATATATTAAGAAGGGAAAGAAAAAGTTCAATTGCAGCCTAAGAGAAGAGTGAGAATAAGTGAAAACAATGACTCTGCAGCTCTGCAGACACCCAGGTCAGTGCAGAAGGAGGGGCAGGAACAGCTCCAGGTGCCAGAGCAGAGATTGCCCTGCAGCCAGTGGTGCAGACCATGCTGTGGCAGGATTTGTCCCTGCAGCCCGTGGACAGCCATGGTGGAGCAGAGACCCATGAAAGACCCCATGCCAGAGCAGGTGGGTGCCTGAAGGCTCCTGGCCGGACACTGTGGGAAGCCTGTTCTGGAGCAGGCTCCTGGCAGGACGCTGTATACTTGTAAAGACAAACCCACTGGAGCAGATTTGCTGGCAGAACTTGTGACCCTGCAGGAGACCCACACTGGAACAGTTCATGAAGAACTGCAGCCTGAGGAAAGGACCCACACTGGAGAAGTTTGTGGAGAATTGTTTGCTGTAGGAAGGACCACACAATGGAGTAGGGGGAGAGTGTGAGGAGGAAGGAGAAGCAGAGACAACATATGATGAACTGGCTGCAACCCCCATTCCTGATCCCCTTGAACCACTGGAGGGAAGGAAGTAGAGAAAACTGGGTGTAAGGTTAATCCTGTAAAGGAGGGAGGTGTGAGAGGAAGGTGTTTTAAAATTTAATTTTTATTTCTCATTATCATATTATGATTTGATTGGTAATAAATTAAACAAACTTCCCCAAACTGAGTCTGTTTTGCCCATGATGGTCACTGATGACTGATCTCTCACTGTCCTTATCTCAACCCATGAGCCTTCTGTAATATTTGCTCTCCCCTGCCCAGCTGAGGAGGGCAGTGACAGAGCTGACCCAGCCAGGGCCAACCCACCACATATATCTTTATAGATGGCCCAACTGAAGCTTGTAAGTGTCCCAAATAATTTAATTATGCAGATTTTTGTATGTTTTTCAATTTCCAAAGTCTCTGAATGAAACATCAGCTTCTTAAATAATATTTCAATCCTAAGAGGAAGTGTTATGTATAGCAATATATTTTTAGATATGTGATAACTTTTTCTTGATAAGTCTTATGAATTTTTTACAAATGAAGTGCTTCACTGCACCAGTGAAGGTATATTATCTTGTAATTTTCTTTTTTATGCCAAGGCCATTTTGTAGACCATTTTCCTTATGCCCATTGAGGAGGTTAAGTGAAGATGGAGATTTTTCATTTAATGTAAATATTAGGATGCATATGTGTTTTTAGTACTGATATAATTCTCTTTAAAAGGTGTTGAGCACTGAGACCTAAGCAGTCAGCAGAGACAAAACAGATAAAACTGTGCTTTTTCATCAGAAGGAGCCTTTTCACAAAGTTCTGTGGCATAGAAAGTTTTTTGGTTTATTAATTTTTACTGTTCCAAAAGTCTCTTTAACCTGCATTTCTGCACTTTGAAATTAGGGAACCAGCAATTTTGTTCAGATCACTTGCAAACTTATTGGTACCAAACTTAATACTGCTCGATCCTTTCTTTTGTTTTAATTCTTGCTAAGCCTTCTGTCATGCTGTGTGCTCTGATTTTGTGTTATCTCCAGTGTGAGTGAAACTGTCCTCATATTGATCCTTGGGGCGACCTGCCAATGCCTGACAATGGCTTCCCTTTGCCCTGCACTTTCCCATTTGCAAGGGGCTTATTTTATTTTTTTTAAAATATCCTACCAGTCCAGTCAACAACTCCTTCCCAGTACTGCAGATGTTTAACTTTTAGATTAGGCTAGCAAAAGCCCTTCTTAAATCTCAGGCAAATTATATATGAATCTGTTTCATGTCCATGTTTATCAGATCCCCATTCCATGTCTCAATTATTTCTGATTACATCCCACTGATTTTCTTTCTTCACCAGCCCACCAGTAAATAGAGTCCCCTATTTCCAAGGATTTTCATTATATTTATGTTAGGGTCTTGTGTTGAAAGCATTTGAGCATTCTTTTCAAGAAGGATGGAAAAAGGAAGAAATACAGAAGAAAAAACTTACACAGGAGAAGGAACTGGAAGAATGAAAGAAGAAAAGAGAAAACAGAGAAATCTACTTTCTCCCACACGGTTATGATTTATAATTAGAAGTGAGAGCTCCATGTGGAAGAAATCTTTGTTTCTTCATTATTTTATAAATGCAATGTAATATCCTTTTGCCAGAGTAGTTACAATATCTCAAACATACCTGTTAAGTATTTATTAGGTACTAATGTATTTGGATTTTGGCTTGAACAACCCAAGTGGCCAGGAATATTTTGTCCATGATGACCCAAAACCTGCAGGAGGGGCAGACCTTTCCAGTCTGAGCCACTTCGATAATGCAACCAAATCAAAAGTCTTGTGTGTTCAGAGGGCAGAGCACTGGCAGTACGAATTGGAAAAGTGTAAAAGTGGGTGCTCACCTTCTGATAAATCTTTATGAAGAAATGCTTTGAAAATGAAACAAAACAGTTTGGAAAAGCAAACTGGGAAAAAAACCAAAACCCAAAACATGCATAAATTGTTTCCTCATACAGTTTAGTGTGTTCACTACTTACCCTGCCAGCTTCTGCCAGGAGGAACCAGCAGGCCTGTGCTACCATGATCATTCCTTATTTTACAATAAAGTCTTATAAAGAACCAGGACTTAAAATTCCAAATCCCACTGATCTGCTCTTTCTTTGATGCTAAAGGTATAGTGATAGGGAACTACCAAAATTTTCTCTTATTCAGTAAGCAGTGTAGGAAATTCCAGTTTCTCCTGCTTATGGAAACTTAGACTTAGTCTAAAGGCCATTATTTATTGCATTATCTCTCAGTGCCTTTATCCAGGGAATTCCAGGAAGTAATTTATCTCATGACATAATAGCCCTTGGTCAACAGCTTGTACCCTTTGTACGAAAAGTAGATAATGGTCAGTACTAATGGTATTGTCCTGGGAGTGTGGGTTGCAAATCCTTCCCAGGAACTCTGGCAAATACTTGGGTATTTTGCATGAGTATCTGAGCAAACTTCATTTTGGTCAGGTTATGGATGGCTTTGTGCATGGCAGTGACAGTGCTGTGGATGTTGTGCCCATGTATATTAGTTTGAGTAGATATTTGCCAGCATAATTAGTAACTAAGTTTCCCTAATGTGTAAAAACGTGGTGGAGAAGATTGCCCACAGTCACTAGCAATTCCATTACTGTTCTTGAATGGTAAGGACAGCTGACACCTTGTCACTGTGAATAGTATTTCATAATGTTGATGTTATCAGGTTGCTGCTTGATTCCTCATCACTCACCTTCAACCTTATCCTAGCACTGGTAGAATAAATACACACCCTTTGGAATCATTTTTAGAGCAGTCAAAGAATTGTCTTATTTTAGGTTCTTCTGTCTGCAGTTACCCACTATCATTCTTTAGAGAGCCTGTTGACATCACAGTTGTATTGTCCATGCAAATGAAAGAACACAGCTGAGATCTGAAATTCAGAAACATGAAGTGATGTTCACCTTTCCTTATCCTACTGCATCTAAAAGCCCAAACCAGTTCAGCTTCTGTTATCTTTTTATTTAGTGTCTGGAGAGCCCTTGGGAATTACTTTCCTTGTCTGTTGTTAAGTCTCAGCAGAACGAAGCACATTGGCAGAGGTCAGGGAGGCAAACACTGTGTGTTACACTGCCCTATCCCTTCCCTCTTCCTTCAGGGTTTGATTATTTAAACCACCAGCCCAGGGACGTGGTATGGTTCTGGACATGGAGACCTATGATTCAAACAGCCTAATCTCCACTTACTTATGCTTTCTGCTTGAGAACCCTTGAAAGCAAGGCAACAAGCAGTAGTTCAGATTCAGATGGAGTTTGGGCTGTAAGAATCTGGACCATGAGATATTAGCTAAGTGTGATCACCATCATGTTTCATAGAGATACTCATATGAGTAGTCAGAGGGTAAAGAAGCTATTTTAAAAAATAACTTTAGAGATGTAAAATACTCAAACAGTAAGATAGTGACAGCACTTGGCAGCATCTTGTGACTTATGTAGATTGGAGTGGCCAGCTTAGAAGACAAGGCCTGTACTCCTCCTGGCCTGGAAATCTTAGGGGTATGTCCTAATAACACAGTCTGTTCTTTCTCAGGTCTTTGTCACAATGTTCCTGCTTATCTACTGCAATGAAATTCTTAAGTGAATTAAATGAATAGGAAGCCACCTCTGAAAAACACACCAATTTTTTTTGAATATCCAAATCTCAGACTCCATAGGTGGAAAAAAGCTGAATGTTTTCATTGGGAAGTCAGAAAAATCCGTACAGTAGAAAAGCTAAGGTACGGTGTTTCTTGGTAGTAACATTCTTAAATGAAATATAGAAATCTGTTTTGGTGTCTTTACAATTTTTCCAGAACCTTCAGATGGATTTTTTTTTGGGGTAATGAATTGTATCCTATATCCAACCCTCAAGCAATGACATGATGTTACATAATATTGCATTTTGTTGGCAGCCATAAAATTTTCTCTTCTGGGAAGACATTTCCCAGACCATATTCCCACAAGAAGTAAGTTTTAATATGTGTCTCCCTGATGCTTTTCTTCTTCTGTTCAAAGAAAATGTCAGCTCTCTTTACAGTTGGCCAGGAAGCATTTGTAAGAGCTTAAGTGATACTACAAATATTCCTTAATTGAGTTTAGATGCATTCCACACATTTTTACACCAGCATCAAAGAAAACATCTTTCCAAAGATAAGCAGCTTCTTCTCATATTTCAAAAAATCATCACGTATTTTCATCAAGCTTTCAGGAATGAAAGCTGCTGGACTGCAGTGTTGTCATAATAAGAAAGAAAGGTGCACACAGAGGTCCTGTGATCCAGAGGTGACAAGTGCTGCACAAATAGCGCGTGAAGACACCTTCCTGGCTGACAGCATCCATCTCCATCAGTTATTGCTCTTGTACGGGTTCAGATAGGTTTGATCAACTTTCAGATGATTATCCCGGCAGGAGCAGGTGAAAGCAGTCATGATACTTTGATTCAGAGTAAAGTACAAGGCACTCTGAAGGAACCTTTCATTAGCAGTTGATACTCTGTTGACAGTGAGATTCATACGAGGAAGCTGGGATGAAAACAGATTTCCACTTCCCTCTTTTGTAAGAGAGGTTTGGTTAGGGGAGTATGTGCAGCAAATTTCAGCTCACTGACCTGTATATTAACACAGCTGGTGTTCAGCTTTACCACTTCAGGATATGAATATAGAAGGGATGCCACCAATCCTTTCTGTGCCATTTATTTGTTTGCATCTGATATTTTCAATTAAGTGACGTGGTTATTCTTTCCCTTGGGTTTAGTTTGGTAACAGCTACTTTGGAACATACCTATTCCTATGACAGAGCCCATGCAATTCTCTGTGACACATTTTAAAGCACTCTGAATTCAAGCAACTCAAACTAAAACCCAAACCAAACCTCCTCAACAAAAAGTTGATTATATTTGTAATATATATTGGTTCTTTGGGATTGGTTACCTGGTACACACGATAATGGTTTTGCTTTCTGAATAGATTGCATAGAGCTGTTGATGCACATCCCAGGATGTTCAAATGTGAATCTTCCAAACATTCTCCATTGAGGCAACCCAAAATGAGTTCAGACGAATGTGAATGAGAAAAGATATTAGAAATCTAGTTAGACTGAATAGTTTTTGGAATATGAATTTTTCTTTTTTTTTTTTTCTTTTCTTCCTTTCCCTCCGTATCTAACCAGTTCTAGTATCAAATAACTTAATTTTTTTGAAGAATAAGATTTAAATTCTTGTCAGCACTGAACCAGATGAGGTCATGACAGTAAGTCCAGTGGGGTTATGGCTTTTTAATTTTTTTTACATTCAAAGCCACTTTAAATAAATAGAGATGAATAAAGACTCCATAACTGACATAAGAATCAGGCCAGTATTAGGAATATTTTCATATTCCTAATACCTGTGCCTCTTTTAAGCATTCATCTCATACATGACATCCTACCATTTGTGTCTTTTAATCTGAGTTCATCTCTTCATCACCTCTTATACTTTACAATATTATTTGACCCTAAATTTTGAGTCACAAGACCTGGCATAATCAGATGATTGGGTATAGCTGGCTATTAATGTTATTGACTGACAGTTCTTATCCTTTACACATTTGAGAAAGAAATGCCTTTTAGATTATAGCACTTTACATTTCACTTTTGCATTTTATCAAATACTCATGTTTTGTCACTACTGTAACATATTAAAAATTCTCTCCTCTGGTACACGGAAATCTGACATTAAAATGTAAATAGTTATTTATGAAGGCTTTAGAGATTGGCGTTCCTCCTCTCACTTTCCTCAGTGAGACAAACTCTTCAATTGTTCTTTATCTCCCCCGAGCTGTGAATTGTCAAGAGTGAGCTAAGATGGAACCATGTTGGTGCATCATGAGAGGTGAAGGATGGTTGGAGAAGCTGGGCTGTGAAATAGAGTAGACAAGATACAAATGGCAAACTAGGCTATAATTTGAAATTTTTACTGTGTCATATTTACAGAGTTGCACCAAAATTGGACTGGCTCGTCACATGAATAATATATAGTGAGAAACTAAAATAAAATGCTGCATAGCTGGATTCTACGGGTCCTCATCTGAATTTTTATATTAATAGCAGGAAGATATGAGCAATTTACATTTTCTGCAGTACCTTCTCAGTTCTTCCTTCAACTGAACAAATGTACCATGAATCAATGCTTAATTACTGACAAGATTTTAAAAGGGTTCCATACTTTAAATCTGGATGCCTTGCCATAATATCCTTCAATAAGCATGTGAAAGCAGAATTCCCTTCTGTTATCAATAGATAGCTACAGTGAGCACAGTTAGTTGAAATGTGCTCCTGCAGACAATATCTTCTACAAACTATTCCTTTAAAGACAAAATCAGGACCTGAAAGGCTTCAGTACTTCTGTGACTGTTCTGGGCTTGCACACCCAAGCTGGCAGTGAGTGTCTCACTGAGAGCCCTGATACCCTCTGTGTTCACTGCACTTGCAAATACCCCTCCTATGACCTGACAAACTCCTTTAGCAAAAAAGAAGCATACAAGAAAGAGTCTTAAGTAATTTATCTTTTATTTGCTATAATAACGAGCTGCAGTGTTGACTTCCCATTGTTCAGAAAGGAAACTTTGTTCTAATACATCTTACATTGCCTGATTGTAGTGTGATGCTCAGGTCAGCTGTTGTGAAATGAATATACATCAATTGCCTTCTAGGGGATACCTGGCTCTTGAGGAAATTGGCATGAATAAATAAATAAATAATCTTTCCCCTAATTCTTATCATTTTCCTCTTGATTCTGACAGTTTCTGACTACACTGGCTATGGTCCTGAAAGCAATGGCAAGCTGCTTAAAAATAGGAATAATTTGTGAGACATATTTTGTGAGGATATTTTGAATGTGAAATACATCTAGACACAAGAAGGTGCATGCTGGATGTGAAACCTTGAATTCCAACCCGGATAAGCCCACTAAATGTCTAATCCTCTATTATATCACAAGGTTGGGCTGTCTTAATTTTTTAACAGGGGCACATTAGAGAGCAATCTAGAGTCTTTGATCCATAAATTGTCCATATTCACTCTCAATGTTAAATGAAGAAATAATATAAACCCCAAAGGTAACTGAAAATACATCCATAAAACTTCCAGGCACTGTAACAGTTGAAGAAGTTGGGGTTTTGTTTGTTTGTTTGTTTGTTTTTTTTTAATGTTTTTTGTTTTTGTTTGGTTTTTTCAGACAAGTAGCAATTTTCATTACTGCAACACATCTACTGCTCATCTTTCAGGTGTGCCTCTTCAGATGAAACTGAAGCAGCACACCACAAAATGCACACAGGTTTGGGGCACCTTGGCTGTAAGTTGGGTTTTCCTTAGGGTGACATCCCCTGCCATGCAGAGACCTGCCCACTTTCAACTGTTTCTTGGTAACACTGAGACATTGCAGTGACAGCAGAGACAGAGAATATTCTTGCAGTAAAAACTTTGGAGTAAAAAGCTGTTTTCTTTCACCTGTGTTTGCTTCTGGCACACTCTTTTGCCTGCGCAGGGCAAGTGATCATTCTTCATTAAAAACAAATAAAACATGTACCTCCTCTTCATGTTGTCCTGTTTCTCAGCATGACACCCAGCACTTCACTGCCACTGAAGAGGTCACGTCTGGAAAATGCCTGGTTGCTCCCATGACTTTGGGATAGTTACATATTGTAGAATTCTTGACATTTGAACTGATTTCTTTCTTTATTTTTATTATGTCTGTTTTTCTTAACTGAGTTTGGCTCTGAGGAATTTTTTTTTGCCTTCTGAGAAAGGAGGACACTCAAGGCTTTTTTTACAGTATATATGCATGAAAATTTGAAAAGAGGTAAGGCAGAAAATTTAAATGCCACCATTCATACGGTCTAAAATTGTAAATCCCCACAAAGTAAGGTTAATTAAAGTCCCAGGCTTCACTAACCAACTATTCATACTCTGTCTTACTCCAAAAATGCCAGGTAAGAGGAGGATTAGTGAGTGCATTATCAGACATCTGGCATCAAGTAACCAAGCAAGATGTCCAAACTTTTGTGATTCATTGAAGCTGTTTATATTTTTCCAGCTGGAGCAGGCATTTGTCAGCTCTGGGAAGGCAGGGAGAAAAGCACATCACACCTCCAAATCCCGTTTACTTTCTCCTTTCCCACAGGAGAGAATCACTTTGTTGAGAGACAAGGTGGTTAGAAGTTAATTGCAATTTAATTATCCCCTGTGTACACTTTTGCAACTGAAGGGAAAGACAGCCTCTCAGTTGGTATCTTCATGCTTTTGATAATAGCCCAGAGAGGCTCTCAAAAGAGGTCTGTAAAACTGGAATGCACATTTTACACATACAGTCAAGTGGATGCCCCAGTCCTGCTCTCACAAGTGCCTTGAGGCAGCATGATTTGTTTCATTTATTTATTTTTTTTTTTTAAATGTTGTATCTCTCATTAAAACAGCGAAGTTTCTGAGAGCAAACTAGATATCTTCATCAATCAATGAACATCATGTTAATGAAAATATTGCTAGGGATTCTTTTTATTATTCCTACGATGTTGACAGATAGGTGGAGGTCTTCTTTCCTCCAGGTGCTATTATAAACATGAAATAAACAAGTAACCTCCCTCCAAAAGCACTTAAAACCTTAAATAATCTTCTAAGAGGAAATTTTCAGATAAACCTCTGAAAATCAAACCTGTTCCATGGCCATGGTCCATTTAAAATATAGTATAGTTGTTAGGCTGATAAAGACTCCCTTTTAACAGCTGTTTATTTTGCCATTAACTTGAAAATACAATGATTGTCACATGATTTTTATTATTGCTATCAAAGATTGGCTTATTTTTACAGGACAGGGTGTAATTTAGTTTTATAGAAGCCTCTGTAGTGAAGTTCAAATATTTATCTGATTTCAAAAGCATGTGTGACAGTATAAAATTGCAGTTTACTCAGTATACCTGATACAGAGGTGGAGTGAAAATAAGGGTAACAAAATAAATGTTAGAATGAGCATTTTCTGAAGAAGATTGATGTGTAGTAAATATGGCAGAGGACTGAGTTTCAGGAATCAAGTGCTGCTTTTTTTGTTGTTGTTTTCTTTGTAAAATGTTTAAAATTCTTGTGTGAAAAGGCCTATGTAAATGCTTAGTATTGGCTTGTTCCCATTTCTTCCACGAGCCCCTTGTTTAACCAGGGACTAATAATCACTTAGCTTTTGTATGGCTGAGTTTGCTCATGAATGTAGTCACTATGAGTATTTTGACAGAGGTGTCTTTATGTTCCATTCCTTTTTGAATCTGAAGATAAAAGGCTTTATTTTAATAACTGTCTAATTCCTGAAGCAACACTGACATATTAAGTAAAACAGTACACAATTTTTATAGTGCCTTCTATTAAAATTACTGAGCCCTAAATTTATTTTACAGACATATTTTCTCCTTCATATTTAAAGAAAGGGAAAGATGTATGTTGCTAGAATTTTTGAAAGACAAGAAGAACTGATGGTAACATGGTACATCTGCAGTGTTCTACAAGGGTCTGAAGCCTGTAGACTAATTATTCTAAAGGCAAAACACAAAATTGAACCTTGGACACCTTATAGGATAGTTAACACAACCTGAACTTAGGCAAAGTGACAAGAATATTACTCTGCATTTACTACACCCTTTTGCTAGAATGGCTCTTAGTCCATTTTGAGGATGAAGAAATTGAAATGCAGAAGGAAGGTGAGGTTTCAGTGCAACAAGACAATAAAGTGCATCTTTATTATGACTGATTGTTCATTAATTTAAACATACGCTCTCATGCTATGGGGGCTTGGGGATGAATTGTTTGTTTAAGGTCATACAGCAGAGAGTTCCAGCATTAGGACTATTGGAATATGTTGATTCTTGTTACTCTGCTTTGTTGCCAGGCTGGGGTTAACATCAACAGCAAAGATGAGAAAATGCAATCAGAGAGTAAACCTGACTGACAGGTGGTTAACACTTTTACAGAATAAGGCATTTTCCTTCTCAATTAGCATTAAACAACCAATTGATACTGGTGGTCATGGAAGAGAATATACTAGAAAAAAAGGACATTCCATGTGCAACTCAAGGCTATATGTGCATTGAAGAAAGACCATCAAACTCTTCTCAGCAGTTTTTAGAAACAGGGTGACACTGAGAGATGATGCAGTTATTATGCTCTTTGACATTAATCCTCACTAATGCTAACTAGAGTTCTGTGCATGCAGCTCCGTGAAATAAATATATGCATTTGCCATGGAATTTCTGAAGATTTGTCACAATAGAGAAAAGAAAGAAAAAAGTGTATAGTGTTCAGCAGACACTTTAAAAATAACATTTTTTCTGCTTATATAAAGAAGATGTAAATTGTTCATAGCAACGTGTTTTTACAGTGAAGATATTTCATGGATATCAGGTTGCCCCAAGGTCCAGCTTTGGGCTTTGGAAGGGACAAAATGGTTTCTGAAGGTTTGTTTGGCTTTTTTTTTTTTCTTTTTCTTTTTTTTTTTTTTTTTGGACAGGATTAAAGAATGTAAAAGACTATTTGTATTAAACAGATTAAGCTGTTAGTAAACATGTCCCCTTTAAATTAAGTGGTGGTGAAGACAAAGAAAGTGCTTTGTTGTTGTCAGATGGATTTGTCTTAAGTCAAATGGGCAAACAAGTTAAACATCAGTCCTCTTTAAATCCCTAATGGCTGTGCAGATTAAATCTCAAAAGGTCTGTAAAATGAGTAAAAAAATTAAATTGCTTTACTTCTTCCTGTCGTTTACTTTGGCTAAAGCATTTTTCTTCTTCCTTTTCTTTTTTCTTCTCTTTTTTCTTCTCATCCAGCTTTAGAGAACTTTGTTTTCAAACTGCATTAGCATACAGACAAATATTAAGCAAGAATTTCACTTCTCTGCAGTCTTGTCACTTGTGATGAATACATCCTTGCTCGGTAAGTGCTGGTGACACATCATTGTGGCAGCTTCTGCCTCTCAACAGAAGGATAATTAATCTTGCTATCAACACTCCTAAACAGGGGTAGCTCGTTCAAAGTTTTTATTCCATAGAGCTGCTTTGTGTGGGGTGGGATTCCTTCATTTGAAATGGCTGCCTGTGAATCATGGCTTTCCTGTGATTAGCTTTTCTTTAATGCTGGGAGTGTTGATCTGTGTGGGAACAACAAAATGAGCAGGCTTTGTGCTGTTCTGACCCGGCACTTTAATGCCTTAATAAAGTGGGTGTGTGCAGCATGTGATGCAGAAAAGACACCAGGGGCTAAGGTGGCCTCAGAGGAGTGTGGAAATGAATTCAAGGTATCATTCTGCAGGTTCTTCTTTATTCCAGCTGACTACAGTGGCAATTTGGGTGGTTGGGTTTCTGCTGGGAAGAGACCTGGAGTGAACACTTTGCTTATACTCCCCAGCTACGAGTGTGAAAACATTTTCTGTGCACATCCAACAGCTGTCAGCATCAGAAGTTCTGGAAAGGGGACAGACGGCTAGATAGCTAAGCATTTAAGACCGACTACTCACCAATTTTTCCCTCATGAATTTCATCATTCCAGCAGCTCTGTAATGAAGAAAATCAACAAACAGAGTATTTGCTCCAATTGGATTTTCCTTCAGTTTATTAATGATAAAGAAACCCAACTTCATGCATATTAAAAGAGTGTTGATTGAAGGTCACAGAGGTGTTAGCTGTGGTGTCCTGGCTAAATTCCAGTTGGCTAATTACAATCTGCCTTCCTAAAACTCCCATGTAGTTTCATTATTTAGATCATTAGCTTCTTATATTTGGTTCCAAACTCCTAGTAGTGTAGCTTTAGCTTTATTTTTGTTAAAGAGCTCTTACTCTTGAGCATGTTGGGTCCTGGGAAGACAAATCATGAAACCAGCTTTCTGCCTCTTTGAATGCAGTGTTGGTGATACAGATATGAGATCTAAGTGGGAATACATCTAACTCCAGCATAAAGGAACTGAGACATGTTTTACAATGCCATGTCATGCTTCTTGATTGTCATTTACTGTTCTAGAATTAGATGGCACACGTGTGGAAAAGTGTATCTTTTTGCTATTGTCTTACAATTATCTGAACACACCATTTGGTGTGACTTGTCCCCCCATTCATCCATTTTTGAATTGCATGCTACTCAGTCCTGCTTGCCTGATGCATTCTACCCTTCTGGCAAGCACCCTTTTTTTTGGCAAAGGTTTGTTGAACCAAGCAGGTCTGATGGACAATCTCTTTTTTTTTCTGATTGTCTCATAGCCATTGTTTTTCCCAAAGGCGTGTGAGCTATGTGTGGCCCTTCTAAAGGGATCATGCTGGGAGACACATAGAACTGTATTTTCTGTTTGGTGGTGCAGAATATGATTGCCCTCCACCCCAGGTGTACCTCTGCTTGGTCAGGCCGCCCAAAGCTCCCTGTAGGACAAAGATAGGTTCTGTACTGTGTTGTGTACTGGGTTCTGTATTGTCTCTGTACTCGAGCAGCCACTTTGCAGCTTGCAGAGCTGAGCTATAAAGTTAGGTGGCATTCGGTACCCGCAGTCTTGTTTTCACATTTAAGAGGGGCCACACATCAATGGTGCTGTCTGGTAGCAAGGCTGACATCAAATTTGGCTGTGGTCTGTCCTGACTTTACTGCTCTACTCCACTCCTGATTTTTGATTGCTGAGGGTCCACTGTGAACACTGATGAAGGAGAAGCAGTGAAGCAGCTATTTTAGAAATGGGCTCAAATGCAGTTGAAATAATTTGCTCTAGAGATTAGGTCCATGCTCTTAATTGAAAAAGGGAAGGAAAATGATTTATCAATTATTCAGTATGTTTTCTTTGTACAAAACCATGAGGTTTTTTGTAAGTATTTGTGTCTCAATATAGTGTTTTTATTGAACTATTAAATGTAATTAGAAACCAAAGGTAAATGGTGTCTCAGTGAGTCAAGAAAGCCAGAGAGGAGCTGAGTGGTGCCTGTAGCTTTCTGAGCACTGTCAGTTCCCCACAAAGCCTACCTAAGTGTGATTAGCTCTTTACTCAGGCTTACTTCAGCTTGTTTCTAACTAATGATGATTTACCATTTAGCTAAATGCTAAGCAGCATTTGTTTGACAGAGTGCACACTGCGGGCTCAGAGAAAAGCAGGTAAAGATTCACTACAAAGGGCCTGTCAAAATACTTCTAACACAGACTGTCAGAGTGTTAAACAATTTATTAATAAGCCTATTAATACCCGAGGATTTTTGTGTGTGTGTGTCTTGAGGTTCTGTTAAAAACATTAGTGTTTAAGATGCTATCCACACAGGCTTAATGCCAGAGAAAGCAATCCCATTAAATTGGACCTCATAAATATTTCATGAGGTCCAATTTAAAATTAATCTTGGCATGACGCCAAACCAGGCAGTATATTTGCTACTGTATTAAAAAGAAGCAGCAGATGAGGTATTTTTTTCACAATAGTAACCTGACTGGATTTTTGCACAATCCTACCAATATATTTAATAATACAGCTGTTAGTTTTGGCAGGAAGAAATGCATTTCTTTTATCACCTGTTCACGCAAGAATCATACTGCAACCAGCGTATTTTACATATTGTCATTCTAGAAGACTATTTTATTTTCCTGATGATTAAATCTCTGAAAAAAATGTCAACTTGCTACTTGAAAGAAAATGAATGGTCAGATCTTTAACTTAACAGCAAGAGTGAAGGTTTCTTCGGGAAAGGGCTACAAAGCAGTCAGTTTTTGAAAGGGATTTAGGCAGGTAGGATGTTTTCAATGTGATTTGGGTGTGAAGCACCTCAGTCAACTGGGAAATAAAGGGTAGGTTTTTAAGTAATTTTGATTGTGAATTTTACTACTTAGTGGGCAAATTAGAAGAACTAGAACTTGACAGCAGCTGAGACTCAGTAAAAATATAGGTATGTTAGAAAGCTTATATATTTTTTTGGAGAGAGTGTGTCTGGTTTTTAATGCCTCTTAGAGTCATTCAAGGATTTAATCGACGGATATGGAATCAGAATGCATGAGACACAGGCAGAGAAAGGACAACTCATTTACTTTTCTCATTTAGGAGATCAGATGGTTCTGTGGGACTGCCTGATGGGAAAGGAATTCAGGCTGCAAAAAAATCATTGCAGAAAGAAGTCTCTTACTCTTGGCAATAAACATCAGATGAGGTTTCTAAATAATTACCAATTTTTGACAAGAATATTAGGAGACTTTCATTTCTGTCTTTCATATATTGATTGTTTTCCTAATCTTTTCTCAAATTCCAGTCTCGAGAATTTCCCTTATACGTTTGGAAAACATTTATAACTGTGTATGTTAGCAAATGGAATAAATAATAAATACAATGACAATATAAGAGCTTGAGTAACAGTTTGTGTTTTATGGCTTTAAAAACTGGTTTGAGGATGAAAAAGAAAGCCTTTTATGCGGGAATAATTTGTGGGAGACACTGGTAAGAAACAAGATTACAGGGTGTTTAGAGATGTGCGTTTCAATAAGGAGCAATCACCATTCATATGCATAGGTTTCATTTAAATGCATTATATACACTAGCAGATTGGGAGGCAATCCTGAAACATTGAACATAATTTATTTGGATTTGAAGAAAGCCTTTGCTTTTGTGCCTTACAATGGATTTGATTTACTGAATCTGGAGACATAGTGGAAGCAATTCAAATGGACTTGCATTTGACTGAGGAAAGGGGAAGAGCAGTAATATGAACATGGAAATGGACAAAGGTAGTGTGTAAAAAATGGCATGGGGTTCAGCTCACCTCTTTTGTGGCCTGAAATTCTTGTTAAGGTGTAATAGAGTGACGGGGGAAGGGAAGGCTTCTACAGATAGTGACTTATGCCACCTCTCTTAGAGGTGAATTGCATCCTCTTGTGAAGTGCTGCTCTACTCTATTTACCATAGATGGAGCCTAGAGACCTAGCAAGGACTAGATGTTTCATATGAAATTAGAGGAGGTGAAAACTAAATTTGTTGTTTCCTATGGGTGTTAATTGTCTCTTTTCTTGACTGCAACAAGTGAGAGACTCAAGGGTCCGTTTGATTTATCTGGGCTCTTCTTGAGCGGCTTTTGGACTGGGCACCTCTGGAGGTTGTCTAGTCCAGCCCCTCCTGCTCAAAGCAGGGTCAGCTGGAGCAAGTTACTCAGGGCCATGTCAAGTTAGGTTTTGAATATATCCAAGGATGGAGCCTCCATAGCCTCTCTGGCCACCTCTTCCAGTGTTCAGTCACCCTGACAATGTAAAAGGTTTTTCTTGTGTTTAGATGGAATTCTCTGTTTGTATTCCTGTTTTCCTGGATACCACTGAGAAGAGTCCAACTCTGTCTTGTGTAGCCCATCTCATCAGGTATTTATACACATTGATAAGATCCCACTGTGCCTTCTCTTCTCCAGGCTGAACAATCCCAGTTCTCTCTGTGTGAGAAATGATCTGATATCTTTGTGGCCCTTTGCTGAATTCATTCCAGTGTGTCCATGTCTCAAAGAGCGGAGCCCAGCACTACAGCTGGCATTCCAGGTCTGCTCTCACCAGTGAGATCTGAGCAGAGAGGAAGGATCACCCTCCCTGACCTGCTAGCAGCGCTCTTCTTGGTGCAGCTCAGAATTCTCTTGGCCTTTGATCAAGGGTGTATTTCTTGATCATGTTAAATTTGGTGCCCACCAGGATACTCCTTTTCTGCCACTTTCCAGCTGGTCATCCAGGTTATAGTGAAGTTATTCCTACCAAGGGAGAGGGCTTTGTGTTTTCCACTGTTGAAGTCCATGACAATTCTCTTTGCCTATTTCTCCAGCATGTGGAGGTCCTGCTGGTCCTGCTGGATGACAACACAACCACCTGGTCTATTAAACACTACTCCTGTTGTGGGTTTGCTTCCCCACACTTGATAAAGATGCCTGTCTTGGAGATATTCTCATTTTGAGGGAAAAGCCATTATTTTGCATCAGGTCCTTGGAGAAGAGTAACACAAATGCAAATTTCTTACAATGGAGGGTCAGTTTATTGCACATACTGTAGTATGTACAAGGCCATGGTAGTGCCATTGTTGTGAGTTGTAGCATTGCTTTTAGCATTCTTTCCTGCCCAATCAAGATGTGGTTCACAGTACCTTTTTCCAGGTATCAGATTTAAACACCCAAGTACAAGAATTAGGTTGTCTGTCTGCAGATAATCAGTTGTTTCCATCTACTTTTTCCTGCTTCTCTCCTTCTCAAACCCTCACACTAGAAAGCAATCCTGTTTTCTTTTTGGCCCAAGATGTAAATTCTGAACTAACAAAGACCTTTCTCAGTTATGCCAAAAAATGGCGAGTTTGCAATTATTGGGATTGAAAGTGAGAGCTCATGTTTTAACAAAGAAGGGATATACTGAATGGTAGTAAATAGATAACTTAGCTAGGTATGTAAGAAGGAAGAGAAAGAAATTAAATATCATAATATAAACTAGAGTCAATAAACAGACAAATTGCTGTAATCTGGAAGCTTACCCACGCAAAATGACAAAGAAAGTAGAAAGTCTGCTAGTTAATAACAGGATGGCTGTGATTCACTGAAGTGAAGGCAGAAAAGGCAAACAGAGTCTCAGACACTGTTTCCAGTAGTGATAAAGAATGTTAATGTCATCCTGAAGAGCACTGTTACAGCCTAGCATAGTTTAGCATACAAAACACTGTGCTTTAAGTGCATATGGCTTCTCTGTACGCCTAGCAAGGGAGAAAAACACTGGCGAAGCTGCAAGATGCCGGCATTGAAGCAAATGAGTTTAATCATCCATGAGTAATGCTGGCACTATGAACAACATTAGAAAGGATCAGAAAAAGCAGGTAAGTTCTGGAGACACCTCCCATTACAAACTGTGAAGAGATAAGAGTAGAGCGTGCTCAGTTTATAAGAGTTTAATGCAGCATAATGCAGTAGCTTACAACAGTTCATGCTGTGTCCCAAGAGCTTTCTTCTTGTAAACGTATTGCAGAAATCACAAGATGTGGGATTTAGTTGCCTAGCCATAGACATATAGTGCCTTTTGAGATACTTTAGGATACCATGACCGCCCTTCAGGTGCCACTCCCATGTCACCACTGATGGGTGTCAGGCGGATGCTGCAGAGTCTCTGTAGTATCTCAAATGGTATTACATGCTCATGTTTGGGCAGCTGAATCAAGCCCTGAAAGTCAATAGAGGAGAAGTCAGGAAAGTTAAACTCAGCTGTGCTTATCTCTGGTTTGTAGGGGTAGAGAAATGTCAGCGCATGATGCTGATATGGTGTGCTCTTGCATCAGCTCATTAACTTTGATATGTGTTTAAGGGGTTTTTATATGAACTCATTAGAAATGAAGGAATTAAAACTATAGGAAGGATAGTTTGTGAGTTATGTAAAGAAATATCTGTTGCCGCTGAATTCTAAACTATGCTGTAGAGGATAATACAGGAGCAGCCAACAGAAGATTCTATACAACACAGACATTTTTATCACTCTCTGGAGTCTATAGTGTCTCCTTGCCTTCTGCTACGCTTTCTTCAGTAACCAGTGTTCTCTCATATTTTAAATTGATGACTAAACAGTGGTGTCTCCAATCTTATACATATCAGCTTCCTGAAATGCCACTATATGTGCTTTGTAATAATGTTACAGTATAAGCCCACTTTAGATCTTTGGTACCAGTGAGTGTTTTTCTTAAATTAAAGTATAGGATGACCCCAAAGCCTGCTGAATTAATAAAATTAGTTGAATATTATATTGATCTGGTGAGATTTAGAAAAGACTATGCATATGAAAATAGCATTAATTGATGTCTGTTGACTGCAACACAACTGGAGAAAATTCTCCAAGAAGAGATAGAGGTGCTCTTAGAAGTGGGACTGGATGATATTTACTGAAACTCTGGAGTTGATAGTAGATAATTTTGGCACTCTATGAAAGGAGATCAGCATTCCATTCAAGGTGTCATGCTCCCTGTTCAAAAACAGACTTTTATCTTTTGCCATCAGAAGGAAAGCACGTGATATTTGCAACCAGGTGTTTCTGACCATATGCCAATATTATTAATATCAACACATTAATAATATTATTAGATTATCCACTGTGCATGAGGGCCTACATAGCATTTGCAATTTCATATGTTAATGAGTTCTGGGAATAAGATGGAAGTTGATTTGTATCTACAATAGCATGCAGTGTCCTGACAACATGCTACTGTTTCTCCATTATATGGAGTAAGATTTATACCAGACTACGAGCACACAAAGTTGATAGCATTATCTTTGGCTGTATATTTTATAGGGCATTTTTATTGAATAGAAGGAACTTGCTTGATAGTAGATAAGATTTTCTGAAAATTATGGAGCCACAACTCAGGTATTCCAGTTGTAAGCTACAACTGGAAAAGGAGAAAGTATTTGACTGGATGGCATGATGATGCCTACTTATATTTCAAGAATGTGTATGAGATACAGGTGATGTACCTGATAATATCAGAACTTTTGTTTTTTGAAAACATTTAGTGTCTGTTTTTGGAAAACATTTAGTTTCAGTTCTGTCAATGTTTTACTGTTGCTTCGATTCATTTTGTGGGGTTTCAAGGATGAGGCCATTGTGGAATGGTGGGGTTCATGGCTTTGCTAATTCAGTTCTACACCAATGAGTTAGCTATTTAATCCACTCATGAACCAAATATATTTTAGATTTTCCATGGCACATCTGGATTCAGACAACCTTTTAATTTTGACTCATTTTATGGTGTGGAAGTTTCTGTGCCTTTGAAATCTATTTCATTTCCCTCCTCTTCCCCACTTAAAACAACAAACTGCATTTGTTTTAGACATATTTCCTCTGCAGATACATTTTAGCATTGACCAGTGTTATCCTATTATTTCTTAACTTAGCCTCATTTGTTTCTTTTTGTAGTTAGGTCATTCTAATGTGTTTTGATGTATTTACATTTCCACATGCAAACTTTTTCCTTTCTTATAATAAATACTGGGACATACCTTAAGAGGCAAAAAAATGTAATTCAAATACCTTCTAAAACACATCCTTAATTTAAATAAATAAACAGAAGATCTCTTGTGGAAAATCCACAATTCAGTTTAGACTGAGTAAATACAAAATGTTAAAGCATAACAGTAGGAAAAGCCAGTTTGGACCCATATTTTTTTTAATAGATGCAACCTTCTGTGTGATTACAATTAGGATTAGTAGAAAACAAAACATTACTTGCATAGACAGGCTTTGGTTACAGCAGAAAAGCTATTTCTTACCCTAATTTTATGGGATTTATACATTAGAGATAAATGAGTACTCCCAAGCAAAGTGAAATGTCTTTTGAACTCTCTCTGGAATCTCAGAATTGAAATTACATTGTTCTTCTGGTGTAGATGGGTATAGACAGGTAATGCAAGGCCAGGTGAATTGTATCAAGGAGGCATTTTTATTAATTTGGCATACTTACAAAATGCTTTTAGTCTGGATGGCAATCAAAGCCCTGAGATCTGAACTAATGTCAAACCCTTAGGACAACTTTTGCTATTACCACATAGCATGATGCTTGCAGAAAGCTAAAGAAATCTAGCATGTACCATGTGTTCAATGAGTTTGGCATACCTAAAGCATTTTTTTGGTTCTCCAAGATTAAATTTCTGAGAAGAATTAGACATTGATTTTTACAAATATGAGTTGGTACAATGCTCAGTTCTGGAAAGGGATTATATATAGAAGTACATTTTAAATGTAGCTGGGTTTAAATGTTGCAGGGAATATGAGGGACTCCATACATGTGCTTAGAGGTAGGATTGATTATTTTTTAGAAATGTTTTTATTCTAAATATCAAGATTTTTGGGGGCAGGACTCTGTGATTTACCCCCTTTAAGACCACATTGGCCATAGGTACTTCCTAAACATCAACAGCATGTTATGAGTAAGCCGAGAGATGCCCATGATTTTATGCACTCCTGCTAACCTGTATGGTTTAGGTCTAGTAATGGTGGAGTTTTTATTCCATAGATGAAGAAGGAGAGGGAGAGAGTTTGATAAATAATTGAGTTTGTTCCAAACAAATTGGGTGGCAGAAAGTGAGGGATATACATGAAAGGAAAGGTGGTGAAGAGGATGGATTTGCCAGAGCTAAGGAGTGTAGGAGGAGATGAAAGTAGAGATGTGGCTTTCAAAGAAAGCTTTGAAAGAAAGAAGAAACATGGATGTGGGAGATTTTAGGAGATACACTGAGAGAGAGGAGCCATAGAGAGTGTGTTTCAAGTGCAGCTGAGCCAGAAGGGTTGAGAGTGAGAATGTGTTATGGAAAACAGAAAATTAGGTTGTGTCTTAGCAGTGAGGATGACAACAGAGGACACAGCTGGAGATGTAGAAAGTGGGGAAAATTTGAGGTCTGGTTACGAGGGCTCCACGAGGGGAATCAATGGAGATTTAATCAATAAAAAGGCTGGTCTCATTGAACAAGTAATAAGGAAAAGAAATGTGGTATTTCTCATATTGGATAGTACTCTCTGTATGGTAAATGGCCTTCACCAAAGAGAGTTTACCTACCAGGTGCACTACCAAGTGATCTAGGGAATTAATGTTATCCTAAAAATATAGACATCTCAGGTGTAACAGGATAAAAGGTGGGGAGACAAACTTTTGGGATATGACAGAGGAGGTCACCCAAGAGACTGAGAAGGATAATTAGTGTGGAGAAAATTGTCTGAGAGAAAATCCAATGAAAATCTTCAGAACACAACCTGAGAAGTGCCACTGTTTTTTATCAGTTCCACCTCTCCTAAAGATTTATAAAAGACTTCTATTGCACTGAAGCAGTTGCTACTATGCTAGTGGACTACAGATACAAGGACAGAAAGATTGGTGTTCAGAAGAAATGAAATTGCCACTTGAGAAAATAGGTTGACAGTCTACATTTATAATTTTGTTTTAAAAAATTGATTAAATCAATTTGGATTTTCCATGAAAGCAGAAACAAGTTGAATCATAATCACATTTTATCAGTACTCAAGGATTTTGGTAAAAAAATTTTGATTTTGCCTCACCTCTATTTTGGAGAAACAGCATGCCTTTTGAGAGACTTCATATCTAGGCAGACAGGGCTGCATTTGTGTTTTGTTTCACAAGGTGTGTTTGTTTGTGGTAGATATGTTCAATTAGTCTTTTAAGCCACCACATTTCAGGAAGTGATCTAGCATAAAGTCCATAGTTTCTATTCTCCTCTACATTTTACAAACAGGAAATCACTGACAGTGATTTCTTGTGAAAAGAATGTATTGATTTCTTCAAAGTAGCTAGAGAGCAAAAGTACTTAAAAGAGTAAGTAAAATGGTATCCTTTGAGATTCTTGGTGTGTTCTGTGCAGGGCCAGAAGTTGGAGTCAATGACCCAGATGAGTCCCTTCCAACTCAGCATATTCGATGATTCTAACCCACAGGATAAAATGTTGTAGCCTCTTGCACAGGTTTCATTTATGTTGCTCTTTCTCAGGATTAAAAAATGTGTTGGGAGAAAGCTGATGACTTTTTGAGGATTTCATTGTATTACCTTCCTTCTATAATCACATTGACTTAAATCAACTGATTTACTCCACTCTGAAACTAAATAAGCCTTAGTCTTATCACATATATTTATCAGCACAGTTCTGTTTTAAAAAGTTATTTGCTGTAGCAATTGCAGTGTTCATAATTTATGACATTATAATATAAGCTCGTTTTTGCCTGGAGCTCTAGAATTTATTTATGTGTGTTTTTATTTACATAACATATTTATTACTTATGGAAGACACTTCAGTGCTAATGCTGAAGAGGAACACATGGAATGCATGCACAGATAAGCATTTTTAAGGTATGTGTCATCTTCTTTGAGATCCTCTTGTGGAGCTGGTAATTCCAAGCAGCATCCAGAAATGATTAATTCCTTTCTTCTAATCCAATGTACTCCTATTTCAGCAAAGCACTACTTAAGTGGCAAGCTTCCAGCATGCTTCTTGTGTGTTTATTTAGCATTTGGGCTTCTATTGATACTAATAGGACTACCTGGCTCAATTTCTGTGCTTGCATTCAGAAATATATACCCAAGAAAATGAGGCCGCGTAAGAATATGTTTGGTATTGATGAACAGACTCACATTCTGAAAGTTCTGTTTGCTGCTTTATAAACATTCCAAGGCTGAGTAATATAGAGCTGTAAATCTTGAAAATAGTACCAATGATTGTCGATTCATTGCTTAATGCCTCCAGACTCCTGATTTGATTGCACAGTTGTGAGGAACAGTGCACCTTCTTGCTTAATCTTTCTGAGTTATGAGGTCCTCAGTGCTGTGTCTGGAATCCATAAGCTATTGGTGCTCCCTGAAATTTATCTTCTGTTAGCCAACTAGACCAACATTAAGTACTAAAGAGGTAAAGCAAAGGTGCTGGTCTTGGTTTGAAGAACTAAGCTGCTATAAAAGTCAGTAACTGAATTTAGCAAAATCGCTCCCAGAAAACTATCTGGTTTCTGCAAACTGGCAGTATAAGACTATGTGCAATGTAGGACTCATGCAAGTCTAATCTCAGTTTTTAGGATCTGTTCCTTGCATGTAGGGGTACTTTCAATGTGTATGTGTGGTCCGAGGAAAAATAGCAGGAACACTAAAATGAAAAATGGGTCTCAGGTTGAGCCTCTGCCTATAATAAGAGAAGTGGGTGGATCTCAGTGCAAACAAAAGCATGTCAATACAAAAGATTGTGGCTTCCCTGGATACATCATCATAATGAAAACCTTACGCTTGCTCTGTATCTTAAATTCCAATGGAATATCAAGAGTTCTCAAAATGTGATCAATAAGCAAGCCTTAAAACATGACATATTGAAATATAACATAGTGTCTTGCTTTTAAAAATGAATGGGATCAATATGTTTTGTTTAGATGTCCGCAGTCATAGGATTGATTAATCTTTAATTCTGAAAGGTAAGTGAAAGTGCCCGAAACATTTAATATAATAATACATTAAGATGATCACTATAAACACAGTGAACCCTATGCCCTAGAGATGCCAGGAAGGAATGTGGTTTTCATAGGTAATGCTTGTTGCTCTGGAACAGTGTTTCTTCTGCAGGTCATACATCCAGCATGGCATATTGATGTCACTGGATGTCATTTTAGTGTCACTGATTGCATGGTGCTGCAGCGTGATTTTTGCTGTGGTTCAGCAAGGTTGTCATGGGCTTCTGTACTCCTGTGACTTGCAGATAAAAACCAATAATTGAAGCTCACAGTGAAAGTGGCACTGTAACTTTACATGGTTCCTTGCTTAGACTTGCGCAGATGGGTAGGGTAGGAAGGTTAAGCTAAGAAGTTGATATTTCAAAGAATATCATGTTTGACTTGAACAGAGTGCTTCCAAGGCAGTTCAGCCAACTCCATGCCCATCAATGGAAGAGTTGTACAGTATTTAGTAGGTTTTTTTCCCCTTTGTTTTCTTGTCCAGTCAGTGTGATCACAACTGTTAGGAGACCCAAGGCCAACTTGGTCACTGTCTACAGGTATGGACTTTTATGTCACACAGAGTGATGCATATTAGAATATTTAACTCATACCAATGAAGAAGATGATCCCACTTTACAAGCAGATTTGCAATGGCTGTAAATGTTTCTGGAACACTTTTTTTCCTGAATTGAGCATTATATATATATATATATATATTAGTTATAAGTGGTACAAGATGATTTGTACCACTCTGAAGCAAAGCAACCTTGCATTGTCTTCTACACTATATTTGTTTTGAAAAATGTCATTTCGGGTGAGTCAGAGCAATCTAGGAATATAGGTTAGAGTGAGTATGTTTTCCTGAAGAAACTATCATGAGAAAGAGCCATGCTTCATTGTAATTACATAGACATGGCTTGCACATTTTACAGTACCCATGGCAACATTTGAGAGCTTATTTGCTAATTGCAGATGAATATGCCACTTAATTAATTAGGTGCTGCACACCCTCAATTGTATGTATCTATCATACTGATTTAATTTATAGCGATACATTTGTCTGGATAATTTATTGTCCATGGAGGGAGGTAACTCATGCTGTTTATTTAAGGCATCTAATTTAGGTGTGATCTAGCACACCAGAAGTTAAGAACTTCAGAGCCACAAGATAGGGCAGAGAAGCAGGTCCCTCCAAGGGCAATTCAAAGCAAGTACCTCTGGACACATGAATGTGTTCATCCTTGTGACCAGTAGCAATGAAATTAAAGAGTTTATCTTATGAGACAGGATGAGTGCTAGTCACCAGGTAGTCCCATGAGTTGCCAGAGCCTTGAATTCAATTCCTCTCCATCCTAGTTTTTTTTTGTGTCCATGGAGGGCCCTCAGCTTTTTCTCTATGCATCCAGTTTCTGTTAGTGAAGTGACTGTCCTCAGCCCTACAAGGTAACAGTCATCTGTGTCTTGAAAATCTGATTCTTGATTGCTGAAATTTGATTCCCACTTTGTATACTCCTTGGGACAATGTCTAGTTTGCTTATTTTCTCTCCTGTATCATTATCTGTGTGCCATAGAAAAACAGGAATAATTTTTGCTTCCAGAATGACCATAGCTGGAGCACAGCACTGGTTTGGTATGTAAATATACATACGTGGTTGTGCAGCTAAGTATAAGCTGAAATATATGGTCCAGGACACTGCAAAGGCAAAGGAATGTGCATAGTGTCACTGGTTTTAATACAAGGCTTTTAAGAGTTAGCAATTTTTCAAGGAAGCAGACAGGATCTTCACTTTTTTTCTTTTCCTATGACATGTCTATGACCATAAAGATTTTGAAATGAAAACTTTTGCTGAGCTTTGAAGGAGAATTTCACTTACAAAATATTTCCCCAAATAAAACTAAAACTGGACAAACAACAGGTATGTATAAAGGAAAAGTTTTGGTATGCATTCTGTTACTGTAACTCTGTCAAGTTTACCAGGAATGCTTATAGTGTTCTTGCCAGAATATATTGATGCCCAATGACATATAAATAAATAACAAATCATGTCAATACATTTGAGAGATCTTAATAATGTTAAATAATTGATTTACTAAAAACATAATTTGAAGGGTTTAATTAATAATATGCTGTAGCGTGGAGCTCTGTCACAGTGACCCCAAGGTCAAGACCTGTAGTTTATGGACTATTAATTAGCCATTAAGTAATTCGCTCATCTGACCTGCAAATCTATCAGATTGATGGATAGCAGAGACCCCTATGTTCCTAATAGATACTCTATTTAACTTTCAAAATTTTCAAGCAAAGTTTGATCCCTGAGTAAAATGAAGTGAGAAGAGAGCTTAACAATTTTTTAAGGCTATTTCTTCACCTTTCACCTGAAAGCAGAAATTAACTTGAAGCATGGCACTGCTCTCTTCACTGTTCTCCCAGGACTACTGACTGAAAGGTACAACTAGTACGTTAATTTCTTTTCTTTAAAAAGAGGAAATCAAAATGATTTTTACAGATCTTTTGAATGTGTAATATCCAGCATAAATTTTAATTGCACTTCATTTACTAAGTGGTGCATTACCTCATCCTTTGGTTTTAACAATGGATTTTCTATAAATCTTCATATGGTTAAACATGATAAACTGCTCAACATATCATGGAACATGGCAGTGCTTATTAGCACTTGAGAAGTTATCGATTGCTTATCTTGATTAATCTTTTATAGGTCTCTGTAGTATTAATTCCACAGAAAAGACTTTGGAAGTTCTGTAGCATTAGTCTCCTCATTCATACATTCGCCTTCAATTACATGGATTTCTTTGACTGGTCTTGCTAGATTAATTATAACCTCTTTGTCACCAGATCTTGCTTTCAGTTTATCAAGAATTAGAATTTTAATGAAAAATACATATTTAAAAGATTCTAAGAAAGAGTGGCATTAATGAGATGAGATGTTTCCTGCAATTTAGTAAAAGGAAGGAATTCTTAGGTTTTTGGCATACAAGGAGGAGAAGTGACTATCAGTTTTAGAGGCACAGTTTATGATGTATGGGTTTTGCCAGATACTCAGCTGCTTCATTTCAGATCCAGCCTGGGAATTTTCCTCTCATATTTTAACTTAATGACAAAGCATTTCTGCAGCAAGGAATATAATCTTTGTCATAAAGCAGAGAAAGACTGCAGTTTGCTCACCACGTTTATCTTCAGGAAGGGAGATTTCCTCTGTCCCAGAGAAGTACCCACTCTCCTCAGCTATAGGCTGTTTTGGAATCTAATGCTTCTAATTTCTTAAATGCAAATCTTGATATATTTGCACCTTCTTTCTGTTGAAGGGTGAAAACAAATTCCTTGATTCAAAATTTCATAAAGTCTTTGATTTTGAACATTTCTAAAGTCAAAGACCATAACACACAGAATTCACTTGTAGGCAAAAGGACTTGGTAAACAGAGGTCACTGTAACTAAAACATCCTAAGCGACTGCTTCAAGCCACAAGATCTGAGAAAGGAATATCCCAGTTTTAATATGATAGAATGTCATTGTTTCATGGTCAACTACTGATGAATACTTGGGTGTTATGGGCTTTGTCATCACCATCCCAGTGTATTCTTAGTCTCAGTCTCTGCTCTCTTTAGACTCTGTTTTATTAATTCACTCTAAATACGCATTTAATGAACATGGGAGTTCAGGGAGGAGGGGAAGACAAGGCTTTGTAACTACTCAGTGTCCAGCCTGGTCTGTCATGTGGCAACATTATGGACCTTGCATTTGCTACCTTTTTTATGAAGACATGAAAGAAATTTACATCCAGTGCATGTGCATATGGAAACCTTTTGCACAATTATGGAGGAGTCCTAATCTGATGCTGTGAAACAACAACAGAAGGGTGTGGAAGTTTCCAGTGATTTACAGTGGGGTTGATCCTACTCCAATTCAGAAGAATGGAAAAACTGTCACTGCCTGGAAGGGACAGGGGTCAAATTGGTGTTGCTGTGGCAGCACTTGTGGTGATCTCACTTTCTTATGGATCTAAACCACTGGCAAGAGCAACAGAGCTCTGAAGTAAACAAACAAAACCCCCACAGCAATAAAACGCTGGCTTTACACTGATGTTAACATCATATTGAAGGAGTAATGAGTCATCTGCCTTATTAATAATGGGCAGATTTTCAATACCAGCATATTTTATTGTTATCAATCCCTGTTGCATGTGTAGGAGCTGGAGTACAGTCAAAATGAGAGGAGGAGTAGAAAGGACCCTTAGCTTCATAGGTTAAAGGAAGAAATACAAGTAAAAATAAAAACAAAGCAAATGAGCTCAATTCCTGTTTCCATTCAAGTGGAAATGAAAACATCTTTTGACCTTGAAAAGGCCAATATTTCACCCTCCATCAGGACTTCTCCCTTCTCTGCAACATGCTTTTATATGCAGTGTTAGTCTCTGAGAGCTCTGCCATCTTCACAGATGAGCTGTGAGAGGCTTAACTAATCCTAGTAAAGGACTTCACATGGAAGGTGCCATGAGAATGCAAATCAAAGACAATATTGATGATTGGCTGAGTATGCATGGACATTTGTGGAGGAATTCATGTCTGCATTGTATTGCTAGTAATATTTTGTATTATGTGTTAGTTCTGAAAGATGTTAACTATTGAATATCAATGAAGTTTTTCCATAGGCAGACCAGGTCACTCCTTCCAGATGCACTGAACAAAGAAATAGACTTGTGGTGGCTTCCTGGCCTTAGGAGTTT
This sequence comes from Anabacerthia variegaticeps, assembly GCA_035583185.1. NCBI lineage: Eukaryota > Metazoa > Chordata > Aves > Passeriformes > Furnariidae > Anabacerthia > Anabacerthia variegaticeps. The sequence continues at coordinate 7,866,625 of JAWWEW010000078.1, read as the reverse complement.
TGTCAAACACACCACGAAGATTTCACCACACAAATTCCCTTGGATTGCATGTAGTGTCAGAAAGGGCTTAAACATAGATATTTTATTGTATGGGAATGTGCAGGCTGCTCAGATAGATAGCAACTTGCTATGAAATTCTCAGTAAGTTGGCATAAAATAGGATTTATACTTGGGCTGTAAACTAAATGGATACATTAACCAAAAGATCTCTATAGGGGAAAGGAAGTGGGCCATGACTCTAGTGTAGCCTGAGGGTCATGGCAGCAGCTGCAGAGCAATTGTTCTTTGTGTCATGCAAAATGTTCATCTTCTCTTGTTTCCACATGGGTCTCTACAGAGGGAGAAAGATTTTATTTTCTAATAATATTGAGGAAGTTATTCCAGTCTTTTTCAAAGGGTAAACACATGATGTTTCCTATTAATTTGTACTGTCAATGAAAAAGGAAAAAAAAAAGCAGTCTGAAACAATCCTCAAGGTTGCTTAACTTTATTTTGAAAGAGTAGATCAGAGAAATGTCTTTTAAGAGCAGGCCAGTCATGTTGTGTCTCCAAATGAGTCTCAGTATCAAGGTTACATGAAAGGAGCTCTATTTTTCAAATTGGTTTTCCTAACTTCCTAAGCAAATGTGATAAATAGGTAACTAAAATGAATTTCTGCAAATCCTAGGCATGTCCATGTAAGCAAATGTGGAATTTGCATAGGGAAGAGTTTAGTTTCAATTTTAACAAGTTTGTTTAAAGTTTTACTCTTTTTCTCTACAATGTTTTGAGGTACAAGACTTCAGCTTCTCCTTTGACTTATACAAAAACGTGCACATGCAACACCAATGTTTTTCTTGAAGGTGCTTCCCTTGTGCTGGACATCACTTGTGCTTTCTGACAACCCTTTAACATCTGCACACTCAGAACATCTGCAGCTTATACCAACCATCTTCTACCTTATAGTGCAAGGTTCCTTTATAACTGGGTAGGGAAGTCATGGGAAATACCCTGCAAGTTTTGAGGACCTTTGCAGTTTGATGGTTTAACCAGGCAGCACTCTGTTTTCTTTCTGTAATGAAAGATGCTTTTACTTGAAAAAAATCTTTCAGTGAAGGCTTTTTTTGCTCAAAAACATGCCACACAACATCAGAAATGAACATGTTAAAAATTAATTTTCACTTACAATCTCTTCACTTAAAGGGTAACCCATAATTCTCATAATACTCACTTGAACTTAATGTTTTCCTGTCTTCTAATGGACAGTAATTGAGAGGGATCCATCATCTAAATTATGCTCTAGTGCAGAGAATCACTTAGAAAAATTATGCTATAAACTGGAATCTCTATGGCAAAAATCAATCCCTGGAAGCTGGTTAATTTTAAGAAAAGATATTACCTATCCGTTAGACTTATATACAGTTTTATTATATTTGTATTAAATTTGCATATGGAGTTTAAGTCCATGGTTTTTTACAATATGAATTAAAATGATGATCGTCATACTAAATTTTTCCTTTTGTTTCCACACACTTCCATGGAAGTCTGTGTCTTCTTCACTGGTATAACTGGATAGAGTTTTTAAGATTTTAAGGATCTTAAGAATGTCCTCACAACACTAATTAACAAACTTCTTTTCCTGCCGAGGATTTCAAGAAGGTATCAAGACATCCTTTTTTATTCACATTGAGTCCATAACATATTCCAGGTGACTGCCTTTTACTAAAAGGAAAATCTCAGGAAGTAGATCCTAAGACCACTAATGCTCTTCTCTGCTGCACAAGGGGATCACCTCTGCTTTGAATCCTTCTGTTTTAGCAGATTTTGGTCCCTTTCTAGTGGGGCATCACCAAAATGACTGTGGAAAAAGCCTGCTGGGCATCTGGAGGCAGCCTGTAAGTCATGGGTTGTCAGGTGTTTGAGTATGTTTTTGGAAATGGATCATTTTTGTCCTTATTCCTCCTCCTGACTACTACCCAGGGCCTGATTCCAGGGATTTATGGATGCCACCCTACCAGCATGCCTATTCCCCAGTTCTAGTTTAATGAGAGAGGGAGAGGGAGAGAACAGGAGAGGGAGAAGCATGCCCAGGTGCTTTGCTTTGGTGCTTTCCTTCCCACGATCATGAATGTCCAATAGTTTAATTTCCCACGTCGCTGAGAGCAGCAGTCAGTGAGACCTAGGGACGTTTGCATGTCACAGACTTACTCTCCACATACTTTTCATGTGTCTTTGGTTATTTTCCAGTTTTTGTAATTGGAACTTGTAGTTCAAATTGGTGGAAAAATAATTCTGTGAAGTACTTTAGGAAATTTGTGGGAAGACCCAGTGATAAACGCAATCCCGAGTCCCTGTCTAAATAATTTAACTGGAAAATATTTATGTATTCTCTTCATAGTCTCCTGCAAACTCCAAGGGCCAGTAAGGCTGCGTGAAAACTTTAGCAATAAGTACTGGATGCCATATTTGAAAATTATTAAGAAATTCATCATAAAAGACAGAAATGAGCCTCCTCTGACCAGCTCTGACCTTCAAATATCCTTCTCCCCTGACACATCAGTTTTTGCTTTCCAAAGCTGTAAAGCATCTTTCTCTGAGAAACTGTGGATGTTCCTTTTGCCAGTTTGTAAGCAAAACACAGAGCAATTTTAAAAGCTGTCAGCTACAATGGCTTCTTCAGGTTAAAAAATATGCTTTGCTTTTCCAGTAACTACTAATGGTTTAAAGCACTTCCATAAAAATCTTCTGCACTTTGGTGAAAGGGCTATATTATATATATTTATTGAAAAAAACCCAACAAACCCACAACAAATCTCCCCCAATCCAAAAGCCTTGATATATGAGGGATTTCTTTCTTCCTTTATAGGAACGTGTACCATAACCTTTTTGTTAATTTATTTTTTTTCCTCCCAGATTTAGAAAGAGGCAGCCTGATGGTGTCTGGTGCTATTCTTCTGCTTGCCACTTATGTATGCCTCCTCACAGACTATGACATCACAGCTCATTAATCAGGCAGCAGGCTGGCTCGAGTGAGATCAGACCATGGGCCAATGCCAGTGCTCCTTTCCCCTGATTCATCAGGTGATTTTTAATTTTTTTTTTAGTTCTTACTTTGGTCACAGAAGTGTATAAATAGGAACAGTATTCAATATTTCATCCTCAGGCTAAATTTAAAGGTTTCACTGAGACCAGGAGTATAAGATGGGCTGAGTACCTAAAGTAAGATTTATCAAGCTGATAAATTACGCGGCAGTTGCTAAAATACTGTATAGCTAGAGAGGTTTTGTTAAAGGGCACGATAAGGGAGACTGTGCCAGCTTTTATAAAGAAATGTGTAAAGAGATAAGGAGTCTACTTGCTATACATTCTCACATAGGAGCCAACCTGGTTGCTCTGGTTTTTGTTAGTGAACTATAAAAGGCAGGTCTCTAACCAGTGTCCAAACCTGCTAGGAGTGTTACCTGCTGAGAGAAAAGCCAACTAGTTCCAAACTCAGGCAAGAATTACACTGAATGGATTATTTAGGAGCCTCTGGGTTTCGTCATTAACACTACTCATTACCATTTACTATATTTTGGGAGCATAATCATAAGGATAACTGTTGGCACTTGAAGAAAATAAGTTGCCACTAAAGGAAGGCAAAGAAGTTCTGGCAATGAAATACTGCTGGTTTAGCTTTCATCTCTGTGCCCCCTTGCAAGTGGGGAAAAGAAGACAGGGGGTTGATTCAACTCATGCCCCTTTTGCATGAAAAGTTTATTCATAGTATTGCACTTGGCTATTTGTTTCCTCCAGGTGGAGAAGCATTTTGGCTGAATGAGCATTCACCCTCTTCCTTCTGCGGGTGATTGGTCCATTCCAACGTGACAGCAGGACACTCCTCCTGCTTTTCAGGTACTCACTTAAATTTTACCTTCCTCTGAGCCAGTTCTGAAGAACTGTGGGAAAGGACAGTCAGTGATTAAGGACTGAACTACAGCTGCCTCCAGTGCAGTGCAAAGGCTCTCAAGTCAGATAAGGAACATAGAAAGAAGAGCAAGGAATAAGATCTTTACAGCCCACAGATGACAATCTGCAAGCATCAGTGTCTGAGACAACACAGAGAACACTGCAGGTTTTTTTTTGTTTTGTTTTTTTTTTTTTGTTTTTTTTTTTTTTTGTTTTTTGTTGTTGTTGTTGTTTGCTTTTTTCCCACTTTTGCAATGTCATCACAATTTACAATGGGAACCCTGCATCACTGTCAGCAATAGCAAAGATGATGTCCTACAAAGTGAAGGAAAATACTCATAGTTTTGAATTAAAAATGTTGGCTCTCGCAGAATATCTGACTGGTCTGGGCTACTGTTTTCACAGAGCAAAGCTATTGATTATAAGTTTTGAATATTGATTATCAGGTGCTGGATCTGACTTCCGAATGAGCTTTTTGCTTTCTCTTTGATGGAAACTGCATGACAGTAACTTAGTTGCAGCTGAGTTGTGTAAGAGGTAACCCAAGAGTTATCCTGTGGCACAATGTGTTAATGAATTGTGGATTTGAGGATGAACTGTTATGAAATCATCTAGCAATCTAGTTTTCAGAATAAATACCCTTTCTTCCTGTATCTTGATTACAATGAGCTGTTCTATTTGTTTTTTTACTTACTTTTCTACTTATTATGAGGTTTTTGCTTTCTTCCTGTGTATCCTGTTTCTTTGTTGCAGCCCCTATAAAACCCTTCCTCACCTATCTTTCCTGCTTTTTTGTTTGTCAAAAAGATAATTTTTTCCTATTTCAAAAAAATTCAGGCTTTTCATTCAACCTTATCACATCTCTGTCAGTGTCATTCTATCTACCCTTGCCTGTGATTACTCCAGTCTCCTCTGAAGCCAGTCATGTTCATTTCCTTACATATCCATATTTTTATTTTCTCTTCTCGGATACAGAGAAATCTGGTCTATATATCTCTATTCTTTGTGACTTAGTCCCTATTTAAATATCTATTTCCGACGTGCACATTTCAGGGATCTAGCTCACAAGCCTTAAATAGAAGTTTATAGATGCATAGCATTCTTTATACTAGCATAAAAAAATAATGAAGTAGACTGGCCAGTCTTGCCAGTTCAAGCCTTTCGTTGTGCATTATATCAATTCCCCTCACTCTGTACTCAGTCTGTGTGCAGTCTCTGATGCTGAGCTCTTCAGGCAATACAATTCAAACTATTTGTTCAGCACCTTACACCAAACTCCGTGGAAGGCCAGCCTGGCCGATCAGCAGCATCAGCACTGCCTGCATGCCTCCAGCATTTGGAGCTTCTGTTCCTTTCCCCCCTATGCCAAATCCACCCGGTCTGTTTACAATGATTTAAATCAAAGTTGAATTTGGCCCAAATTTTAGTACAACATTCTTCCTAAAGTATTGCAGTGAAGTCAATAATCTTATTGTTTCCCCGCTGTGTCTTTATTTGCATGTTAATGGCAGATCATTGTTGTCTTTTCCAGTGTACTCCCCCAGAGACTCTATGCATGTTTTTATTGATTAGTTCCCCTTCATTTAACATTTAAATGGATATTTTCAAATCGGTGCAAAATTATAATAGTGTGTTTGCTCAAGGCATTTAACTGTGGTATTAGCAGTCATCCAAGTCTGCTGATTATGCATGCTCTGTACAAAAGAGTTTAAGGACTGCAGTACAGACCTGCAATTAGGTCTGAGTTACACAAGCAAAAGAATCCCAGGCCAAAAGCACCCATCTTCTCATTTACCTTTCTCAAATGTTAGTACAGGTGAAGTATGAAAGCAGGAAATACATGATAATGTAAGAAGAACATAAATCTGAATTTGTAGCCTTCAAAAAAGTTCCTAATTTTTTTCTCAGTTTATGTAACTATTATGTGCCAGTCTTGTCCATTATCTAAGTTATCTCTCTATGTTGTTGCAGAAACTTGAGTTTTACTAGGTGAGCATGTACATACTCCATGCAGTAATGAAATTTTTGTCTGTGTGAACATGCTTTGTAATGACTGGTTTCCAGCTTTAAGAATATGGACTACAATCTCACCAAATTACACAGAATTCATCTGGCCTCATCAATATCTAAGTAGAAGAAGCCTAAAGTAACAGTATGACAAATAAAACTTTATTTATCTGACTCTGATGAGGCTGGTAGAAACAATACTGTTTCCCTGTTGGTTTTAAGGCCTGAGGATGTGATCATCTCTGTTTAATTCCTTCTGAGTTAATCTCACTTCTAGCCAGTGCTTTTAAATGGTCTCAGGTTGGCATTGGGTGCCTGCTAGCAGTTCCCTGTTGACACTTATAACCTGTTGAAAACACAAGTGTCACAACAGACTGTTTCACAGCAGATAAACCCAGCTTTCTGGCTGAATTCAACTTCATTAATTAGAAACATAGAAAAATTTGGGTTGGAAAAGACCTTTAAGATTGCTGAGTCCAAACATGTCAGACATTACAGCACCCTGTGGTCTTTTTTGCTACATTTGCTTTCCTTTTCCTCTGCTAAGGTGAAATAAATATAACTGTTCTGCTCAACAGTTTCTTAGTTTTGCTCAGAAGGTTCTTTTAGATTGAGTACAGAGTTCTGCTTGGAAAGCATTGGGGCAGAAGGTGTTACTTCTGTCAATAATGTTCTATTGATGTGTTTCTTACCTCACAGTAAGTTTTGCCATTGCTGTTTAAGCAGGTTGTATATCTGAAACCTGAAGGTTATGAACAATCCTAAAATCATGACAGAGCAGGCAATTTGTTCACATGATGTGGAGGAGTTAAATGGCAAAGCTCTGAGTGACCTCTGGGTGGAATGGATGCACTGTGTTTGAGCCTACACAGCCTCTCAGGACACTTCAATGACTGACAGTCTTACTTTGGTGGCTCTAAGGGAAAGTATCCAGAATCCTTACTGAGCTGCACTGCTCAGGAACCCACAGCAGGAAGAAAGTGAGGGGTCCCAGCTGCTGCTTTGCAGAGCCTTGTGTCAGGGCATGAGGCAAATGCAAAGCCAGTGCTTGCTGTTGAAGGTTTCTGTGGTTCAAGAGGACACTTTGGATCCTGTTCCTTTATGCATTATAAAAGAGTTGCTAAAGATAGTTTAACACAAGTGGACTGTGTATGTAGCATAGCTAAAGCCTAGAAAACTGGGGCACTGAAGTCGTGCTCTAGCTGGTTACTGTGGCACAAAATCACAGGTTGCTCTCAGAATCTGAAATTACATAAGGATCAGATTGAGTTTTTGCCTTTAACTGTGCATTTCCTGGCTGCTGTCAGCTTAAAGCAAGCCCTAATGTTATTTTAATGTAGTTTGGTGTGTGGAATGCATCAAAGTAGGTTATATATTGATTGCTCAAACCTCAAAGCTCTGGAGGTAAATCTCTACTGAGAAGTGTCAGAACTTCAGTTAATACAGGAATTGATAGGCATAAAATGTCACTATTGTGCTTACTGCAGAGATAACATTTGTGTTGAAATTTTAATGCCCATAATGTTTAGCCTTTCTAGACTATGGCAAGCTAATCAAAGAAATTTCTCTGGTATATAAATCACTGCACACTACTGAAAATTGTAGACAAGATAAATCAAGATTTTTGATCAATTCAGTCTTCAATCATTCTTTCCAGCAGCACCGAAAATACAGTCCATGTTGTACTTACATTTTGATAGCAAGGAGATGTTTAACATTAAGGCTGGAGATTAATGGTGACAAGTTATATTGTGGAGAATGTGAAACAGTGTTTAGACTGAAATATTAATTTCTAGATTGATGTAGAACTCCATAATTGAGGACATAAATCAGTGCTAAAATCAACTGGATTATGTTTCATCTCAGTTTATACTCTTGGTCAACATGTTCAAAAACCAGTCCACAATTTTAAAATCTGGAAATTAATGTAGGAAGGTAAATCTGGTTTTGCACAATGCATTATATTCTCAAATGTTGGTAGCACTTACCACAGTAGAATCAAAGTTTTTTCTGCTCTTCATTTTCACAGTTTCTCTTCTTTTGAAGACTTGTGAAGTGTTTTATTAAAAGATCTGTAACTAATTAATAAAGGAGGTGGTTTGTTTGTAATTAACACCTTATTGCACTGTTCAGTCTCTTTTGCAGTTTGTGAGTTATCTGCATATGATTTTGACCTTCAACATTTGTTCCTTATATGGCAAGATTTATTTTAATACATTCAAGCCTATGGATTGTACTTACCTTGAAATCAGAGTTTATCAATGTCTGCTGTGTATTCTGTATTATTGGTCAACAAAGGCATGTGGTTTGGTTTCTTTTCCCCAGTTTCTGTGTTGAAAACCACAGAAAGCTTTTAAGCTGAAGCTATTCCTGTCAGGAACTTAGGTCCACAGTGGATAATGAAGTACAGAATAATCTTTAATAAATAAGTGATTTAATAATATATAAATAATATAATATTAAAGTTGAAGTCTTCATCAGTATGAATAATGGAGGTGTGTCCAGGATAGGAATCTTCAATGAGACCCAGAAAGGAAAAGTGCATTTTGTTAAAAAGAAGTTTTTACAAAGGGATTTGTCACACATTTGCCAGCAGAGGACTGTGTTGGTAAGCTGTTCCACATTTAGGGTCTTGTCTGTGGGAGGTATGTAGTGATCAGAATTACATTTCTCAAAAGGCAATTAATAATAATAATAATAATAATAATAATAATAATAAAGTAAATAACTCCTGGCATGAGCTGCAAAGTGGCCTGCTGGGAGTTGTAGTTCTGGCTGGCAAAGCCAGGATGGCTATATAGAGTGTTTTAGTAACTGTGATTGCTTTGGGTTATCCTGTGAAAGACTTTTGGCAGAGTAATCTCTATCTGAAGTAAATGGGACTAAAAATCATGCATTCAGACATAGCGAGTAATTCATTTCCCTTCATGTTACAGGTGGCTTTCCAAAACTGATGGAGTGAAATGGTCCTGAGTGGACAAGTGGGAAAATACATCATGGTTTTGGCATAATACATTTTGGACAGATTAGAAAATACTCTGCTAATTAGGGGAATTCCAGGCATGTACAGGAAGCATATTTCAGTAACCCACGATTATGCTGGGTTTCATGTAAAGCTATTTGCTTCGCTGCCAAAGTGTTTTATGGTGTGATGCCAACTGTAATATATTCAGAACACAAGCTAAAAAAAAACCCTCCAAAGCTTGATGCTTGATGAGTTCATAGGATGAGAATATAAAGACAAAGAACCCTGAAAACGTCAACATGAATAATTAGGGTTAATAGAGAGACTGTTTTGAATTGTGATTAAAACATAAGGAACTTTTGGGCATTACAGAGCTATCTAGAAACTCAGAACTTCTTAAAACAAAAGCACGTACTGTAGTATCTCTATTATCTAACTATTGCTCCTCACAGTTTTTATGAGCTGACTTACTTGTCTCTCCTTTGTGAAAGCAGCATGTTGCCATTCCATCATTATTTCCAGCCTCATTACCATAATCCTTTGAAAATACACTGAAATAAGTCACTGGCCAGTTAATGTTTTCAAGAGAATGCTTCATAGTTTATAGAGGTGGAGCAAATGACATCACAAGATACATTTTTAAGTGTACTATCTGCATTTTGGAGTATATAGCAGAGTTTTGCAAGAATCTGTAACTTTGTAGTTGAAGCAATATGTGGAGCATCCAGAGTATCCAAAGCTCTTACAGAGAAGTGACATTTTGAGAAATGGTTGTAGGGAAAATAAAGCAATAAACAACAAGCATTGTACCTGTGGCTCCCAGCAAAAGATCTGCTGTTTCTTAAAACTGCAGGTGATGGGTAAGGACTGGCCAGAGCCCATCAGTGCCTGAAGAGAATGTTCCCAGCAGGGTGCACCTGGGTGAAAGCAGCTTTTCTGAGTCATGTGTTGGGTGCTGCTCCAAAGGGTTCTGGGGAAATCGTGGCAGTTCACAAAACCCAAGAGGGAGGTGCAAAGAGGCAACAGAACTGTGGAAAAATCAGTGTATTGCCCTGTATTTTGGTTCTGGAGGCTAGGATAGAGGTGACTGCCAGGTCTGCATGTGTCAGGGCCTCATCTCCTGACCTTTCCCAGGGCTGGCTGAAATAGCCTCGGCCCTGGGATGGGAGCAATTCCCTGCACGAGTCAGCCAGCGCGGCACTCCAGGCGTATGCCAGAAATAGGAGTGCAACAGCATCTGCACTCCTGCTTTCCCCTGAGCCTGGCATAATGAGTGTGGCCAGGGAAGGAGGGTGTGGTGTCAGCCAGCTGCCGAATTAATTAATTGGGAGCTGGAAATACATAGATTGACTCAAGGGCTTCTTTGGGGTGTGCACTGGGGGATGAATTTGACACTGACCAGAGCCAAGGAGCCACAGGCTGAGCTGACAGCAGCTGGCGTGACCTTCTGAGATACCACTGAGGACTTGGCTCCCAAAATACTTTTAATAGGTTGCAAATTTTTGCCGTTGTTAATTGCTTTGTTTATAATCCAAATCTGCAGGGTTGTTTTGTTTTAATGAATCCATTGTTGAACAGCAGCTAAAACATTAGTCTGACGTTAGTTTTCATTGCCTCTGCCTGGGTTATGGTGTCAAAATATCAATATCTATTTCCTCTCTCCAGCCAAGGAGCAGCAGGATCTGTGAAGCACAGGACTGTACAGTAAAAGCAACCTTAGGTCAAAAAGACAGAAGAGGAATCTGAGCACTGTGTCTCCCTCTGGCCTCCCTTGTAAACTTTTTGTTTAGTCTTAGTGAAATCATTTGAGCTCTGTATAGCTCCTTTCCCCAACATGGGTGAAGACTGATCTCCATGACTACAAACCACAGAGATGTAATAAGGCATATTCTCCTTGTGCCAGACCCTCCAAGAGAAGGTGATATGTGAAACGAAAGAGATCATTTTTATTTTATTGTGTCATTCAGCACCCAGCATTGGGAAAATTCTACTGCTGCTGTTTAGCTCTCTGCAGAGGTTGAATGTCTGGCACAGGGATGAAACAAATTCCTAGATAGATGCATAATCTCTCCGAGATAGGGCTCACTGTAGCTAGAATGCGTGTTTGTTGTTTTAACCTGGAGTGCTGTGATGGTTCACCCACGCAGCTGAGGGCTGGAGTGGGCTCTTGTGCTGCATGAGCAGGGTCATTTGCACTGCAGTGTCCTCAAGGATGGTGAGCAGAGGAGGATGGATAGGAGGATGTGATCTGCTCATTCTGCTTCTGTGTACTAGGAATACGTGTTAAATGTGTGGTTGTGCATTGGAGGCAATACATTAGATGGGAGCACTGACTCTGCTGGAGTCGACTGCAAGGACAAGTAGGACCCTCCATCCACTGACTTTGCTCCTCCCTAAGGGATTAACAGAGGGGTGGGTGGGCGGAGAGACCAGGCCTTCAGCTCTGACCCTAAAGACAGATAATTTACATCATAAAGCTCCTAGGAATGCTCCAAAACTAGAAAGTCCCCAGTTTGTGCTGTCACCTTTTTCCTCTTGAATCTCCACCTCCTTGGATAAAGGCTGGGGAAGATGTCCATGTGCCAGCTCCTCAGCAGCTTCTGTGGGTCAGGTGTTGCACACCACGGATTGTAGCTGAAGCTGCTGTGCCAGGGTGGAACAGTGGCACTCTTGTCTGTAGCCACTGCAGTCTGCCAGTGGCAGAGGAGTCCTGTGGTCTGCTCAGACTGTGTCAAGTACCAGTGTGTGAGATTAATAATGTGTGCAGAATTCCCAACTATATATATAAAAAAAATCTCACCTTATCTAGGGTAATAAGGTGGGGGGAGGAAAAGAGGGGATGTGATAATCCAGATAAAGCCATAAGACAGACAATGCAAAGCCTTTATAAAGTAGTGTATTAGAACAAATCTAGTACCTCTGCTTAGAAAAAAATCCACTTCTTTTTAGAGAATAAGAGCAACACTGATTGGAACAGCGTGAATTGTGCCAAAGCTGACAAACATGGAAACTGCTTGATCCTTTTATTTGTTCCTGAACATTGACAATATTTCAGTTTCCATGGCAATGCTCTCTTCGGGATTAAACCCTTCTCATCACAGAAGGGTCATCTAAGGCGGGCTTGGGAGGAGAAGAGGAGAGGTGACTGATGGGGTTCCTGAGGCCAAATTCTCCCATGAGCCACAACAAGGCTGTGGGTTGGCCCAAAGCTGGAGAGGACCTGGCAGCCAGGTCTATGATCTGCCCGATGACAGAGCCTGTCTTTGAGTGGGTGGAGGTGGGTGAGGGGCTCAGGCAGCTGTTGCTACAGTTCCAGCCACTGACTCTGAACATCTGGGCAGCTGCCAGGAGCATGTGTGCACTGCTGGGCCTCTCGAGTCTGAAGCTGTAGCACTTCACTTCTTAGAACATCGTGCGTGTTTGTGTACCTGCAATAGCCATTTTTAATTCAATTATAATCCTGGCATGCTCCTCAGCCCACAGATAAAAAGGGATTTTGAATCCAAGATGGGGTTTGCCACGATGTTGCAATAATTGTTCTTTTCGGTGCATCATTTCTATAAGGCTCTGTCAATCAAAGAGTTCAATGTCTTCATTATTCTGTAGGTGCATGTCATGCTTGAGGGGAACACCAGCAGGCTCAGTGTTGGGACTTGCCCCGAAACAGCAACAGAGGTAGCTTCCCCGAGAATCAACACGAGCTTATCTGTACTACAGGTCCTTTCTGGAACGTCAAAGCAACATCTTAAGTTCAGAAGCCCTTAATGAACACACCAGACCAAATTCTGCTTTCAGAATATGCACGTGCGGCTCCTATTGAAGTAAATGGGCGCTCTGCCTGCATCTGAGATAAGGATCTGGCTCGTAGCAAGGCTTAAAGGGGTATACGCTGGGGTTTAATGGACTGTCACCTACAACACAACTTATTTTTAAGCTATTTTCAGTTATTTCTAGTGTTGCAATAGGTAAACTTACCCTTGTTTTGCCGCTACATCTTCTTCATACTGGTTTAATAAGGTATAGAAATGGAAATAAAGCAATCCAACCAGATAGTTTATTGTGGTTTCTTTAAGGCAATGTCAGGATATTTTACAAGCTTGCAAAATTACATTTATTACACTCCAATCATCTGGCAGACCATAAACACTCTGGAATATTTTAGTTGGAGGAATGGCAATTTTTTAAAAAACCTAGGTAGGGAATATGAGTTTGTTTGAAGAATGAGTGAATTTACCTAACATCTTTTCATTTTCCTTTAATTTGGCCTGTTTGGCCCTTAAAAGCTGTGCCTCTGACATCTGTTTTTTCTTTGCTGACACCATTCAGGCAAGTAATCAAGGAAAAGTCTGCCATTGCTTTTGCTCCACTACAATGTGTGTGTGTTTGTGTGTGTGTGTGTGGAAATTTCAAACCTTGTCCAAGGAAGGAAGTGGTGAGATGTAAGAAAGAAATGACGAAACAGGATTAACAAGGTAACAAAATAAATTCTAAAGGTAATACATAAAAATGATGGTAGCTAATACAAGAAAAAATGTGACAAAATATAAATGTCATAATAAAGAAATATACATAAAGAAGTGGTATTAAATTCAGAGGTGTGATTCCATTTCCTTTCACAAGACCTAAACACAGGACTTTTTGGGACACTATACCTGTGAGGAAAGTGTGACACAGGTGAAAATTGGGTGTGGAGCCCAGCCACTGGTCCTATGATGCTGCATTCATCCCTTAATATTTTTACTTCAGTGGATGCTAACCTTTCTCATACAGCAGAGGATTGGTAATTCTGGCCCAGGATTAATGTACCAGGCTCCTGGGCAGTACTGAAATGTGCAATTCATAGGCAAATGTACTTACAAATGTGAACAGTCTTATTAGCTGAAATGATGGAGAAAACTAGAGATAATGCAGACTTTCCTATACTTATATTTGGAGCAGCGTGTGATACAAGTAAATAACAAATGAGCTCTCCCCTGAAAGGGAACTCACAGTGGGAATATCAAGACTTCTTGAACTTTTCCTTAAATTCAGTTTAAGACTTTAATATGAATAAGACCAGGTTTAATGCCACTGTCAGTCTATGAGTGTGCCAGATGTGGACTGGGTATTTCTTCAAGACTTAAAGATAAATTGTGGCTTTCTGTATAGAGAGTGTCAGTTCTATGTGATATCTATGAGATATCTATATGACACAGAAAAAAGAGAAAATCTCAAAAAGACATATGCATTTATTATTTATAAATACATTCTCCCTAGTACATTGACTTTTTAGAAGCACTGTTTCTCTCAGTAAATTTATAAATCCTTGTCTACTGCAACAAGACAGCGTATGTGTAAAACCTGTAGGGTGGATCAAGAGGGAGGCATTTCAGTTCTTGTTGTCTGGGTATGTTTCAAGAATACAACTCAACAATATTCCAGAAAAGACTGTGCCAGTAACAAATAATTGGGCTAATGAGGAGCCAGTGATAAGAAAGAAGTTGTTCCATCAACAGCAGGATTTATAAGGTCTAATTAATTTTTTATCTTGTATAATGAACAGTCCCATCTCTCAGTTCATTCAAGCAAAACTGAAACTTTTTCTTCAATGGAGCACTTAAAATACCTCCTTTTTTTTGGCTTTTCCACTAGTATAACTGTGCTGAATTCTTTCAAAAAGTGAGAGCCAAAGATTCATTCAAGTACCTGTCCTCAGGGTAATTGCCCATTTTCATTAAGGCATTCATGAACTTTGCATCGTTGAAGTTCTGCTCCTCTTTCAGAAAAGACTGACATTTTCCAGCAGCTTTAGTGGTCCTGAGGAACTGGATAAACATTGTTTCTTTCATATAATAAAGCACAGGAAAAGAAAAACAAAAACTCAAACCACAGGTACACAAATTTTTGAGTTGAAAAAAAAAAGTGAGGGAAAAAGCTTTAAGAAATGGCAGGAGAAGGAAGGATGCACCATATGCTGTGCTTACAACTTCAAATTCCTCAAGGGAAACAAGCATATCCACAAAAGTGCTGAGTAATAATATCAATGAATACCCTAAAGTAACAGCTGGATGTTATACGTGTTGGAGTCTATATATCAGAGTTTTCAGGAGATGAGCTTGTGCAGCCAAATTCAAAGCACCCCAAATCATGTGCTATTTTGGTAACTTTGCTATTATCAAACACACCCCATGCCTATTTAGAGATCAGAGAGAGACTGGTGAGCTGTGATTGCAAAAGCTATGGGTGGTAGGTCTCTTATTTTTCACTCCAAGGAAGAGGCATTTGTTTGCAAACTTTTGTGGAATTAATATTTACAGACGTAAGCATACTCACGTTCTCAGAAATGTAATTGTAGCAAGTGAAAGTCTGTTTCAAAATATTCATAGCATAATTTAAATACACTGAAAAGCTGGTAAGTGAAACACAGTGCAAATAAAGGACCTGATCAGAGCAGCTTTACTCACAAAAATATAATATGGTTGATTTAGAAATATGATTATCATTAACAAAATTCAACAAAACAGAGTTATACAATGACCCTAACATACAATCAAAGCTTAAAAGCTCAGACTGTGTTAAAGATTAGAAAATGTGAGCAAAGGAAGAGTTTTGCAAGGCATTTGCATATTCCAGTTAGAGACATGAAAAAGAAAAAAGAACAACATTGTGGGAAAAATTCCTCATGATCCAATCTTACTGTCTTGTCCATGGCTATGAAAGATTTTTGAGAGGGATATGGGAAGTTTTGTCCAACTGATTTTTCTGCTAATATGTCAAATACAACCAGGGCAAGTTATTCCAAAGACCCTGAGTCCTAAGTCAAATGCTGTTACCTGCTTGACAGCTTAATAGTCCCAAGCCTGGGACTTCTGCCAAGAGAACACGGGAGTGAAGTGGGGACAGAGATATTTGTTATTCATCTGTGCAGAAACTATTTCCATCAGAACTACACAAACTGAAAGTAAAATTGAAAGAAAAGGAAGAATCAGAGAGATAGAAAGGCTAGATGAAACAGTTAAGGAGATTTTAAGAATGATTGTGCTGAGTATAGCAATTCTGGTTTTCTAGTTCCTCAAGGTCTGTGATGCCTGAAAAGACTGGGGAATATGCATATGTTTTTTGCCTTTGTAAAAAACCCTCCCTAAAGGTGGCATCAGCCTGGTCCATGCACTCCTGATTATAGCTGGGTAAATTGCAGCTCTAGGGTGCACCATTCAGGGGCCACAGGAGTTGCTCCCCACCACTTTCTGCTGAGGTTTACCACTTCCAGTTCATAAACTTTCTTTCCGGGATATCCTTGCCTCTGCTCTGTTCGTGGGAAGCTCACCCAGGGAGACCTTGGAAATTTCAGCAGCAATATAAAATAACCATGTGGGAAGGCAAGCTTGAAGCTTGAATATAATGCCAAGGAATTATCAAAGAAGGATAGTTTTGACTCCAAGAATACATAACAGCCCAAGTTTGGAGGTTAAAAGCAGCAGGGAAAAACACAAATGTTCACCCAGGCTTTTTTAATAGATCTGGAGCAGGGAGCAAGGCTGTTTTCTTATCTACTATGTTTTTTTCCTGCTGTCTCATTCTAGTTAATTGGGTAACTCTTGTTTCTTTGAAAGCACTTTGATTTGCCATATGAACACTGGAAGTATAATAAAATCAGGCTGTTTAAGAGTGTGTCTGGAAATGGTGATAAACAGTCCGTTCTCTGCAGTTTGTTACATCCATGGATCGTGGTGAGCTCTCAGCCACTGCTGGAGGCCAGCTGAATGCAGTGGGGTTATGGAGGTGTTGATTATTCATTTCTTTTCTTGTGACATTCTCAAAGTTTATTAAGCTAAGGCATTGTGGAACATGCAATCAATAAATAGAGAAATGCAGTCACGTGCCAGAAAGGACTGGTCTTTCTCCTTGCATCAGCTTCAGGTGCCCTCCCAGTACAGGCAGCCTGAAGTGGGAAAGCAGAGAGGGGGAATCTGTGATCTGAAGAGTTTTGCTGTGCTCAAGACAACAAACAGAGCAACATTTGCTGATAAATCTGTAAGAAAAGTGAGAAAAGGAAACCAGTGACTGGAAATTCACGTGTGCTGAGCTGTAACCTTGTGTAAGTGGTGGGAGGAGAGAAGGAGCAATGCAGGTAAAGGGCATTGAGATCTTGTTTTATATCACACCTGTGTTTGGACAGTGCGATGTGTCCTACGATCTGCCCCAGTACTGTATAGTTTAGGGATGCAATGGCAGTGAAAGCAGAAATAATAGCTGTTAATGGTGCTAAAAATGTCAAAAAGATATGGACAAGGCATTTTGAGGATGTATGTCTCTTCAAGTCTGCTTCCAATTTTTCCAGTCCTAGATTTAACCCTTTGTACATCAGACCTTGGTAGAGCACAGGGGTTGTTCTTTACCCTAATATTATCCATAAAGTTTGAAAAAACCCAAAAAAATCCAAACCATGAAAAAACAGCAAGGCATTTTACAAGGAGTAGCACTAAAGTGGCTTCAGGGTCTGTCAGCCCCCAGAGCTGTGAGGCTGGCAAGGCTGGGCCATATGTTTTTCACCAGGCTGTAAGAACTAGTGTTGGAGAAACTATCTGGGGCAGAATAGGGGTAATGCCCCTGGCGAGGGTGTCGAAGCAGCACAAGCCTGTGGGGATTCACTTTTGGTGACACGTAGCCCAGTCGCAGGGTAAAATTTTTGGGTGCTGCACGTCTAACACTGGGCAGGGCTCTTTAAAAATCCCAGACTTGGCGTCTAAAGTAACAAACAGTTCATTCGCATTTTGCTGTTTAGAGGAAAAGTGCAGAGTGGACCTGGTTATTTGATACTAATTATTTAGCAGGTATAAAAGCGTATTCAAGTCCCTAATCTCCTTTCTGAGCAGGCAGGCATGCTCATGTTCAAATAGTTGCATAACTTGCCCTTCTCCAGTTGACAAACCCTTCTGACTTTGTTTTCAGCTCTGATCCAACCCCACTCCCGGACAGGCTGTGTGCATTGCTGGCCCCCAGTCGTTCTTGCTGTCAACCTCGTCCTCTTGCTTTGCTCCTCCCACGGTTTGCTGCCTGCTTTGCGTGTGTGTTTAGAGCACCAGCTGTTGAGGAAAGGGCTGTTCCAGCATTTATACTGTGCCTGGCATTTTGGGTGGCTGGATTGGTGATCAGGACTTTTGGGGAAGTGAAAGAAAAGAATTAAGGACTAAGCTTGGTGCTGACTCGAGAAATTCACAGAGATCCCTCTCTGCCTCTTTGTCTATCTCACACATCTTATCTGTGTACATCTATAGCTCTACATGTCTATACACCTGTTTGTGTGTGTATCTGTCTGAATAGCCAGGATATGGCACCTGAAGGATGTAGCAGAGAACCTGAATGCCGTGAGATGAACACATCTTGCTGTTGATATGAATTGTGAGATTTCTCATTGCAGATATTTTCCTTGACTCTTCGCATCTTCCATTTGATGGAAACTGACTGAAATCAGTGGGATCACAGAGGATTCAGATCAAAATAAAACCTGGACTGAGCCTGAAACTGGGAATTTTTGCTGAATTAGGCATAAATTAGATGTTATCTCTCAGCCAGTTATGGTGATACTGAAAGCAGAGACTTTGAAATATTTACAGTGTGTGAGAGTATCTAATCTTCTTTCACATAATTTAAAAAGCAGCAGAGTTGTGGTTTCAAGTTGTAGATAGAACAGACACTGTATTTATCTGTGTACCAAGGAGGTCAAAGAAATAAAGCAATCTTCTTTCAGCTCCCTGCATTATTATCACAAACAATAGCCTGCTGGCACAAACCAAGTTTTAATTGATTGTTGTTATTGATTTTACAAGAAACAAAGCAGAAGAAATACAACTTGATTTTTGTAAGGCAGGGTGACCGGAAAAATACAAAGGAGAAAAAGAGATTATAAAAACCTTACATATTTTGTCCAGTCCTGTGAGTTTTCAGCTGACCACTCCGTAGAAGCCCACTCCATTAATTCTCTCTTTATGTGTTTTGACCATATTGATTTTATTTTTATATAATCTCCACCTGAAAGTTTTATTCAGGTTGTTTGTTTCGTGCTGTCACTGTGCAGATCAGTCTTGTTCCTTGTGGCCAGTAATTTAAACACATCTCTTCCTCTTCTCTCTTTCCACCGTTCTCAAACCCACATAAAAGTTTTAGGTCGGTTGTTATCATGACTCTCTCCTTTCTGCTGAACAAAATTTTCTGGAGCATTTTCTGGTCAGGCTGGAGCCTGGGTATGGGATTTATTTCTGCACCCACTGCTCCACCAGTGCCTGGTTGGGAACAGAGGTCTTGGGCTGAGAATAATCATGGACTGCCTGAATAATCACAGTAACCCAGTTACATAGTGGAGGTAGTCTGGCTGGTGTTCAGAGGGGAGGACATTAGCTACAGTCAGACCTTCTCCAGTTTGGGAAGGGAGGAGGTGGTGAACTGCATGGGATGCTGCTCAGACTCACACTTTTCCCAAACTTTTCCCAAGCTACCCTTGGGCACAGATTTGAAGGCAAAATGGGTTAAGAGAGAAGATTTTGTTGGTGGTGAACAAAACAAAGCTTTTGCAAATGCTGAGCTAAAAGAAGAACTTCCTCACTGTTCAGTCTTCCAAGTTAATTTTATGGATTTTGGGGTAGGTGTGCATCAAGAGGAAGATGTTGATGGGAATAGTAGTTTTTGGTACTTTTAGAAGAGGAGCCAGATTCCTTGAATTTTAGGTACTCTAAATATATAGATGGAATTAATTAAGTCAGATGGATAATGTCATTTGGCAAAGTTTTAAAATGATTAACAACACCAAAAATGTTATCATGGATTTTACAGTGATCATTATTAACCTAATTAATACTATTATTAATAGCATTAACGCTATTAACAGCTTCCCCAGTATGTGTCCTCAGGGACTGTGTAAAGTGCCTTCCAAATGCAGAACATGAAGAATATTACAGCCACGAAGATCTGCATATTGGTGTGTAAGGCTCTCCCTTTCCTTTCTCCCTTCTTACAAGTAATTCTTATTTTATTGTGACTTGGAATATTTATGCAAAAGCAGTAAAAAAACTAGAGTCTCATTTAAATTTACATTCTGACGTTTATTTCTTTACTTACATTTGCAAGATTTTTGTCTTGACAGCAATGACTTAAAGCTTCCTGCCTTCCAAAAATAATAATTGAAATAGTATGACTTTAGGAACTGGGCTTTGAAGGAAAACATTACATTTCCTTTTGAAGGAAAACATTACATTTTTAGACACTCTGCTTTAAACTAAATGTATAATTATTTACAAGTTCTTTGTTTTAAGGTAATGAAGAATGAAGAATGATAAATTATTATCCATATCCTGTTTTAAGGTAATGAAGAATGAAGAATGATAAATTATTATCCATATCCCGAAAAGAAACGTCCTGTTGCACTGCTTTACTCAGAGAAAGCACTGGCATTGCTGGCAAGCTTGGCAACAACAGTGTTTCCAGGAAGATATATAAGGGGGAAAAAAAAAAAGTTTCTTTTTCTTTTGCAACACCCACCCAGCTTTCCCACCAAGTGATCTGTTGTTAATGTGCAGGAAATCCCAATGAATGCACATCATTTGGTGAAAGAATGACAGCAGACACCACAGCTATCCTCAGCAAGCATCCACCTGCTCCTGTGGTGTCTTTTTAAAGCAAGTTCAGCTTACCTCTTCTCCTCTTAGTTTTCCTTTGCTTAATTGCAGGTGATGATTCCAAAGAAGCCTTCACCTGTTTGAGTGTGCTTTCATCTTTCTAGACAAAGCAGGCTTGGGCTTGGTGCTTGATCTGTGGCATAGTTAGGGCCTTTGGTATTAAAGGCGTTGGGATCACCCTGAGGCTTTTAAGGTTTTAGGGTTAAATTGATGAGCGTGTATAAAATGTAAGCTTTGTTGTTTGGCAGAGTTTTTCAGCATTTGTTATTCTTTTTTCATTAAGAAACCATGGCACTATAGTGCATTCCTCAACTGCCTCTTATTTATTAAAGAACACTGTCCAATGTAGACCTCTTCAACTTAAATACAACCTGTGATTCATTGTATTGCCTTTAATCCTCACCAGCTATCCAACTTAGCTGAGATGTCCAGGAATGCTTCCACACCCGATCAGGGTACCTGTTTCTCTCCCTGTCTCATTTGTGCTGTGCCTACTGGATAGTAAGTACCTGCTGGATGGTAAATACTCAGTACTGTAGAGCCAGGACATACATCAGCCTCTGCCCACAGAGCTTGCACTTGGACTCCTATTCTGCCTTCTTGGTTATGGATACCAGCATTTAGGAATTCAGAGCTGCCCCATGAAAAATCCATAGCAGAAACCAAACAGTTCTCAAATACTCTTTTCTTTTCTTTTTTTCTTCTATTTATCTTTTTAAATTTATTTTGTTACTTGTCCTCTTATTTTAATGTAGGAAATTAATTGCCCAAAGGCCCAGTGGAAGATAATGCCCTGACCCTGACTGCTGGTGAAGAGCTTTAACGAGCGCTGCTAAAGGTGAAGGCTGTCACTTCCAGAAAAATGATCTGCCTGAGTTTCTGGCTGAGATCCCAGCACCTTGGCTGCATCTGCTGAGACATGGTTCCCCCACCCCAACAAGTCCTGGTGGCAGGACTGGCCCATTGAAGGAAATTGCTGTCCTCTGGAAGAGGGAACAAGTAGTGGCTTTATTGGAAATAATTTCAGCACAATTTGCAAAGTTGTAACTGAGATGAAAAGCTGGATAAAATGGTGTTTTCTCACTTTGTTTTTTTTTCTCTCCTTTCTCATCCCTTTGTATATGTTGGGGAATGTAGTGATTTTCTTAGGTGAGGTTTGAGATAAAGTTTCCTCTGGCAATTCCCAAAAGTTTTGGATGAGATTCTGGCCATCAAGGTGCTACTTCGTGGCACTGCTTGTTTCTAGATGTGGTCACTAGGGTAGAGCTCCTCTCTGTGCCAACTTCAGAACTGTTTCTTACTAGGTCAGATTTGGAATTACATTTTTTTTGTATTAGAGGATGATATGTATTCATATTATGCCATTGTCTTCTGAAACAATGTTCTCCTTCTAAAGGCTATAGATTTGTAAATCCTGATTAATCTGTTAATTTTTACTTTGCCAAGTGAAGTTTTTTGGGCTTCCTAACTGATCCCTTAAATTGCTTTTATAGGCCTGCTCTCCAGTTTTCTGTGTGTGGACTCTAGAAGTGTTTTCAGCATTTCAGCAGTGGTCTTTCTCAGTGCCCTCTTACCTACCACATGAAAGAGGAAGGTCAAGAGATTGTCTGTCCACATTTTATTTCAGAGTTAATATTTTCTAGGATATAGTCCTTTACCCTTTGTATACACATAAGCAATTAGATGGAGTGTCAGTATATGACTTTGACTGACCAGCTGGCACCCAGAAGGGCGCAGCTGATGGAAGTCAGTAGGTTTCATTTATCAGACCTCCACTGACTAAGCTGAGGCACAAAGTTTACAGGTAGCCACAAACATACAGGTATCTGAATTTGGAGTTGAGTCCCTCTGATTAGTATGAAAAGGTATGTTTGGCAAAACTGTTGACTATAAATATATATAAAATTAGTAAATTCTTTATGACGCAAAAGGTGCACTTTTAAATAACTGTAAACTTCCTAGTCAGGACTGGTAGCTGCAAATCTATGAACAACCTGAAAAGTTCCATGTTTCCCTGACCTTCCTTGACAAAATGACCTGGAGTCAAGTTCTCCTCACCTAAACTTACACCCTTCAACTGACTTCAAAGGAGATAAATGAGTCACTCAGCAGGACAGAACACAGGCTTGTTATTCCTGTAACACTTTCTATATGCCATTAATACTCTTTTTCTTATCTAACTCTACTAATAGTCACCTAAGTTTTAAGTGGTTATATACAGTTGGATCATTATTACTTTTTGCATTTAAAATTTGGAAGGGTATTTTTCCCTTCTGTTTATATTTACATTTTCAGATACTACACACACAGCCTAATCATATCACTTTGAAAGTGATATAGAAAGTTGTGCTCTCTTACTCAATCAGATCTAATCAGTTTGGATGGATTCCAAATACTAAGCATTAATCTCACTTAAACCAAACCCCTGATAGTTCATCTAGCCTGAGTATTCATGTCAAAGACATAAAACAATCTCCTTTAATGCCCACAGTACTTTTTAAATTGAGCTTTCACCATCTGTTAATAAAACTTGCTTTGTACTGCTGGTTGTGTTCTGTGGAATGTGTCAAGGGTGAGTTTCTCTTTCCCTCCAATTCTTAAAAACCTTCTTTTTTTTTTTTTTTTTTCCAAAAGTATATGAAAATTATGCAATATAGTAACAAGGAATTAGTCACACCTTGGCAGAATCTCCATTACCTTGGCTCACATCAAAGGGAAGGAGAAAAGTGTGGTCCTTACAAGCTTAGAGCATTCCTTTGCCTTGGAGTCCCACTCTGTGATGACAACTAAATTGGACACTGATGCTTACTTATTTTTCAACACGTGGGTGTAAAACACATTGACCTTGCAGTTGACTCCTTTAGAGCACCTTTCATCATGGGCCCAAGCTCACAGCATGATGCAGAGCTCTCTCTTGACTTTCAGGACTCCCTGGAGAGGATTATCCAGAGGCAGAGCTGCCTAGCTGAAGTCCCCCTTTGATGCCCTCTGTATTTCAGCATCTCACATTATTAATCCTGGGAATGGTACCACAGCGCTTCCCTGTCAAACTGTTACAGCGATCACGCTCAGAATAAATGATGCCTTCAGATGACATTTTGCATGATTCAGCACTTTAAGGTCATCATTTACAACAAAAGGGGAGTGAACTACAAATTAGAAAGGGCAGGAGGAAGAATCGGTGTTTCTCTGGGGCATACTTCTCAGAGTACACCACTGGCTTTACTGGCTGCTGCTGCTTTCAGGAGACAGCTCGGTGTGTTTGATTCCAGCTTTGCCTGGGAAAGCAGGTGAGGTGTATGCATTAGATGGTTTTAGAAGTCATGGCTAGACTTGTTTTCTATGATTCTCATAAAAGTAAGTGAAAAAGAGAAGGGTTTTTTGTTGATTTGAGAAAAAAGGGGATGGATTTGAAGGATGGATCAAATTTCGCTTTTGATGACTAAGAGACTTGATTGTCAGCATACTGGAGTGATGACATGAGGGTCTAAGCAATGAATAGGCATCCAGGTTCATGTTTATTCTCATCAAGAAAAAGACATTGGGGTATTTTGGTAGAGTTTTGCATCTAGGGAAGTAGTTAACAGACCTTCTGATTGCCCCAAGTCAGACAGTACTTCAGTGCAGTCTCAGAGGTTTTGATGGTTACAGGACAAATACAGGAAAAGTGTGAGGTGTCAAAAGACTGCTACACTCAGCTCTTCACTGGTGTCAAGCCTTCCTTTCCCAGAAACCTGCTTCCCTTGGATGTGCAGAAGTGGTCCCATAGCATCTCACCTCGATGCGAATGCCAGTCTGAAGGCCTCAGTCATCCTCCAAAGGATAGGCAGTAAATGCTGTTCCTTTGTTACTGTAGT
Organism: Anabacerthia variegaticeps; assembly: GCA_035583185.1. Lineage (NCBI taxonomy): Eukaryota > Metazoa > Chordata > Aves > Passeriformes > Furnariidae > Anabacerthia > Anabacerthia variegaticeps. The sequence continues at coordinate 7,842,218 of JAWWEW010000078.1, read as the reverse complement.
ACTTCATTTGTTATTTGAGTAATGCTGCAAAACCTCCAGGAAAGCACTATGGCCTATAGCCCTGCAGGCTGTGCAAATCTGTGCTGTCTTCATGTTCACACTGGGACACCCATCCCTGAGATTTCCTTTCAAGGCAGACTAATTTCTACTTTAAAAGTGGGTAGAGCCACCTGCATTTGCACCTCCACCCCTCATCTCACAAGTCTCTGCTGGGAAGCTGCTTTAAAGTAATGATGGTAGAATTTAACAGATGATAGTTATGATAGTGATGGTGATTTTATAAGCTTCAAAATGTAACTTCAACATGGATTTCACTTAGCAGATGTGTTAAATAACAAAATACACTCTGGAATTCAATTTGTATTTGATTGCACAATAGCTAATTTCTTCAGCTACTTTTTCAGCTTCCTCTTAAAACTTTTGTTTTTGCTTGTAAGTTTTTTGTTTGGATATAATGAGGCTTTGTGTCTCTTGATTCCTTATCTCATGTGGGTGGTAGAAAAATTGCTCTACTGCTGCAATATTTGTGGTTGTGTGGGGCAGGTGGTTTCATGCAGAGCTCAGTAGAATATCTAGTAAAAAATATAGTAAATAAAAAAAGACTGGTAAGCTTCTTTCCCTGAGATTTCTTTATACACCTGGAACCTCTGCTGCAAACCCCAAGGGACCAGCAGAATATGGTTTCAGGGATGGAGTGGCCCTTTGCCAATCTTTGCAGCTTCCAGAGACCTGGAGCTGATTTGGACTTTTGTTGTGCATTGCAGGCCAGCATGTCCTGGAATTCCAGCTGCCTCCTGCAATGCCCAGGGGTCCCACTCCTTCTCTCTCCTTCTGGGCTCCAGGTACCATTTTCTTCCACTCCTCCCAAGACTCATGCATGGAACAGTTCAAGACTAGCACTTTAGGAATTGTGTTCAAACGTGTGATAGGTGCAAGTCTACAGAACCTGATACACTCCCCAGAAATGTCACTGTGCAGCTCCTTGCATGATGAGCATGCTGAGCTCTTCTTCCAGGATCAGAGGTGGAACCTGGACATTTGTCAGCTGGAAAAAAGTTCAATCTCTCTAGATATTCCACTGGGTATTGTTCACAACTCTCTGGGGAACAGACCATGTATAATATGTTCAAATTAGGTGATTAATGTTGCCTCTGAAGGATACTAGGAATTTAATTCAGATTTATTGTAGTAAACTTCTCAGGGAAGATTTCATGTGCTTTTTGGTGATGGCAAACTCCAGGACTCAGCCATTCGGATGTTCACGTCAAAGAATTTGCAGGGTTTGAAATTCACCTTTAATGGACTTTAAGTTTCTCTGGAGCTTTGTGTTAAAACTTTCTTGGCCTACTCTGACATCCCACATCCCATCCAAAGCAGATGCTGCTGTGCCATCTCATCTGTGCATGTTAAAGCAAGGATTTCTGAACATTTATCTTCCCTGAGCTTATGGGGATCTCTCCCTTGAGCCAGAGGCCCATGCACAGCTAGGCTGCCTTCCTTGGCCAAATGTAGGAAGGAGTAGGCAATGAAGCTCCAAAAGTCCTGCTTGGCACAGAGGGAGCTGACTGATTCCTGTAACAGCACAGCCTCTTTCTTCCTTGACCACCCGTGTCTGCTGGCACTGCATCCAGCAGGCAGATCTGGTACCACTGCTCCTGTCCCAGTGTTCAAGCCCCACACCTAGGTGGGATGAGGAGGTTTTCTTCAAATCATATGACAAGTCCTACTTCAGCTTGTGTTGGTACAGCACGGAGCCTCTCCATGGGAGCAGGACATCAGCACCAATTTACTCCCCTTACCTTTTGTTGCAGGACCAAAAATCAGGACATCTGGTATGCAAGGTCAAAGAGCAGGAGGGCAGACCACAGCAAGGAATCCAGGCCTGGTTGTGGCAGAGCACAAGGCAGGAACCCTCCTGGTGAGCGGGATGCTCAGTGCCTGAGATCTGACAAGTCTAGGAGCACTTCCCTTGATACTGGGTCTTGGGTCTGAAATAAGGAGACAATTTGTGTCAAGACTCTCCCATAGAGAGTCATATATGCACTAAGACATGTAACATTTGCTAGAACTATTTAAATCCTTACCTTTATGAATGTATATATAAACCTTTATATAGTTTTTTTTCAATTTTATACTTGATGTGTACTGAATTTATTTATTTAAATCATGATCTTTTTTAAACCAGTCAGCTGATATTTCTCAGGCAACAAGGCAAGGGTAGGACAGTGCAAACTTGCGGGGTACAACATCAAGCTGACAGAGAGGTAAAATTTCTGCTTCTGGACTTCAGAAGGTCAAAATCAGTGTGGGAACTTTTCCCAGTGGTGGCAGCTGCAAATGTCAGGGAGAATTGTTTTTCCAGCAGATTCCCAGGACAGTTTTTCACAGTCAGAACCATTAATTTCTTGTGTACTGTTAGAAAACTGTAATAAAAGAAACCTGGGTATCAGTTTGAGTCAATTTTGGGGATGAAGACAGTTATATAAGCAAGGCACTGCAGGGAAAACTTTCATTTCAGTTATATTTGGTGTGTTAATAGAAAGAACACCCAAAGCTGGCACTGACCAAACACATACTTATTGAAAAGTAGGAGACTGGAAATTTGAAATGTCCGTGTGACATTTGTGATAAGACCGTGGTCCTAAATATGACTATTAATAACATAAACATTTGTCTATGACAATGTAAAATTTAATTTGCTGTAAACCATGTAGTCCAGGTGTATAATAACACAGCACACCTCACACAAGCTTGTATCCATTTGACAAACTGTTTAAGCAGCTGATGCTTATGTATTTATGTATCTTGGAGATGCCCATGGATGGTCTATCCCGGAGACTTGACTGGAGAGTTTTGAATTGTTTCAGATGTTTTTAAATGAAAAAACAGTGAAAATGTCCACAAAATGTTGTTGATAACTTGAAATCTTAAAAGAAACCTGACAGATTTATACACAAGAGCCAGACTGAGATGTTTCAGTACCAATTAGTCTCCACTCTGTTGATGTGCCTGGGTACTCCTGCTCCCCATCACCGCCCATCCCACCCAACAGAGATCTGCAACATCAGCACCTACATAGTGGTTGGTGACACGATACAGAATAGAAAGCTTAAGGTAGCACCAGGGACTTTTTTTCCCCCCATATTTTGTTTCAGAGACACCTTAACTGGTATTTTCTCTGCTGACCTGTCAGAGCACCTCAGGAGTGCAGATGTGTGCTTATCTGAGCAATAACCCAGCCAGCTGCCTTCAAAGGGAAGGGTGGGTAAGCACCTATCTCTGCAAGAGTAAGGGGTGGAGAAAAAGCACAGTCACAAAGATGGCTTATTTTGTAATGAGTAGCACCTTTTTTTTTTTCCTTTTTTTTTTTTTTTTTTCCTGTTAAAAAGGCCAAAAGCTGGGAGTGTGATTCTCTTGTTATTTTACTGGGGAAATAAATTGTTGATAGAAGTAAGTGGCAAAAGACAGCACTGGTAAAGCACCCACCTCCTTTTTTCACTAGTAGTTTCCCTCTTTAACGTTTTATACTTACGGTGGAGCAACTTGGACAAGTCGAATTGCCACAAATTTTCTTCAGGGCATTGCAGACTAAGTGGAAGGAGTTGTTGGCTTCTGTTTATAAGCTCTCAGGTACCCTTGGAGTAGGAGCTTTCCATGTCTCTTCAAGAAGACTCGGCAGGTGACCCTGCGATAGCTCATGCAAATACTTGGCAAATCACACAAATCCTTCTCTGGATTCCCCAGGGAGGGTAATAATCTCTTACAGAAACCCATCACCTTCAATATCCACACAGGTACTTCACGGCCTCTCCAGATAGTTTAACAAGACATGGTTGATATATATCTGAATGCTGCCTGGACGTCTAAAAGCTACATAATAACTATATAAGAATAGACCAATCCTAAATTTCCAAAGAGAAATTTTTCAATCTTAGCACTCATACAATCTGCATTAATTTAACAGAGCATTAACTGCAGCAATTAAAAAAAAAAAGATTTGTGACAAGTACCCATCAATATCTCACTGAGATCACATTTCAGTATTAGAGAATCATAGAACTATATAGTAGTTTGAGTTGAAAGAGACATTAAAGATCTAGTTCCAGTTCTCTGTCATGGCAAAAGGGAAAGGGACACCTTATACATTAAGATTTGTATTTAAAAAGACTCTACAGCCCATCCCAGGATCCCTGGATCTTCTGAGGTGTGCTGTGTGCTTGGTATGTAGGTGACATTTTGGTATATAAAAAAAAGAATTACTGCCAGCAAAGCAAAAGGATCAGAAAATACTGACAAATAACATGCTGCAAACAGAGTTTTTCTAAGGGAAAACTAACTGTTAGATGAACTCCTATTAACTTTGAAAATTTCTTTAAATTTCTTGCAAAAGATAGGTCGTTTATGGCCTGCTTAAGCCTCCCATTCCTTGTAGCTATGTGGTCCATATGAAATCTGTATGAAATCCACAAAGGCTTGATTTTCCTGGCTTGATTGTGCTGCCGTTTTCCCGTGTACACAGCAAGTTTTACAAACTGTTGTTCTGAACAGACACCCATAAATCCCACTTTTCACTTTTCTCACCCAGCTGTCACTGTCTGCACGAGGTCAGAGGCAGCAGAGCAGCAGAGCTCTGGGCTCTAGTTGTCTTTTCCTACGTTGTAAAGCAGGGATAGGACAGGCTGTCCACCTGGGGATGCTGGGAGCACTGAACACCAGCTGGGAGCGTGCCCCAGCACGCTACAGCTTGTACTGAGGTTGCTATGGGACTTAAATCCATTGCACAGAATAGAACCATATAGCCTCAAAACAGCAGAACCTGACTTAGTTTCTAGTAACTCATTAAAATGACTCTACAATTCTTTTGATGTTCCGTACTAGTCTGGTCACATTCCTTTCTGTTTTATAGCATGGTAATAACAACATTCTTGTAAACAGTCATATAAACTCTAACCTTCATATTGCTCTCTTCAGATGATCTGTAAGCATTTTCACATTGGGATTTGGCTTTCTTATCCCCATAAAACATATCCCGCCCTAATAACCCACACCATTGAAGGAGCAGGGGGAAAAATAGGGATGCAAAAGTTGATTACTGCTTGGTCACTTGCTCAGGGAACCCATAACATCCTGCAAAGGCAGAAACTTTTTGCATCCATTCCTTCTATAAATTCGTTGTCCAGAGCCATTGGGGTTTCCATTCTCTTTCAGAGGAAACTGAGGTGGACAGATAGATTCCGGCTTGGAATTCCTCCTTAGTGCTTACCCTTTGGTGATTAGCAGCCTGTGCTCTTTCCATTTTTATCAATACATTGTCATTCCCCACTTGCATGGATCTACAACCCGGGGTAATATTTTCTGGGAGCTCGAGTTCTGTTTTACATGGCCGGTAATGGAGAATTACAGGAACAGAGAAAGTCTAGGAGGCAAAAAAAGAAGCCACTCTGGTTCAGCCATGCTTGTCCACTGATACCATCACACAAGAGAAAGACAACTGGCTTTAGCTACAGAAGAGTGTGCTGGGTGTGCTGCCAGGAGGATAGGCAGCAGTTTCCAGATGTCTCTGGCCATAGGCTTGGCACTTAAGCATTTGCTCAAACAAAAGGGCCAAGGATAAGGGACTGCACCCTTTGCAAACAACACAGCACATGGACATGCACTCACATGCAAAGAATTTACACCGGCTGAACAGTTTTCCAGGCAGTCAGTAAATATGACTTATGCCTTCTCTTCCTCCATCAATAGTTTAAACAATCTGGGAGCAAAACCAGGTACAATGATCTTCCTGACAGAGTAAATGACAAGGAAAGATTTCACACATTTTAACATGTCCTCAGCTTGCTTTCTTACTTTTCCTTTCCTCTGTTTCTTTATTTTTATTTTTTGTTTTTCTTAAATTTTTCTTTATCCAAGGTAAGCTTGCATTTTCCTTTGGACTGTCCAGTTAGAGCAGAGAAACAAAGCAATGTGCTGTGAACCAGCATAAAAAGGAAACTGTAAATACTCAACTGAACAAACTGTCAAAAATCTCTAAATAAGCAAAGTGTTACCTAGCATATCTGCTGAAGGGTGATACATTTATAGTAGTTGCAATCTGCTGGAGAATTATTTGCAAGTAGGAAAAAAAAAAAGTAGCTAGATTTGACAGATAAATTTTTCACAGTGTTACCCTTTGTTTATAGACCTTCTCTCCTTTTAGTGTACCCTAGAGCAAATCTCTGCCTTTTCAAAGGGCCACGCCATTGTTCAACTGAAACGTTATTATTTCTTCTCTCAAGTTTGATTAAATTACTTGGCACTCAGACAGAAGTTGATAATAATACAAACACAGTGATCAAGGTGGCAGATGTGCCGTTATTCTCTTACTGGCAAATAACTAATTTTTCAAACTGCGGCCACGCAGTTTTAAAGCGATACAGGGGCTGCACAGGGAACATTACAGTGAGTTTTACATATGTTAATTGCAAAAGGATTGAGAATTTATTGGGGGACATTTAAATAATCACTCTCCTTAGCAAATACAGCCTGGCTGTTGGTTTGTGGATTATGTGTGCGTGGAGATTGCAGAGATTAGGGCCAAAGAGGCAAGCGGAGGTTGGAGGCAGCTGACAGTGTCTGCACAGCTATGGGGCTCAGGTGCCTTGCAGGAACTTGCTCCTGTATCTCAGCCCTAGGATAAAAGGTGTATTTTTAAAATGTGCTAGCTAAAATGTTTTAATTAACACCTGTTTAAGCCCTGGAATAGGCAACACAAGGTATTTGCATCAGCAGCTAATGGAAATGTGGCTTAATTAGGTGAAGGAGACACGGGAGAAGTTAGGACACCCTTGCTCTCTGAAAGGACCAAGTGGTGAAAAGGGGACTCTTGCACCCTGCCTGGGAAGATTAAAGTAGCCACCTTTTGAGTAAGGATCAGAAACCAGGGATTTTAAATATATTAGCTCAAATGCTTGAGCTAATAAGTTTTAAAATAAATCTTTTCTAGACTACACAAGCCCTGAGGGAAGAGCAAAGAGATTAAGGTAAAAATAGAAAGCATGAAGTGGCTAATAATGAGCCACACCTGTTTAGCAAAGTTTCCCTATCTCTGGTCTGGTCTACACCCCAGTTTTGTATCGGTATGACTGGCTTGGCCAGGAAAGTGTTTTTCTAAGGGACTGGGAGGATGAGCAGGTTGCCACGAAGGAGCCACGTGACAGTAGTGAAGGTCCTGAGGGCAGCCATGGACTTGTCTGCAGAAGATGTTTCCCTCTCATTTACTCCAATACTTCAGGAATTTTGGTTGTTTCATGCGCAGATAAAAATAAGGACTTTTTAAGAAGCTCTAAACATGATTTAATAATTTAATTATTTAATTACTTGGAGACAAGTGGTTTTCATTTACTACAATGGATCCCAATCTTGTTGGCCTCCAGGCTCTATTGTACTGTAAATATTATTACTCATAATAAAAACCAACCTAACGTTTTTCCCCAAAACTTCAAGCTTCGGTCTTCAGCTGCTGATGCTGGTTCAAACTGGAAGAGGAAGTATGTAAAAAACACCAGAGAAGCCTTTTTTGAGATTTCTGGTGTTACTTCACAGACCCCAAAGTGCACGGAACCCCCAGAGAAGTACAGGTTTCCACCCTGCCCCCTGCCAGTCTTCTCCAGTCAGTCATTTTTGCCCATCTTGAGAGCTGTCACAGCATGTGGTGGTGTCTGACTTTGCCCATGGCTGTACTTTACATTGCTGTGGGGCAGCCCACGAGTGGGACCTACTGGCTACAACAGCAGGTAACTCAGAATGTTATTACACCATTGTCTGTGTTTTAGACCTGTATGTGTTTTTTTTTTTATAGGTAGAAATTCATCATTCTTCATGAAAAATATTAAGATGCTTTAAAAGAGATAATAAAGATTAAGCCAGATTAGAGAAAGCTAGGTTTTGAGACCTAAGAATTCGTGTTATTTCTGTAAAGCCAGATTGCCTTTCTTCCCTGTTCATGGCCAATTATTTAGTAAGCAGCATGTGTCTCCCATACCCCCAGAAGAGCTATGGGAACTTGTGCATCCAAGTGTTCCACATGATGTCCCGGTTTCACTGAAGTCAGCAGGAGATTTGCCACTGGTGTCTTCTTAGAGTTTGCCCCACATCCTTGTCAGAGCAGGCAATAATGCTGATGAAACTGTAGGACAAACACAGTCACAGTATAAATAGAGATATAAATTATATTTGGGGTTAAGGGGCACTGATGAATATATATTAGGTAGCTTACGTAATATAAGAAAGTAGAAGTAGAGAGACTTTTTTCCTTACACCTTCTTACACCCTTGCCTGTGTCCCTTTCTCCTACAAACTGGCTATTCAATTCTGCTAGAGTGAAGGGTGAGGAAACACCTATTCACTCATGTTCATTTTTAACTCTTTATCATAATATACTTCATAACCTCGTCTCAGCTGCTTGTCTTTCTGATAAAGATGAAGATGTAGAATCCATCAACAGATTACTAGAATAGATCTGTATTTGGTTATGTGTCATTTCAGTAAGAAGGCTTGATCATTCAGAAGAGAATTTGGTTGCATTTACCTTAATAAAACCCCTACTGAGGTAAAAATAATTGCATTTTTCAGAACAGTTTTCTGATGGGTTTAAGTCTAATATAGTACAATGAGAAAGCAAATGAGACAAATCAAAAGTAGAGAAGAGTCAGGAGACTTATAAAAGGGATTTTTAAGCTCCTGTTTTCATAGTATGTGCCCCCCTGATGGTTGTTAACTGTGAGATGATGGCTTGGGCTTCGTTTCATAAGCAACTGAACAGAGGTGATGACTAACCAAAGGAGAGGCAATTTTCCAACACCTTTCTCCTTTACTAATTCTTTAACTGCTGCCCCTTTTCTTCCCTCCTTCCCTTTCCCAGGCGCAAAGTCCCACTGCTTTGACTCCAGTCTTGGTACAGCTGGATTTTACTACAAACCAGTTAAAACTCATTAAGCTATCAGAAGTTTTATTGTGGAGTTTTTTTCTGCTGTGAGTTGAACTGGCTCAAAGGGGCCAGTGACACCAGAAGTGGATCCACATGAATACCAGGAATGAGAGAGGATGAGGAACTGACTGAGGAAGAGAAGGAACTTCTTTATTTTGGTGGCAATGACCTCTCAGAGTGGCTCATCCTGTGTCACTAAATTGTAGCTTAAATCTACAAGTTTCATTTTGCTGAAAAGGTCACTTCTGAGTTCTCTGGATTCCTAGAAGGTTTCTTCTAGTTTGGTGAGATGAAACCACTCACCAGAAAGTGAGAACTCCTGACACAGTGTGTTGGAGGGGAGGTCCCCTTTGCTGGCAACATGCCATACCAGATTATCAAACACATCTAATTACACCCTAAATGCCTTGCCCAAGATCCCTTGGGAAACCTGTGGCAGAATGGAAAGCTGACCCCTCTCTTGTAAGACCAAGAAAGTTGTTGCACCCCTGAAATTGCAGGAGCTTCCATCTATTGGTTCAGGCAGGACTAGGTGATGTAAAGGACAGTGATGGTTCCCCACAAATATAGGATAATCTGCTTTATTCAACATCTCAGCTCATCCTACTTTCTAAAAATCAGAGAATGCTTTAAACTTGAAAACGTGAGATTATTAGTACTTTCCAAATTTGTCAGCAAAAATGGTTTCTGTAAGAAGTTCTGACCCCAGCACTGTCTGAAAGTTTAATGAATTTTGCTAAGGCCTTGGGGATGTCCTTTAGCAGTGAGTTCTGCAGGCAGAATAGGTGAAAAAGTCTTTCCCATCTTACTAGTTTTCATTTTGCCATGTCTTAATTTCACTGAACACTCCCTGTTCCTTAGCGTTTGTGGCAGCAAGAACAGATTTTCCCAGCTCATTCATTAACACCAAACCATGAGACCCGAGCTTCTCCCTCTTGCTGGGTGGCTGCTGGGCAGCGTTATAAACCAGGGATCCTGAATCCCATCCTGACTTCCACACTCATTCCCTGCTTGCCTCTGTACAGCTCCTCGCAGAGCGAGATGATGATACTTGTCTGACTGACAAGGCTACTGTGGAATGATTTATCTCATTAAAGGGAGTGAAGTGCTTAATGCAAGTGCTAAGAAATGGATGTGGGAACGCAACGCGTATTTTTTAGGAGAGTGGGAGCCGATTCCCGGCGTTCGCACCAGATGGCGCTGCGCTGCAGGGCAGTCCTGGCACGGACGCTGCCGCCTTTTAGTCTGTGTAACAGGCACAACTGATAACTATTCTTTTCTATTCCTACAGGAATTGTGTTAAAAAAAATCTGGAAAACATATAAAACTGTGTTACCGTATATTTTACTTTTTTTTTTTTGTTGTTGCTGTCTTTGTTGTTGTATTTTTTAAAGATGCAGCACATCTCCCTTTCCTCAAATGACAGAAGGTCTTCAAAACCTGCCGAGACACCATCAACCACCACTTCTGACCAAGGACAATGAGAAATGATGCGCCATAAATTTCAATTTGACTTGATTTTTTTCTTAACCATAACTACACAAGATGTATATGCATCAACCTAATAATAAATCCCAGGAATGGCATAGTTCATTTGGGATAATCAAAAGTACACTTCCACAGAGGTATTAATTAATAAGATTTATAATTATTTACATATTGTCTCCAGGGAACAATGAGAACTGTTAAGCAGTTTGCATAAATACAAGCAGGACAGGTATAACACAAGAGAGAAAAGATACATACTTTCTTCAACCTCAAGCCTTTCTTCCAATAGTCCCATTTCTAGATAATATGTGAAAGGATAAGAAGAAATGGAATACTTCAAGGGGAAGAGATTGTTGTATCCACATTGTAATTTTCATAGTCCTGCCTTAAAACACAATTTATCTTTATTGCTCACATAGAAGTGATATATCGCCTCACACAGTAAATAGACAAGGTGCACTTTGTGGTAAAGTTTAAACTTACTTTAACATTTTCTTGGGTTATAAAAATATTCCTCTCTATGGCACCTTATTTACAGATTAACATATATCCTTTCCGCACAGTATTTTCAATGCCGTGGCTTACAAACACCTGCTTTTTGTATCTCTCCTATTAATGCTGGAGCTGAGAAATTAAGAGCATATATTGTTTGGTTTTTTATTTTTCTCAGTGCATGTAGGTTTTGCAAACCCTGTTATGTTATTTGAGACAGCACAGAGAATATATAAAAAGATCCAGAATATTGGTATGCACAAGCCATGGGGCTGTGTCATTGCGTTGAACTCCAAAGGGGGCTGTTAGGATGTATGGGAAGAATGAAACATATCTCTGTAGACAAATGCTTGCTCCTGGGATTGTTGTTTTTCCTCTCCTCTAGGTTGCCAGGAGAAGACCATGGTTATTTAGATTCAAGTTATCACTATGCTGTGGGAAGGGAAAAATACCTTATCTTTCTTCATTCATCCAAATGTTATAACTTGGCCTCTCTCCTTATGGTCTGGCAGCTCGGAAAGCTGGCTCTGAATGTTATAGGTGGGAGCAAGGCTGTGTCTGGCCTCCCTCTGTCCAGAGGTGATACAGAATAAGCAATAACCTTTTTGTCTGGGAATGTAGCTACCAGTGGGAACACATCCTTCCCTACTGTTTTCTGAGGACTTGCCAAATGCCACTGGGTTTGTTGCTGGAATTGAAGGTCCATTGAAGATGGATGTTCCAAGACCCAGTCCTGTGGTTTCCAGTCTGCAAAAGATCCTCTGGAAAGGAAAGGATTCAGGGCAAAGCTCTGGGACTTGTTTAGGGTGGAAGCTGAAGCTCAGGGACATAAACCCCTTTTGTGCTGGTCCCTTTGGATGGGAAGGTGAGCCAAAACCAAGACACCCTAATGAAGGTCCCTCTAACCTGCATTTAGAAACAGCCGAGGACTGGTGGAAGCTTGAGTTAAAACCATGATATTGTTTGCTGTAAAAGAGAAAAGTAATTTTAAAAAGGAAAGACAAACTCTCTAGTTAATACAGCTCTCCTTTCAAATTTATTCTTAAATAAATAAAAAAAATAAATTTGTTCTTGTTTCTAAATACACATCTCACATAACAATAAAACCAACAAACACTCATATATGTGGTAATTCAAGCACTGCTTTTGCAGAGTTTATTTAAGAAGCTCCAAAATAAACCTGAAATAATCATATTTAGACCAAACACATACTTGAGATAAAATAAAAACACAGCCACAGTAGTTATAGTCTAGAAGTGACTGGGGTACAATAAAGTATAGTCACAACTAAATTATGTCTTAGACTGAAGTAGATACATACTATTAATTGGATGTAAGCCCTTTAACCTTTTTGCAGGAAGCAAACTTGAGATCTAATAATTTTTGTAAAGATGAACTTTCTGTGCTTCCAGTAATATTTCTGGGCTTTGAAAGGATCCTGACTTTCCTTTCAGATTGTTTTGATGAGATTGGCTATAATATTTCAACCATGCCAACTGAGCAGAGGTGAGAGAGGATAAAGGAGGATAGAAGTTTGATTGCCTTATTCAAAGGATACAAATACCCTGCTGGTGGTATCTGTGCTCTGCTGCTGATCTTTTTAAGGTTTTTTGTTGCTAGACATTTTCATGGATGTGAAAAATTGTGGCAGAAAAGAATATTAGGTAATGATTCAAGTATCTCAACTTAAAAAGAAGAATTTTTCCATTGGGAAGGGGACGAGGAGGTAACAGTGTTTTATATCATACGCAAACTGATGAAAATGTAATGTCTCTCTTAAGTTCACCACCTTTCACTACCATTACCTGTCTCCAAAGCATGGTCACGAATAAAGCTTTGTGCTTTTAAAATACACAGATGATATACTCTCTCCCTCTAATGGGTATTTCTTTTTTAGCAAATAGTTTTAATTTTAACCCCAAAAGTTCTAGTTCTGACTTCACTAAGAAGAGCAAACCCCTAATTCAGATCGATAAACCCACATCTATGGTTTAAAAAGTAGTGAGTGGGTTTGTGTGCCTTGCTTTTATTGTGATAGACTTTTTCTCGAAAGACTCAGAACCTCGAAATGAATGGACTTCATTGACACTACTTCTTGCTCTGAAGGGTTTCAGAGGAGCCTGAAGTGCTCCTAATGTGAGGTTTGCACCTGTCTAAAGTCAAGAAAGATGCCTCCCCTCATTCCTTTCAAACCAATCATACAATCTGTCTTGCAGGAGTTGTTCATGAGGTGATAATGGTGAGCAAAGTAGGAACAAGCAGCTGAAGAGTTGGTAACAGGATAAGCTGTCACCACCATTTCTTCAGTGAAGGTCTGGCCACAGTCAAACAGGATTAAAATACATCTTATATCCTAGTAACTGTAGTGTGCTAAGGGAATATACATACTTATTATGTATATGTCATCTGAAAAGCCAAGATTTAACAGCCACAGGCCATAAAACCTGAAATCCTGGACTGACTGCAGGCAGGGAAACCACCACACACTCACCAGTGGCCTGGATAAACATTTGCTATTAATTTCCTCTGAGTGCAGATGCAGCTTCATCCTAACAGCTGACATTTTATGAAGGATCAGATTTTGTTTCCTTGTAAAAAGAATTAGAGAATTGCTTAAAAGCCAAAGCAAATCTGAGTACTGAAGGGTGATGACATCTAACAGGTCTGCAGAAAAACATTGTAGCTCGGCTCAGGCACTAGCACTGTGTATAGGAAAGGAGATAAAATTATTTTGGTTTTTGTCTTGTCATCCCCACCCCGTGGGCAAATGTGTCACTGGAGGACAGTCTGGACCTGCTGAACCTGCTGAGCATAGTGGCCTCAGGCTACCTGACCTGAGACAGCCACACCAACAGTGACTACTATGACAGCTGGTGAGTTGGGCACCTACACTGATGGCGAGGCAGAGGACACCTATGACCAGCCCAGGCTGGCGTGCTCTTCTGAAGCAGAACTGATGCCCCCAAGCCATGGCCTGAGAGAGAAGGTGGGTCACCCCAGAATGGTATGAGGGACTGATGGTGCAGAAGAGGTTTGGCAGAGTGCCTGGCTTGGGGGACAGCTCCCATCCCCTCTGTCTGCTGCAGGATCTGGTTCTGAGTCACAGAATAAGTGAGGTTGGAAGGGACTACATCTGGTCCAACCACCTTGCCCAAGTAAGGTCATCCTACATGTTGTAGGAGCACATGGCTTAGGATTGTGTCCAGGCAGTTCTTGAATATCCTCAGTGGGTGAGACTCCACAACCTCTCTGGTCTCTCTCCCAGTGTGTGGTAACCTGAACAGAAGTTCTTTCTCATATTCAGGTGGAACTTCCTGTGCATCAGTTTCTGCCTATTGCCTCTTGTCCCCTGGCTCTGCTGAGAAGAGGCTGACTCCATCCTCTTGACACCTTCCCTTAAGACACTTGTCCCCTCTCTGTCACCCCTTCTCAAGGCTGAACAAACCTAACCCCTTCAGCCTTTCCTCATTCAGGGAGATGCTTCAACCCTGTAATCATCTTTGTAGTCCTCCCTTGGACCTGCTCCAGGAACTCCAGGTCGGTCTTGTACTGAAGGGACCAGAACTGGACACAGCACTCCAGATGTGTCTCACAGGGCTGAGTAGAAGGGCAGGATCACCTCCCTTGGCCTGCTGGCAATGCTCTTCCTAATGCAACTCAGGATACCATTGGCCTTGGCCACAAAGACACAAGGCACCTTGTTGCCCACCAGAACCCTCAGATTCTTCTCCACAGAGCTGCTCTTGAGCGGGTTGGCCCCCTGCCTCTACTGATGCATGCGGTTGTTATTCCCAAAGTGCAGGATCCTCTATTTGAGATTGGCAATCTTCAGACAATTCCCCTCTGCCCATCTCTTCAACCTGTTGCGGTCCTTCTGAAGGGCTGCACAGCACTCTGGGTTATGGACCATTCCTGCCAGTATTGTGTCATCAGCAAACTTGCTGAGGAAGCATCTATCCCTTCATCAAAGTCATTAATGAATGCATCAAATTATACTGGGCCCAGTATTGAATCCTGGGGGACACCACTAGTGACTCCAGCTATACTCCGTGCCACTGATTACAACTCTCTGGGCTCTGCTGTTCAGCCAGTTCTCAATCCATCCCACTATCCATTCATCCAGTCCACAAGTCCTGAGTTTGTCTGTGAGGATGTTGTGAGAGACAATTCAAAAGCCTTGCTGAAGCTGAGGTAGACAATATCCATCTCATCCATCCGGGTAGTTGTTTCATGATAGAAGGTAATCAGGTTGGTCAAGCATGATTTACCCTTAGTGAATCCATGTTGACTACTCCTATTGCCTTCTTGCCATCCATGTGGAGACAGGTGACCTCCATCACCTTTCTGAGACTGAGGTGAGGCAGATAGTGTGGTACTTCCCTGGGTCCTCCTTCTTGCTCTTTTTGAAGACCAAATGACATTTGCTTTCTTCCAGTCCTCAGGCACCATTCCTGATCACCACAATTGATAGTACATGAAATATAACTAAATATTCTTGAAGGTTAGGGCAGGTGCTATGCAATCATTCAGTCTTTTAGTAGCTGTCAATGGCTGGTTGTAAATGAGGTCAACAAGCTGTTTACTCTACGGTTGAATGGCTTATTTGAAGTTAAGATGTATGATTTTTGAATGAAGATATTAATGATGTGACAAAAAAAATCCTGAAAAAATACTACTTTCAATAGGATCTACAGTTGAAGTCATGTACTAACAAGTTGGATGCCAAAAGTAGCTGCAAGGAGTGTAATAATATAGATTTTTGCTGCAGTACTAGAAAATAAGAAAAGCAGTGAATCTCTAAATCTACTAAATTTTTAAAACCTAGATTGGGATTTGAAGTTCTAATTATCTTTAATTATTACGGCTACTGATTTTCTTAATCAAATCAAAACTTTTTTGGAGTTTTACACATTCCTACTCAGTACAGATGATGTTAACTTATCAAAACTTGATTTCTGTTTCAATTAAATCCCATGTGACAATGCAAGCTTTCTTATTAGGATGAATAATAAAGGAAAAGTTTTAACTGCAGTTGCTAGTTGAGCCCTGGATTTGAATTTTTTTTTTCCTATCATAATTCAAATTATAAATTCTAGCGACTTTTGAACTTTAAATTCTTTAAATTATGATTGTAGATAATACACACTGAAAAACAAAAAGCCAAACACCAGGCTTCATCAAAAGTTTATTAGATAATCTATGATGTCAAGCCATGGAAGCCAGAGAATAGCAAAATTAGGGCTAGTCTTGCAATCTCAGTTTGGTTACTTTGGGGTTAATGGGTGGGTCATAAGTATTGATTATAGATCTACATGTTGGTTCCACTGCTTCTTCTCTTCCTCTTTAACTGTGCAGAGTGGTCCATGTTCTATTAATGCGTAAATAATATTTAATTTTCGTTTTGGTATTCATCGTGTGACCTTGAGTCTTCTCTTGCTTCCTTCTGCCAGTTCCTGTACTGAATTCAGCATTATTATTTTTCTCTACACTTTCCTACAGCTTTCAGCACTCTGCTGCCTTTGAGTTTCACAAAAATTCATGGATTTATTTGTGCAGCAGCCCAACAGATGAGATATGGCATTAACCTGACTCCACAGGTGGGGCATGTAGCAGGTCAGAAATGTCTGCTGGATTTGAGTGCCCAGCTTCTGCTAGTCAGGGTTTGACTTTGCCCAGCATGGACCCATATTTTATGTGGTAGTTGGCTGAGTGCTCAGCACTTCTGCAGCTCAGAGACACCACATCTAGTCACAGACGCAGAAAATGAAGCTGTACAATTTATAACTGTGAGAGGGGGAGCTGGTTTAAATTGCTTGCCTAGCTTTGCATAGGAGCTGAACAGCAGAAATACAACCAGCTCTCAAGGACAATGGTGAAACCATCCTTGCTCTTCTGGTAAGCTGTAGGAGCAGATTTAGTGGGAGAAGCTGTGAGCTGTAACCATCTTCTATTACCTTCCCCGGTGTGATACCTGCAGTCCAGGTCATACCTGGGGAATGGCCATGCAGCAGTGCATTATTATTGTGCCTGAGTCCTCTTTTCTTTTTGTGCTATTATAAGATGTCTATATCCCACGGGCAGCAGCCTCCCTTTGTTATATCCTCCATCTATCATCAGTGCCGTCCATTTTGTGCCCGGCAGGAGGGAGAAGTATATGATCATGCTATTAAAGATAATGCCTATGCAAAGAAGGGTTGAATCAAGGCTGGAGAGGCAATTTGATTCTGGCACTTCCTCACATCTGATTGCGACTGCAAGATTTTTTTCACACAGTTTGAGGTGCGTAATTTCCAAGATTTGAGAGGGAAAAAAAGGTAGACTGGCAAAACAGGCATTTCATTATGCGGGGTCACAATGACTCCCAGGAGAGCCAGTGGGGCTGGGGTCTGTGTTGGCCATTGAAAGCTCTGTTACTTCAGTTAATAGAGTAGCAACATTAATAGTCACTAGGTACCACTGTCCTGCTGAAAGCACTGAGAGGCTTGTTTTCTGTGAAGGAGGCTGGACAAGTTAGTGGATCTTGCAGATATTTCAGAGCAGCAGGGGATGTGCAAAGACACTAAAGTGTGTTCCACTCCAGGTTCAGGAGGGAAGTTTGGTATCCTATTTTTCTACATGCAACCACTTTTACTGTCCCAAGTGAGGCTGGGACAGGAGCACTTAAGTACTCCTAACCTCTTTGCCCAGCCACACACTGTTTCCTTCAGATTTTCCTATTACTGGGGAAGTCCCAGGCTTCTTGCTCTGTCCTCTTTAGTCCTCCCTCACATCTTCTAGTTTTAATAGTCTTTCCCAGCCTTAATTCAAGGTCCCCTTTTTCACTGACTCTCACACTGTGCTCCCCCACAACTGACTCTGGCCTCCCCATGTTGTCTGTCTCCTGAAACAAATGTCAGGCTGTTTCCAGTCTGTTCCTCATTTTAGTTTCTTCATTTGCCCATCTTCATGCTGTTCCTCCCCCACTTCCAACTCAGAGACCTATTTCTGTAGTCTCCCCCAAGGAAGTTGGAAACATGGGTAACTCTGTCCTCTAGGGTACCCCAAAATGACTGGAAATAGCTTGTACTGACTTGTCAGGCAAGACAGTGTCAGATCTCTTTATCTCCAAACTGAAATACTGATGCTGTAGATGTACCTTCAGAAGTGCCCACTGCTCATGTGTGTCCTCTGGTTTTCTAACAGTTGCAGTAGTTTCTTGGTGTAGATTTTGTAGATTTGTACAGAGGTTATAAAGGTCATGTTTCAGGGGTAACCCTCATCTGAATGTCAAAATTCAAGTATGTTTTCCAAAGCATACAGGTATTAAAGTTCTGAAAAAGGGGGGCTACTACAGTCTACAACACAGAAAAGACAGGTATTTTTTCCATGGTCTTCTTCTTGGCAGTAGGTGAACTCTTTTGGTTGAAGTTTTCCAAAGAAGATTTTTCAAGTTCAGGCAGGTGTCTGACACATCAGTGTTCAGCCTAGTCATCAGAAGTTTTGCAACACTGGGACCCTAAAATGGGATGAATCAAGTAATCTCAATAATTGTTGGTGTTTCCAGCAAAGCCTGTGAGACTCATATGAATTGTGCCTAATTCCATTCCCTGGGAAAGTGGTTACACCACCAAGTCTGAGTGAGTTCAAGAAGTGCTTGGACAACACTTTTAGGCACATGGTGTCATTCTTGGGGTGTCCTTCTCAGGGTCAGGAGTTGGACTTGATAATCCCAGTGGGTCCCTTCCAGCTCAGCACATTCTATTGATTCTCTGATAATTCAGCTTCACATATATTCAGTTTTATAATGACCTAAATCCACAGAAATATGGAATGATGTGAAGTGTGGAATAGCCATTATATCTGACAGGCAGGGATATTATCAAATGGCAGATGATATTTATGCAGAAATGCCATGTTCATGAGTAAAAATGTTTTGTCTGCTTAAAAAAAATCCCTGCAGTTATTTGTTTGAATCCCATAAACGTTTGCAAGAGGGATTTTAAATCTAAACTTAGCTTTACAGATGTGAACTTCAACAGTCATCCCAGAGCTAGGAAAATCTATTGCCATGCCTGTAAATAGTATCTGCTGATGCTATTTGTTTCCTGAATAAGTAGTTTGGTAAGAAAGAAAACCATAAGGCTAGTAATGGATTTTTCTCCATTTTAGTCTCAATCACACTATGGTCAATATTACTTAAAACGCAGATGAAAACCTGGTTTACAGGTTGCGAGAGCTAAATTTTGTATCAAATGTGGATAAAAAAAGCTTTTAAATTACTCAAAGCTATTAAGATCACGGAACATGGCATATCAGCATTTCTCATCCTCACTCATTAAAACACTTTCTCCAAGGTGTCTTTCAGGACAGATTCCCTGAATGTGATTGCAGAACTTCACATAAACCCACCTGTTGATTGAATCTGCATGCTGGGAGCATTTTGCGTTACCATTCATCTAGAAATGTAACCGCCTTAGATCATGACTTCTCAGGACTTGTAGTCACAATCAAATTATGGTAATCTTACACACCTCTGTGTATCAGTTAAGCAGCAATAATGGCTCATGTATGGCCTTAGCCAGTGCCAAATATGAGGACTTTTCCCACTCTGAAAGAGTGTTACCTAAGATAGTGTGCCTTGCAACTGCATTGGGATCATGAACCTATGGGGCGTTGCCAATTATTTTGACTTGGCTAATGTTAAGAGGCTTTTTAAACTAAGTTGCTTTGTGAATCTGAGCCTGTTGCTCACTTTTAGTCATGGGTACATGGTAGTCTCACAAACCTTTAAAACATTGCTCCAAAAGATAGGCTTTATATGATAAATTAACTTAACGTGAGAACTTTGGAAAATCCTAAATAATGTCTCTGAAATTATGGATATCTCATCTATCTCTCTGTAGATGAAAAAAGCCTCCTAATGACTTCGACCTTTTGCTGAGAGGTTTTTCTGTTGACTTGAATATTGTGGGAGTGGCGGCATAGTTAAAGTTGGAAATTCCCACCCATTTTTCCACTGTCTCTCTCAGTAGACCAACAGATGTTCCTCATTAACTTTTAGCAGATAGATTTCTTGTTGATAACTCTGGTTATTTTTTTTTTATTGCATGGAGGAAGCTGGGAAATGCCTTGCTATGAAGTGCCTTGATTTCACAAAATATCTCCATGCCACAGGAGTTTTCAGAGAATTTCTGAAAAATATTGTAATTTCAAAGCATAATGGTAAGTCCTGTTGGTTGGGTTTTCAGGAGTACACCGAGGTTCTAAAATTACATGTAGAATATTAAGTAGTTTTCTGATTACCCAAATCTCCATGTGTCTGAACCTCTCCTTTACTTCATTAACTGTAACAGGTCCTACAATCTCCCTTGCAGAATTATTTGAAATTTTAATGCCCTGAGGACTCTGCAAAATAAAATTTACTGGATCATGTGCTCCTGAAGTCATATCAGGGGGATGTTTTTGCTTAAAACAGTTCCTGCACAGGGTCTTCTCAATATGTCTCTGACTCCAGCTGTGACTTTGCATTTTGTGGCAATTTTCATGGCAATGAAAATGATTCTTAACCACAAATTGAATTTTGAAGGAAATAGCTAAAAATATTTTCTCCTGAAATCTTCCATAAAAATCCACATATTTTTAAATAAAATTTAATGTTTTCTGTCTTCATTAATGGTGGATCACAATAAATGACCTTCCTGTAGATGAAAGGCTGCTACATACACTTATTGCATGTATTTAGCTTGCATTTTGTTCCTCTGTCTCGTCTCTTACATGTAAAGAATCCTGATGGTGCTGGGGCACCTGTGTGTTATGGAGACACATAAACTATTAATGATAATGCTTACCTTTAACTTCCTTCCAGGGCCATATATTTTCACTGTTCCAACAGAGATGCCATCACCTCTTTGCAGCTTAAATTACATTCAGGGTAACAGAGTCAGTGCTTTGACCAATTAATAAAATTATGCGATTGACAAATGGCCAAAGAAATTATAATGTTTGATACCTAATTACTGTCCAAACCATCATAAATGACAAATTATAATGAATCTCTTATTAAAATATAAAAATGTGCACACAAGAGGACACACCACCGCACGTGTTTGGTGTTAAGGAAGTTGAAGACATGACTGAACTTTTCCTGCATGCACGTAATTATCAGTGCATGTGCAAAATGAACATTATGGGTGATTTGAGCCCATCTCTGACAAAGTGTGCATGTTCCTCAACTAGTCAAGGGATGTGTCAACAACCAGCCAGCATTTAAGCAAAGTGACAGTCACACCTAACATATGAGAGAGGTTTTTTGTGCAGAAGCATCCTGTGGCCAAGAGGAGCTGTCTCAGCAAAAGCTCCCTGTGTGCCTCCTCAAATCAGCAGTGTCTTTGTCATGCCACTTTCTCCTGCTTTGGGTGTGTCTCTTTAGGTTTTCAATGCCCTGCATGTCCAGAGCTTCCAACTGAAGGGTTCCCTGGCATCTGATATAGATGGTCCTTAGGCGATTGCATAGCAAGCATAATCAATAACAACCTGTAACAGGCCTAGTCCTAAACTTTCGTCTTAGAGGAACATGTCTCAGTTCTACTGACATATTTGTCAGGGGAAAACCTTCCACAAGAAGCTCATAAATCCCTCATATTCCCCAGGTTTCTTAACCCATGATAGGTCTCTGCCTTCTGAAACCTTTGCGAAAACAATTTGCTGAAAGGTAAGTGTCTGTGGGGATGTGGGATCATTTAGTGCTGGTTACCACCTCAGGCATTCTGGAAAGGCTCTGCTACACGAGGTGCATTTCAGAGATCTGACTGTGTGCTAAACCAGTCCAGCATCCCTGCCTTGTAGCTCTGGGAATGTTAGGCAGGTAATTAAGAAATCACACAGCACAGGTGTGCCAGGTGAAGTTTGGTAGCTTGCTTTTGATCTAAATTGAGATGCTCTGGGGATTTAACTTCTTAAACAAAAAGGGCATAAATAAATAATCAGGACTTTTTTTTTTTAAGGTTGGAACATGCAGGCTATAAAATTTTGTCTTGGATGTACACAAGTAGGCAATGCTAGAAGATTGTTTAAGGCTAGGACTTTGTTTTAAATGGGGGTGTTGTTTTCATTAACTTGGGTCTGATTAGTTTTTTCACTGGGAATTTCCCCAGTGATATAAACAGGAACAGTGTTTGGTTTTTGGGAACTAACTCAGCAGTAAGTTATGAAAATGTCTTTAAAATAGACCTCAAAAAACCAACAAACCAAACCAAAACTTAGAGTATTAATTATAACACAGGAGTCACTCAAAGCATTTCTTTTTAATATTCATAATTGAAAATGAGACAGCTTTAAAGTCTGTAATGAGTCCTTCAGCGTACCACACTCTAGTTAGAGCATTATTTCATAGCTGGAAGTCAAGAAACAGGCTGACAATCAATTCTTAGATTATTCTAAGCCCACACAATAGCCTCTTGCCACAAAGTTTTGGCATGGTGCCTATTTTTCTACCATGTGGGTGGGTGAGATTGGGATAAACAAGAGCACAACTGCCCACTTTTGATTTTTCATCTTCGCTTATGTTCAGTTTCACACAGGTAGTTTCTGTAATCTTAAAATGTTTCAATGCCTCTCTCTTCTTCCACCATTCCCTGATAAACCTGAAATGGAAAGTAACATGAAAATGGGTCGTCTTGTAGTTGAGAGTTTGAATCAAAAAGAGAAGGACCAGGAAATAAGTGTATCACTCTGAAAGGTTTATCCTGGTTCTTTGGTCTTCTGAAGTAGGAAAGCTTTCATATACTTTCTCCAAACAGATTGGGTGGCTATCTCTGATCTATCAGAGTGCCCTTAAATTACTTCTTTTGATACCTTGGGGAAGAAAGATAGCGTAGGTGATGTCATAGGGCGCCTTCCAGCCCTGCTGTGTGATGCTGGCTCCTCTCCTTTGAAAAGCCAATTACAAGGGAGGGCATCCGTAGTGTGGGTCCAGAAGGGGGCTGATACAAACGAAGGACAGGAACAGGGGCAGCATTCTTGTAACACTGCGAGCATGTTATAGACAATTTCCAAAGATTAATTTTATTCTTGTTTTTAATAAAGCAACAGACCAATTCACATTATGGGTTGAAAGGTCTCTTCAGTGAGACTTGGATAATGGCTGTGATTTACAGCCTGAAGTAGAGAACAGGAGAAAAGCAGAGGTAGCTGTGCAGTACGTGGTTTTAGAGAAATGCCTAAATCTCACAGACATAGGACTGGATGGAAAAGTTTATCTGGAACTCTGAAATCAGGGTTGGTTTTGCAAAGCCTGGATTATGATTTGGGTAAGATAAAGAGAAAAACCGAAGTAGCAGAGACCTGCTCCAAACAATTCTTCCTCTTTTTTCATAATGTTTGGACCACTGCTTTAAGAAATCTCAAGCAAGAATACAACCAGATGTTAAGTTCTTTGCTGTGTAGTGTCCTAAATGGATAATCCATCTCCATGCAATATTATCTTACAGTTGGCTGATTTGTTTTCTGCTGAAATGTCCTCTACTGTCACCCATTAGGCTTATCATAAGAACAAGGTTCTTCTGTCACTTTAACTCTTAAGAAGTCTGGTGCATTAACAAGCATTTCTTCCATCTCCCCATTCCTCATACCTTCCTGTTCTCAGCCTTTGTTGAAAACATGGAGACCAAAAATCAAATATTTTTATCCATATGCACTTCAAAACATTATTTGTTTCTGAAAGTTAAAAAAGGATTTTCCCTCTAAATATTATCTAAAATGAAACTTTTTTTCCCTTACTGGCTGTAGTGCAGAGAAATTCTGCCTTTTCATTTCATCCTTTCTTTCAGTCAGCAGAGTACAGAATTTGTCTTTTCTCCTTTTTCTCTACTCACCAATATTACATTGCTTTCCCCCCAATACATGATGAGTAAATTAAAATCAAAGGGGAGTGTACTTTCCGCTAAACACCTCAAGTTTGTATTTCTCCTCAGATGGTGAATTCCCCTCACTGGGCTATTGGATTTTATCTCTAGACAAAAGATCTTCTGGTGTTTTGATTTGAGGAGTTCTGGAATATTAAAGATAACATGGGAGTAATGGGCAAATCTGGACTAGGTAGGCAGCACTGGAGCAGTTCCCAGATACGAAGATGACACTCTCCTCCTCACAGAGCTGAAGGGAAGTCTTCTTTTATGCAGACTTCAATAAAAGTTTCTTCCGCTATCTCGGTAACAATAAAAGAATCTGGTAAAACCATTTAGAGGATCTCAGTAAAAATGAGTTTGGATGGATTGAAATTTGCCACATCTAAGAATGTTTTAAGGCTTTTTAGACAGATGGTCCTGTCCACTCCACCATGGGCTGTGGCTTTCCCATGATCCAGGTTAGTGGGATGCAAGGGTCTGGAGCTGCAGGGAGTAGCTGCACTCTGTCTAATAAAGACTCTCAACAAGCTGTGTAAGTGCAGTCCCAGCGATGAGCTACAATGCTCCTAGGTACGTTGAAGCCTGGATATATGGACACAAAAGATGGGTGAAACCAGAAAACTGTTACAGTCCTTATTGCTGCCTTGTCATGTTAAGGGTGGTTGAATGTCTTGCTTTTCACATAGAAGGTTAGAGCAGCCACTCAAATATGCAAAGGTGATGCATATTGCAATTGACCCATTCATAAGAATGGGCAACCAGAGAGTTTAGCCTTACAGTCTCTTTCAGAGTGAAATGCAGGGACAGGTAGAGACTGCCCCATCAGTAGCACATGTGGGTTCCCAGGAGTTCATTGCTTAGGGTCATGGATGGAAGATTCCCCAAAACAACACAACTGAGGGCAATCATTGCTTTCATCATGTAGCCCAGAGAGTGGAGCCAGATATCATCTTTGGATCAGACTCATACCAAGATCCTTCACACCCTCACGTCAGTCTGTTCTTGCAGTGGCAGTGCATTAATTGCCAGGGAAATTCTCTTTCTTGTCCTGCTTAAACAGTGAGGGCTCAAGCCCTGGCAAACACAGTGGGGACTCTCCTTGGTTTCAGTGGACTTGTGGTCTCTTACATCAGTAATACGCTCAGCAGTTGG
Source organism: Anabacerthia variegaticeps (assembly GCA_035583185.1). Taxonomy (NCBI): domain Eukaryota; kingdom Metazoa; phylum Chordata; class Aves; order Passeriformes; family Furnariidae; genus Anabacerthia; species Anabacerthia variegaticeps. Next base: position 7,817,237 of record JAWWEW010000078.1, on the reverse strand, counting down.
AGGGAATTAATCTCTCATTTTAGAGTTATCAAATAGAATCTCAAAGAGCTTTGTGCCACTTCATGCCTCTGTTGCAGTCCTAATCCAAGGCACTATTTCCCCAAATCTGCTGTTTCAAGGATTGCATAGGTTGAGTCTGACTTTAAAACTTACTTAAGTATCATATTTATAAATATAGGAAATGAAGAGGCCGACACTAGGATCTATGGCTCCTTAACATTTGCATGCATATATGCATGTTACTATTTGCAAAAATATTTGTGCAGTATGAAACATTAAAGAAAACCATAAAATTGTTTTAAAAATGCAACAGTTGATCTTTTGATGTTTTAGTGTATAGCTGAGTTTTCAATTTTAAGTAGGTACTATCACTAGTGTGCTCCTTCTCTTTATTACCTGGGCAAATTTGCCATTTGATTAAACAAAAAACAAATAAACAAAATTACTAAACAAAACCCACAACAAACCTGTTGTTGACTTATAGCCAGATCTCCCCTAGGTAAAAGACTTATGTTCTTCTGTTTTGAAAATGAAATCTTAATCTAATTAGATCTTGGAGGAAAATAGTTCTGATATGTTTTCTGTAGGTAAAAGGACTTGCTTAATGTGTTTTGTTTATGTTACTGTTTTTACAGTAAGTAATAAAATTTATTAGGGCTATTATCCATTTATAGAATCTGTTTGACAATGGCTTTTTAATGAAGTATAAGTTTCTCTGGACATACCTTGAGAAAACACTGTATTACAATAACACAGGCTTTGTCAATAGGTCTCTGAAACATGGGAACATACGTTGATCTCAATCCGGGATATATGGCTATTGATTTTGGTTGCAGACCAAGAATTGCATTTTTTATTTATTTGTTTCTACACTGTAATTTCCCTGCTTCATCCATCAAAACATTTCCCTCATCCCACCGCTTTCTGGGATACATGGACATGCTTGGAGTTGTACCCAAAGCATGCTCTTCCTGTGGACTCCTTTCAGTGCCCACAGCTCAACAGCCTGGAAGCACAGCACGATGAAAGATCTAATGCATAGGTCAGGTGAGGAGTTTAGAGAGAAAAGCTTATATTTGGAATTCCATGCAGAAAAGACTGAAAGTGGGTGCAGGCTCCTAAGGACTGAATCAGAGTAGACTTTGGTAATCCAAATGGATGGAATCAAGGGCACATATAGCTGAGGACACATCTGAGAGGTCATGTCTTCTTGGCCATTAGTGTACTGGATAGAAGGAGAACACAGTGCTCACCATTGGGACAACTGTGCTGCCATTTCCATGTGTTTCCAGTTTTGAAAAGTCAGGCTGACAAAGGAGGGACAGTTGGTACATGCCATTTGATTGGATTATTTCCTTGCCTTTATACAGACATCAAAGAGGGCAACCTTGCTGATGCATGGCATTATAGCCTCTTTGGATACTGAATCAGACAGTAAAGAGAGAAGTAGCTCCTCTAAGTCTGCTACACCGAGACCTACATATATTCCTGTATTCACTATTGTTTTTGTGGTTTGTTTGCTGAGGAGAGTCTTGCATAGATCATAAATGTAATTGCACACCATCCTCTTGAATCAGACATCTGTTTTAGATGACCTATAGACATATTTACAAGTATTTTCAAACATTTATAGCGTAAGTCATTCTACTAGGATATTGTTTATTTGCTACCTTTTGCAATTCTTTTATAATGTATAATAAACTCGTGGTCTAGATTGTCTACTGAAACAATAGAAAGTGGCAATCAACAGCATCTTTTCCTCAGCAGAACACTCCTACGTAGTACAGCAGGTCAGAAAAGAATTATGCAGCCTTTTCTATGGAGGGATTGGGAGTGTGGCAAGGAGTTTTATGCAGCTCTTAGGTGGAGTACTGTATCTTATAGAGAACATATATATATACACATATACATATACATACACATACACATATACATATATACATACATATATATAAAAATTGTCAGCCCCTGGGTATTTGTTAGATTAATGTCCTCTCCTTAACACGAATGCATAGAAGGTAGACCATGTGATTATGCAGGTATGGTAATTATCCTTCAAAGAGTTGGAAGGCTTTGACATAACCTCTGTGTCCCAAATGTGCTGGTTCCAGCACTCGCTAGAGGGAAGAAGAAGGACTTGAATCTGCAAGCCTTTCCCATGTGACAATCTGGTATTGTGCCTTATAAAATCTGGCAAAATTGTAAATGACAGTAACCTTTATAAGCACTAAAATGACTTAGCAGAGTTTGGTTTTTTTCTGATAAATAAATTCCCTGATGTACTGCTCTAACATGCAGAGACATGCATGAACTATTGTAAGTACTCCAATTTATAAATGCTTTGCAACAGGCCACAACAAGCTAGAATCATCTTTTAAGTATTTTGAAATTATTTTTACATGTCTTTACAGCATGTTATAATACAACTTATAATAAAGCAATTTCTCTGATGCATATTAACTATTATACTTTAAATGTATCTACAGTGCAGTGACACTTGACTGGGAATGTTTGGCCTGAATCAGCCTCACAATTTACTTGCAGAGGAGAGCCCATATTCATGCATCTCCACGCCAAAGCTCTTAGGCAAAGGCAGCAGACATCCAGCATCCAATAATCCTGCAATTCTTTCAGTTATTTTGTTTCGAACACATGTCCACTCTGCTTTCCCTATCCCACCAACATTTTAACTTGCATTATTTTTGCCTTGCTTTATGTTCAATAGATGTTCTTGCCAAGAAGGGAGTCATCTGGTTCTCTAGAGTTGATTCAAGACATATTTTCTTTTGTCTAAGTCCTCACATCTATCATGGAAGATAAGTTCATGGAGGATTAGTTCATGCCTGGATTTTTTGGAGGAGAATGATCACATGGATCAGGTGTATCAGGTTATCAAGTTCTTCAGATATTTTCCTATAAAGGAAGCAGTTAGGACCCTGAGGGTACTTTCTGGCACAGCCCAGCCTCTACCCACTCCTGCCACTGGTCCAGGAGCTCCATTTCAACTCAGCCTGGGGTGTCAGACCTTGTCCCAGCAGTGCCATAGGAGTGAGTTTTCCAGTGCTTTCTCTGGCCATGTCTCTTTCTGCTCCTCGCCAGACTCCTTGGATGATCCCTGAACTTGGTCCATGTCTTGGTGTGTTGTGGGCTGCCAATGGACCCTGTTACCAACCCTGGCTCTGCCCAGCACATCAGCTCTCTTGGGACTGGCACCACTGAGGAGGGATGGAACTCTGTTGGGCACCGCACAGCTCCACAGCACCAACAGTGCTGAAGCACCCAGTTTAGGGTATTTTTTATGAACTGTCTTTCCCTAGTTCTAGGAAATAACAAGAAAAATAAGCACAATGCTGAAGTGCAGAAAGTAACATTAAACTTGTTTTCCAAGCTTTGTAGGGGCACAAAGCTTCTTTCCCAAACACAGACAGCTATCTTTCCCCCACCCCCTCCCAAGTCTGTGCCTCCTTTGTGTACTTTTAGGTCTAGCTTGTATAACTAGTTGCTCTGAGGCTCATTAGATTTTGTTGTTTCATTCAAGTGGAGTTCTGCCAAGAAGAAACGTTAATTTTGGTTTCTAATCATCAATAAGAACAGGTGTGGCAAAACAGCTCTGAATAAGTTGATCTGGGTTCTCGTCCAATAAGGATGTGCTTTTTAATATGAGGTCATACCAAATCCAGACACCTTTTTTTCTTTTTTTTTTTTTTTTTTTTTTTCCCTCCACAGAAATCCTTCCCAGCTGCCAGCAGAGTCCAATGGCTTTGTACAGCTGAGGTACTGTGAACTAATGTTAGTGTCAAACTTCATTGTATACATCCGAGGAGAAAAATGTTAAATTTTCAAGATCAATGAAGATCATCTACTTTCATGATGCATTGTTCTCGCTAACGGGAAGCACCTGAGAGTCAATCTGGAAACTTCTTTGGCCAGGACACAACAATATCTCTTGGTTGTTGATGCGTGGTCTGGCAGCTGTTGCTGCTAATCTGGTTATCAGGGCCTGCAGGTGTATCTGTATTTACACAACTGGCTTCTAAGGACCTACATTTATCAAGTCATGATTTATACTCTACAGATTGCTTGGGTTTTTAATTTTTTTAAAAATATTCTTTATTGAACACTGAGGATAAGAAAGAATGAGGGAAGCCTAGTCTTATTTTCATGTAGGTTCAAGGTTTATTAAATTCCCATGCATCAGTTTACATTCCTAGATGTTTCCCTGCCTTTGCTGAGATGAGTCACCGTGGAGAGTTGGTGGCAGTGAGGATTAGGTACCACGCACAGATGTAAGATCCATTGGAGCATAGTGCTGCCCTGGGTCTTTGCCCCATGCTGCTGTGGATGCTGAGAGAGAGGATTTGTTGCCATGGTGCCGTAGCCCATGAACTGGGGTCTCCTGCCTTTGTGACCTGCTTTGGTATCTCCTCCTGGCATTGCCCTGCACCAGGAACTGGGATGGGGATCGCTGCTGCCAGAATAGGCATGCCCACTGCAATGCCATCAGGTTGCACCCAGATAGATCAACTTCCTGGCTTTCATTTCATGCTTTTCTCCCCTAGATCACAGGGAAGGCAAGGGTGGGTCTGGTAGACAGTGCCCTGGGCAATGGCTTACTTGAGGAGTCTGCAGGGTATACAAATGAGTATGCCTCCTGTGTTATACTGGGATAAGGAATAAAGTTACTGCACGCCCTTTCAAATGCCACTAAGTTTTCAGTAGCAAAGTGGCTCTCAGAACTGTATTTTGGGTTTACCAAGAATAATTCTGTATCTGTCAGCCCCATTAATAATGAATTCTTTCTTCTTCTGCCTCTGAAGGCATCTTGCTTTAGCCTTGAAGGCAGATGTGAGTCTGGTTCTGGCAACACTACCAATTTCATTAGGTGCTACCTGCTCCACAAATCACTTGAGCTAATGACTTGATTTCCAGGGGAAATGGTGTTTCTTGGAATGTCAGAACTATGATGTAGTTACATATGCAATGTGAAATTATTCACCAAAGACACCTCCTTTTTATTGGCGATTTTTTTTTCAGATTTTTTTTTATTTTGATGATAACTTCAATTGCTCTATCTTGTGACCAAAGGCTTCTTGGCAGGTAACTGTCTTTCATGTAAAAGAGATTGTATTTTTATTCATCTTATTTTAAGTGACCTATAGACATTTTGATGAGAAAATACACTCACAGTGATGGTTCACAGAGGAATAAGGCTAGAATTTTTCTAGTTCTCGCTAGTTCCCTGAATTTTCCTCTTTTTATTTCCCTATCTCAATCTGTCACAGAAGACTCTGTCACTCTGGCAATCGAGCAGACCATTAGTGGTGACTCTTCCAAAAATAAATGTTCATAAAAATGAACTAACAGGAGCCAAGTACTATCAAGCAGAAATATTGCACTGGGTGCTAGAATCCATCCCAATTCATGACTCTGCTCTTCTTAGTATTTAGTTTAAATTAGAAATTCTGTCAGTAATTATTCACTTCTACAGTATTCCAATTTATACATGGCTGCACATTTTGGATATAAAGAGAACTATTGATTATTTCACTGATGGAACAAAACCTTTTAAATTATCTTAGTTGTGGTTTCTGGTGATGTTTCCAGGTCCAGCCCACTGGGGATCTCAGAACAACCTTGCAGCTGCTTGGTGAGGTGGGGAAGCGCGTCCTGCTTGATCTTGGTCAACAAGGCTGTTGCCTGGACCTTGATGCCAGCTTGATGCAGCACAATCTTCTGCATCACACAGGACTGCTTCTGTGAGAGGGACTATCTCTGTTCCTGCTTAGTCTTCCTCTTGATGATGGCCCTGATTAAGCACTTTTCTGCAGTGTTGAGATCAGTAATGAGGAAAGGCAGAGGATTATTTAGGAAAGGCACTGTTCTCCAAATGTCCTGCCTTTTGGGGACCACACTGATTTCTGTGTTGTATCCTGTGAAGAACCAAGGTTGTGGGAGTCTTGCTAACTTTTGTTTTACAGTGCTGAAAGGTACTGGTGGAGGTTGGGTGACTATCTGTTTTGAAGGCTGTTGAGGTGTGGTCACAGTATAAAAGTCCTTCCACATGGCACATCTGCAGGGGCAATGAACTGGGAGGTATTTCTGGGCAGGGAACAACAATAATTTGATGATGAGCTATTTGGGAGACGATTTTGTTTAGTCATTCATCCCTGAGCTGTGGCTCTGTTCCAGGACAATGACAGCAGGACAGTGACTGTCACTTAACAGAAACCTACTGTGAGTGAGGGGTATAAACCCATGCTGGACTTTATGTGGGCAGCTGTAATTCTCCTTGGATCCCTGGGTCCAGGGAATACTAGAGCTGAGCACCTCTGAAGGTCAATGAAAAGCTGACCTGGAAGACCTACTGAGAGCTGAAGTAACCGCAGCCATTTGGAGGCAGTAGGTGCAGTATTTATTAGAACAAGACTGTCTTAACAGGAGCCTAGGTAGAGACTGGGTTTTACAAACTCCTGATTTCTGTCAGTTCACAGCACATGCTCTAAATTGTTGCAAAGCACTTTTTGCACTGACTCATAACCCTCATTGTAAAGAGAAATAGGGATAGATCATTTTATTCGTTTATGTATGGGATAGACTGCTACTACCTAGCACCCCTGAAATACCTGTAAAAATACAAATTGTGTACTGACAAAAGTACACAAAGGGGGAGAAAAATCTAGGTAATGTTTTATTGTAGTGTTGAGCACAATTTCCGCAGCAGAGTTCCCTCTTTTAGCTGAAATAGGCCATTATTATAATATACTGCAAACTTGACAAAATTTCAAGGGAAAATAAAGGAACATTGTCATCATATTGTCCTTCACTGGCAAAAGTTACCTCCACTGTTTAAATAATATCCTTGGTCTTTGGCTCCATGCATTATTTAATAATTTTGGAAACTTCTGTGACCTTTAAGCAATAGTAAACTGTGATTGCTTGACAAATAGGTCAGTGTTTGTATAATAGTTGTGTCTTTGGAGGTACAAAAATATTCATCAGAATGCTTTGACTGACTTCCCCCACCCTTCATTTTGTTGGCAGTTTTCCCACAGCATTGCCCTTTGTTAAACATTATTCCACTTCAAGGGTATTTGCAGGACTAGGAAGCAGGCAGTATATTATGGTCCTTGAAAATATGGAGTGGGGGAGGTTGTATGTCTCTAAGAAACATGCACACATGCACACACACATATGCCCTGAGTAGCTGTTACTGTTGGTGGAAAGTATGTGTTAAAATAGCTGGTGAAATGATTTGGTATCCTGTGTGCTAAGCACCTCAGTGTAGATCCATTGGATTATTCCTGGTTAACATGCACCCTGTTTTAGGGGGATGATAAACTGGTATTTGCTGTTTGAAGGGCATACTTGAAAGCAAGGAACTGAGTTTGAACTTCTGGTTTTATTGTTAGCAGTGTTGGTTGCAGGGCCAGTTAAGCAAACATGTGGGCTCCTGCATGCTCCTTAGCAATACTTAAAGGGAAAGTTGTATTGACACATTCTCTATTACTTAAGTTTGAATTAGGGTGATCATAAAAGTTAGAAGTGGTCTCAAACAAGAATATTGAAGAATGTAATAACTTTGCTCCATGGCATTTTATATGAAAGTGTCTGTAGTTTCACCATTGACTGCTTAATGTTACATGCCTTGGTGATACCTTTTTCACACTGCAAAGTGTGCCCCAGCATAGCTGCATAGGAATAATGAAATGCCAGTTTCATTTTAGAAAATTGATTGTTTTGTATTGCAGTGCAATATATACACATGAATATAAACACACATGTGAATACATATTATTAAAATATATACTGTTTTAAGGGATGCAAAACGTGGAATACAGCTCCAAGTTTTAAACACATAATTGTAAATATACTGTGTGCTTTAGCTTCTCTTATGGTATGGTTTTGTTTGTCAACATACAGTTTTTACCCTGCAAAATTTTACCATACCACCTGCTAAAAAAATTCAAATCCTTCTCTTATGGAGGAATTACACACAAAGCAGTTGCTATTTATGAATGTCTTTAGTTGTACCTGACATCGTGCTTCAAGTCCTACCTGCTTCTTGAGCATCGAATGAACAGAAAGGAGGAGAAGATGATTTTGATAACAGTTTTCCAGAAAGCAGCTAGAAAAATTTGATTTAAAAGAGGGTTTTGGACCAGTCTGTAAGCATTATGTTGACCATGATTTTGTGTACAATTGTCTAGCAGACATCTCTATGTTAAGAGCTGAAACCCATTTTGTGCCTGACTGGGGTGTATTATGGTATATCTGAGGTCAAGGTCTGGTTTAACAATGAGGAAATCTTTCTAGCTTGGGGGAGGTTACAGATGCATTTGGCATATTTGAACTAAAGCATCTTTATCTGTTGGCTTTTTTTCCAAGGGAGGAAGTTCTCAACCCTTTCAACTTGAAGCAGGGTAGAAGGAGCCGTTGGCATTTTGGTGCCACCTTTGAGCTGGATCTCAAGGATAAATTCCTGCCCTCTGTTTGGCTTGCACCATTATTAATGCTGTAACTGGGACACGCTCTGAAGTAGCTCTGACTCAGTAGTTCTCCATTAATTAATTAGTAATCCTCTATCTGAGAATACTGCCAGGTTACAACAGATACTGATAACTCCTGAGTATTTATTGCATTCAATAAATAGAGGCTTCAAAGGAGCTATCTGGTAGTGAGGTGTAGGCTTTTTAATTATTTGCAGTGTTAAAGCTGTGAAAGGAAGCTCTAAGGGTTTTCTTCCCCCTCCCTCTCCCCCACCTTTTATTCCTTTTGGAAAATGATCAGTTTTAAAAGATTTATCTTTATTTAGTCTTTAATTTTGGAGAAAAAGCTTTATTGTGCATTCTCTCAGGTTTATGCTTTGGCTGAGAGCAGCCAGGCATTTTGCCTGGCAGCAAAGCAGAGCCACTTCTTAGCCAAGGCAGTATACACAGAGGGCAAACAACAAGTAATTCAGTTATTCTGAGATGAAAGGGCTTGCAGGCAATACTATAAAAATTTGAAGCCCAACAGTACACTGCCCTTCAGTGACTGCAAGTGTCCTTTGATGAAACTATTTAGCCTTGTTTCAGGTATTTAGGAATGTAGTTCTCATTCAGAAAGAGGATCCAGATACTGTAAAGTCCAGTGAAAGACTAACTATAAATGGACCCAGACCCCCCTTCATGATTCTGGAGCAAATTGTATTATTATTCAGATAATGGTTGAGCAATGAATTCAAATCTGAAATAGTTAAAAAAAAAGGTAACTCAGGTAAGTGTTCTATTAGAGTCAAGTTTTGGGTGTATTAGCACAGGAAAATTAATGCAATTTACTCATTAGCAGTGCCTTCAAGCTGCAAATTATATATAGATATACAAAATAATGACACTACTCTAAATGTTTATCTTTCATCTCAATATTTAAATAATAACAAAATTTTCAGGAGAGAATGTCCAAATATACGGCAATATTTCAAAACACTGACTTTATAGTAACAAAAATCAGAGTGTACAAAGTCAGGTTTGGCCAGAAAAAGAGTTGTTTGCAAACAGTTGGAAATGTTCTCTTGAGTGTCACTTTTTGTGTTAATCCACGGTCACTGAGGATGTCTACATTTACAACAAAATAAGGAAAACAAGATAAAATATATAATAAAGTTAAAAGAAAGGGAGCGTCCTGATAGGTATTGGTATGTTCATTGGAAAAAAAAATGAAATTTTATAATAAAACATTTTTCATCCACTCCCTCTCCACTGTGCTGGCCCTTCATGGTTTCATTTGCTGTCTTTCCCCATTTTTCCTACTTTCATCCCTCTGCAGTTTTCTGTCATCTCTTCTCACTCTTTTCCCCTAATCTGCACCTGAAATGTCACTCTCCTCACTCATCCATGCAGTCTTGTGACTGCACGGGTTCACCCCAGCCATGAATTCCCTTTTGCCTTTTAACTCTGGAGCAATGTTTCCAGTGTAAAAAGGGTAAAACTATATGGAATTTGTTCATACTCTGTCCTTGCAGCTCCTGGAGATCCCAGAGGCTTGAATTTATTTATCTGACCTTTCCAGAGCTTCTCTTTATTATCACACCCCCATGTTGTCCCATGTTCCCTGACCGTGCTGTTCTGCCTGAGCATTTTTTTCTAATATTTTTTCTTTTTTTCCTCTTCCTCTTACCATCCAGAAATGAAAACTCTTGTTTTTATATCCATCAGAAATATTGTGGTAAAATTTTCCTAAACTCAACTTTAAACAATGCAACTTCTCTTTTGTATACTTGTATTTCCTGACTCTTCTGAATAAAATCTATTTGGCTATGATGATAATTTTACTTTGTGGGAGAAAATTCTTATCACCTCCTTAAAAAAAAAAAATCAATTATTATTTTTAGCAACTCTACCTTTAGGACCTCTTTTTTTTGATGCTTTTCAAATAGAAGTTAGGGCACTGGCGTACAGAGACTTACTGATTGACATTTTCATTTTCTCTGTGTGCTTTCATCCTTATGTCTATGGCAATGATAAATGAGGCATGGGAGAAAGTAAAACGGTCTTTTTAGGTTAGTAGATACAGAGCTTGCTGCTGTGGGATCCTGTTTAATGTATCTTCAACATTGTATTATCATTATTTTTCTTAGTGAATCATAGAATCATAAAATGATTTGGGTTGGAAGAGACATTAAAGATCATCTAATTCCAACACGGTGCCATGGCCAGGGACACCTTCTACTAGACTGGGTTGCTCAGAGCCCCATCCAGCCTCGCCTTGAACACTTCCAGGGATGGAACATCTACAGCTTCTCCCAGAAACTTGTTGCAGTGCCTTGTCACCCTTGCAGTAAAGAATTTCTTCCTTCTATCTAATATAAATTTAACTTGATCAAATTCCTGGTGAAGCAATGTAAAATTTTCCTGGCTCACAACAGTAATATGATTCCTAAAACTATTGCAAAATAGGATTTCTCATCTTTGCAACCAGTTATACCAGCATGTAACGAGCACTGCATCATCCCCAAGCTCCTATAATATTAGTGGAAAAGCGATTTCTTTATAAATTTCCAGAACACTTAAATCACATTTTTATCAAATCAACTAACTTCGAAGGAGAGGGAGGATAGCTGGGAGAGTTTCTAAGGGGAGACAATATGATGTCCTCCCTTTCAAGCTTCAAGTCCCAGCATGTCCTGAAACCTGCAAACCAGTTCTGCTGTGATGACATGCAGTGACCTTGGTGCAGAAGCAGTGGGTTTTCAAACAGAACTGTTGATTCATCATGTTTAATACCAGCCTTCAGGATTCCAGGAAAATGGGTTGTCTATGAAATATCAGTTATGGCATCTATGGGTAACACTTTTGTTGTGAAAACCACTGCTTTTTAAATCCACCATGATTCATACTAATAAATGAATATACCTTAAGTGATTAGTATTTAGCGCATGGGATTGCAGAGAACAGCTCAAGACCTGCAGGATCTGAATGTTCAGTGGTAAAAAAAGTAAGCAGAAAGGCCAGTAGACGAATTAAACTCTGTACTCCACACCTTCAGCATATATTGAAATTGACACATATATTGTCTCACAAATACAAAAACCAGGGTTCTCAATTGTTTTTGACCACTCAAAAAAGTAATTGAAAAATCATAACAAAGCAATAAATGTTTAGTGTGTGATGGATGTGCATTTAGGCAATGAAACACTGGAAGAAGAGAATGACATTTTTCTGACCTATCTGCTAGAAGAAGATGATCACAAGACACAGTAATGTAAAGAAAATGTGTTTTTTCCTCTCATTTCTGTATTACTGCAAATTGCACTGCTGTGAGGGAAAATCAATTGTTATTATGGCTAGTGAGTGCTTTTCAATAACAGTTTTATACATGGCTTTTTGTTAAGTGTTACTCTAAGTACAAACATCTTTGTAAATCTCTTATGTGGACTATCTTATGAGTTAGATATGATTCAAGTTATGCTTGTAAAATCTCCACTTAAAATGAATCTCTATGTGACAGGTAATTGGCTGCAGGCCTGTTTTTTGTTATTGATTTAACTTAATGCCAATGTACACAGGTGTGTTGGTGGGTTGTTCAAGCTTCCAAGGCACCCACATTTGGCAGAACAATAAATTGTTGCATAATAAGATTATTTTCCCCCTTCAATCTTGAAGCTTTTCAAGAGCTGTATTTGAAACCTTTGTAGGTATGTACGTGGGTGAGAGAAAAATACCCAACAATGTTACCATGAGGCATGTTTCAATTTATTGTTTGAGGCGCTCAAGGAAACAGCAACATGTAGATAAGATATCTGCAAATATATATATATATTTGCCAGCATAAAAGAAAAAAACCCAAAACCTTTATATAAATTGGCTTGTTTCTTAATTTGTTTTTTTTTTTTTTTAATTCTCTAAAAAATTCTACATTGTTGTCAGATGAAGTGGGATATTTTAGAAAGAAATACAGCACTGAAAATATCAGCTGTTCAATGTGCTTTAAATGCAGACAGCAGATGTGATTTGCCCTTGCACACAGAAATATCTGCATCACAGACATCCAACTGAGGCCTCATTTGAATACTTTGAGCAAAATCCTGGCTCTGTTGAAGTTGATGGGAATTTTGCCATTAATTTTAGTTGGGCTTTGGTTTACTTCTCCAGTAATGAAATGTGTGGCAAGGTAGGTGTCCTTGAGGAATACACAGGCTCATATGGAGAAAACAAAGAATGCCACAGCAGGTCACAGGTAATACAAATTCTCAGGAGAGCAGTGACCTTGGAGGAAAAGAAGGGGAAGCAGTGCTGTGAGAGGGCTTTTTACAAAGAGGTGGGAGGAGATTTCATGAAAGGATGTGGAAGAGCGTTCCAAGTATAGCAGGTAGCATGATTGAACGTGTAAAATCATGAGGAGGAGGAAGCACTTCTACTTTCACAAGCCCGAAGAAAAGAATGAAGAATGAAGTGTTGTTTCCAAACGTTAGAAGAGTCTGAACTGGGGGGAAAGCTCTGTGATGGCTCTTCTCTCACCCAAATGTTTCTCTTTGGCTTAGTTCGAAAGGAAGGATATGTTTAGCTTTCCAGATTTGTCCACTTATTTCTGTTTTAGAGGAAAGATAGCTGTTCCCTCACAAGCAGAGGGCTCCAGCTGAGAAAGCCAGCTCAAGACAGGAGTGAAATGCTTCACCTGGATGAGTCAGAGCAGCAGTGTTGCGCTGGGCTAAGCATTCCGGCCATCCCTCTCCTGGGCCAAGAACGAGTTTTCCTCATCCCAGCACTTTGTTTCTTAAAAAACATGATACTGTCGGCAAGTCAATATAATGGCAAAGTCCCAGTGATGGCTTTGGAAATACCACGGTTTGTTAGTGTTTTTCCAGAGTGATTTTTAGGAGCCCTTCTCCACAGCCTTGGCTAGTTTAATAGAAATTATTACATACTACTGCCAAATATATAGCTGGGACTTTAATACATACAGTATTGCATATCTATTATATTTCATAATGCTAAAGTTAATCCATCAACTTCTTGGCGTAAGCTTCAATTACTCCAAAGGAGCATTTGTAAGGTATTTTGTCATGTTGTGCTCTGAGGTTCCTTAGGGTCATCAACACCTTGGACAAGAAGTTGTCTGCATCTGTAGTGTAAAGCAGATGATACACATTCACTAAAAATCCTTATGAAATATTTTTTCAGAAGCTCATTGCTCTGGATGCCCACTAGACACTATTTTAAAATTAAATAACTGTTGTTTTTTTTTCCTCTTTAAAGAGACTTTATTCCAAAGTATATGGTGATGGATTAAAACATACCAAGTCAAAACCTTGTCAGCCTTTGTTTTAACTTAAAGGTGAACACAAACTGCTCAGAAATACCCTCCCTTTTTCTTTGCAAATTTATCTACCTGAAATATGCCTATCTGGAAACAGGATGCTGTGCATGTATACATGTGAAAATGAGAATGATGGAAGTTTGCACCCCTCCAAAGGGATGTAAGATGTAAGAACAACATCAGAGTCAGGTCACTGTTTTCAAATGGTTTATTCACCCTGATAAACAAGGCTGGGAGAAGAAGCATCATAGATGGAAAATGGTCCCAGATGCTGTGATCACTGTGCGGAGGCAGGTACTGCCCTGTGTGCTCTTGCAGACAGTGGAAAGCTTCCCTCCCTTCCCTTAGCTTAAAACAAAACACAACAAAACTAATTTTCTTCAATGCACACAAGAGAATGTTTGGCATCTGCTACTGAGCAGCATTCTTGCTGTGTTTCACTATCTATCAAATGGCATGTTCGTCCTCTGCCAAGAAAAATACTTGTTCCCAATACTAATCATGCTCCCTGACTACCCTCTAGTGTATATTCTTCCAGGACTGCTATCCATCCATGCAGCCATTTGAAAGATATTAAAATTATTATGATGAAATCTCTCACTCTCTGTGCTGGCAAGAGCTGGGATATGCTCCAGAGATGATGCGCCGTTCCCAGGTTGAAGGGAGTGCCTTACACCTCTCTTTGTCGAGTGCCCCACCTAAATGAAGAGATGCCATTGTGAGGGCTCTGTAGGGAGTCACAGGCAGGGCTCTGGTTTGGGGGGAAGATTGTCAAGGTACAAACTCTCGGAGAAATTAAAAATAAATGGATAAAAAATAGGAGTTGGTAGATAGATCCCACAGCCTCTTGTGACTGTAGGCTTAAAGGAAAAAAGGAAATATCATTATAAAACACCTAATGAGGCTTGAAAGGCAGTAGCTGGGAACTCAGGGAGAATGTTTCTCTTTTCCGCTGTTTATTGTGGTATCCACACGGGCCCCATCTCCTCAGGGAGGGGATTATACAACTACAAGATGCATCCCTGGTCAGATCCCATAGGTAACTCCTAAGGATAAAAATGAGACTGTTCTCATCAACCTCTGCAGTTTTTGGAGAAATTTGTTCCTCCACTGAGCAATTGCCTTGGATTTCTCAGGAAGAATAGTACTTGTTTTCTGATATCTGCCTGGAAATGAAATGCCCTAATTTGGTCCTGCATAGTTCCAGGAATTGAATCTCTTTCAGGAATCTCTAAAACTTTTGAGATTTGGGCCCTTTCCTACGAGGAGTCTGTTTGTGGCTGCAGCAACAGGTGCCCTGAGACCCCTCTGCAAACTGCTGATGCAGAGCAGCAATTGCAGAGCAGACAGAAACATCTCCACGTGGTGCTGTCGTGTGCTTTGCAGGCCACAGCTGAACCATCACTACAGTGAATTCTTCAGGTATTTGTACAGAAGAGAGGGTGGGATTCCTGTAATTTGTCTTTCAACATTTACAAAGTAGATGTCTACAGCTGTGCTAATTACTCTAAGTTCCTTTTACAGTCAAGGAAGAGCAGTAAGTGCTTTTAGGGTGCAATTTGCCTGGAATATTATAGACATTTACTTTAGGATGACATGAATCATGCTCAAGGTTCCTACATGCACAGCCTGCTGGTGTGCTCACTGACTATACCATCAGCCTGGGGTGACTGGCTTAGACACACACACACTGTATATAATTTATATATTACATACATTTATATCCCTCTGTTTAATTAGATAAGCAACGCCCATTGCCCATTACAGACCTGGTGCTGAATATAGATGTTATAGGCAGTTTCTGCAGAAGTATAGCAGATGGGATCAAGCATTGGAGCATCCTCTTTCCATGAGGTAGAAGAAGCATCTTTGTTCACAGGAGGATTCTTTTGCATGAAATATACAAGGATCAGTTGCAGCAGCCACATTGTTTCCTTTCCCATATCTGCTTTGCCATGAAATGGGAGCGGCAGGTCTGCTACATCCGAAAGGTGCAGCACATGATCAAAAGATGGCCTGATCCCTGATCTCCTGTATGCTTTTCCTTCTTCCTCCTCTTTCCATCACCTATGTGAGATGTATATGCAAAATAAGGGGTCATTGAGGTAGGTGGGAGCCCTGTGTTTGATGGGAGAAGGAGTTAACTGAGCCCAGAAGTAGTTTAGAGACACAGTAAGGTGCCCTGGCTCCAGAAGAACTGAAGGAGGGTGGTGAGGCACTGAAACAGGCCACCTGGAGAAGCTTTGGATGCTCCATCCTTAGAACTGTTCAGGAGCAGACTAGATGGGGCTTTGAGCAACTGGATCTAGTGGAAGGTATCTCTTCCCATGGCAGGAGGGTTGGAACTAGATTATCTCTAATGTCCCTTCCAACCCAAACCATTCTATGATTCTGTGATTCTGTGATTCTGTGATTCTCTGACCCTTTAACCCGGCTGGGGATGCACTGAAGAATGAGCTTCAAAGGTGCAGTACATCTGTGCCCCCTTGTCTGTTCCCAGCTCTTTCCCTCTCAGAGGCTCCTAAACCCTCTCCCTTATATCCACCACTCACCTCATGGCCTCCCCACTCTCCAAGTCAACCTCAGATGCTTTGTTGGTCCCTTCTTGCCTCCTTTTCCCAAATCCCCACTCCATTTCCTTCAATATGTGAGGGCACTGTAGTATCAAATGGTCCATGGTGGTCATGCAGTGGTCTGCACTGAGCTTGGGTTTTATTATCTGTGTCCCATGTTTGTGTTTTATACTTTTCAATGGATACTTTCCAAAATAAAAAACAGAATTTCAAAGTTAGGATGACCCTCTTTTATGGAAACACTTTATGTGCACAGTTATATACCCTAATGACTAAGAAATAGCCCTTGAAGCAACAAAAGAACTTAAAGGGAAAACTTAGAAATTTCCTCAGGAGCCCAAAATATTGCCTAGAAAAAGTTTCCAATGAATTAGTACTGTTACTTTTAATTTAAACTGCATTGTGAATGTTTAATATAGTGGTGTTAAATGAAGTCATGAAAGTCTGAAGATAGGAGTAGGGCAAATTATATATATAGGAGAAAGAAATAGATTTTATCAGCCTGATTGATGTATTGGGAAAGAAGACAAGCTTTAGGCACGAGGTCTTTAGGTAAACCGTAACAGGGAGACTGACCTCAAAAGTAAGTTAATGGATAGTATAAAATCCGCAGGGATTGGGGTCAGTGCACATTCTAGGAGATGTTTGGGTGGATGTTTGTCATAGGAAGTTTTTAACAAGGACAATAAACTGGTCTTGGTTCAATTCTTGGCTTTTAAAGCTGTGAAGAGAATTAATTTTCCTGTATCTGGAAAATATTTTACATTTTGAACATTTTCCTGTGTGAACTGGAATAAGACCAGAAATTGCAACAAGTTTATGAGTCAGTAATGAAGAAATGCAATATTTGGTTTGACAACTATGACATATTTCAGGGCAGTTTTTATTACTGATATTTATTACTGATATTTTCCTACACATATAATAACTTACATTTAAAAATCAAGTGCTTTTGAAGGGAAAAGAAAAAGTCATGTCAATAAAACACTGGAAAACCCCCCCAGGAATTGTACTAGAAAAAGCTCAGTGTAAAAAAGATTTTTCTCCAAGGAGGGAAATAAAACAACACATAATCATCTCCCATACCCACCTGCAGACGCAGCACAGACACACGTACCACTCAGCCACTCTAGCTCATTTATAGTCAACTCCAGGTTTTTAGCTGTGGGACAGTCTCCATCTCGGAGCTGCTACAAATCCCTTGTCCTCTCCTGACCATGTCACCTTGCAGTGCCTTCTCCTGTGCAACTGGACACCTTAGTTTCACCAGGTTTTTTGTACTGCATAAGCAACTCCACAGAACTAGGAAACCTGAACCTTTCCCCCTCTGTTATTATGGATATCTGTTTTTCTAAAGCCTAAGCATTTGTTGAACAAATTCAGCCTATTGGGAATCGATGCAATTATTAGATCTTAGATACATCAAAAGAATAAATAGTATTTTGTGCTAAGCTTGATAATAAACATGTCTCTGTTTGCACATATTGCTCATCACAACAACTGGTGATAAAGAAAGGAAGGAGCTGATCTTGACATCCCTTGAGTCATGCTGCTCTATCACAAGAAGACTTTGAAGCATTATCTATACATAAAAAGAAAACTAATTGCTAAGAGATTTATTTTTCAGTAAATGTGAGCTTGATCCTGAATCTCGAATCGATCACACCTTCCAAAAGAGTTTTCAAAATATTTTAAAGACTTTCTATAAGATGCACGACATGCCTCACTCACCTTTCCCCAGCCCTTTTTCCTCCCTTTGCACAAATCGTGTTGCTGCGAGATTTTCCATCTGCCAGAGGCAGCCCCTGCTCAAACAGAAATATTCCATGAGAGAGGAGATGCTGGGACCTTGCAGCCCCTCCTCACCTTCGATCTGGGACACTGGTCATCAGATCCGACTCTGGACTGAGCAGGTTTGCAGATGTGGTAAATGCTGCCCAGGAGTTTTACCAGGAGTGGAGTGCAAACAACACCAAGGCTTTCGGGGACTTTTCCATCAGTAAAAGAAGAGAGGAAGAAAAAGAAATAAAAATGAAAGCAAATTTTAGAGAGGTTTAAAATTTGAGCAGCACTATAA
Source organism: Anabacerthia variegaticeps (assembly GCA_035583185.1). Classification (NCBI taxonomy): domain Eukaryota; kingdom Metazoa; phylum Chordata; class Aves; order Passeriformes; family Furnariidae; genus Anabacerthia; species Anabacerthia variegaticeps. Next base: position 7,798,793 of record JAWWEW010000078.1, on the reverse strand, counting down.
TCCAGATATAGTTGGGCATATTAAGATGAGGGTGGGCATAGTTGAAAAAAAAAGAAGCTAACAATCATGATAGTTATTTTCAAAATAATCTAAAAAGTTTCCAAAGAGATAAAATAGATACATTACACATCCATAACAAAGAACAGTATTCAAACCACTCCTAATCAAATACTGCCCCTGCCACATTCTGCTAGACCCTCTCTCCAGTTTGATACATATTTTCCAATGGATCTGAGAAAAATATGTTTTGAAGGATCTGATAAAAGGGAAACTGTTGCACAACTTTGGTTGTTGATATAGTCATAAAATATATATTTATACATGGTTTTATATATACAAAATGAACCTCACAGCCTACAGTATCTTCCTGGAGCTCAGATGCAGTGCATGACACATTATATTTGTGGAAATGGGATCTATAACCTAATGTATTCTTGCATCAAAGAATAATGTCTCATAAATAAATCATTACAGCCCGTCACATCTATGGTTTCACACCATAGTGTATAAAATTATGTATTTTGAGGTATGGAAGAAGGTGATTATCTAATGTTTCAACAAAAAAAAAAATTATCCTGTGCTAATGCATGTGCTGTCTTGGAGGTGTTATTGCCTTACCACTATTCATTGTAGACTAATCCATAATATGAGATGAAAGGCAGAATTTCTGTTTTCAAAAACTGGTGCAATTCGTGCGCAGCTTTTCCCTTTCAGTAATTAAGAAATCAAATAAGCCTGAGTGAAACTATGTAAGAGGTTCTAGATATAATTAGAACACCTCATTCTCTCATAACTAATTCCTAATTAAGTAATTTGTCTTTTTGCCCTTCTTTTCAAGGGTGAAGAGCAAGTGGTGATGAACGCTCAAAATCAGGAAAAGTGAAAATTGCAGTGTGTTGATTTGTGGTGATTGAGCGTGTTCCAGTTTTTAATAGCAACCTTTGACTGAAATGGTAAATGAATCCCCAGCCTCTGTTTACAGTGCATATGTGCTACCTGGAGCTTGAAAAATGGTAGAATTAGTAATAAAAAATAGCTACCACCATCCAGAAAATCTGAATATATGAAAACTATTTTTTTTTAAGAATAGCACATTTCAAGTAGGGAGGGGAAGGAGAGATAGAGAGTGCACAGGAATAAAAAGTCTGAAATTTGTTCCATAGGATGAAAATTGTCCTTTTAAAATTTTATTTGCTGCTGTGCCCAGATGATGATAGATTTATCATATGAAACAGGGATTAGTAAACAATGTGTACCCTATAAAGAATAAAACAAGTCCTTGCTCATCACTGCACTTAATTGCAGTGGTTATATCAAAGCCATATAAAATTTAATCATCAACCACAAGTAAGACTTTGCTTTACATGTGTGCTTGCTTCCCTGTTTTTCCACCTGTTTAAATGAAAGATTCTTGGAATATCACAATATGTAAATATTGTTTATGATGCAAAAATATGCTCTTTCATCTCCTTGCCGCTTTGATGTCGTGATATATAAAGCTTTTAGTGCCACCACCTACCTGACACTCAAAGGTCTTATCTGATTCATAAACATGTGTGCCCAGTGCAAACAGGCTGTATCCAATAGACGATTTTTCTTTTCCTTGTAATGTTTTTTTAACAGACAGAAAGAGAAAGAAAGTGTAAATGACAGAATCACTCAGGTGAAAAGAATATTTTAAGCATCAGGTAAAGATAAGCCTATTATGATGGAATAAAAGGATGTAGGTCAAGACTGATCCTAAGAGGTTAGTTATATATATAGGTATCTTGTAAAATGTTTTAAAAGCTTTAACTTTTTTTATAAGGGTTTTGATCCAAGTGGGAAATAAGCAGCAAGATCAGATGACCTCCTAAGAAATACAAATATCCTTAATTAGCAGGAGAAGAAAGAGAAATGCAGGAAGTAAGGTCAAAGCTGGAAACAGGACAGATAAAGCTAGGAAGGGCATAAGGTGTAGACAATATTTAAAATCTCTTGTACATTGTTTGCAATTTTAAAGGAAAGGGTGCTTCTTATTATACAGCATACAGCTCAATGTATAGTATGTCCTATAAGTAGGTAGTTTTGAATCAATCCATCTCTAATAAAACAGTGGTTTGGAGCATCAGTCTGACAGAGCTTGCGTTCCATGGGGGTGTTGTCTCCAGACGAAAATGTGACAGACACTTTGAGAGAGGGGTATCTGCTGGTCAGCAAAGGTCCTCAGGGCTTTTTAGGACAAACTCACTTTTCAGATTCTCAGGGATCCTGAAGGCTCAGGGATCTTTGCCATGAGTGTGAAACAGTCAGAACTTGTGGATCCGCATGGCTCCAGCTGGCTGCAGCTCTCTGAGAGCAGAACTTGGCCTTTCAATGTCAAATGAACTGCCTCCACTGCAAGAACTCAAGGTTTATTGTTGCTTCTTTTTCTTTTCTTTCTTCTCCCTGTGTTTTTTTTTTTTTTTTTCTCTTTCCCAAGTTTCCAAGAGCACCCTGGGAAATCCTTTCGTGCTCTTTATTTCCATCTAAGCCCTGGGTTGCTTTGAACAGCAGAGGTAATTGTACGGGTGAACTTCAGAGATTTGAAGGGATCAAACTTGAAAGCCTTTGACTGAAAGTGCAAGCTCCAACTGGAATGCTGTCAGGTGCTGCTAGATGGGATGTGGCAGGATGTTGCTGCAGAAGGAATTCCTGCAGCAGGGACAACCTCAGCACAGCCTCAGAGGGCAGAAAGAGTATAACTCTGCATTTGCAGCCTCATAGTAGCACTATAAGCCTATAAATTCATGCATATGACTATGTGACTTGACTAAGGGCATCTGTATGAATCTTCATCAGGGTGTGAAGAAACCATCCCAAAGACTCTTTTTCAGTATGCTATGAAAGGGCATCAGAGCAGAGCAGCCAAAGGGATATGAGCTGCAGGTCCATATCTTTTTTGAGAAGTATATAGTCAAGTTCCTTTGACTAAGAAATCCTAGGGGATTCAATACAAAACCAGCCAACCACCCAAAAAACCCCCAACAAGTATATTTAATAGAAGTCTATAGACAATTTCAGAAACCAATGGAATTTAAGAAAGTAGAATTTAAGAAAGTGGATTGTTGCAATGCATAAGTTTTGTAACAGGGTTATACATTTTTCTCATTTTGCATGACAGCCAAAACACTCCAGATGTTTTAACTTCCTCTGCCAGGTTTCCTAGATCTTCCCTTTGAGCGCAGGTGAAGCTCCTCGTGTTTGAAGGCAGCGCTGGGTATGATCTGTTTCCATTTTCCACACCCTTCTCATACTGTATCTGACTGTCATCAGTGCTGTAATCCAGGAATACAGGTAACATGAGGGAACATTAGCCCTGGCTGAATTTCTCAGATTTTGAATGCATTTTTGCCACTGTGGAAAAGAAGCAGTAATGAGATAATTGTTTTCTCCCCACTGGATTTCAAACAACTGCAGCTCAAAAAGAAATGAAAATTGTATTTATTTTCTCTTCAATTAAAATACTTGTCTTGGCCAAGAAAATCTATCTCAGTAATCACATACTGTGTCAACACCATATGTCTTCTTGTGATAATAAGTATCACAATGGAGAGTCAAAATTTATTTGAGGTAGTAAAAAGCCTGAGACAAGTCTATTTTGTTGTATTTTATTCTGTTTTGTCCTATCACAAGGCTACTTGTCTACAGAATTATGTTTAAATGCAGTATTATTGGTTAATGTTCCCTCTCTTCACACTGGAGACTGTTTCATCTTCTGAATTACCATCTACTGATGCCTGGTAACCCCTCTGCTGAGAATATGAACCCATAGAGATGTATTTTTCCTGGTCTGCATTTTTTTTTCATTTCTTTACTGTTGGGTGAAAATCTCTTCCCTGCTCAATTTGTTGAACCTCACCATGGTTTTTGGTGCTCTCGGTCTTTCAGTTGGTGCCTAAAAGGCAGAGGTATGATGGAAACATCCCTAACTGATTCAGCCCAAATCCACATCAGCTCTTCCACTTCCAACCCTCTCATATGGGCAGATCCTTTGGTCCTTTCTTCCTAAATATTCAACAAGTAGTATATGGTTTTGGGGAAACAAGCTGGGGATGGGTGTTACTCACTAACTTATTCATTTCAAGGTCTCTGTGTGATGAAGAGTTGTGAAACCTTGGTCAGCACAGATGGGTACTATGAGAGGAAACATTAAAACACACTCTCCTCTCACCACTCTGACTGTGGGTGAGATAGGTGGAGGCCCAGACATGGAACCAAAATGTTCAAGCACTGACATCTTCCAGGTTTCTCAAAGTCAAGATCTTGGATGACGGCTGAGTCTATGTGAGTCCAGTAGGAGAAGAGAAAGCGACCAAAGTTCATTTTTATGCTGTGTAATTGTACATAATTTCCAGCTTTCAGACAAAGCCAAATTGTCCAGCTCACAGTTCATTTTTAAGGAGTGTAAGCTAGCTGCATTGCCATTACAATGATAGTAGCATCCTCTTACTTGTTCTTTACCTTGGGAACTATTTGCTCCCCTTTGTCTGCACCTGGATCTTGTGTAGGGACAGTATCATGTCTTGCCTCATGGTGTGGGTTACAGATCATTCCTATCTGAGCATTTGCCAGAAAAGGAAAGCTCTGCAGTCTGAGAAATACTTTTCTAGCCAGGATGCAATGAGACCTATCCAGACTACTCACTTTTCCTCATATAATTACCCATATAATTATGGAATTAAGTCTCTTTGCAAAGCACATATTATTATTAATGATAATTTGTACTACAGCAGTGCCTAGAGGAAGGGATGCCTTGTATAAGGTACATGAGAAAACCATACTTATCTGAAGTTCACTTTCAGATTCAGCTACAATTTGTCTCAGCCAGACATGCAAAGACTAGGAGAAAGAAACAGAAAGCACTAGCACAATGCTGTGAAGTCAGGCTTTGAAAAGAGAAAGGAATTGCTCAGGATCATAGAAGTTGATCTGCAGAAGCACAAGGAGTTGTACATGCACCTCCTGAGTTGTACTGTGGTGGACTAACCACAGTATTCCCTGTCCTCTCCTGCTGTCATTGTGCTGTGTAACAAAATGCTCTGTTGCTGACCACACAGACAGCACACTGACCCTGTCATGTTGTGGGGAAATACTGCCACACAGAAATGTTCAGGCATTTAAAGAACAGCAAAATCGAAGCCCTCATGCCTTTTGATCCCGCAAAGTTTAAAACAGTAACTTCTTTTCTACATTTTTGCAATTATAGTGACGTTAGCCAATGTCATTGTTCATGTCAACGTACCAAGATGCCTTGGTGCCCACTGCACAGGCAGGACTGGTACTGCAAGGAAACTAATGTGCTGCAGTCTCAGGGGGATTGGCGTTGTCAGACACTTGTGAAGGACAAGGAATAATTTGTACTTTGCATTTGAGCCTTTCGTTGGCTTGCAAAAGGCTGCCTAACTGGTATGAGATTCACACCATGAGCTCAACACTTCTTTTAAATTCCAAACATACTTCACTAGCTCCACTTATTATGAAAATCACGATTTTTATCACTCAAGAGCACTAACAAATCAACAGAGAAGAATGTAAGAAAGCTCTACTGCTGAGATACTGACCCTGTTGTACATAGGAAGTTAAAATGAAACTATTCTAAGCAGAGCAGAGATGCTTAACAGCCCTTGTGTGCTTGTAAAGAAAATATATTTTGTTTGTCATTTAGATCAAAAGAACAGGTAAATTCTGATTGTTTTTTGAGATATTCCTCTGCCTTTGCACCTAATTGCTGTGACCATTGGGTGCTAATATTACTAGTGGGAAATGGCAGGAATATCGCACTATTAAATCTGTATCTTGACTGTCTCTAGTACATCCATCTGTGAAAAAACACAGTGCTCTGTAGCTGACAACTAAATTATGAGCACACAAACAACATGGGGAAGAGAAATTGAAGCCTTTTCTACGAGTTAGGAAGAAAGGACACCTGGCCTGCAAACATAGTCCTGGAATGGTAAAATCATGGTCTTCATTCAATTGCTTATTTTGGTGGTAGTGGCACCGTGCTTGGCACTGCACCAAATCCGAAAGAATGTACAACTCAGATTAGCTGATCTCCAGGGCTGTGGACCCAGTTCCTTGTGAGTCAGTGGAGAAGAGGAGCATGGCTTTTACACTGTGTGAATATAAGTTTTGCATCTTTGCTAATTGCAGGTGAACCAAAGTCTTGTGGCTGTGAATAGCTTGTCTTGCAATCTGCTTCTTGACATTTAGACTGACAAGCCACAAGGGTTTGTAATTGTATTTTAGATGGTCTAAAATCTGACCACAGTCTTTTTGTTTTCTTTATATTTTCATTTTTTTTCCCCCTGCATATTTTATTACACACACTGTAATAGCTCCAGAAGCTTCAGTCAAGGCTGGAACCACTCTCAGGCTCCTTGTTCCAAACCATGGTGCAGGCTGTAATTTGTCCAACCCTGCAGATGTGCTGAGAGAAGTGAGAAGGGAGCTGTCAGGCATAGCAGCTTAAGGTCTTAGCTATTTGATGTGAAAGAGCTGCTCTTTCCATGCTTGTTCATGGCCCTGTACTCTGCCCAGCTGAGTGGGGCAGGCGTCATGCAGATGGTGAGCAAAAAGTTCAAAACTTTCTTCTTGGTCTTCTTAAAATGCAATGATTTTTCCTTCTTTAATTATTTGGCGTAGTGTCTATGGAAAACACTGCACGAGATGAAGGTAAGAAAAGAAAATCTGACAAAATGCAAAAGCAGCTAAGCTTCAGAAAGGGCAATTTCTGTAAAGCAATTAAATGGAGAGGGGACAAACATAAAAATAATTTGGACTGTTGCAAACATACCTCCAGTTTCCTGGTAACTTATAGAGACATTACCTTCACATCCTCAACACTGAGCAGAGTCACCATGTGCTCACACTCCTCACCCTGAAGGGAGCTGTAGGAATATAATAGCTCATCATATACCTAAAGTGAGCAAACAAAACTGATTCTATATGCTACATTTTCCTTTCATCTGACAAGTTTATCTGGTTTATTCAATATTTATGCATTTCAGGTACGATGCTTTTCAGTGGCTCTGGTTTATATGTTTGATTCATAAGTACCTGGTATCCCTCAATACCAACAACAGACAGTATTTCTTTAGGACACTTCATATGTTGACACATTTGCACCCATACTTGGATTCTTTTTTAAATTCCTTTTTCCATTGAAAACTTATCAGATTGTATTTTTGCACATGATGGGTTCAACAAAAAAACATTTATTTTTGTGTTAGATGAATGATCCTCAGATCATTATTCATATGAGGTTGCCCTGCCACAGGAAGATTTTTAGGAAATTCAGAGACATGAACTAACTTAGTATTTTGAAAATTACAGTATTGTTTTTACTGCTCGCCTTACTGGGATAGCACTGGAAGATTGTTTTCAGAAGACTTAAGTGTACACTTAACTTCTGTTCTTATTCTTCAATGCTAAAGATAAATTTACTATAACTCTACTTGTGCATCACTAGTGAAAGGTCATTGGTTGTTGCACTCATGAGAAGTGACTGCTCAGCCCTGGTCAATGTCAAAGCAGAGGAGTGTATATTTTCACACATTTAAAAGTGTGTAATTTCCTAGAGGATCATTTATCTTGGTCTATAAAGAGGATATAACTTCTAACCCTCTTTGTTGACTTTCTCTGTCCAAGAATGTCAGAGGAAAAATGGGTGTTAGTTTCACTGCTAGGGCAGTGTTGGCTCTTTGGGAAATTTTGCTGTGTGAGATCACTTTAGCTCCCTTTAATGTTTCTTATTTGTTTTGTGAGGTATTTAAAAACCCTTGGCAGGTTGGCTGCATAAAAATAAAACATGGTCTTCTTTTACCACTATGTGAAGTAGAAGAGATTAATTTTTGATGGAGTATTCTCAGGGAATGAATTTTTCTCCTTGAAACTCTTCACTTATGTCACTGCATTTAACCTGCAACTCTCTGTCAACTTTATGGCACCACAGGAAATGCCCAGGGATGCGCAAGATAATGCCTCAGGTGCACTTGCTGCTTGTGGCAGCCACTCCCCCAAAGCTGCAGTGCTCCAGCCAGAAACCCTTTTTTTTTGCAGAGATCAATAAATCACGTCAGTCTCCTAAATGCAGTTTTTCAAAAGGGTGAAATCATGATTTGTGTTCTGATTATTTGTCTTGCTTTTCCTGACGCTTTCTCAAAACTTCTCCTTGAAGGGGAGTAGAAGGCGGCAAATTATTTTTTGCCGTAATTAGAACTAATTGACTGCTAAAGAGGGTTTGGACTTGTGTCAGGTCTAATCCTGCACTACTCAGAATTAGTGGGACTGAGCTTGACCTCAGTGACATAAATATAAATTAGAGTAAATGTCCTGGCTTCGAGAGCTGGCTCTGACCTGTGCGATGGATGAGCTGGGAAAAGAACTAAGCATAGTGAGGTGGTGCTGGAAGGAGTTAAACACAACTCATCATAACCGTAGCCGAGTGAGAGCTCTCAGCACCCTGGAGTATCGGGCCCTGTGGCAGGGTGGTGATTTTCCTATCCTGAATCCTGGGTTAGAGAAGCAAAACAACGCAATGCAGATGGGAGGAGGATACTGACCTCTGGACTGTTCTCTTGGCCCCAGTGCATGGACCAGTGTCCTTCAGGTAATGAAGGCTCCTGAGTCCACTCTTAGAGCCAAAGGTACCCAGTGCATGTTGACAAGCAGGTGGGTCACCTCTTTATGCCCCACTGCAACCCAACAGCTGATGTGAGCTCTGAATGCACCCTCTGTGCTCTGCAATGGCAATGTGGCCCCTGCTCTCCCCCAGGCTGGGCTGAAAGACCTGGGGTTTGCAGAGAAACATGCTGCGTCAGGCACAACCGGGCTGGCCCCACATAAAGTCAATACTTGTATGAAAACAAACAAAATCTTAGAGTACGAGGCAGAGGCTAAAGAATGCCTTCACCTCTTTCCTTCAAGCAACTATTTTGTTAACTTGAAAGACTGCACGGGTGATCTTACTCCATTCTTTCTCTACAGGTCAAATACTTGTCATAGGAGACACCCTAGTTAATATTAAACTAAAAATTAATAGATTAGATAACTATTACATGCTTTTAGTGCCAATTAATTTAATAGTTTTTTTTTTTTTTTAACAAGGTAGGTGAATATAGAAGCACAGTTTACTGTGCCTGTGTGAGCTCTCAGATAGGTCTTTTGTGTTACAATTACCAGCAATTGATTGGGCTGACACATGTAATCCCCTCTGGATCGCCCAGCGATATGATGTCAGTAAGAAGTCCTTCAAACAGGGCTATTAAAAAGCACATTAAACAGGTCCTTATTGTAAGCTTTATGCTAGCCTATGCTAGAATAACAGTGATACGGTGGTATTTGTTTGAAAAAGAAGGGATTATATAGTCTTTGTAAAATGAGGAATTTAGTATTGAGGAGGGGCAGTTGGATGGTGATTTATTTTTTGTTTGTATTTCTCTGAATCCTTTGATATGTCAGCTTCTGTCACTAACCATTAGGCCACTTGTAATTTCTTGTAACAACGAAGATGAAATACATACTGCCTCAAATAATTTATGTCAAACATTGAAGGGCATAGATGGCAGTGCTTACTGTGAGATTGTAATGAGAATTGAATTGGGGTCTTCAGAAATCCATCGGTAATTTATTGTTAAAAACCAGTCATGAATCATTCTAGCCTTTAATTGTCATGTGGATGCACTTTGCTTTCAGTCTGTGCAGGAAACAAATTGCGAAAATATAGATACCTCAGAAGAGAGGTTTCACCATGACCCTTGGTACTTATTAATATTGCTTCAAGAGTGCCAAGTCTTCTCTTGGGTCAGATTCTGGTGTGGAATTGAAAGAGATGCTTGAAAACTTGTATCATGAAAAACAAAAACACAAAGAGTAGTAGCATGCAAATATATATATATACACACATATATATATATGTATATTTGCACACACGCACACCTCACAGTTATGCGATGAGAGTCAATAAGATTTGTGGTATTTACAGAACTGCACAATAAAGGAAGGACACCAGAGGATTTTACAGTATGATTTAACAGTGTCAACTCTGAGATGAAATTAAGCCATTCTGGAGATTTGTTTATAACACACCAACATCCTCATCATTTCTCTTTGCTCTGCTCTCTTTTATCTTATAATGCCAAGGTAACACTCTGAAATGGTTAACCAACTGCTGTGCAAGTGTTACATAGACGTGCTTTGTTAGCTCATGCTGCTTTGCACAAAGAGAGAAATGTCATTGTTAGCCTGTATCTGGTTGTAGAATATCTTCTTCAGAAAATCAAAGCTACCAGAGAGATGATATAAATTATTTGGAGGGTCTGGTTTTCCTTCTGCTTTAATATCATGTAATCAAAGGACAGATTACTCAAAATTACTCATCTTGAGCACTTCAGTGTAGTCATCACAGCACTCCTCTGTGACTACTTCACAATTTCTCATAATGGAAGAATTAGGGGGAATGCAGTGAAGCCTTGAAGCAGCAAGCTTAAGACATACAAAAATAAAGGGTTTTTTTCAGGAAACATGATTAAATTTTGGTATGCCTTGACAGTGAAATCTAAAAGTACAAGTTGTAAGAGAATTTGTAAAAAATATATACTCTGGTATCTGTTAAGCCATTTCAAGGGGATCGTAACTCAAATGACTAGGAGGATGAATTATGCCAGGGAATAACTCTATATTTGATCTATCCATACAATATTTACCCACTGATAGCCATCAGAGACAGGATACCAGGCTAGACTGGTTTAATACTGTATGGTTATTCTTATGTACTATTTGATGCCACAGAAAACTCAAAAAGATTTGTTATTATGAATAATGAACTGTGTCTTTCTGTGCTTATTACTACTAATAAAATACCACATCATCATATAATGATTGGGAAGTTACATAACACTATGTATTACTTAAATGCTTTAGGTGCACTCTGTTCTTGTGCTCCTTTCTCTGAGAACACTCTTGCCATGCATATAGTAAGCATCTGGAGACTGGTTTTGGAAGTGAAGTCTGGAGTGGAGTTGCAGCTTTGGTTGCTGCAACTTATCATTGCTGGAGTTGAAGAGTGGGTTTCTTATGTGCCACATAGATTTCCTTCAAAGATGAACCTGGAACCTCCAACATGTGCCTCCAACATGCACCAACCCCCATGAACAATGTATAGGTCCAAACAGCTTCTAGCCACCTGCATAGTGAAGTTCAGATCAGAGATCAGGCTATACCCTTTTCAAGGCAAAATTCCCAGACTACATGTATGGCATAGAGAGAGGGACCAGCTGAACTACTATCACATACAGATTTCTTTCTAGGGGCTCATATTAAGTTAGGTGCTCAGTCACACAAAACTGAAAAGCCTATGTTCAATTAGTTGCCTAAACCCAAAAAATGAAGTGCAAGAACATTGCACTTCCACTACCTAGAATGCAATAATTGAAAGCAGCAGACACCTAACGTTCCACTTCTGGGCATATCAGAAGCATCCTCGTGCTAATAACAACATCCAGAAGTCAGCTTATTTATACATGATCATAAGTCCACCCTCACAGCAAAGCTCACCTCTGGAAGATATGCTTGGAACATGACACTTCATGGAGAGTAATGCAAGGCACACTCTTCCTAAAGGAAAAAGTAGCACTGATCTTATTCTAAATCTCCAGGGTTCACAGATTCACCTAGAGCATGAGAAAACATGAAGTGCAAATTGCACTTTTAAGGCACAAGCCCCTGCATACTTAAAGGTGAAGAGATGAAACAGGAAACAGAAATGTTTGTTGGGAGGAAACTCTGGGGTCTCTCATCCAGCCTCCCATGAGAGGTGGCACCGTTACCAGATGGGGATGAGTTCAGCCATAGCTTTAATAGAGCCTGAAAAACTGCTGAGAACATTTTCATTACCTTTTCAGGCACCTGTTTGTGTGCTGCACCCCCATTCAAGTGCATTGTTTCCAGAACGGAAGGTCCAACTTGAACATGCCAAGCTTCAGCTTGTGGCCATTGTTATGTTGTCTAGCACGTCTGAGAGGAGTTTGGCTCTGTCATTTTTGTAACTCCCTGTCAAGTAGATGTCAACTGCTGTTATACTGCCCCTTATCCTCTTCGCCACACTAAACAAACACAACTCCTTTAGCCTCTCCCTCTGAGTCACATTCTCTTGGCCCTTGACCATGTTGTCAGCCCTCTTCTTGGCTTTCTCCAAATTTCCCACCTCTTTTCTTAGCCATTCCTGAGCTCACACTTCCATATCAATGTGCACACAGTGCTGCCCAGGGCACAGTGGGGAAGTAGGGTGTGCTTTTCGCACAGGTTTGTGCCATGTGAGAGAAACTCATAACTGTTAATTGAGAACTCCATGTTTACTAGAGTTTAAAAGAACAAAAATTAGAGCTTGGAAAAGCACCTGTCTAAATCCAAAAGAAACCACCTAGGATGCAGTATTTAGGAGTGATGACAGTAGTGATGATAAAGCTGACTTTTCCTGGCCTTGCTAAAATATGTTGCTATGGCACATTATGCTGAGGAGTCACCTTTGCTATCACAAGCTTTATGTCCATAATACATTATGATTTTAGTCTTTAAAACACTTACCTTTTGGCAGGGTACCTAAGCTACACAAGTAGCTGTTATTCCAAGACCTGACATATTTGCTGACTGAGCCAACAGTTGCACGACACTGATGAAGTACAAAAAGGCAAAATAAGCACCTGTGGACGCTGCTGTGTTTCAGTCTTGGCAAATCAATGCATCAGGATCTTTCACGGGCACTTGTAGATGTTGTTACAAAGCTGTTCTTGCACCATGATACTGAAACAGCTTATGGAGAGTTACTGATGTGTTAGGGTTTGCTTTTGAAGATGTGCTATTTGTGGCAGAAACTGATGCGATTTTTTTCTGTGATCAGCTAACAGAACAGAGTAGGTACTTGCTATCCTGTAATTATTTGTAGTGGAAATACTTTATGAAAAGCTACTCTGGGTCATAGAATCATAGAACAGTAGAATTGTTTAGACTGGAAAAGACCTCTAGGGTCATCAAGCCCGACTGTTAACCCAGCACTGTTAAGTCCACCACTAAACCATGTCCTTCCGTGCCACATCTGCATATCTTTTAAATACCTCCAGGGATGGCGACTCCACCACTTTCCTGGGCAACTTGTTCCAATGCCTGGCCACCTTGTCAGTGGAGAAATTTCTCCTAATATCCAATCTAAACCTCGCCTAGGGCAACTTGAGGCCATTTCCTCTTGTCCTTGTTACTTGAAAGAAATCAATTCCCACCTCACTGAAACCTCCTTTCAGGTAGTAGTAGAGAACTATAAGGTTCCCCCTGAGCCTTTTTTTCTCCAGGTTAAATGCTCCCAGCTCCCTCAGCTGCTCCTTGTAATACTTGTTATATAACAATAAGCACCTTCACCATTCTTATATCTGCTTCACAGATAAAATAACTTAGCATATTCTAATTTAATAAAGTCCTTGCTGGAAAACAATTCCTGATACATAAACAGGCTGAATGAAGTGATGAAGACCTTCCCCATACCACCCTTTTACTGTCCTGTATGTTACAGCCCTCCTAATTGTCAATAGTAAAAGGTGCAACTTTCCTTTCTGGGAGCAGCAGGGACATCCCTGTGCCCATGCTGCAATAGTGGCCGTGTCGCCTCAGTGTACATCTGCAACTTGAAATTAAGGTTTTCAGGAGATGAAGATGGGGGTTCAAATGCCTACAGAGGGTTAGTTATCATCACTTTTCTTTCAAAGAAGTGAGGGTCTGATAACAAAGGTAAAAAAGCAACACCTCTCACAAATGGATAGTCAGTTCTGTCACCAGCAGATGCCCAAACTGCAGCTAGCACAGGCAGAAATAAAATTTTGACCCTTGTCAAAACCTCATGGCATTGAAACATGCACTGTCCTGTGCTGCATCTATGTGACTCATGTGGGAATTATTCCTCTCCATCTGTCCAGATGCAGGCAGAGGGCTGCAGTGATCCACCAAGCTTCCTCAGCTTCCACCAAAGTCCTTGGGAACGTGGGGTGCTCGGCTCCTCCTGTGCTCAGGAAGGGGTGAAGCATCGCTCCTGCCAGCCCTCCACACCAAGGTAGCCCATGCAGAACAAAAGGTGCTTGAAGTGAGACAATTAATCTCCATAATTTAATGAAGACTGGGAAAAACAACAACAACAAAAGGATAAATACTTAAAATACGTATCGGAAATTGTTTATAGACAGCACAGGAGCGATTCAGGTGCCAAAACATGAGCATGTAGCATCATTTTCAATGCCTGAGGCCACTTGAGACATCCACACAGGACTGGCAGATATGACACATGATCTGTGAAAGACCTACTCCTTTCTGGAGCAGCAGCTGGGGGCCAGATGCAATACCCTAAGGCCTCAAAAATGGCACTAAACACTTATGTTTAGGTAGCTGAATCCCACCCTGCACTTCCAGACTTCTGATGAATAAACCTCTTTTTAATTGTCTCAGACTCAAATCCCAGGTTCTTGAGGTGCTTTCCCTAGGGCTCAGCAGTGTGTGGTAGCAGCAAATTTCATTGGTTTAACTTGGATAGAGTTGTTACAGCCCTTTGTTATGTATTTTTAAAATTGCTTTTAGGCTATAAAATCATGAAGCAGTTTCTGCTTTTATAGGCTGTGCGCATAATCCAGGTGAGACCAAAGGTTTTTCCTCACCACAAGATGCTGATGTGATTACTCCAAATCCCATCTCCTTTGAATACCTATTCTGTCACAACTCCCCATTAGAGGCCTGTTGTCAAATAGCCAGATTTATTCTGAATGATATTGGAGACCATATCCCTGCTGCAGTTGTTCTCTCAGATAGTTAAATAGAAGTTTAGAGCACATGGGAATATTCTTATTTTAAATTAATCTGCACAGATCTTAATATCCCTTTACATTTTTTTCCAGGGTATTTGGTGAGAAAGAGATTTGGTTACTGCTTATACCATGCCAAGGTGGGGGGAAAGAGGAGGAAAGAGGAACTGAATTACTTGTATCTTTTAACCTGATGTGTGAAGATGTAATAATTGCTCTTGTTTGGATTATGTAATACATTTTAATGGAAATGTTCTGAAGAATCCACCAGAAAAGGAAAGTTTTCCAGTAAGGGCATATTTTCACTGCATACCTCCAAAAGTGGAGTTTCTGGCTGTCTTCCAAAGTGATTGCACACTGCTGACAGCTCCTGAAAATACAGGTTTTAGGGGTGAGACAGGGACTGAAATATTTGCCTGTTTTCCTAGCCTGATACAACAGGCTAGGAAATCTATAGATTGTTTTTTTTTTTTTACTCTTGCATTGCAGGCAATGTGTGGTGATGAAGAGGTTGCTTGTCCTCATTGAGTAGTAGCAGTAAGACACGAGAGAGAAGTATGGCACAAGTTCCCTTCACACCACACTCCTACCTCTTGGGTCTGTAGATTTAATGAAGACAAGCTGTGGTTTCATGACTGATTTAAGCAAAACAATGCGCAGGCCAGTGCTGAAAAGTACATTTATTTTTTTTGTCTTTTCCTTTCTCCAAATATAAATTCCTACTAGCTCCATTGTGCCCATACTCAGGCAAAACCCATGAGGGTTGTGTCTTGCTTTGCCAATGAATTTTAGGTAACTCATCCATCTCATCACTTGCCTGAATGGATGATGGCCCTGGCTCTATGGGAGTACTCAGCAGGAGTGAGGTAAGATGGGAAGAAACGGAAAGAAGGAAGGGGAGGAAGGGAAAGAAGGAAGGGGAGGAAGGGGAAGAAGGGGAGGAAGGGGAAGAAGGAGGGAAGGAGGGTTTTGTGATAACAGCCTCCAATTACATGTACTTGAAATTACCTCAACCCTCCAACCTCCGCTGCTTTGCTCCACGTGTGATGTGCCATAATTAAAATCTGTGTTTCTCCTCTGCTGCTTCTCACTTTCTTTGGACTATAAAAGTCAGTTTTGTAATGATTAAATGCTGCATTAAAGGCCTAAGGACTACTCACTTGAACACAGATTCTCTCTGACTTTGTGCATACATTTTTTGACGTACATAGTTTGCTTTTGCACACACCATTAAGGAGCTGCAGGAAACTCCTCTTGGTTACATGTCTTGGGCAAGTAATTCTGTTGTGATCTGTGGATTCAGCATCGGCTTGTACATGACTCTTTGATCCCATGCACTTGCTGACTCTGTGTCTGATACAGCACAGCCAACATTTTGCACTCAAAGGAGGGAGGGTGGAAGTAATCAGGCCACTCAGTTTCATGGTGAGTTCAACCTCACATCTTCATTTTATCCATTGTGACTCCATTCCAGTCCTTGTTGGTGGCTACAGAGCACAAGTGGTCTGGCTGGAATCACCTGTTGAGGACTGGCACTGGAAACTGGGAGGCTAAACTGAGAAAAGTTGCTGCTTACCCTCTAAGCCCTCACTGTTACCCATTGTCTGCAGCCCTATTCTGGGGCTGCTGGAAACCTGGGCTACCCAGCAGAGCAGCTGTGATACTTTTACAGCTTCTCACTTACCAAACTTTTCTTTTAGCCAGACCTATTAGGAGACTGGAGCTTCAGTGGTTTTAATTGCTTGACCTTTTGGGACATTATCTGCAGACTTGATCTTTACAATCACACAGGAAGACAATGTCAGGTCTATGAATATTCTGAATAATCTGCTTTATTCTTTCTTCATTAAGATTTTACATACTCCTGATTGATCCCCTTATAACCAAAAGAATATGAAACTCATTATAGCTGAAAAGATTTAGGTGGGCACTGCAAAACAAGTTCCTTTTTTTGTTGCTGTTGTTTCTTTAGTGATTTTTTATTTTTTTTCCCTGCACAAATAAGCACCTGTACTGTACTAAAGACTGCTTAAAGACTTAAGATTTCATTCTTATGCTCTAAAATCTGCCAGCAACAATGCCCTGTGTACCCTGTCTATCTAAGGGGATGTTCTGCCTGCAAATTGTCTTGTTAACAGCACATCTATTAATAGTCCCGTAAGTGCAGAGAGGGCTGGTTCAGAGTACGTGTCACTCTGAGACCAGCCATTGAGCAGAGTGGTGCAAACTGGCTTTTCCTCCTAAGATGATGAGTGCCTTAACAGCAGCCAGGAGTGCCATTGTCAGACCATCCATCAGCTGCCTTCTGTCCTCCCCAGCTGAACCCATGAATTAAGCAACTGTGGTTAAAAAGCAATAAAATTAAAAGTTGTAATGGGGAGTCATTGACAAAAGGGTTACAATGCACTGGCCATATATCTTTTAACTAGCTAAATATAACCATAGGTTTCCATAAGTTCAAAGAGTGGTGGCCTGGAGATGAATACAACTGTTCCAACCGAGTTCTGGGCTAGGAGCCAGAAGATTGTTAAAACACCTTAGAACATGCTTATTCCCTCTTAGAACATTTTTTGGTACTTGCTCTATTAGTATGGATTTTATTTCCCCACCAAACGAGTTCTCTGCCTTTGAACCATAAACAATAATGGCACATCTGTCTTTAGGCTGCTGTACTTTGAAAACCAATGCTAAGGACACAGAGGGGTAGATTTTCAAAGCGTTGCGTGGGAGTTTGTACCAGGAGTCTAGCCAAATATTTTTCACTCATACTCATCCCTGAGCCTAACCTTTCCTCACTCGTTAGAATGGCTCTGTTTGCTCTGCCCACATGGGGACATTTCAGACAGCTTTTACCTCCAGGGACAGATTTTCAGCTGGTCAGAAAAGCCTATAAATAGGGTTTTACTGATGACCTTTCAAACCTAGCGATGGATCTTCCCTCTGATCTTTTTTATTTTACTTTTCTTGCTTTGTCTGTGTTTTTATGTGATTCTAAGTTTCTGCTGAGTTATTTACCATTAGGCCACAATGCAACTAAAATCCCTGATAACACTGAGACAGGTGGTGTGAAGTGATTGATGCTTAAAAGTGATTGCAGCCCAAAACTGCATCGATGCTCATTGTGCCCACCTGTTTTCTGTGCTGGGGGGTTCAATGGCAACCTTGCAGGAACCAGGCTTTTATAGAGCCACAATGACAAAGCAGCAAATAAAGTAGTGAACTAAAAAAGCCTCCCTGCATATCTCTTTGGCTGTATAAATTTCCTTACCCACTTGCTCAGAAGGTAAAAACCCTGCAATAGAGTAACTAGCCATTGCACAGGGACATGGGTAACTTTCAGTTGTAACAATTGGTCAAGCTAATGGGAATGACTTTGCTTTCTAGATTTTCTCTTTCTTTTTTATTAATTATCTCTGCTAAAGGGAATGTAATTTTTTTAAATAGATGTTAGTCATATTCTAAGTGGCTTGGCTTTCCATTCAGTAAAAACTTCTTGGTCTGTACTGCTCTCTACTTCTTTGGAAGGACTTTGTGGTGGAAATTTTCCCCTTTAAAGACTATCTCACAGTGTTTCTTTGCGGATGCAGCACATGGATATTTGCTGTATCACAACAAACTCCCCTTCTAGTTACTACTCTTCCAAGCCTTATTTGATTTTGATGCACTACTTGCCATGGGGGTGTTATAATTTTTCACAGTTGAGAATCTCCTTTGATGAAGTCAGCTCAAAGGTCTACCTTTGGGTGGTTTCCCAGGAAAAAGCTTTTGGCTAGTAGCAATTTTCCATTTAGAAAAGTTTGCTGGTTGAATTCAATTAGTGTCCTTGGAAACTTCTTGTCTTTAAAGATACCATCATTCTAGGGTTTTCACTGCTGGTTCTCAGGCATCTTTTTGTGTTATCGAAGGTCGAGGCCAATAGAAACCACTTACCGAAACCCTGCTCCTTTTTCATGGAGACACCATGATGTAAGGAGAGGAAAACTTGCAGATCAGCAAGCTGGTTAGGGTGGAAATGATTGAATCCTTGCAAAGTGTTTTCATGCCAAAGGAAAGCTCTGAGTTTATAAACTGTGTGGCACGCCGGAGGTGTGACTTGTTAATGCTGGATCATGCTTTAGCAAACCGTCTACTGAGGAAACAAATGCTTTTGTGAACAGTCTTTGGCATGAATAAAAAAAAAAAAATTGGAATCCAAACACCTGCAAAGTTCACTCATGAGTTCCTAGTTCCTGGACGGGAAAGGATATGATTGCTTTGATTGCTGTATACACTCCCATGACCTGCACGTCATCTCCTCAGGATCAGAGAAACAACACCTCAGTCCTGTCCCATTTCAATTTCTGTGTTCCACCCCATGTGCTCAGAGGTTTTCACTTAACAACATGTGTCCCATATGCATGGTGATGATGTAAGATGGCTTAAGTATTGTTCCAGTCATTTAGTCTCAAACATTTCTGAATAGATTCTCTACTTTTTTGAGTAATAGGCACATCTATCATTAAAATGTAAGAATGGATAATGAGTAGACTTTCAACTGCATGAAACCCCCCATTTTCTGATGTGAGAACTCATTACATCTCCCTGTTATTAAATAGGTCTTGTAACAATATTTTAATATGATTAAAGATGCTGCACCTCATTTGTTAAGAACTCGGGAAATTAATCTGGGCAGGGCAATAATGTAGTGGGGAAGGAAGGCATGTGAATCTTTTTTTTTTTTATTAGTAGTAGTAGTTTCTTTCTTTGCTACTGGTTGTATCAGTGCCTTATCAGTTAAGTGCAGGAGCTTAACAATGGGTTCTCTCAGCAAATCCCTCTCTTTTCGCTGGGTGAGGTTAAAGAACAAACACATTGTCGTGAGCTTTTAAAAGCTTGATTTCAATTACATGGTAGTAGGGCAAAGCTCTCAAACACACAAAACTTTGACTTTGTAAAGATTGTGACCTCCCAGGTACACGTGCTTTAAGCAGAAAAAATGTACTTGACATGTCCCACTGCTGTTTCCACGCACCAGGAGCTGTGTGTATCGGGAAGAAGGAAAGGCAGGAGGGAGGCAGAGGTGTTCAACCTGGAATGGAGGGAAATCATTCCTCTGGGAAAGCAAAGCTCTTCTGTTTGACAAGTAAGAATTTGAAAGATAAATATATCCCTTATCATGGAATGATAAACAACGAGGTACAGGAAAGACTCTTTGAATAATTGAGCCTGATCTCCTGCATTTTGCAAGACTATTTGCCTTCACATTCCTATTAACATCTTATGGGACTTTGTCTTTCCTCATGTTTGCTTGTGGTAGTGCCCACAATGTTACAGGCACTTTCTAGGCTTTCAGGAAGAGCTGGTGCTTTCAGTCTCTGGATGGACAGGAAGATAAACAGAGGTCATGTCAGAGGAGCAACAAAAGAACTTTTCTGTGCAAACCAAGATTCACTGTAGCTGGTGTGAATTTCAGAAAGGGGGTTCAAGGAGGTTGTTTTTCCCTTTCCCAGTTTGCCCTTCAGTTGCCTGGAAGTGGTGTCCATGCCTGCAACTGTAACCACATGGCTCTGCAGCATTTACACAGCGCTGCCTCTGGCATCAGCCGGACTGGAATTGTCTAAAAAAGGGGCATAAAACTGAGTGCAGGAGACTGCAGACTGTGCATGCCTCCCTGACAGGTTTTTCACCTGCAGGAGCACATTTTATAGGGTTATTTGGAGAGGTAAGATGCTCACTGAAAGCCAACAGTAGCTGCTTTCCTACCCATCCTTTGAAAATCCACCCTGTATTTTAACACACAGAAACTGATAAGGCTACACCACTGATACTGCCTATGGTACTATCAGTGCTTAAAGGGAAAAAAAACCCAAAACACAAACCAGTACAAGGCACTGAAAGGAACCAGTTTTGCCCACACCGAAATTCAGTTTTCCTTCTCAAGCCTACTATAGGACTTTGACTCAAAGTGTGTTGAAAGGAAATTAAATAGCATTCCTAAACAAGTGAAATTCCTAATCCCCTGGTCTTTCATAGCTCAGACTGTTGTTTAATGCATCAATCACTGTGGAAGTTGTACCAGAGAGGTAAGTGCAGCCTATGCTGTTTTGGAAGTAAAAGTAAAGTGAAAGATATCCACAAAACTAAATAAAACAGCTTGAAAAAGTGTCTTAACTGCTAGGAAACACAGCAGGGGAAAGATCAGCTGGAACGACACAGGAACCCAGAAAGAATTCCCCAAATGGTGCAGGTTAATCCCTGTTGGGTTTCCAGTTCTGGTTTCACAGCTGTGCCCTTGGTGGTGCAAGGGTCAGACTCCTGCCCTCCCTCCCTCCCTGCTGCGCATCCCCCTTCCCAGTGACACCCCCAGGACAAGCAGCCCTTGAAGAGACTGCTCAGCACCACATGTTTTGTGCGGTCAGTTGGTGCTTGCGCCATACTGGATGTCTCTCCTTGTAATTATTCACCTATCTGTAGCAGTTCTGAAGTAAGTTGGTGTGGTGTGTGACGGGGGAAGTGGAAGAGTTAAAAATCTTTCTCTTTTTCATGCTACGTCCACTATTTGTGAGAGCAGGAGCTCTCTATCAGGGCTGGGCTTTGTAATGTATTCCATCTATTGATAAGAAGGCAAAATAACATTTCTAAATTGTTCAGGGTGTTTGCAGAATGCCAGGGCACTCCAGTGGCCTTCCATACAGAGCCCTGCTGATGATAAATCATAAGAGATATTCTAGAAGTGCCTATTTGCTTGTGGAAAAATCTGAAATACTGGAAAGCTCACAGATTTCCCAAGGTAGGTGAAGAGGCCATTCAGCAAATTTTCCCTCTACTTGAAATGCAGTTTTCAAATCATTTAAATCCTAAGTACCTAATGAAAATACAGCATAGTCCCCATGGCTTCCTGCAGTGATACGCTCCAGTCTCAGGTTCACACAGTCGAGCAAATAACCCCCATATATTATTTTGCACTAGGTGATTTCAGTCTGCAGCACATTTTGTTTGAACCATACGCCTATAAATGCCTTCAAAGAAGGGCAGGAGCCTGCCCACTGAGGAATAAATGCAGGAACAGAACCTCCTGTGCAAATATTAGTGTTCAGCATCCAGTGCAGCCCCAGTGAATATGTTCCTAACACATGTACAATTCAAATGAAAAGGTTATGTGCAGTACATGGACGTGTACTGACATGGCCCATGTGTTTCATGTGGAAGCACATTCACTGTCCTAAAGTAAATGTTGTCATCAAAAAAACACCTCATTTTCCTAATATTATTGATGTAAAGGACTGACAGAAAAAAAATAAATCAGATTTAACTGGAAAATGAAGAAAGTTTCATCTACTTGTTGTGTCGCTTATTCCAAATTGGTTTCCTAAGTTACTGTGTTAAGAGGCAGCTATGTCAATAAATTATTTGGAAGCACGAGGCTCACTGCAAGGAATCAGTGCTGTGGTTTGTGTATTCCTGCACAAGACAAAAGTGGAAATCTTGCAAAATGTGCCTATAAGATAACCCATCAATCAACAAAACCTTTCTGAAGTCACAATGCAGGCTTGTTTATGCCCTGAAGCTTAAAGGTTCCAAAATACTTAAGAATGAATTCTATCTTCCAGTGGTGTTAGCAAATTGTTCATTATTTCCAGTAGTCTGAGAATGCCATATTTGCCCTTTTCTTTCTTTTTCTGCATCACGCTGTAACTGTGTTCCGTATTCAAATGCTGAGACATTTAAAATTATATTTATTTAACTGAATGTTTTTAATGTATCACTGGCATAGCAGCCACCACTACGTGCAGCATTGGGATGCTGAATAAAAGGCAACAGAGATCCTGTGAGACTGCAGCATGCTGTCTGTTTACATATGAAAGCAGGTTCAATATGCACTACATTGTGGCAGCCCCATGATGCCTCTCTTCGTCGCTTGTTAGTCCAAGAGCCTCCTTACTTTCTCAGAGCTACTCCTTATGCATATGCATAACTCCTCATAATAATGCCATAAGGCTGCTAATCTATTCTCCTTCAAACCCCTCCTCAAAACTCACTTCTTCTGTGGTGGCTGGAAAACATCTGACAATAGCCCAGCAGCTGGTGAGCTGCTACTTATTCTACTGAAGACGATAAATATGCTGTTATCCTGACTGCTTTATTTCCCTCTTCGCTATATCCACCTGTTGTTTTCATCCCATGCTAAAATGGTGAGGTTTTTAGAGGAAATACGATTGGGATTTTTCATAAATACACTTCACCTACCATGGCATTGTTTTTTGAGTAGGGTCTCTCCTTACTAGCACAATATGGATAATTACAGATGTATTGCCTAACCAATTTTGTCCCATATTCCTTCCAAATACCCTGCTAAGTTTGCATAAGTAGCTGCTCTGCCCATTGCAAAGCAACCAAGATGACAGAATATATCAGTCTTTGGGAGGGAAGCAGGATGTCATCTTTGTATATGATGAGGTACAGTGACAACTGCTGTAAATTTGGGATCAGCTGAACCTTTGTGATCGCTTCTCCCTTTCCCTTTCCTTGTGACCAGCCTCAGTCCCTCCCTCTGCTCCTGGCTCTCCAGGCATTTCCTCCCTGGCTGCGAGGCAGGAGCTGCAGGTGCCCTGCACAGGAAGCCTCTCCCATCCCCAGCACTCGGATGAACGGCACAGAAGTGGCTTCTCCAGCACAAAGCCTGGTGTTCTTGCCAAAAGGCCCAAGGCAAATTCAGTACCAAGCAGCACCAAGGCACATGTTGTGTGCAATGTTTAATTCACATTTGGCACCTCCTGCCCTGGAGTACACGTGGCTGGGCAGTCCCTTCTCTGTCAAGGTGGCAAAGTCCAACCTGCACGCAGACCTGAGTCTTCTTCAAGTCTTGTCAACCTACATTAAAAAATAGTTTATTTATTTTGCAGTTGTCTCAATTTCAATGTGGACTTGTTTCAGAAATGTCTTAGTCATGGTGCTATTATGTGAGGCTTTCAGCTTTCAGTTTTTCACAGAAACACTTTCTGTCCACCTCTTGGCAGAGGAGAGTTTGAAGCTGCCATTTTTGAGAGGAGACAGCAAATACAAGAAGCAGCATGCTGTTATTATGTTTGTTAAAACCAGGGTATCTTTAACCTATTTAATATTTTATATGATTAAAGGTATTCCTGTGCTCAAAAATACTAAAAGAGTGAAATATCATTTTTGTTTTCTCTCTTCTGCATTTTCTTGGTAAAATCAGAAATTTTCATTAGGTATTAAGGCATAAAGTATAGTATGCATCTGGCACTTTTTGGGCAAATAGTGATAATTGAGAAATTTTGAAACAAGTTAATTTGCTGTCTAAAGTGGACAATTGTCACAATTTTTGTGAAAAGTCAACTATAAAAGCTGTTATAAAATTGAAGATGTGGGTGCTTTTGCATTTATCCAGTCTGGAATTTGAAACTGCACAGATCGTGTGACTTTTATGATTAGTCACAAAGGAACAAAATAACCCAGAAGGACCATCAGAACAATCCAAGAATAAACAGATATTTTTTAATCTGAAGGATGAACAATCATGAGAAAACTGCAAAATTTTAGCACACTAGGATGAAATCATTAATGGGATAACTTATAAGTTACTGACTCATCATAGGATGACATCTGTAACATTGATGATACATTCACAGAGTGTCTAAAAAGAAATAGAAAAGCTCATCTTTTGCAGTATTTTAGGCTGTTCACTGGAAACTGAGAAAATCTTTGGACTGTTCTGTAAAGATCTGCCCCAATATTTGCTGCAGTCAAAGTAGATCATCCCGTTCAATCTGGAAGGTATATGAGCAAGGCTGTTAAGAAGGTCATTGAGACTTTAAAAGCATTGACTTAACAAGGAAGATGGAGGCAAACTGAATGGATAGGGCATCCTGGACTAGTAATGTCCACGGGTGATCCTCTGTGTCAGGAGTAAAACAGGATCACCCTTCCCAGATGTCAGTTCAGTGGCTGATCTGCCAAGGTGCTGCTGCTGCTGCCCCACATGATACCTGCTAGAGCCTTCAACACAGCATCTTTCAGGTGATTTGTGTTGGACTCTACAGCTCCCATGGATGGCACTCACAGTAGAAATGAATTACTTTTAGCTGTGGAAATTGTTCCCTCAGATATTCACACTGCTACAGGGTTTGAAACGGTCATTCAGCTCAGCCATATCTTCTTTCAAGGCTTGCCCTGTGTGTTGTCATGCCTACCTCTGCATTCAGCCAAGCCAGTCATGGGAGAAGAAACTCTAGGTCAGTACTTGGCAGTGCTGTTTAAATGGGAATTACCACCTTTTTTTTCTCATTTTCATTTTTCCCCAGTTTTCCCTACCTTGGCTTGCTTTCCACCATTCCTTAAAATCCTCTTTCCTAACCCCCATCCTACTGCTCCCTCTTGACTTGCTTTCTCCTCATCTTTTTTTTCATGTCCTCAAAATAAGACCAGCTCCCCACAGCAGTGGCTGTGGCATGACCTGACAGAGCTTGCTGAGTTTCTCCCCCTCCCTACCTTTTCTGTTTGTGGGACATGCTGCTCAGGATGTGCTTGGTTGAGAAAGCTGACCACTCACATTTCAGTAAATGGGAAGGGACTCAAAGTGACCTAAGAGACGCTGTGTGCTTTCTTGGGTAATTTACACTATACACATGCTTAATAGCCTGCAAAATAGGCAGAGTAACTGGAAGACTGAAGAGGGCACTTGAGTGATTATTATGGAGTCACTGGAACCATGACATTCAAATGCAATGTGTTAATAGCCTTACCAAGAATAATTTGTAATAGGTTTGTAAGGCAGCAAGAATGAACAAATAGAAGATTGTGTGCATGCATGGAAATATTTCTCACTGCTCTCAGGGGTATATATTTTGCACCAATAGGCACCAGGACAACCATTACCACTGACAGGAAGCTCTATGTAAGTACAGAGGCATGAAATAGCTAGTGAACAAAGTAAAAGAAACAACACCTACCAAAGCAGAAAAGACTATTAGCTGGTGTATGAAAATGACCTCTGGGTTCTTGGAGCTTCACACAAAGTCAAAAGGAGTGATGAGCTGGGTGGAACTCACAAAGTCAAGGTCAACCAAGGGATAGAAGCCTGTAGAGAGGTGAGGGTAGAAAAAAGTAATTTCTGCAGTGGTCAGCTCACTTCTTAGTCATAATAGGTCAGTAATGAACAGATGGGTATTTGGAAGTGTCAGCCTGTGTTGGGAGGTTGTGCCATAGAAAGAGAAAAGTGTGCTTTGCAAAGGAGGTTGTGGAAGACCTACCAAAATGGTGTTGGTGGAGCTGTTGTACTGGGGCTGGGCGATATGAAGGTTCAAGACTGTTAGCAGTAGTGTTAGCAGTTGTTATTGCTTGAAGGAAGAATGGGGGATGGTGAAACCTCTATATTTCAAAGAATTTATAATACAATGTCCTTTTTCTGCTCTTTGCCGGAGTCACTACCAGGACATCCACTTCAAAAGAATAGTTTGTCTGGGCTTAAATTATACTTGGGGCCAATTGCACAGCTATGCAGTGATATTAAGAAGCAGTGTCATATTATATGTAAACGCTTGTGTCTTTAGAAATACAAAGTGTGTTAAAATCCAGTGAAACAAAAAATTATTCAATTAATCAGCAACACTTCTTTTAGAAGGCCCCATGCTGAAACTAGAGGCATGTAAAGCCTACCTTTTACTTAGATGCAGTTCAAATAATTTCCCTTGTCTTTTTCTGAAAGGAAAGAGAGAAAAGAGCAAAACAAAATAATCTTGTGCCAGTAGGAACAAAAAAAAAGCTTTCTGTCAGCTGTGGCACGTTTAAACACCCTAAATATTTCATCAGACACTGCACTTATTTCAGTGTTTTAAATAAGATTTAATAAATAGGTGCATGTTCAGACTTGTACAGCCCTACTTTTGTCTGTAGTTGGCAATGTGCTGCTGTATGTGTTTGACTGTGCAGTTAAGAATTTTAATTACTTACCTGTTCTATAGAGACACTCATTCTCTTTTAACTGTTTATTAAAAAATAATACTGTGGCCATTGTGCAAGAAATCGTCCATATAATGTACAGCTGCAATATTGTCCATAGTAGGCCCCTATTTTCTGAATGTACCCCCACATTCCCCTTGTCCCCTACTCCCAAAGTCCAGTCTCTGGAATTCCCAAAGACCTGAGATATTTATGTAACTGAGTCACCAGGTTTTGTGATCATTTCACGCTGAATGTTTTTGCTGTTAATTTCACAGAGATGTCAGATTTTTGCCATCTGCACACCCAAATGGATGGCACAAGCAGTGTCTGTCTTATTCTCAAGAAAACACAGCTGGAGATGATGCTAATTTTTCTGACTGTTTTTGTTTGTTTGTTTATTTGTTTGTTTTGTTTCTAACTTCTAGACTTGATAAAAAAATACGAAGAGAATCAAACTCCCCAAAATTTGAGTTAAGTGATAGTAAGTTGATTTGTCATCTTCTTTGTCTAATGGGCTCCCTTAGCAATGACATCCAGAATCTATAATTTTGCAGTATCTAAAGACTAAATGGGTTCAAGATGCTGTTTTGCATAGCAAGTTCATGATTGTTAACCAAAATAATTACAACACTATTTAAATATCAGAAAAGAAGAGAAAAGATGACAGGATGAAAATATTCCTTAATTTTAAGTTGATGGTCAGTGAATAAGATGCAGTAGAAGCTTCACACCTGAAGAAGTTCCTTCACTGCTATAGAAGCAGCCGGGCTTAAGCTAGATGCTTAATTTTTAGATACCTCAAGTTATGTGAGACGGATGTCATCATAAGGGTACATTGACAAAAGTGGCTGTAGACAGATACCACTTATGTCTCCACTCCAATCTGACCAGTCTTGAAGCAGCTCTGCAATCTATACCATTTGGGGCACTTTGGGAGTCAATGTGTTTTTTTTATTTATCAGCACAAGAGTGAAGCAGAGAGTAGCAAGATTTCTGGCCTTATTCGTGAAGATACTATGTCAGATACAGAGAAAATGTGGCTGTCCTAAATGAAGGGATATTTGTAAACAGCAATATATAAAGGTAAATATTTGTAAACAGCTGTATATAAGTAAATATCCAGATAGGAATTTGTTTTCCAAATTACATTCTATTTGTGGTTTCATAGTCCAGAATGTGTCCTGAATACAACAGGGGAAAAACATTAAAACGTGATTGCTTACGTAATTCTGTTTCTAAAACTTGTGTGCAAATGAAGTAGATGTATGGATTTGAGCCAGAAATATTAGAGGTTGTCCATTAAATATGTCTTTTGATAGTAATGTATTCACTGTTGGATTTCTGGTACATCAAAGGCATTGGAGCAAATCTTTAAGGACTAAAGTCTGACAGTTTCAGGATCACGTTAGTCTTCTCTCTAACACATCCAGGCATGTTTGTCTGTGGATGTTCTGCTGACATGTCCTTTGGTCAGATGAGGTCACTGGCCAAGGCCTTGTACTGTTAAACAGCTGAGCATCAACTCTGAGCTCCATGTTCTTTGACTGGAGTGCTACAGTGGTGTTTCCACAACTTCAAGTCTGGTGGCCCAGGATTAAATTTAGCAAGCCTGGAATTACAGTCTACATACATATGTGTTCATTAAAAAGCTACAGCCAACGGTCTATAAAATGTCAATAGCCACATTTTTTGGCGCTACTGCCTTTGTCAGTGTAGCTACATGGAGGGCAGTAGACTTGCACAAGAGCATCTTATTTTGCTTTTAAAGGATTACTTCTAGTTCTTGTAACTTTCTACTTGAAAAATGAGAGGCTGCTTCTCTGAAAGGGAGAGTGGGAGGGAGGAAATATCCTTATTTGCATGCTTTGTTGTTTCTTTTGAGTGTTTTCTCCTCCTTCGTCTTGCTTTTCTCACATTTACTGCCTACCTTTACACTTGTTCCCTTGTCAGAGAAAGATGTTGATATCCTGCTGGCCCACTAGCTATCTTTTGCTTGATTTGCCAGACTACTTCCATATGCTTTAACACGTTTGGGAAAGATAGCCTTTTCTTTGATTTTTTAAAAAGCGTTTGGATTATGCTTTACAGACTGAAGCTTTTGCAGTAGAAATACTGCAAGTAATTCAATTAATATATAGCAAATGTTACCTTTGCTCTGAAACCCTGGGAAGCTGATGACCATTTTTGCTCTACCTCCCTTTTTATGCAAGAACTGAGGGAGCAGAGCAAAATCTTTGGGGAGAAACAAGAAATCATCTTCTGGAGTGAGCACAGTCATTGGCAGCATCCTTGTCCCTTCCTTCATCCTCCATCAATTTGAAAGCAGCAAATGATTACATCAAACCATGTTGTAACAGCAGTATGAGCTGGTCTAGAGTAGAAATACCAGGAAGGCTATGAATTCATTTACTTAGTATCAAAGATGCTCTGATAAAGACAAGCATTTATCGTGAACGAGCTGGAGAGAATAAAATATGGAAAGAAAGATGCAGGTTCAATCTTAATATTTTTTTCATGAGAACTGTGAGAGCTTGTCATCATTAAGAACCCTGTTTTCCATAATTGGTCAAAAGAATTAAAATAAAGAAGAAAAAAGGTATATTTTTGTGATAATTTTTCTCTCACCTCCTTGCAGACTAATGACAGTGTGAGCGTTGCTCAGAAAAAACCTAGCTTTCAATAATGTTAATAAAAATGCTTAAATTTGACTGTATCTGTGAACAAATTAGGCATCTTGGTTGAATTATCCATCTCTGTCACTGACTAGTGGAGAGGGACAGGTACTTCCAGTGACTTTCACTTCCAGAATCCTTGGCTACTTCAAGTAAGTGGGATTAATTGCCCTTTGAGAATGTTTCCTTTTCCTTGGCTATAAAAGATGTCTAAAGAGCTGTTTTATATAATAACCTGTAGCCTTGAGGGAAATTCCTGTGGGTGGCCTTTGCCCACTTGTTTATCCCCCAGCTCAGGTATTTGACGTGAGTGATTTGCAGAAGAATTACCACCATGTGCCCAGACCAAAGGTACTAAGTATATATGACATAAACTGCATGTTAGAGGACTGTTTTCCTACTCTGGCCAGTGTGACTCTATCTATAAGTTGTTACTTACAATATCTTTCCTTCCTTTGCTGACAGCATGATTGATATGACCAGAAACCACCTGCAACATAAATTCAGGGGCCAAGCGTCAGGAAACTGAAACAAAATGAAATATTTTGCCACATATCCTACATGCTAGTTTTCCTGCAGAAAAGTTTTTTTACAGTTTTTTTGAGCAGTGCTTGA
Source organism: Anabacerthia variegaticeps (assembly GCA_035583185.1). NCBI lineage: Eukaryota > Metazoa > Chordata > Aves > Passeriformes > Furnariidae > Anabacerthia > Anabacerthia variegaticeps. The sequence goes on along the minus strand of JAWWEW010000078.1, from coordinate 7,768,711 downwards.
GCAGAATTAAGTGATCGTAGAATGGCTTGGCTTGGATGAGACCTTAAAAGTCATCTAGTTCCAATCCATGGCCGGGTCACCTTCCACCAGATCAGGACCCAGTCTGCAAGAGTGGGAATATTGCATGGTAGCACTGCACTTTTTAAGTGATCCTTCAAAATATTTTTCCTCTTTCACTAGATATTGCTGTACTATTCCTGCAAGTGCTTTGCTAACTGAAAGTGCTATCTAAATGCTTATTATTTTTGTTTCCTTACTTTGGAAAGCAGACTTTCCTCAAACAGTCCATCAGGGATTGTTTATTGCCTATGAATGTGCCTTGCTTATAATCCTGGGCCACTCACAGTACAAAAATGAAATAACATCTAAGTCCAATTAATTCTTTTCTTTTTTTTTTTTTTTCCTGTGAAGTAGCTAAAGGATAAATATCGTAGCTGGGCCACTTGTCTTATCTGATCTATGCCTCTTCCTTTTCCAGTCAGGTTAGGTTAGAACTAGACAGGGATGCAGTGGGTTTTACTTTGATTTGCTATCTGTGGCTTCCTCAACTCCTTTGTTTTACAGGGCATGTCAGTGTAGAGCATTATACAGCCTCTCAACACGGAGCTATCAGTGTTTTCAGGGAGTTGCCTCCACAGGGTTTCTTCCATGGGGCGTGAGAATGGCTGTGGATCCACCTCCTGAACAGAATGTGTCCCATGAAAGGAACTTCCCTCTCTGGGTTAGCACTGCTCAATTTGACCTCTGTGAATGACTGAGTCTTTCCAGTTATCCAAACCAGAAAATGTTGTAAGATGAGTAAGGAAAATTACTTCTTTAAAGATGTTGAAATACAGTGGTCTTAACTTCTGGTTGGCAGAGGAGGAATCCAGGTTTAATTGTCAAACTCAGCCCAACTTCACCATTGGTTGCAGACCTCTTTAAACTGTGAGGATAAACCCTGGTGTATTAACCTGAAAAACATGTTCCAGTTTACCCCTCCCTTCCCAATATCTTCACACAGTGCAGAACAGAGGTACCCCAGTCGCCTGACCAGTTTGTAGCTCTTCAGATCTGGCATATGCCACTCAGAAGACTTTATTCCTTACCATTATATCTCAATGAAAATATTTTTTCTATGAGCTTTCTATCTTGTTAGCAAAAGGTGATTTTATTAAAGCACTTAGTGGCTGCCTTGCTGTAAATAAAAATTAATTTATCTAATATGAATGTGTGATTTGAAATGTTGATGGTCAGGATTTATTTTCAACTTTAGTTTTCATACCATTTGCTTTGGGAGACTTAGCATTGAGGTGTCAGAGATATTTCTTCACTTTGCTTTTCTCTTCCAGGACATTAAAAGGCACTTTCAAGTTAAACTTATCATGAGACTATGTGAAAATGAGAGTGTCTGATGTCTGGTGTAGGTGAGTTGACCAAAGAGATTGTGAAGCTTCAAATTTATCTTTTTGTTCTGAAAGAGCAGAAGTCAGATCTGGCAATTAGAGTGAATTATGGTTCCGTTCCCAAACCATCTTTTCACCAGAGACACAAAACCCCCCTATGTTTATGTTTGCCACTGGTGTTTGGTGGAGACGAATGTTTCTTTAGTCTTTGTTTGCTTATGGGAAGCTTAAGGCTTATGCAAAGATTGGCACCTAAGTATAAAATAGTTTCCTGCACAGCAATAGCTGAAGGTTTTGAAGAGAGGTCAGCTTTTAGGCTTTACTTTAATTGTTGCTCTCGTAATCCCGAGATGCTGAATGTTTTTTTTAATGCAGACATGGGCTGAGTAGACAAAACTTATAAAACCCCCAGCTAAGTACGGTGCTAAGCTTCTGAATGTTTTCACAAGGCACCTCAGGGAATGTGGAGTTACAGTAGCTTTTAGCCACTTTGGTTTTGTGAAAATTTGGTATTGTAAAACCTTTCTCCTGCTATTGAAGCTGAGGAACTCATTGTTGGGAATTAGTGCGACAATGGAGCAGGGTTACTCTTGGGATCCTAAAAAGCAGTGTCAGTTCTAACTCACAGCATAGTTCCTTGAACTACAGAGAGGAATGCACATCTGAAATGTCAGCTCTGAAGACAACAAAAGCAATTAGATGAAAGTTCTAGTTAATGTTAAATCTTAACTAATTGATTTCTTGTTTTCCAACCTGCCTTTCTTTCTGAAACAAATGTCAGAGATACAAAGTCCTTTGTTTTCCTCTATTGTGTCTGTTAGAAACGTAGAACTTTGTTCTAAGCTGTACTGAAGCTGTAACTTTACCCTTCAGAAGAAATACTAACATAATCATACCAATAAATTAATTTAAATGTGATTGTTGCCATATAATTGACTTGTTAAAAGGGGATCTTTAGTAGTCAGCTCAACATCCACCTCCTCCCTTTCCCTTTGGACCCAAACTGCTTCAGTGGTGCCTGAATTCACCTGAAAAGCTGAATGCCAGATTAGTTCCATTTTCCACTAACATCACTGTACTTTGCTGACAGTTCTCAGCACGGGGCATTCTGCACACTCTGCTGCTCCATTATGGCAGTGAATCAAATCAGGCTGTTTATACTTTTTACTAATACAGGTTATTCCTAGTTGGCAATATCAGCTTTCTTGTGAAACTTGGGCTGGACTATAACCAATGTAATTTACTTGTTTATTTTTTTTTGCTTTCTGAAGAAACAAAAATATCCACAAATACTCTTAGCAGTAACTTAAATTATGAGGACCTTATCTACTGTTTGAATACAGAGAAGTCTCAGGAAAGCTAGCCATTATATTTGCCTTTCTTTTTCAACTCCTCTTCATTTTGGGCATTAGATTATAGTCTTGTCTGACTGAAGTGAATAAGAAACCTTCTCCACTCACTGGTCTGAGGTTTGGGTTTGATCCCTGATCTCAGCTATGGAAATCAAGGATCAAATAGCTCAGGAGAAGGTCTCTCTCTTTATTCTCTGGCCAAGGCTGCTGTCAAGAGATGTAAGAATTAAGCCAAGTTCATTCTTCAAGGGTGATAGTAACTTCCATCTGCAAATGAGCCTTCAAATATGATGTGTTGTGGAGCTACAGGTTATTGTTGATCCCCTAGGGTCTAACCCTGAACTGGCTACACGGTTTCTCTCTTTTAACTTCTGATACTCTCTTCTGCTCCTAAGGGCGAGATAATTGAAGCAAGGCAATAGTGTGGGTTTGGAAAGGAAACAGATAAAAGTGAGTAAACCCACTGTGCTGTGCTGTACATGTGCCTTGAGTGGCTGCACCATGGTCTTATGGCTGAGTTACCAGCAAAAATAATGCACTAAACACCACGTTATTACCTCAAAATGAGGAAAGAGGCAGCTGGATTTCCCTGAGTGTTTGGCGGCCTGACTGAGGCTCCTCCTGGACACACACCCACAGTTTGGATCATCCAGTAGCCTTCTAACCTTTGAGATTATATGTTCCTAAGTCATCATATGACTTTTGGTATAACCCAGGTGGGTATTTCACACCTGTATTGTCTTGTTACTTCCAGGAAATGAACACATGTTGTTCCTGGCTATGGCACAGCCCCTGTGAAGACTGCATGTGAACTCAAAGATCTTTAAAAATGTACAGATCCTCTGCAGATCTCACTACAACCTCAGGAAAAGAGTCAGCATTTCAATCATACTTGGCGCCCTACTACGCAAACTATTAGAAAATGAACGGATATGAACCTAGAGAAGAATACCTATTGGAGGTTTATGTTAGAAATTGCATATCCAAGGCTCCCTAGAAGTAGCTCATCAGAGGATTATGAATAATGTATGCCACTTTTTGCTTTTGGAGAGCCAGTTCTAACTGAATTAATCCACTCATATTTCTATATGTATAAAAAGCCTTAGCTTCTTTTCAGCCTTTATTCTTGCTGTAGTGTAGAGGTATTTGAGTAAAGTCAGTGATTTTTCTTCCTGTCTACTTTAGAAAACAAAACTTGTAGACTCTTTCTTTGACTTAAACACATTCATTCTTCCTAAAGCTTTTAAAAGAAGCAGAGCTTTCAAGATCAAAGATGTTCATACAACACCTGTACTAACACTATTTTCAGTCGTTATTGACCATTCTTTGTGATATTGTTTTATGCAGGTGCCTTTCCAGTGAGCTCTTTAGAATGTGAAGGAATACCAAAAATAAGCATCTGTGTATCTTTTTATCACACTTTAAAAAGCAGAGCTTCTTGATGAATGGAGGGAAAAAAGCACATAAATATAATCACTTCACTCCTCTGCTCCTTGTGATCCAGGGATTTAGAGAATCTTCAGATGGTTGCTCACATGATCATGAAATCACTGTGTATTCTGTAGAATTCATGGATATGAGCCAGGAATGAATATTTACAGGTGGTGGCAAAACATGTCACTTGATAATAATTTTTTATTACCTCTTTTTAAATAATTATCTTGCTAGGGAGCAAAAATAATTCCACATGTCTTAGGATAGCCATCCAATTCAGTCTGGAGAATGTCTGGTGAACACTTACAGGGAATAAGTAAGAGAGAACTTGCAGGCATAAAATTATTCTCAAAAATTACCCTGCAAACACTTAAAAATATCAAATGAGAAATAGATGTGAGTTCTCCAGTGATCAGAAAACAAACTAAAGGGGAAAATGAAGGGGATAAACATACAATAATTGTACAATACAGACAAGAGTTGAACTATTCCAATTGGCAGCTCTGTAACATTTAGAGTCCTTTTGTCCTGCTAAATTTCCCTTATAGCACATACCAGTAATGAACTGGGCATATTTAAAGGCTCGATTACAGAATATTACTGAGTACACATATTAAAAAATGGCTATACTGAAGGAAAAGATAGCTGAACTCCATGACCATTATGCCCTTAATCAGGAGTTGGATCAAGACTTGTGCAAATGAACTTACATTTATTTGCTTCTTAAAAAGAAAATTTATATTTCCCTTCAGAACATGATGTGAAGGTGGTTTTTTATGACTTTAATCTGTAGTGCAATGTTTGTATGAGTTTGAAAGGTAAATCTCTCTTTTTCTCCTAGGACAGCAGTTTTAAAGGAAAGAGAAATGATGGAGTAATCCTGTCCCAGAATGATAGTTCAGATTATAGTATTATAATCCAGGCATTATATTTGAGAAATGAATATTCATGACAATGTGCTTGAAGGTCACCAGACTGCAAACCAGTTAAAGAGAAAATACTCATCAGAAAGTTTTGTGATGCAGGATCCTTCTTGCTGATAGGCCCATGAACAGGTAATTCACAAACTGAAATAAACAGAATATATTTTTGCTTTTGTAAAAAGTGGGTTTTTTATTTTATTTAACTTTGCATTCTTTTAATAGTTTATTTTAGTTCAATTTTTTCTTTTGCCTGCTTGCAGTGTTGCCCTGTGTGAGGTTCTGATATTTTGTGGCAACTCTGTGTTAGCAGTAGCTGAACTTCCTAAGAAACCAGTGTAAGTGAAACCTCCTGCAGTCCCCAAAGTCAGCAATAACAGTGCTGGGGACCAAAAAGAGGCGGGAGAGCTGTTCCCACAGCATCAAACCTGGGGTTCTGCTCCTGGCACTTAGCACCTAAGGAACTCAGACATTAGAGATGCATGAATTCTTCCAAAAGAGGGCAGAAGCAGCATTTACAGAGTCCCCTTGACAAATATGTTCCCTTCATCCTACTGCAGCCTTCTGCCTCTCAGTACCTCAGAATACAAACCTCTGGCTCTGCAAAACAAACAGTAAGGACCAGCCAGGGAACCTCATAAACGTTGTAACACCTACACAGCACTGCAGATTATAAAATATATAAAATTCCTAAGTGCTGTCTTCTTGACAGCAAAACCCAGTAGGGAAAGTACAGCCTGCAAAATCGGTGGAATGCCAAAGGTTGTTTTCAGTCCCTAATATCCATATTTTTTCATTATGTTTTCAGTTTGAATGGTTTAATAATAGTTTAAGCAAAAGTCTGAGAAGTGTGTCTGCTTGTGTATAGCCCTTAGATAAAAGAAAGACAGACAAATGAAAAAGTGGTGGCCAGAAAGGTATGCTGTTATGTACCCACATGTAACCAATGTAAAATTTTTGGACATTCCAGGCCCAAGATCAGACCCAATGTATCACCTTAGCCCAAGGCAGTGAAATCATCAAATAAACGGCTGAAAAGGACCACAAGAGACAATTTAGTCCAGCTCCCTGCCCTGAGGCAAGATCATGTCTACCTGCGTCATTCCTGACAGATGTTTGTCCAACCGGCTCTAAAAAGCTACAGATGATCATGTCTGCCAGGTACCCAGGCAGACTTTCTTGCATGTTTGGCAGTGTTTGGGTAGCCTGTCAAACCAAAAAAGTCCTGTTGAATTGACAGTTGAAGACAGTAATAGAGAAAAAGAAATATATACATGTTTTTGCACTACGAAAGAAATTGTATTTCATTTTACCTTATTGTCTCACTGGGAAATATTTCATTCTAGTAATTTGGGTTCTTTTTAAAGATCTGTTTAGGTAAAACATACGTAGTGGGATCTGCAGGTCATCAGAACTGGGCTATGGCAAGAAAATACAGAAATTGAAATACTTGTATGCAGAAGAATTTTGTGGACAATACTAGAAATTTTCAGCCCAATTTAGAAGACACTGCCAATATCTACATCCATGTTTTTAGGATTGTCTTGACGCTGTCAAGATACTGAGAGACCAGCGCACCATGTTTCACCAAAATATCTGTTATAGAAGCATAAACGTCCAAGATCCAGATCGATGTATCTTTTCAAAGTGTTTGACCCAAAATGTGTAAGAGCAGTCATCATACAGCTCTGTGACTGCTGACCTCTCACGGTGTTAGGTCATTTCAGTATAGACTCACTGAGCTGGTATGAGGGCTTGACCATACACAGACTAATTTGTGTGTTGAAAAATTTGAGATGGTCACGGAAAAATACTCATAAGTTCTGAAGAATAAAAAGTTTAAATCGATTTTAAAAGTTCGGTTTAAATGTTTTGTTTAATTTTTAGTTTTTGACCTTGATTAGTTTATATAAATAGAACTAAGGCAAATTAATAATCTAAAGTATTTTCATTTTAAGGTGCCTGGTATAATATCTTAGGATATGTTCCAAGATTCCTAGGTATAGCTCTGAAAAGAGTTTGGCTCCATCTTCTCCATAGCCCCTCATTAGGTCACTGAAGCTAACAATTATTTTCCCTCTTATTTTTTTCTTTTCCAGGCTAAAACAGCTTCAGTCTCTCTTGCCCATAAAGTGCCTCAGCCTCCACCTGTTCTGGTGATCCTTGCCGGGGTTTGCCAAAATCCCACTTGTACTGAAGGGTCTCCAACTGGTCATAGTTTTCCATGTGCAGCCTCACCAGTACAGAACTGAGGGGAACAGTCATCTTTTGCTTAATGCATAATTCACACACCAAAATTAGGTCTTACTTTGGAAAAATAATCTGAGCAAGACTTCAGGTGATTTCTAAGAAGGACCCAGTGAATCACAACAGAGATGATCATAAGCACCACAAGAGATAAGACAAACCTGCTAATTTTAAAGCATTCCTCAGGGAAAAGTTCTCATCAGATTTTCTGAATTTAGCCCAAATTTTATTTAGACCTTCTCTGAAAGCTCAAGTCGTTGGCAGCAACACAGTCTTCCATCTTCCTTCTTCACTAGCAGGGTGCTCAGGCACTGGAAGAACAGGTTGCTCAGAGAAGCTGTGGCTGTCCCAGCCCTAGAAGGTCAGGTTGGATGGGGCTTTGAGCAACCTGGTCTCGAGGAAGGTGTCCCTTTCCCTGGCAGAGGGGTTGAAATCAGGTGATATTTAAGGTGCCTTCCAACCCAAACCATTCTATGATTCCATGATTCCAAACGTGTGCAGGTGCTATGCTAACTTGCAAGCTTAATGAATCACTGTGGGCAAGGTGTGATCCCTGCCAGAAATCCCAGCACTCAGACCTCAAGGTCGTGTCTCATTCTGACAGAAACAGCACAAAACTTTGGGTTACTTGGGGATCAACAGCCTACAAAATACCTAAAAAAAAAAGAAAAAGTTCATGATTGTAAGGGTAGGCTAAACTGGAAAATCTGCCATCTTCCCCTCCATTTATTTCTATTTGAAATTATTTTTCTTTTTTTTTGCTTTTTTTAGGTTTTGTGGGTGCCCCCTTCCAAAATGCTATTTTCCCACAGCAATATTTTCACAAATGTTTGTGTTTCCAGATTTCAGGACCCTGGCTTGAAATAAGAGTTACAGGTTATGCTGTCACTCCATGCAGGAATTACCTGGTGCCTAAAGCTGGGTGTGAAGAGGAAATAGGTGGATCAATGGAAAAATAAAAAAATGTTTATGGCCAGGTCTGGTTATGTTGTTCCTTAATTTTGGCAGCCTACCTTGGCTGTGAACCCTGCTCCAGAGCATGGCTCTTTGTGAAAGCAGTGTGAGAAGCAGGGTTTCTTCATGCATCTGTGATAAAAGTGAAGGGAGAGCTACTGCTTGCAGTTGCAAAGAGTGACAGCAGGAAACAGAAGAGCACAGAAAACAAGAGGATAAAGAAAATAATGATATGGAGGATGGAATTAGATATATGAATCCCTAAGAAAACCTTCACTGTCCAGGCTCTTGTTAAAATTGTATCCTATAAATAGCTCCTGAACATTCAGAAAGTTGCTCTTCTGGAAACACCCAGGTGCTATATTTTGTTCTGAATTCCAGGTTTTTCATCCTGTATCCTTGCATGGTTCCTACTGTATATTTAATCTTATATGTATATGTGACAGGTTTGAAAGAAAATAGGTCAACAGTACTTAGGATAAGTAATACTTTAATCAATTTTAACATAACTTCTGATGGATAGTGACTGAGGATAACATACTGTCTTCACTAATTCCATTTAAAGTAGCAGGGACATAAAATAATCATATTGTTTAAATTGCTTGGGGGACACAAATTATCTGGTTTATATTCCCATAGAAGCTGTAATATCCCACAGGATACTGTGAAGGACATGCAATAACTTTATAATCTGCTATGATTATTATTGATATACAACGTACATGTAAATTCATTCTTCTTCAGTTGTGTCTGGAGAAATCATTAATGTATAATGGATCTGATGACACAGAAGACCTTAATGATAAGTTGTAACTGGACTTTTAATCTTTTTATGCTCAATAGATTTTTACTTAAAAGAGATATCCACTCATCTACAGCTATCAAAATGTGTTCATATGTGGTTGAGGGCAAAGCATGTGAAGCACTATTTTTGGAAATTCAATATTAAAAAATTTAAAGTTAGTATCATGACAGTGTTTTAAAATTAGAAAATGCACATTACTTTTTAATGCAGATCATCTCATGCAAGACACAAGCAGTAAAAATGACCTGGATTTTTGAGCAGAAATATCAATATTCCCAATAAGAATATTAGAACCAAATCTAACATGTTTGTCTCAGAGCAGTTCCACTGGTCTCTACAGCACTATGACATTTTATATAGGCTTGAATCATAGAATCATAGAATGGTTTGTATTGGAAGGGACCTTAAAGTTCCAGTCTCTGTGATGTGGGCAGGGATGCCCCCCACTAGACCAGATTGCTCCTGGCCCCATTCAACCTGACCTTGAACACTTCCAGGGGTGGGGCATCCACAGCTTCTCTGGGTCACCCATTCAAGGACTGACAAGAAGGAAATGATGACTTGACTGTATATTTGGGCTTAGAACCTTCCTTGAGAGAGTGAAAATCTAGTGGAAAAAACTGTCTCATTTTCAAGGTGATAGAAGAATATGAACAGTACCTGGCAGTGAATAGTTGACAATCAAGAGATGCTGGAAGAAAAACACGAGTTCAGTCTTGGACACAGAAGCAGGGGAAGATCAAGTCAGAGTACAGACAGATAAATTTTTTTCTCTCTTCATGATGTAACATAGTGCACAATCTTGTACTAAAGTAACACCGTCTTGTGGTATTTAGAAGAATCTGAAGAGGCCGACAAAATGCATGAGTTGTTACCTGTTGATCCAAAGGCCAAGTACCAGCTAGTACTTAAAAGAGGTGGTAATCATCAAACCTGCCACAAGCAGTGATCTCGAACTATGGTGTAGAAAAGAAAAACCTTTGGGAAAGGGTACTATGCAGCAATATGTGAGACGTGGCAGGGGAAGGTCTATCCACAGCACCTTTCTTAAAGTTCCTCCCAGGTACCACTCCCAGGGACTGGCTGCTTGAAGTGTCATGCTCATGGCTCTCCTTCCCCTCTTTTGGTGTCCCCTCAAAGGGATTCATGATTTGAGTGTCCCTCAGGCCACCCTGTCAGCAGCTCTAGCAGACAGCTGTCGGAGTTTCCTTGTCTATTCCAGAAGCCACCCAAATATATTCTGAGTTGTCAATTCACTGTGGAACAGGAGGCAAAAGGGAAGACAAACCAGCACATGAACCGCAGGGTGTGTAAATGTTTTCATAAGACTTACGATTTTACTTTAAGAGGTTCTTGAGAGAAGTCCTTGCTGTCATATCACCATAAGGCTGTCTGCCATCCATTTGGGTCAGGCTGGAGCAGATCTGCTTCCCTCTGGGATAAGGACAACTTAGGAAAACAATAATCCCAGAGTTTCTACTGCATATCCACTCCAAAAGTGGTGGTGTCCCACTGGACTAGAGTACAACTGCGGAGACTCGGACCCAGAGGTGTAAAAAGCATGTGATGAGCAGCGTATGGAGGAACAGGGGATTGAAGATGACAGCAAAGTAGTGGGACTCTAGTGAAAAATGCTCATTTTCTTCCATTTCTTTTGTTATAAACACAGACTCAAACAATCTGATTTGACAAGCACTTTCCAAAATTATAGAAAGAGATGGTCTTTGCCATGAGGCGATTGCGGTTCTCAGCACTGCCCAAATCTGCACTGCAGGCAGAGGGGTGTGGGACAAGACTCTACTCAGAGGCACAGCACTGGCACGGCACTGCAGCTCCAGTTCGTCCCTGCTCTAATCATTTAGGATAACAACTTCAGTGCCAAATCCTCTTGCAGCAACAAAGAGAGGCTTTGCCATTCATTCACAAGAGAAAGGAGGGGAGGCAAAGCAGAGTTTTACCTCTAGCATAAACAGCCCCCTAAGTGACTCTTGAAGATTTAGGTAACATAATGCTTTAAAGAGATATTTTTAAAGAGATTTTTTTTTCCAATGAAATAACCATTTCATTTGCAGGTGAGGATGGCTGCTGCAGGATGGAACTTCTGTGGCATTTTCTTGTGATACTTTTCTCACTCCCTGTTACCAACAAGATATGTGCTACAGAGAAGCAACACATAAACTGTAAGCAAATTTTAAAAATTCTTCACCCAGCTTTCTTTTGGCCTATTTTTTACATTATTTAGCAATTATATTTGTGTTTTCCCCTGTGTATAAGAATGATGTCTCATTTTCAAATTAAAAGATGGAGTTTTATGGAAGCAGAGGTTGAATATAAATCATGGTGCCTTAAAACAAAAGAGAATGATTCTGCAAAACTCACCTAATAGTTTAAAATTTGTGATCAGAGTCTGTTTCACAAAGCTCTTTAAATCCCTGTAAATAGTGAAAAAATATGTAGAAGTGCCCTACTGTAAGTTTTGGCTTGTGTTCCTGTTAATAGATAGTTCTGCATAGCAACTTTCCTGCAGCAAGGTCTTTTTCTGCACTTGACTACCTTTAACTGACTCAGTGCAATGGCTTATGTGCTTATAGTCACCCAGGTGCTTAAGCACTTCACTTAATCAGTGCCTTGGGCAACGAGGATGAAGAGAAATCTGCCGCCCCAGAGGGACCAGTCTCTTTTCTATGATAATGGCAGAAAATTTCACTTAGGCTGCTGAGAAAAAATAAAAGCCAATGTAAAACCTGACATGTAGGACAACTACGATCAGGGTATCTTCAGAAACTTTCTCTCTTCTGGCCTAGAAATGGCTATGAAAGGGACATGGATGGATCTTTGACACGCTGACACTGGAGTTGGGCTGCATGGCTTGTCCATGCAGGTGCAGTACATGCACAGGAGATCTCTGGTGGAAGTACAGCAGTCTTCTGCAGTATCCAGGACAATATGTGTCTCCTGCCATCCTTCTCTTCAGCTGGACCTTGAGATTTTAATCTGTTTATCAGTTTATAAAATGTGGAGCCCTTATCATTTGAGTTCTCACTTCCCTTGATCAGGAGGGGACTGGCCTTCCACTTTATCTCTCTTTAAACCTTCTCTGAAAGAGCATAATTGGATTCATACCATCAATCACGTATCTGAGGTGTGGTCCAGAGACAGCTCTAGGTAGAGTCTGTACACAGCTGGGTGCAAATGCCATCTGTGCCCAGCAGTGGTGCTTTGTTTTGGAGCACCACACATATCTCTTGTTCTAGAGAATTCCCAGCAACCTGAAAATTTCAGATTGTTTTCATATGAAGCAGAATCTATCACTAAATTCAGCTAAATAGAACCAGACACATTACTGATTCCCTGTGTATTACCAGCTGGTAGAAGGCCATCTTAGGTGTTTTGTAACTAATCTGTAGAAACGTTTCATCTTTATACAGTTTTCAATGTAAGGATAGTGATAAGTGTGCATGACGGTCTGGGAGAAATTGTAAGGCTCTGGGAAATACATAGGCATTACTGATGCACAGGTAAGATGTATGGACAGATAAAAGCTACTTTGTTATGAAGATGTCACTTTTAAAATGTTTTGGCTAGATTTAGGCTAGTCCTATCTAGGAATACGCTGTTAAAAATAGCATTGCAAAAAAGTAATGAATGTTTTTAGTATTGACTCCCAAGTCTCTAAGAGCTCAACTAATATAATTAATAAGGGGGTGATGAATTAACCCCTTTTAATTCAGTAGCATTATCTCAGAGATAACTTTGACTCCATTGCTTTTTGTGCATTTGACCCAACAGAATTTTCTTTAATTGTAAATGAACCAAGTTTTTACAACAAATGGCTTTTAAAAATCAAATGAGGGAAATTTTTGGTATAAGGTTTATATACATAATGATTTCTTTCTTGGACATGACATAACCCCTTTTATAATCCATTCAAAGTAATACTTGGCAACTTATGAGCTTATGTTTATACATTTTACTAACTTATGTAGTGAATTTTTTTAGTGGAAATTATAGTTTTGGCATAGTTCAAGGATACTGTATGTGCCCCACTACCCACCACCCCATCCTCACCCCCATGCTGGTCTCCAGACTTTGAGGCTGTTTTAGTTTAAGGTAAGCTAAGAACCTTTTTCCATTGATCTTTTTATTCTACATCTACAAAAGAAAATGCTAAGACGTTGCTACTGATTTTTTCCCCCCAATATGTGGTCATTATAAGCAAAAAAGAAGCTCACACTTCTACCTTTTAATTGGGCATTTAGCAGGACAATGTTTGAAAGCAATTAATGGGAAAAACATTTTTGTCCTGTTTTATCAATTGGTCTCCAAGAAAAATGCTGTCCAAAGTAACTATTATGTGCAAGCCAGGAAACTGTTGTCCTTTTCAGTTTTTCCCATGTCACAATTTATTCATTTAATTCAGTTCCTCAAAATTACTGCAGTGCCAATTATCTCTCTCTGTGTAGAAAATGAGTTTGGCCTACTTCAGCTTCCTTCATTTTATGCCTGTTTTGGGCTATTCTTCAATGAGTGAGTAATGTGCGATGTGAAAAAAGGGAGGATCTTCAAAAATATGTGAAGTGTCTAAAGTGGCTTTTTGGTACCTGTGAAGAGGCCCCTTGAAGAAGCTTAAAGGACAATAGAATATTGCGGCTAGCAGTGGTTTATTTTGTCCACATGACTCATTTCACACGCACCCAGGCAACTGATGAATGGAGGATTAACACAAGTTTTCACCTTATTGAAATGAGTGATTCAAAGCAAACAAATAGGACTAACTAGTTTGGAATATGAAATTAAAGTTTCTCTGAGTCCTTTTGTTATGCATCACTTTCAAACTTAATTAGAAATATGATGGCTTTGGAATTACTTTCAACCAACTTTGTTAAATAACAGTAGTTTAATGTTTGCTATTGTCACACAGTCTACTTGTTTGAAATATAAAGACTCCCAGGGACTGTTCAAAAAAGTTGTTTCAAAACAAAATGAAAAAATGCCACATATATACACATATTCCCTTTTTCTTTGGTCAGGTTTATGGGCACACAAAGAAAGAGCTTTAGATGCATTTTTTTTATTGTTAGTTGCATTATATACATCTATAAATATTTATAGATGTGTAGGTAGCAGTACAGGAAAAGTGCTTTAGATGCTATATTCATGGTAACTTCCACGACCCATTCAGCTCCTTCAGCTTTGTGATTATATTCGAAACAGAATGAAGTTACACCATCCAACCTTATGTGACTTTATATGGTGCTAAGTTGCAACACTCCACAGTCATACAAGTCATAAGCTCCCAGTTTACATTTTGAGCACTTTCCCTTGAGGAAGGATAGTTTAGCATCTTTGTATGGCATAGTCAATGTCCAGGGCACACACAGACTTTTGAAAGAGAATGTGTCCCTTCTATGTCTTCTAAGAATGCAAAACATTATTATTAACACCCCTGTAGGAGAGAGAGAGACCAGAGATCGAGTTTTGTTTCTGCTTCCCACACAATCAGGAACACTATGGAATAGCTCTAGTTAGATCCAGTTTTGTCACAGTATTGCAATTCCTGGCTGCACATGAAGATGTGCCATGAACACCTCACTTTTGTCACAGCTTATGGTCATCACCTAACCCACAAATGCCTTTTCCATACTAATGATTAACAAGCTTTTACAGCACAATGTCTCTGCCCATTTGGGCTCGACCTAAAATAGGTGTAAAATTTTCTCTGAGAACTCTTGATAAGGTCGGAAACTGTCATTTACCATCCCAGGAGATAATTCTTTAATGGAAGCAAATTCTCTACTACAGATAACAATGAAGTTACTGTATAATTTACCAAGGTGTCATCACTGGACTTATGAATACAACCATGATGGGACTGTATGCACTGTAATCCCAAGTGCTGCCATATCTAATTCATAAGTGGATGGTTGTAAATCCTGTTGAATCCATAACACTCAGGCAATATTTCAGTCCTCCACAGAAAGTTTTCTAAAAGAGTGGATAGAGAAAATCCAATCATAGTGCGCTTTCTGCCTCAGAAGTGAAAATACAAATAATTGAAAGGAGAGAAAGATGATGCACTACAGCCTACACTGAAACCAAGATTACCATCTCAGAGTGAAGCAAACAACATTGCCAGCTTCTGTTGAATGAATCCTAAATATTTACTACCCTGTAATGATATCTCGTCATGATACGTCAGCCAAGATTTTGATATGAAAAGTCAGATTCATTTTCTATCAAATCTTGGACTGGAAAACTTCTATGAATCATTGGTTTTGCATTTAGCTTCATGATGGATGTGATAAAGACAACGTTATCTGGACTAGGAAGAAATGTTGTTACTGTTCTTTTCAACAATAGAGGTTTATTTCTAATATGACAAATACAAGAAAAGGTTCCCATATTCATTCTTGTTTGCTGGAGCTGTCCACCTGAAGTTGATCTTCATGTGAATGCAAAGTGATAACTGCATACCTATGTCAGTGAAATCCATGTGTAAGAAGTACCTAATGTAGGCTCTCTTGTATTTTAACACTGACAGCAAATATTTTTATGCTTCCCCACATACATCACAGTAAGTCTTTCTTTCATACCCATTCCACACAATTCTGAAACCTAAGGATAACTTTTTTCATCTTTTTCTAGGGTGGAAGGCAGCTTTACTGTTACCTGACAAACGGGAAAGGTGATTTTGTTGAAATACGCAGAAATTAGTACCATCCCCAGAAACTCTCAACTCTGTGCCAAGAGGGGACACCTTTGCTGAGAGCTGTGACATTGCAGAGAGCCCAGCTGCACACTGACACAGCCGCTGTCCCCAGACACAGCTTCTAGACTTCCTGTTGAAACCATGTTTATATGACAAGGCATAAGCATTTTTCAGACAAGCACAACTCATATCACTGGGCAATGTTGCACTTCTTTTGTGTTTCACTAGGAATGACCCAGGTGTGCTTTGTAAGAGAATGGAATTACAAGAGCATGGCAGCTTTCCAACTTCATGAAATTACGACAGGGACTATGACATAAAAGACTGTCCTGTGTTTTTTCCAGAACTGCCATTGATGGGATTTCATATGTTTTTTTCAGGGTCCATTTCACAAGCCGGTGGTGTGGAGTTTCCAGCTTGTCTTCCTTCACTTTGCAGATTTGCTTTTCTTTTTTATTTTATTTGTTTAAAATCTGTCTTTTAGTTTTTAACTTTTCAGCTTTCACAAGGAAAGAGCACGTCTCAGGGTCAGAGTGATGGAGTTAAGCTCCAGGAGCAGCACCAGAGGAGAGAAACAGTCAGGAAGGACACAATAAGATCAGTAGCATTCGTGACCAAAATTGTAAATTAACTTAAAAATATGAAATAACATTTCCCTTCTTACCAGCTCAAGGGTTTTGTATTATTAAACCCAGCAGCCACGGCACAATGAGCTCTGACTGTACTTGTTAGCAGAGGAGAAGAAGGCAAAAAAATGAAAATGAAAAACTGTATTATTTTCCACTAAACATGTTGATGTAGCATGTTGTTAGAAAGATCATCTTTATTCATTCCTCTCCCTTAGTCTGTTAACTCAAAAATCCCAGGGAAGTCACCACCCAATCACACTCACCCTCCTTTGAAACCTTCTCCAAGTGCACACCTCAAAACCACTGCCCAGTCCAGGGAGCCTCATCATGCCTGGTTTATTTTCTCCTGCCATGCCACTGGATGCTGTACTGAGTCCTGCTGCCTGTCCAGAGCTGCTGTGGATGCTGCTGTGGGCTGTGAACCAGCAGCTGTATTGCAGACCAGGAATGACAGCTTATCAGGAGGGAGTTAATGTGATTCCTCTCTTTGTAATTTGTAAAGTGCTTTGGGGTTCCACTCTGTGAAGTCTGCTCTCTGAATGTGTTATTGCTCCGTCTGAAAGGCTGCACAGTGGAGCACTGCAGGGTCCCAGTTCTTCTGATAATTCTGATGCTTTTCTGGGAAGGACATCTGTGAATGCCTGGTTATGTCTAAAGACTGAAAATGGGGGGAAATGGTTAATTTAGCTGGTGTGAGGGGTGCCACATGCTCCAATGATGGGAGCGTGGGGAAGGTTCACACAGGCTGTAGAGTTGCCTAAGAATAAGCTAAGAGGAGATTTGTTTGCTCTGGGGAAGAAAGGAGACAGCTCTGGTTTATTGAAGGCTTGAGCTACGATCCATCCTCAATCTTCATGGATGCCATCTCTGGCTCTGCTGAGCAGCCCTGACTCATAATCATCTCCCCCCCCGCTGCAGTCCCCATCCCTCCCCCCATCCCAAATTGGGAAAGGGCTGAGAATTTGTCTCGCTCCAGCCCTCACCAGGGCCACGAGTGTCAGCTGCTCTGTCTGATGACTGGCACACTGATTATGCACCTATCCAGACACATGGAAACTCCACAGGGAAAAGCTCCCCAATACACACACATTTGTAATCTCTTGTGAATAGAGTCCTAAGTGCCCATTAACTATTGCTCAATTACACGGGAACTCTGCAGAAGTAAATATGGCATGCACATGAATATCAATTAACGCCATTATGATCAGTGTGGTCTTGAGTCAGGAGGGAAATGTGCATAATCTTGACAGAATTACGAAGGCATGCTTCATTTTACTCGTGTAGATTGGAATAGAATGTTACACTAATAAAAGCTTTTGCATTTTTAAAAATAGTTTAACAAGCCCAGAATAGTTTTGAATCACATCCGCCTCTGATTTCAGTTGTTAAAGTGAGCTTTGAAGATCTTTTTTAATAGACAGAGGGAAAAACCTCTCCTGCTCAGCCTGTAATTTCTCAATTTCCCTTTCAATTGTCCAGCATTCACACAGCCCCATCCTACCTAACACCCCACAGGTACAACCAGAAACTTGAACCATAAAAGGTTCATAGCTGAATGCAGAGCAGCAGACTGGCAAACCATTTCAGCTGAAAGAAAGGGAGCATCTTCTTTCGTGTATCTTATCCTGAATCCTCATACCCACCTGCTCTCAGACCAGGAGTAAATCCCAAGTTGATGTCAACACCTCTAATGTAGCTGGAAGGTGTGAAAGAGCTGCACCACATGACAATGAAGGCTTTATAAGGAATGTCTTTACTGTCACAGATTTTTGCCTCAGGAGAAGAAGGACAAATGATAAACAAGGTCATCAGGGGCAGGGTGATTTCAGAAACACTTATGGGACTCCAATGGTTGTGGCCTCATTTCTACCATGATGGGAAACTTCAATGCAGTGTCATAATCTTTCCATATAATTTTCTTTCACTGAGCCAAGGTACCCTGGCATCCCCTCCCAGGTGTTACTGAATTTTGGAAGCCAGTTGTCTCTTGGAGACTCTTCAAGCCAAAATGTTGTGTCCTATGTGTCTTCTCTGATAGAATGTTGTCCAAGGAGCCTAAAAATAAATTTGCAACACGCAGTGCTTATTGTTTGAAGTGCATTCAGTCCAGCTTAAACTCACATTAATATTTCCATCATTTTGAAAGCTGCCATGTTAACTCCTGAGCTGAAAAACCACACAGGCTGTATCCTTGGGGGTAAACTGACCATTTGATGTCTGGGCATCACTGGACACCAGTGTGGCTTTGGAGTCCTTGCTAGTGGACCTGGAGGAATTTGCTGTGCGGATGAGAGTTGCTCTCCAGTTTGGTTTATTTACTAAGAAGTAAACATAACCTATTTCTAGACTCATACAATAAAGAGGAGCACAGGAGGCATTCAAGCACTTTCCTGCTATGGTCCTACTGTTTAATTCTTAGCAACTTTCCTGGCACATTTTTGTTCCATGCCATCACACTTCAACAGGATGCCCGGACACAATGCAAGCAACAGCATTGGCCAGGAACCGCTCCCAGTAGGCAGGATGGAAAAAGGAGGATGTACCCATATGGTTACTAACCATGCCTTGCCACTTGCCATCGTGGCAAAGAACAGGTCCTGACCCATTTTGTGTACTAGGATAGGTGTAGTTATAGAGACTGAAATGTCTGTACTGCCTTTAGGTAAATGGAAATTGTGTTTCATGGCAGTTCTCACAACAGCCTGAGTTTGTGGTGTCAGGGTGATGTCTGACCACTGGAGTCAGAGACTGGCATGTAGAATGAAAATATACATTGGTGCTTCTGTGTCAGGAAGGCAGGTAATCACACTGGATGCAGTACAGGTGAGTCAACAGACAACATTTATTCAATAAAGCAAACAGTCCAGCTTCCAAGTGCATGTAAACTCAAGCTCGCAATAGTTTTAGAAAACAAATTGGTAAAGTTTTGGAGAACTTCTTTAGACTTAATATACTAGAAAAAATGTGTAAGCATTTTCATATAATTATTTTAATTTTTATCTTGTTGAGGGAAGAGCTGGAAGATTTTGGAGCTCTGGGTACATTTAGAATACTTATCAATTTTCAGCAATGCATACAGTTGTATCTCCAAATAAAAGAAAGCTATATAGTTCAGCAAATATAGTCAAAAAAAGGAAACATGAGTAAGTAAATATTATGAAATCTGAACAAATGTCAGCTAGCCAAAAGAATGAGGTATGGCTGTATGAGATGGAATACTGAGGAACAGTTGTTTTAGCCCAAACCTCAGTCTGTGTTTGTACAAATATATTTTTCTGTAAAGCTACTAGAGTAGGACTCATCCACTGATATCCATTGTGAAGCAATGTGCTTTCTCTCCTTTGTTAGGGCTGTATGCCACAGGCAGCAGTATGCCAAGTACTAAGTCTTCAGCACAGGATTAATATTAACCAAACATGGTAATCAGATTTCTTTGCTGTATTGGGACCTCATTGTCTGAAAACTAAAACCTCATGGTAGCAATTTTTAACAAACTTTTATGGTCCTGTTCTGTAAGTGCCCAGCAGAACCACTGGGGTCTACCACTAGTTGCCACATGAGGAAGGGGTGAACCTGAGATACTGAGAACATCTTGTAAGTCAATGCAGTGCCTTGACTGTTGCTGATTTTTCCTGGTTTTGGAGGTTAAACCATTCAGGCCTTTACCCTGACTTACCTGATCAATAAAGCATTCGTAACATCCCCCTTGCAGGAATGGGTTAAATTTAATTAGTTAATATTGAAAAGCACTCTGGAGATGAAAAGTGCTCTGCTATGGAAGTGCTGACCATTAGCCATTATTAGGTCCTCTCTTATTTTTCATACATTAGCCCAACTAAAAAGCAACTCAAAAAGTTTTTCATTATGTGCAGGGCTTTGCCAATTTAAACCGTCCGATTTAAAGTACATTTAACAAGTTGGATTGGTATATTTTAATGACCTATAAGCAGGTTTGTGGCAAAAGGGGCAGAAAGTTAATTTCTGGCCGCTCTTCTTTAAATTAATAGAACATAATTTGTAGTGTTGGACAAAGTTTCCAAAGGAAATCATTGTGTTGGCAAGGCTGGTTAAATAAAGCGTCCTACAGGACTAGGTAATAAATAAAAACCCTGCCTTCACAAGGCTTTGTCATTGTCTGGAAAGCAGAGAGAGAGAGACTAAAATAATTAAAGGTGCTTATTCTAGTGTAGTAGCTCAGTAAATGAAGTATGCTTGGATTTTCCCTTCACAGGAGCTAAATCTGTGACCTTCTGTACCAGAGGAAAGAGTCCTTTGTGTTCTGAGCTTTAATAGCCTTACCATGGTTTCATTTCTACCAGGGTCCATGAAACACTTGCTATATTTATTTTCATTACTTTCATTCTTTCTCTTGCAATGAGGCATTAGTTCTTTAAGGAAAGACTAGATTGCTTTTGGGTTTTTTTACCTTGATGGGCTGTATGCCTTTATGTCTTTGGTTTATCTCCTGTGTTTCAGAGTGTTTCTTTTACCTTGTGGAATACTGTTAGAAGTCTCTGTACAAAAGCAAAAGCTGTGGTTGCTATAGCAATAACCAATCTGATGAAGCTGTGACCTAAATCATGACTGAGAAAAATAGTACCTTTTCTGTATCACTGCAGTTACTGCTTCTTTGGATTATGTTACCGTTATGCAGGATTTATTACCTAAAATGAACTCTTTGACTCCAGGATACAAGAAAAAGTAAAGTGATATTTCTATAACTATAGAGTTGGACAGGAACATGAACAACTGATATCTGCTCAAATTTATAGGTGAAAAGGTGTTCTGCTCTTGCTAGCACACATGTAGCTAGACCTTTGTGCAGCACAATCTATTTCTTGAAAATCTGGGAAGCTTTGACAGCTGGAAGATACTTAAATCAACATAATGTGCAGCTCAGATTTATTGAGCATTGCAGAACCAAGAACTTGATCAGCTTCCTGAAGTCTTTGCTACTGCCATGACATATAGTTACTGAGTAGGAAAGGAGGGAAACATTCTCTACAGGCAGTTGCTTCCTGAAAATTTGGTGAGGGACTTGGTGTAGGCATACAAAGGCCATTACCTAAAATACAAAACTGATGGTTCTTATCTGGTTGTGACCGTCAATGACCCCTCAGCAACAAGACTTACAGATGAGGCCGTTTCTGCACATACTTTACTTTCACAACTGATAAAGGCATGTAACATGGAAGCTAATATTATGAAGGACAGAAGGATTTATCCTATTGTGTTTCTGAGAATGAAGTCTATGTTTAGAGGTTTAAAGGTTTGAATCTATGCTTATAGGCTCCCTATATAATCGATGGAGGGCAGAGATATATATTTTTTCCTCTCCTAAAATAAGCATATGGGATAGATGGGATGAAAATTTAGAAGAACATCTTTGTCTGTACTACAGAGGGAGCATGGACAGCTTGCTTAGAGCAAACACCTGACTTGTAGATGGCTGCAGTTACATGAGCTGAATGCCATTAAGCATCCAATTAATACGGATAACCATTTCTGTTGTAATGATGTGGTGGGAGTGGTCACATCTTCAGCTTTAACAGCAGTAGGTTGCCCTGAGCTCTGCCAGAACTGAGAATAAGAAATGACTGAGCTGTTACGAGGTGTGAGTAAAGACAAAATTAACATTACTTAGGTTGGAGAGGATGAGGAGTAGGAAGTTTGCAGAGTTAACTAAACCCTCTTTGCTGGGATAGCAGAAGCAGGATGGCAATTGTGACTGCATTTGCCTGGCAAGTAGCTAGCTAAGGGGTACTTGTGCTGTCATTACCCTTCCTGCTAGTCCATCACCCATCCTTCTGCTATAAAACCGAGTGGATATACCCTAAGGAACAAGAGAGAGTCAAATGAGTTTGAGGATGCTCTTTGGGAAATCAATGTTGCTACCTTTGCTGTCAGAGATTTGGACTGGAGATGCACAGACAGTGAAGAAGCCTGGCTGCTGAACTATTTGGAGAGTTCTAAAATTACCCATTTCTTATGGCCACCTGGTCTCTTCAACATCTGCTGTGCACTTGGCTCAGAGGCTGCCTGCTGTCTGAAATCACACCACACATGACATAATGTGTCAGAAGTAGTGTGACACAGCAGTGACATCTAAAGAGACAAAACCCAGTCTGTCAGCTCCTCTAGAATGCATGCCTTAGAGCTTCTGCAGTTTCAGTTGGTTGCAAAACACAAATTAGACCATTTGTGACCATTTTCAATTGCCTTGGTGGGAGATGACCATGAACAATCCTTCATTTCATGAGCGGTCACATAAAAACCACTTGAATTTCAAGGAATTACTTGAAATGTAAGAACTTAGGAATCCCTTTAATTTTGCAAAAACTCTTTTACATCCTCAGCACTCATGTCTGATGGATGATGGTGTGTTTATGAACTGAAAATTATTTGGCTATTGGCCAACAAGCAATATGATAATATGTTACAGTGTGGAGACTTAATATTTCACAGCTAAAGAAGCTGAGAACTGACTCTTGCTGGAAACAGCACTCATGCACAGCCCTAGCTGGGAATGATAACCCAAGTGACAAAATAAAAAAGGCCAGGGGTGGAACACCACTAGGTTGGACTGCAGGAGTAATACTATCCATATCCTGGGCTGCACCCAAAGTGGTGTGGGCAGCAGGTTGAGGGAGGGGATTCTACCCCTCTACTCCACCCTGATGAAACCCCGCCTGCAGTGCTGCATCCATCTCTGGGGTCCCCAGCACAGGAATGACACTGACCTGTGGGAGTGAGCCCAAAGGACGGCCACCAAGATGATAAGAGGGATGGAGCACCTCTCCTACAAGGAAAAGCTAAAAGAATTGGATGGGGGTCTGAGCAACCTGGACTAGCAGAAGGTGTCCCTGCCCATGGCAGGGGTTTAGAACTAGATGATCTTTAAGGTTCCTTCCAATCCAAGCCATTCTATGATTCTGTGATACTAATGCCAAAATGTTCAGCTCCTCCAGTGGCTGGCTGTGGCACTGTGGTCTTTGGGTGTCTTTTGACTGCTTCTTCAAGAGTCCTTTTAAAGCAGATGTTCCTCATAATCCTTTGGTTAGCTTTCCCTATTTTACTTTATATGGTCCCCCTCTTCCCTCTCCACTTTGCCTACCTTCAACAACCTTCTGTTTAACCTATGGCAAAGAACAGAAACTGTGCGTATCTCTGCCATAGGAACAAGACTGGAAACATCAGGAACATCAAGCAGTATTTTAGGTCTCTGGAAGAATAGGGGCTTGTTAAGAAGACTGTCCTTTGATCACTGAGAGTATGTTTTTGTTTGAGCTAGATCTGTTCGACAAATTTGTGTGTCCCTGTGATGAAAGGTTTCCTGGTTGTAAAACCTGCCCAATAACATTTTCAAACACAGCTCCAGTCTCCATCTGGGACCCTTGTTCAGTTTAAATCAGCTAATGCATAGCCATTTCAAACTACCAACCAACCTTCCCTTTGCTTCCTTCTTGCATTGCTTGTTTTTTCTCCCTCATGAAGATATTATTTTAAAAGCATTTTGTAGTATTTTAAAGTATTAAATATTTTAAAAGTGTTTAAAAATATTCCTAACCCAAAGTCCACTTTGATGGCATTTGGAGGGAGCCTGAGATTACAAATCCTTACAGCTTTTCTAATCCACCTGTTTTGCTCTATTGAATTAATATTCTCCCTTCCTAGAGCAGAGCAAATAGGTGCAGAGATTCACCTGGTCTTGTGTTCATCATCCCCTTTGGGGATCTTTAATAGTCAAATGCTCATATGCATAAATATAGAACAAGATGCCTTCTTCCAAGAGCTGGGACTCTCCATTTTTATCCACTGTCTGTAAGAAACTGAATTTCCTTCACTGCTCAACCTCTTTCTTTATATTGTGGCTGCAATATGCCATTTCAGAAGTGTCATCACCTTTATCTTTTTACATTCTGATGTAGTCTGTAATCAACACTAGCTTCAGCAACTCTCATTACTAGCTCTTGAAGTGATTCTTCAGACTCAGCAAGAACAACATCATCATCAGATTACAGCATCTGCTTCCTCCAATTTCAGCCCTGCCACCGTAGCCAACAACAACGACGCACATTTGCATTTCAGTGCACAGACAGAGCTGATGCTGTGCCACCGTGCAGTCCTGACGGACTTTCTTCCTGCCCATCAACCACTGTGCAGTGTCCTTTGTTGAATCTTTCTTTTCACTCATGTCTGGTCACGTAATGCACAATAAATTATATAAATCTATAAGAAAGGCCCCACAGATAATGAGGGGCTGCATGTAGCATTCAACTGCTTCTTTCTGTTCTACAGCACAGGTCTTTTTGCACTAGTTTTTGCTGTGATTTTTTTTCCCCCAGCATTATTCTAAAAGCTGTTTTAAATCATTGTCAGGAGTAAACTAGACTGTGTTTTGTTCTTTCTGTGCTCAATTTTGCTTTCATATTTCTCAGCCCCTTTCTCCAAACACTAAGCCCAGTTTTTCTCTGTGTGTTTGAATAGCAAGTGGAATTATTTGGCAATGTGCACATCCTCTCAGACTCCCCTTCTCTGAGCACAGAATGAGTTTAGTGTCTCTCATTAAGTCCCTTAGCCGCTGCCCTGTTTTTTCACAGAAGTTTGCAGATCTTACGGGAAATCTTGATACCAATCTAGCCTTAAAGTGTTCTCTTCAGGTACACAAAGCAGGCAGGCATGAGAATGTCTGAAGCATGTAATGATGGCTATTTGAGTTAAGGACCCCTCTGTCTTCCTGAATGATTAATTCAGATAAAAGATGAGAGGTTCTGATGCTGAAATCATATTCTGATACATGAGAAGACAAAATCTGGCCTTTTTGTTTATTTATTTAATATTAACTAACAAACTGATTTAATTTCCTTTATCTCTGCAGCACTAAACAGGAAAGAACCTTTATAAAACAGTCAAGAGGGTTTACAAGCCTTGAATGCAGGGTCCAGTACAGAGCCTGAGATGCCCATCCTGCTGCAGGTCTCAGCGTGTGCATTCCAGCTTTGCTGTGTCTTGCAGGGGCAGCTATTCCTCCTGCAGGTAAATGGGCTCACCTGAGATTCACAGGTGGAGGGGTAGGATGCTATCCCTATTCCTACCTTGCTGCACCCTCTTGCAGAGACTTGTGGTTTGATTGCTGTTAGGCAGAAGGGTTGCCTAGTCTTAAGCAAACAAGCTGAAATTCTCTTCTGTGTGTGTATGGAGAGCATAGAAAAATAATGTGTTAGCACAGTTTCACTGATCTGGAAAAACACCCCCCAAACTAAAACACTTAAAAACCAAGTTTCAGAGCCTCAGTGCTTGTTCAAGAATGGATACATCCTTTGTATGACTTCTGTGAGAGAGATGAAGCACTCCAAAGCTCAGCAAGTTAAATAACTCAAGACAACATGGAATATTCATTCCTAATTTTGAACCAATATTGGTTCATAACCAAGCAGGATAGAATTATTATTAATTTAATTAATTATTAATTTTTGCACACTTTAGACTTTAAGAACTTTAGAATTCCTCCAAGGCTGCCAGAGGAATTGCTACAAGCACTTTCAGTTCTAGTTAATGTGATTGAAGACCTCTTCTTGTAGAAACTAAATTATTAGATCCTTCAAATTCTCAAGTGGAAAGCCCAGTAGGAACACCGAGTCTTACTTCTCATGCAATGCAGGTTGATGGCTTTTGACAGGATCCCTCTTCAAGTTTCTTTTATTCTTTTTAAATTGTTTCATTTTCTGCAGAGACACTGAAACATTCAAACCTCTCTGAATAATTCTTTTGACCTGCTTGGATTTTACCATTTTTGTTTTGTTTCCAGAGGTTGCAATGTTTGCAGCTTCCATTATAGTGAATTTCTGCCATACCAGCTGAGTTCTTGTGAAATCAAAATACTAACCTAAGGTAAATTTTTTATGATTAGGCAATGAATGTTATTGCTTTTCACATCTTCACATGCCCAGCCAAATTAGGAGCAAAGTTAAGCCATCCTGTAGCTTAACTCCCAGAAAAAAAATGGGAAAAAATTCAGTATACAGGTAACTAAGGTCTGGCTTTTTACCTTTCTTCTGAAGATTTTATACAAGGCTGACAGTTTGTCCTTCCAAGTGCACCTCTGCTTCATTCCCAGCAGTAAAGTATGCTAGAGGCTTATCAGTACAAGTGTTAATAAAGTATTAATAAATCCTCACTGTGTGGGAGTAGTGTTGCAGGGCAGGCATTGACAGAGAGTGTTAGGTCACTTACAAGGGCTGGCTGGGATCCACGTGCTCACCTGTCATCCCTGGGTGACAGCTAAGAAATAGGTACCAAACTTTTATACAGAGGGCTTTAATATCTTTTTGGCACACTTCTGAACATGAACATCAATTCTTTATGCATTATTCTAAATATTCTTCTCATGTAAACATTGCTTTATTTTGCAATATTTGTAAGAGGCAAATTTACCCATCAGAAAAACCAATCTAAGTAAAAAAATACTAGAAGAAACCTCCAAACAATAAAAACAACAAACAAAAAACCCCAAACAATCACCACCCCAACACCATTCCCTCCCAAAAACAAACAAAAAAAAAAAACCCCAAAAAAAGCAAACAAAAAAACCCAAACAAAAAACCCAAACAAACAAAAGACAAAAACACCAACACTTAAAAGTAGGAAGAAGAAATAATACAGGCAGGAGATTGAAGGGAGAAATTCTCATGTGCAGCAGCATGTAGAACAAACTTTGGCTACAAGGTGAGGACATCTGAAGACTTTGGCCTTCAGTGTATCTTCTTCTCACAATCTCTTACTATAAGACCCATGCCTGAATGCAATATCCAAAACACCTCAAGCTGCCATTTTCTGTATTTGGCATCAAAAGAAATATCAAAGGGCTTTTTGCAGTATTTCTGGCCTGATTCAGTTAGTTCCAGAAGATTTGAGTGAGGTTTAGATAAGCAACCTGAAAGAAAATGTAACTATAAATATCTATTGTTTACCCATCTATCTAACAATATCTGACTTATAAGAAAATGACCTTGGGGTTTGCTGCAAGCTGTTACTGTTTTTCAGTCTTATGGGGTATGTTACCTTCCCAGGGCTTGAATCACTGTTATTGGAGGCTACATTCCTGAAAAGCATTGCAGCTACACTGAGAATAGAAGAACGTAACACGAGCAAAGTCATAAAAACAGCTTAAGAGACAGTGACAAGAACAAGGGATTGTGGTATCCACATGTGGAACTACACTGGTACAAGGTGACAAAGAAAGGTGAATTATTCCTGTTGGGTTAATAGCAGAAAATCTTTGGTGATCTCTTGGTCATGCTCAGAACTTTAGACTTTTTCTCTGAAATACACTGCCCTTTCTTTTCCAGACTCTGCCTGTAGGTTCATTCTACCAGAGTGAATTGGGTTATACTGGCAACAGGACTAAAAGGATAGAAAAGAAACCCAACTTTTATGTACAGTTGTAACTGAAGAATGGGTTGTCATGAAGGGAAAGAACATTTATGGTCTTAAAACTAAATATATAGTGTAAATATATTGAATTAAAAATTCTTCTGATTTAGATACCAATATGAAACATACAGCTGTAAATTCATTGTCAGCTCATGTCAATATTTCATGTTACTGGTTGATAATAATTTAATTTCTATTTGTTGCCAGAATTAAATGTATTGATACAGAGTTGGGCAGAAAGTGTAAAAATTTAAATTTGTATACCATTATGCTCAACAGAGTTGTAGTTAAGGGCAGGTTGCACAGAAGGATGTAAAAGCAATTAAACACAAGGTTGTCAGTAGGCAGAGAATTAGAGAATTCTTCACATGACAGAGACAAGAAGAGGAGGTCATTAAGGCACATGCCATTTATTTTAATATTGTTCATGATCTGTATTGTACTAAAATTATAAACAGGCTAAGTGTGAGTGACCCAGAACAGTTTGGCTTCTGTCCTAGCTGGATTTAATCGCAGTTCACATTGTCCTCCTTCCTACTCATTTTCTGCCTTCAGCACTGGCACTGCCAACATCTGAGATTTCTTTCTCTCCTGAGGCTTGCATCAAACCTTCTGTTTCAACATTTAGCTCTTGAAGGCATGTGCTTTCAATGAAATGTGAGGTTTTTGAGGGTGTTTTAAGGAGCACCTTGTTTTGCCAAAAGATCCTCATAGCAGTGTTTCATGCCTATAGGTATGTAGAAAAATGTACTGGTATAACTCTCCTGGGACAGGAACTCCATTATAAGATGGTGTTTGGGCTAATTTTTGGAGGTGAGTTAAATTATAACTTTGCCTAAGCTACTTAAGCTAGGTCCCAGTGTGAGTGGTCAGCTGGAAGGAGTTATATAGAGTTAACAATATCTTTTTAAATTTACATGTTAGATAATAATAATAATAAAATAATAATAAAATAATCCCATGTAGGCAAGACCTACATTTTTGTTCGTTAGGGCTGTGGAGAAAACATGACTCAAGTGAATTGCAAAGGCTTAGATACCAGAAGGCAAATAAAAATAAACCCAGTTGCAGTATTAATATTTTTTTAAATGTCATTATTTTTGTGCCAATCTCAAGGTTTTAGGGGCCTGAACTCTGAAATTGTGAAACCTTGGGGATGGCAGAAATATTGACTATAATTAGATAGCATAATCTTTGGGACAAGGACTGCCTACCTATGTGTTCATACAGAACTCAGCACCAGGGGCTGCTAACCAGATACAGCTTTCTGGTCCTACCACAGTGCAAAGAAATAATTAATATTCATTCAGTGCACCCATCCCACTTCTAGGTGCACATCTGCTATGTGGCTACAATCCCTGCCCATATCCCCTACTCAGACTGAAGTATCTCCTCCCACAGTTGGCTCTATTTTGACAGAAGCCCCTACCTTGGCATTTTGTGACTCTGTGTCACTCTGAACTCTTTGGGCCAGAGACTGTCTGTACCTTTTGGTGAGTCTGAGCAATGGACAGATGCTTTGACAGGTGTCTACACACACACAACCTGCTGTGGGCTTGCATAGGAAGCTACATGAGAAAATGAATCATGCTAATTCTTCAGCAAGGAAAAGGGCAAAAAAATCCAAATCTTGCCACCTGCCTAAATTTATCTTTTGTTATTCGTTATAGGATGAATATTACCCTTGTGCAGATGGTTCAGCTAAAATCCTGCACATACTGAAATTACAGTTAACCAATTAATATGTGGCTCTAGAGGTGTTTTCAACATCCCTTTCAAACCAAAACATTCTATTATTCTGTGATGCTGCAGTCCACATTCCATGTTTCTGTAGTAATGAATGATTATATCTTCAGTATAAGGAGCTGGATCCTTTTCCCCAGGACTCTATAAATACACCAGAAGATACAGAGTTTGATTGAGCTCCTGTGATCATCTCACTTTTATGACAGGTCTTGGGGAGCAGTATTTCCTACTACAATATCAAACACATCCTCCAAGAAATGCATATGGGCATTCCTAGGAGCCACATATTTTATTTCAGGACGACGTAGAGAAAAAAGTACACAACCACTCTTATGACCCTGGAGAAGAACCTGTCAGGTTGCTGAACTGAGGTGTGAGAGTGTCCTGGAACTAAGTACCAAAGCTGTACTCAGAAACTATTCCCTCTCTAAACAGAGATGTTCCACAGCATTTGTCAAATGGAGAAATTAATCTTTGTTAGTTATTTCAGCATTTGCTTTGTAGACAGATTGAGCAAAATTTTATCTCTTTTCATGAGTCAGTAAAAACAAAAGTGAAAAGTAAAACATTTATTACAGTTCTCTATCGACATATAATCTGGTTGCAATTTGATCTAACAACAGTCGTCTAACCTCTTACTTTTATGATAGGCTCTTTACAAACCTTTAAAGGTGCAAAGCCATCAATTCAGGGGTTTTAGTATTACAGCATTGTAGGACTGACCCCAATAATTCAAATGTGATTAGTAAACTTCAAACACATGTATTTTGTGCCAGACTGAGTGGGCATGGTTAGCATAAAGAATATTATGAGCTAAATTAAAGCTTTGATGAACTCAGCACCTTTATCTCTTCCTAAACTCCCATGTTTTTCACCTACGCAGAGAACCGCTGTAGCAGTTTTGTTTCAACGACCCCACTTTTAAAATAGCCCCACGATAAAGTTTATGGAAAAGGAGCAAAAAAAAGTCCACTTTCAAAAGCTGGGAAGGCCATATGTAGAATTTTTTCACATCATTGTGTTATCAATAATAGTGCAGCGTGTAAGAAAAATCTTATGTGTTGCACTTTAGAATTGCTCTCTTTATACTGACTGGGGGAGTGTTGGGTTTTGCTGTGAGTGATTTCATCAATAGTAATAAAAGCTAGCATTAAAATGCCAGTGCAGTCATTTAAATGGTTGTTTTCTAGCAAATGGATGATATGTGGAGTTTGCAGTCCTTAGCTGTTATAATAACTTAGCTTGTTCTGTTGATGAACAAGTTAAAATGGCAATTTGACAATAATTCTCCGTTATCAACCAACATTTGCCTTCTGTTCACTTTGTGTAACTATCACAATCTCTCAATCTAGTCTGGGGCCTCTGAAAAGATTATAGCAAAAGTCCAAGCTTCTCAAAGACTAAGAAATACTGTTTCTTTTCCTCTTCAGGAGGAACAGCCCCTGTAGGTCAGCTACTCTAGCAGTGCAATTTCCTTGGGAATCACTTGACACTTGCATCTCAGATGGTTGATCCTCAGCACTAGGGGTCAGATTCTGTGCTAGCAGGTGCTCAGGTCCAGCAATGGAAGAGACTGCATGAACCTCAGCCTGAGCCTTGTGCAGTGCAGCCTGTGAGCCATGGCGGTCAATGAACCTGGTGATGCACCCGCTGTTTTGACAGGTGGAGAGGGTGTGTATGCACGTGTAAAACAAGCTATACTATGCTAATTACAGATATCTCACGCTAATGCCAGGAAAGTGGGATCTGCTCCCACTTCCATGAGGTGCCAACCATCTTAAAGAAGGTGAAGCTGAACAAGAGAGTGTAACCCACACAGTGGACACTTAGGAGTAGGCTCAAAGAAGACTTACAGAGGTGTGGAAAGACTGGATAACCCAGAAAACCTGATGGACTGTGAGAAAAGTCATGACTCCCCATGGACATATTTATGTGAGCAGAAGAAGCAATGAGAAACACTTGGTGATGCTTACTCTGACCCACTGAAAACCTGGAGACAACACTCCCCAACTGCTACATGGAGGCATGGCATATCTGGGGAGTTGGGGCTTTAGTGATTACCAACACTTCCAAAAGTGCTCTGGTAGCTGTGCTTACGACTAGATGATCATCATCATGTTCTTAGTGCCAGCACATGCCCTGAGGCAACAGACCAAGTGCTAGGGTTTGTGTGCCAAAATGAGGAAAGTTAATTCAACACCCTTGATAACAACAATAGTACTTTGTGCTTTTGATCTTCAAAGCACTTTGCAAACATTAGCTAATTAATTAATCCTTACAATACTCCTCTGCTATTATCCCCATTTAGCAGATGGGGAAATTGAGTCAGAGGAGTTAAATGACTTGCCCAGGGCTATGTAGAAGTTGGCATCCAGGCTGTGATGGGGAATTCCTGGCTCCTCCTTTCAAATCTCCAAAACAGCTGTGGCTGCTGCTACAGACCTGAGACTGCCTTAACTACAGACACTGGAGCGAGCAGCTGGGCAGCAGCACTGACTGCGGGGTGCACCTTGCCCATCAGATGTGGACAGGTCAAAGTGCCACCTACAGACTTGCACTGTGGTGCCAACCTTGAAGAATATTTGGATTTGTGAATAATTTATTGTGTTCCTCGGTCTACAGAGCTTCTGGAAAGGAGCTGACTCATGTCTGGCCAGCCTGGCCCTGAGCTGCCATCTGTCTGTGCAAATACCCATACTCACCCCTGACATGAGGGTCTCCTGAAGATACTACCTTCATGCTAGACAGGGAAATATTAATCTTGCTTCATATTCAGAAGGCAGGGAGATGGAGACAGAGGTGAGGAGACCTGAATATAAGACTTAAAATCTTTATTTTATGGAGTCCTCATATAGTGAAGGAACTGAAATCAACAAGGATGTGAACAGTGTGTTGAGGAAATCATGAGAGCTCTTAATTTTTACTCACCCAGGTATTTCTGTATCTGATAGAGTACCAAGATTATAATTTTTTTCTACAGCTTAAGGATAGGGTTGCTCAAGATCTATTACAAAATCAGGATAATTACTTAATATCAAAGGAATCATTATGCTATTTTGGCTCCAGGTAATCTAGAAAACTAGTCAATACCACTAGATAACAGTTATGTATTAGTCAAATAAGCCTATGAAAAGTAATTGTAGCTTGAAAATTATCTTGTCATTTGCAGTGCACGTTTTTGCAATAGATACAGCAGCACAAAAATATGCTGTTGAATAAAGTAAAGTGAAAAAAATTAATAAAGAGAATCTTTCACTTCTCCTTGATTGTCAAAAATGTTTGCAAGCAGATATATGCCAAAGATACTGCGTTAGAAATGTACTAACTCTCCAAAGCATAGAAAGGATATCTAAGCTAAAAACAAGAGTACTCCCAAACGTGAGGGAAATTAGCACAGAATCAGAGTGGGTGAGGTTGAAAGACATCTCTGGAGCTTATCTAGTTCAACTCCTCTGCTCAATGCAGGATTATGTAGTGCAGGTTGCTCAGGGCTGTATCCAGTCAGGTTTTGAGTGTATCCAGTCAGGTTTTGATTGTATCCAGTCAGGTTTTGAGTATGTCCAGGGATGGAGAGCCTACAACCTCTCTGGCAGCCCATTCCACAGTTTGGCAACATTCACAGTAGAAAAAGGTTGTTATTTCAATGCCATTTATGGTTTGTGCCAATACCTCTTTTCCCGTCACTTGTCACCCCTATGAAAAGCTTGGCCCCACCTTTAGTCCCCATCAGCTGTTTATATGTATTGATAAGATCCTCCTTGGATTTCTCCTCCAAAGACTAAACAACCAGAGGTCTCACAGTCCCCCGTTGCTAACAGGTACTCCAAAACCTTCATCACCTTTGTGGTCCTGCACTGGGCACACTCTAGTATGTCCATGTTTCGGTTGTACTGGGGAGTCCTGCACTGGATCCAGCTCTCCAGATGCACCTCACCAGTGCTGTATAAAAGGAAAGGATGACTTCCCTTAACTGGCTGGTAATGCTCTTCCCAGTGTAGCCCAGGATGTTGTTAGTCTGCCCCAAGAGCACATTGCTGGCTCATCTTCAGCTTGCTCATCAGAATCCTCAGGTCCTGTTCTGAAATCCTGCTTTTCCAGCTGATTATCCCCAGCCTGTGCTGAGATATAGGGTTGTTACTCCCCAGGGGTTTGACTTGGCATTTGCCATTGTTGATCTTCATGAGGCTCGTGTCAGTCCAGTTCTCCAGGCCATACAGGTCCATCTGACTGTCAGCACAATTGTCTGGTGCATAGGCCACTGCTCCTGGTTTTGTATTACAGTCAAGCCTGATGAGTGTGTGTTCTGGCCCATTGTCCAGGTCATTAATGGTGAAGTGAAACCATATTGGCACCAGACTAGCTCATGGAGTACACAATCAGCAGCTGGTTTCCAGCTGAACTTCATGCCACTAACCATAACCCTTCAAGTCCAGCAGTTCAGTCAGCTTTCAACTCACTGCACTGGTCTTTTCAGCATGGAGGGATATCAGGTTGCTTCAGTGTGATTTCCCCTTCAAAAATCATGCTCACTAATCCCCACTTTATGATTTCCAGAATCATGATTTCCAGGAGCACTTCTTTTATTGAGTTGGATGTTCTAATGCTCACCAGCCACAAGTTCAAAACGTGCCAGCTCTGGAAAACAGAAGACGAATGTGTTGCTTAAATGAAAGTAAATATATTTCTTGAGACCAAACTCTTTGCTGTCATATTTAAATTGAAGACTGTATAGTCTGCATAATCTTTGATCTATAACTTGACTTGACTGCTGAGAATGGTTTCCCACAGAGATGAGGGAGATTTCTGAATTAATGCAGAATCAGTGTCCCAAGAACCTATGCTTGCACAGCACACGAGATGGTTTGAGCAGGCTGTACCTTAACTGGGCTCTTTGCTTTCTCTTGGGAGCCATCATCAGTTGGCACAGGATGGAAATGCCTGCAGGCTAACATCACTTTTGTGAAAGACCATAGCCAAGGTGACACAACCATCTCCTCACTTGCAGGGTTGATCAGTGATTATCAACCATGCATGAGAACATTGAGAGATGTGAATAACTCGAGACATTTCCATGTGGCTAGAAGAACACATATCCCAGAACCCAAAAAGGAGAGAGTGAGCTTCTTCTTGAGGGTGCACAGCCAAGGGGCAGGAGGCAGTGAACACAGATTGCAATAGGGGAAGTTCTGAGTAGATAATGGGTAAAAATTTCTGACACTGAGAGCAGTGAGTATTCAATTCAAACTCTAGAAGAGGGTTCAGGGAAGTTGTGGGATATCCAGCTTTGGAGGTATTCACAACAGGACATAGTCCTGAGCAACCTTATCTAACTGGATTTATAGGAGGAGGTTGGATTAGGTAATTTACAAAGATCCCTTCAAACCATAATGGTTCTCTGAGTCTATGAAATCCAAGTTTGCATTAGGACTCCACCCAGCACTGGGGTAGGAATGTAGCACAAATAGGAATGTAGGACACAGTGTTCATTTGCTAATATTTCCCAGACCAAAGGGAAGGGAATTTATACCCTATCATTACACGAAAGAGGGACAGACCAATTCCAGAATAAATGCATCAAACTTGGGGCTATCCCTTGTATTACCATAACAACAGTTCATCTGTTTCAGTAATAAAACTACTTCCACTAAATAGTCACTTCTGGAGTCACAGAAATGTAAGACTTACTTGGTATTAAATAATTACTACAAATCTAAATATAGTGGGAGGCAAATAAAGTACAAGAGAAGTTAAGAGCTTTGCAAGAGATATGAAGTATGCCCATTATGAAGAGCTTTCTGAATAGAGTTTGTAATGGTATATTCATGTTAAAAGGAGTTCAGTATGTTTTAGTGGGAAAAAATAGCTCTGGTACAGATAAAAATAGATTGTCCTGGGATTTTCCTTTGTTAGAAATTAAAGTATCTCACAAAATTATTAATAGCTGTGTGTCTTCATGATGTTAGTGACTTTTTCTAGGGAGAGATAAGAAGGTTCTGATATTTCTTCTTCAGCATTCTGACAAGAAAACAATGGCTTCTTCACTATTTATTGTTTTAGAAAGAAAGAGTGATGCTCAGCTGCTTCACCTCAGAGGTGTCTGATGGCACTTTCCACAATCAGCACTGACAGTTCAAGGCTGAAAGGTATGGTGTACATTCTAGTTACTCAAGGGTTAAAGAAGGCCCCATAAATAAATTATGGATGCATTTTTAGAGCACTTTGCTAAGAACAAGAATGGCAGAAAATATCACAAGGCTGTCAAATCAGATTAAAGCCCATGTGCTCTGAGTAATCTGTGGGGAAAACTAACAAACTGTATGTTTGTCATGTATTAAAGATATTTTCTTAAAAAGCTGATTGGCTGAATGAACATAGAAATCCACCCTTGCTTTTTCCTATCTCTCATGGTTTGTCTCTTATGCTTAGTTTTAAGTATAACTTACAAAATAATTGCAGCCAGCAGTATATCCCAGGTGAGTAAAGACTCTGTGAAGAATAAAGTTGTGGAACTGAGCATACATGTTAAGGTCTGTGTGTGAATAAAAATCTATAGTACGTATATAAATTTTCTCAGCAAGATTTTCTAAAACCAGTGACTTGGATGCCTTGAAAACTTAAACTTACAACTTCTGCTGTTTCATAGCACATAGGCAGAAGGTTTGCTCTTGATCTTCTCATACCAGATTTGGAGGAATTTACACAAACCTCTCAGAAGGGCAGAACTACTGCTACATCAGTTTGCAAGCTGTTAGTCCATTATGCTAAAGATATAGAATTCAAATCATGTAACAGAACAGAATCTTATCAAGTAATTGTTCTAAGATGGATGCAAGGGTCCTGGAAGAAAGGGTAAGCACTAGCTCTGAATTTCTAGAACTGTCTCCATTGGCTTTTATGCTGGATGCATGTTCTGTGTCCCACTAGACTGCCTGTTGGACTAATACCCTGGGACACAGCCCTGCATCCTCTATGCCTTGTTTTCCATGGGAAGAAAGCCAGCGGACCAAAAAGATCAATGATGTGGCTTGGCCAGGCTTTTGTTTGGGAAATGGGGTGCTTGGGTGTATCACAGGCTGCCTATGCCCAGCTGCTTCTATGTAAATTGTAGGCATAGTAACATGTCACTTCAACCACCCAAACAACAATTATTTTTTTCCTGCATTCCTTTTAAAGATAAGAGACCTTCATTTGGCCATAAAACTATCTTTTGGCCTCACATGTTATTAGACTCAGCTGGAATCAGAGGCAAGTCAAAATAAATGAGAGACTTCAATCTGACAGGTGAAAAAATCATCAGAAAAAGGGCAAAAGAAATAACTGAAACCCTCTCATTGAATGACACCTTATGATATGGCCCCTTGTAAGATGTGTAATACGTTAAACACCCAAGGCAGAACCTAAGGGCGTAATTAAATACCTTGTAATTAGAAAAAGATGACTATGATGCTGTTAGATGAAGAGTAAGACAAGGATGTCCAAGTCAGCCTTGAATTATCTCTCTATTAGACTACATTGGAGACATATGTGAGATTTGGACCAGATCCCAAAGAATTTTCATGCCCTTATCTTTCTAGGCATGTTGGGATCAGCATGTCTCTCCAGCTAACTGGTGGAAGTCCAGGATGATGGTTGTTATGAGGGAAAGTCCAAACAGAAGTGTACCAGTAAGTACAGCAAACCCAGGAAATTTTATAGCCTAGCTGGTATGATTCTGAGTTTTTATCTAGAAGAGGAGATTTGAATCCCACTATTGTCTCACATAATGGCTTTTTTTGTTTGTTTGTTTTTAAGGTTTTTTTGGTGGTGATGCGGACTCTTTCTGGTGATATTTTTTAAAAATTATTTTATTTTTTATTTATTATACATATTTTTATTATAAACTGAGCATTCAGTATTGTCTTTCATTGTTCACTGTGGGGTGGCCCATCTCCAAAACCCAGTATATCCCAGTGTGAATGCAGTTTGTGTATCAGAAGATAAATAGTTCATAAAACCTAAGGCATTTTCTACAGCTGTACATTTGCTGTAAAAATGCTTTTTGAGTTCTCTATATAAATTCTGTACTGTGACTTTGTACAATGAAACTATTTTATAAAACACTGTCAAGGTAGGGACTTCTGAAAAGCCAAGGCTAATCTACTGAAGAGAGACACACACAGATTTGCCTTGGGTTTTTTAAAGTACCAACAAAGGATTAATGAATATTTCTCTCTGAATTCCATTTGCTTCAATGGGATAAGGAATTCTCCCAGTAGTGTTTATGCATATAAACATTTGTAGGATTGGGCCAGGTGTATGATCCAAAGAACTCTGAACAGAGTAGACCTGGAGTAACCCATTGTGGAAAATACCACTCAGTACCCACAGCATTCTTGTTTCACTGCACTTGAATTCAAAGCTCAGGAAAACCTGTGAAACAAAATTATTTTACAAAATCTTAACTACAAAAATTTCTACCACATTTATAATCAGATGCCTAAAATGGCAAAAATAAGACAACTAATGCAGACAGGAAAGGATGGAAAGATTTTAAATGAATAAAACAGTCATCAGCAAATGACAACTTGAAAATGGTCAGCACTGTGAAAGACAAACATTAATCAACTATTTTTTTAACAGAAGGGAAAAAACACTGTAAGTAACAGCTTTGATCACTTTGGTTGACAGTTCCCATGTAATTTAAGATAAATTCATATCACAGGAATGGATTAATGAAGTAATTTCAAGTACAAGCATTTTAGAAATAAGTAACCATTCTCATTCTCATAATAATTGTTTGACCAGGAAAAAAGGAAAATTGCATTGACATATTCAGCCATAGATTACTTTTAATTAGAGTGGATGGGATAAATTCATTATGCCCACTATGCTGAAAGCTTTGTTGAAAGGTATGCTGTCAATATTGTAAAGGCTAAAGTTGTAAGTGCAAAAGAGCTGTCATTTTATCAAAAATATATGTTTTCAGTAAAGGAAATTGCCTAGCAGAGAGGTGCAGGTGCTTGAGCTGATGGAAAGGATATGAATCCCTGGGATATTCAGTTTGAAGCCAGCAGGTTTGAATCTGCCTTACCATTCATGTTTAAAATGGGAAGCTCCCCAAACAGGCTTCCCTATGAGGTAAGCACAGCATTGCTACAGTTCCCATTGTGCACAAGGATGCACAGATAACATATTTTGCTTAATGTGCTTCCAGGTGGGCATGTCGAGCACTCAAAGGAGCATCTGCATGTTTTGGGAGAAATGGCACCCTGGGAGCTGTCTGCATCCCCGGGTTGGTTGCATAACCCTGCTGGTAGCACTGTACCACCCTAACTAGGCCACCAACACTCTTAGGGTATGTCTGTGCACTGTATTATGCAATTTCATGCAGTGGCACCCAGACTCAGGCTAAATGATTCTCTCTATTCAAGGCAGTCAAGCTGTGCTATCACATCGCCCCGCCTTACGTGTTTTAATGTCTTACAGGTTTATTGAAAGTCAGCTGGGCGTTTCTGCGTGGTACTATGCTGAGCAATATTGTAATTAACCTGGCATTACCCAGGCATGTTTAGCTACCTAGTGCTGTTTCTAGAAATTATCATAATAAACAATACAGAAAGGTAATAATATACTTGCTTCTCATAATGGCAACTGTTAATAGCATCATTTCTGGAAGAAATGTATCAGTTTGCTGCATGAAATGAATTGCTGCATTTCCTTCTCCAAAGTTCAGACTTGTTCAGATCTTGGATTTTGGCACAGCAAACTGAAGAGTTGCAGGTTTCTACTGAAATATCACTCTTCATTACTGTTTTCAATTGTGTTTAAATTTTTCATCTATTACAACTATTCAAACTTTTTCCAGTTGAAAATAAATTGTGTGTTTTTTGATGAGGTAAAGTTAGGCTCTTAGCTGTTAAAAAATCATACAGAAAGTTATATACAAATACAGAACTTCTAAGAGTAAGGGAAGATACAACAGCTGCCCTTAAGAGCTTATAATTTAATTTCTGCCAGTAAAGACAGAGAGTTAGGGTGCCTGGAGAACAGAAAAAGAGGAATACACAGACCAACCTGCATGCTGAATCCAGGCCATGATGTGGTTTGTCTGTTGGTTTTGCATGCAGAGATACAATCACTTCTTAACCACCTAAAGCCAGTTAAAAGATTATCCATGCCACAAAGATTGACGCTGTTAAGATGGATCAGAAAAAAAGTAGCTCAGTACTTAAATCAGTCTGGTGATTTGGATGACCGCAGCCTGCACTGGGGGGGACACCACCGAAACTCCTGACAGCCCTCGTCACCTCTGCCTAGGGAACAGAGACATTCCCTCCCCACCCCGACTGTGGCAATTGGCTCAACAGAAGCACAGGAGCAGGGGGAACTGGTGTGCTCCTGAGGTGCAATTCAGTCTACTTTCTGTTTTCCTGTGAGGAGGACAATGTATTGGACAGCTGAAACCTATGGGGGAGTTTTATCTTCAACACAAGGACGATCCTAAAAATTCCTCCCCCAAGTAATGTAGAAGATGGAAGGTGACTGGTGACACAGTTCTGCAAAGCCAGCACAGACATTCAACAACTTATTTTCACACATGGCAAATACATACCTCCATACTAATAAATTAAATCTGCCCCACATAAACCCTTAGCCTGGAGCTTTTCTGCCATTAAGGAGCCCATATTAATACTTAATTTCCCTTAGCCTCCAGAGCACAGTGACCAGAAGCAAAACCCTTACTGGAACCAGTTTCTGGTCCACAAAGCCCACCCAGAAACTGTTTGAAAAGTGGGCATTAGATTAAGACAAAACTGGACCTGTGAACTGAGCACAGGTTGGGCAAGGTGACCACAGAGGTTCCTCCCAACCTTAATTTTTCTGTGATTTGATGACTATTGCCAGTATGGACCAGCAAGTTTCAGTGCTTGAAGTAGTCCTTGGCTCAGCTGTATAGTTGTGCCTGTAGAGTCCCTCATGGGGAAAGTCACAGGCTGTGCTGTCCTGGCCCACTCCATCCTGGAGTCACGGCACCATGCAGGCGGGCATGGCCACGGACTTCTGCTCATTTTCTGTCTCAGTGGTCTGGAAAAATGAAAGGCCAGTAGAGTGGGAGAACTCCTGATAATGCAAAAATCCAACTACAAGAAAACACAAAATGACCTGGAGTGACTGAACGAATAAAGGCAGGCAGATGCAGCTGTGGAGATTGAGAGACAAAGATGGGGAGATGAAGTTATGCAGATAAAGGCAAAGAAGAGGTGTGGAGAAGGAAAACTCAGTCAAGGTCTTTTAACACTCTAAATGTAAACTGCTGAGCAATGGTTGCAAATACAAATCTAAACACTTCTTGTGCTTTTTGGGAATTCAGAATACAGTGTTTTCCCTAAACAACTTTTTGGGTTGTTTTCCAGTACAGAGGATTATCTTTTCTCAAATTTTCAATGCAAAATTCAAAAGGACTGATGTTAAAATAAATATGCACAATAATTCTTTCTAAGTATTTAGACAATATTTACTTTCATAAATTCTAGCCGTAAGTAATATATATTCCACTTGACATAACATTTTAAACAGCTTTTTTCAAAAGTTAAGATTTTAAAAAACATTTATGTCTATAACCGGCCTCACACCTCCCCTCTCTCAGTTCTTCTGTCTGTGTAAGTGAATGCCTTAGTGGAGCAGGGAGGTAATTGCAAAGTACCACAGACATTTAGTTTCCATCTGCTAAATAGATGGTGATATTGAAGCAAACATATTGTGTATTGAATTGATGCTAAGTGGCTCAAATCTAAAGAAAATGGCCTAAGAGAAAGATTTTAATATTTGAATTGATTTTTTTTCCTCTTCTATCTTCCCCACCCAGATTGCACTGTCAGGTACTTGGCACTCAGGGTTCCTTTGGAAGAAGGCACAAAGCTGGTAAAACTGTACCTGGGTGACTGTTTTGACCATATCCCAACTACATTTTCCTCTTCCAGACATGAAACAGTTGCACATGCCATTTCAATGTCCCTTTTTTCAGGAATCTTCTTGGCTTTCATCACTTGCTGACTTTTGGCCAAGAGATATGACTGAAAAAAAAGGGCAGAGTCAACTCCCTTTTTCCTATTGAGTTAGTGACAGATCTCTAAGCACTATGAACAACTGCTAAAATGTGAGGTGACATAAAGATCTTCAGGTAAGACCGATTCTTTCAATTTTTTCTATACAATATTTTTTTTCCCTGAGAAAAAAAACCTAAACAAATTTGAATAAAGACAAACACCCTTTAGATACATTTACAATAAATAAAAATAAATGCTGAACTGTGGCTTGATCTGAACAATATCAAGCTGTATACCCAAGCTGGGGCCATGTAGGTAAATTTTAAACCATTACCCATCCAGGCCTCTTTCTTTATATAACATCCAGAGGCACATTTTTTCTTTTTTTTTTATGAAAGAGCCCATGTTTCTGCTTTGGAGACATCAAAGGTCAAAGAACTCCACTGATTCACTGACACTCAAATAATTCATTTCCACTTGTCTCCTCTGAAATTCACCCCAACAAGTATGGGTACAAATGGTTTATTAACCTGCAATCTAAATGATGAGCATGGGCAGAGTGGTGCCTCATATTTGGAGTTAACAACAGGAAGAAATAATAAATGGTACATTAAAACAAGTCAGCCTTGAATGGAAAGGCTGCAGTTGACCCCAGGCCTTCGGCTGGCAGGTCTTTATATTACAGTGAAGACCATACACTAAACTTCTCCAAGATCTCTGTGAAAATGGAATAGGTTTCTAAATTTTCATGTTGAATGTTTACATCCCCAAGATTTTATGGCCTCTGAAGTATCTTCACTGATCTATAGTGTTTTCATAAGAGGTACAAAAAGGTTCTTAAAAAAAATAATTTCTTTTACTCAAATTATATAATGCATTCACCCAACATTTATGTGCTCATGTGGAACAGTTTTGGAAGGAAATGGTAACTGGAACTTGGTTTGGGGAAAAAAAAGTAATAAAAACTCAGACATATACATATTTATACAGATTTCTACATCTGTGTTTTATCATGCAGAAGTCTCCAGAGGCTTCAGAACTGTCAGGTATTAATAATGTAATGTGAAGGTTAATTTTAAAATTTTAGGAACCATCACAGAATTTATATAATTGCTGGTGTTCCCCTCTGACTGAATAAAACCTTCTGTATTTCTCTAGTTGCATAAACAGTAGACGTTGAATTAGCTGCAGTGCAAGACCTCTTCCCATATAGGATCAGGAGAGTTCTAGAGGGACCAGATGAGCTGAAGAGGTAATTCTTGCTGTATTTACAGAGGTGAAAAGCATGTGTTCCAGTCAATCCTCTGCCTAAAAGGGGTATTGTGGACAAATACTGTCTATGAAAATGATTAAACGAAGTCATTCTACCTAATTAATCACCATCAGAAAGCTGCCATTTTGAATTAATTACAGAACTAGTACTTGGAGGTGGCAGACTCTATAACTAACTTAGTCTTCTACAATGCTGGAAGGAGAAGTCCA
This sequence comes from Anabacerthia variegaticeps, assembly GCA_035583185.1. Lineage (NCBI taxonomy): Eukaryota > Metazoa > Chordata > Aves > Passeriformes > Furnariidae > Anabacerthia > Anabacerthia variegaticeps. Next base: position 7,725,589 of record JAWWEW010000078.1, on the reverse strand, counting down.
GTTTATTACACTTTTTCTGAATTTATTTTTCTTGTGTCTTAGTGAATTACCAACATAAAGTAAATATCAGACATAAAAAATGCGATTGAGCATTGCCCCATGCTTAATGGCTGCCTTCATTTGCTTCAGGGTGTAAGGAAAGTGTAATAAAATCCCAATCATGTCACATTACCAACAAATAATCTGAATAAGTGATCTGCGTTATAACAAAATTTGCTGGCTGCATTCTAGGGTTATGATCCAACAACAGTGACTTATAGGGAAAAGTGAGGGACTTATGATGTCCATGTACTAGAACAGGCACATTTACCTATTGTATTATTTCAGAGATAATCCAATTAGGAAAAGTACTAAACCTTCAGAATGCTTTTACTAGTTGTAGTGGGGAAATTAAAAAGGATCACAAAAGACAACTCAAGCTGGAAAAAAAAATTTCCTCTGCAGAGATATTAAAACTTTTGGTTATGTCTAGAGAATCTCCTATTATTATGTAACTCTTCTTCCTTCCTGTAAAAATGGAGTTGATGAAAAAGATGGAATTAATTTTGTTATGCTACAGTTCTTGTGTGCACTGTAGACTGCATGGTTGTAACCCTGAGGTTCTTAAATGCCCAACCATCTGTTGATATACAGTGCTGGAACAGCTTTGATTGGTACCACCAGTTTGGGTCTCTCACTGACCTGCTGGCAAGGGATCCAGGAACAGTGGGACCTTCATCTTCTGCGTCCTCATCCATTCTCTTCTTTGTTTCTATTGCCTACTTTTCCCTTAGGTGTAATATACTTTCTGTTCCATAGGAGAGGAAAGCCTCCTGAGGGCAACTCTAAGCTCATTACAGAGTCAGTGAAAGGGAGAGAGGTGTTTCCAAAAGACAACTCACCTATTATGGAAATGTTTCTGAGAGTGAAACATGCTATCTATCTCTTCTGACTGGAGAACATGACTATTTTAGACCGGTGCACCTCAGTGTTGGGCAGGTAAACGTGAGATTACTCAGAGTTTTGCATGTGTCTATGACATATTGTGAGACCAGTGTTGTGGTCTGAAAAAACTGTCTTTTCTTTGCACCTTTAATAAACAAATAAACAAATTTTCCTTTCCTACACCCTCTCTTCATTATTTTGTTTCCTACAGTGTAGTAGATCAGCCTCACACAAGTTAGTGAAAATAAAGAAGGAGTTTTGATTAACATCAGCACACACATATTTATGTGTTGTACCATCTTATACTACTCAAAAAAGTTTGGGGTCAATTCCACAGTTTGTGCAAAATTCATTTGTGCAGGGACCATATTCATACTGAGCTTTATACAACACTGATCATAAAGTCAGCACATAATAACAATAGAATGACATATTGCAAGTCTAAAGGTTTATACTTTCAAGTTCTATTTTCTTCTTCAGAAACTGAAAAACACCTTCCATACTATATTTTTGTCTGAAGTCTTAATCCATAATTATGGAGAACTGAGGTACCAATGCCAGAGTAACAAGATTAATGCCTTTTTGACAGAATTTAATAATATGGTTTTATAATATTTAATTTTGTTCATAAAATATCTCTCAGTAGGAAACTTCTTTTTACTTACCTAAACATTATTGCTTTAAAACAATTTAATTCATATTTCCTGGCACAAAGAATTTATTATGAAGGCTTGTTGGGAGCAGGTTTTTATAGGCTCGTGCAGGGATTAGCTTCAACTTAATTTGGATATTCAACCAATTTTGACAAGTATAGTCCGCTGTGGGCTAATAATACAGTCCTTAATTCATTTATCCTCTCTTAAATGCTCCAAGCCCTTTACAATCATGTTATACGTGTAGTCTGCACTAAAATAAAAAAAAAAGACATGTTGGTTTTGATGTCTGGAGAAACTATCCAACCACCAGTGCAGCTGATAACGTTTTTGCCTGAGTGAAACGAGGGTGAGGGATGTTATGTAATGTATGAGCAGAGGATGTCATCCTCAGCAGCAAAATGCAATGTGCAGTACCAAGCTTTCTATGCAGCACATGGGGTAGCAGAAAGCCCTGCTCTCTGCTATGTACCAACAGCAAACGCCTGCTGTTCCAAACCGATTTCCAAGCAGCAAATCCCTCTATTCATCCCAAACTGTTCCTCAAAAAAACCCCAAAGATGTAGATAGTTTGCTATTGCCACGCAAAGACAAGCTTATCATGCACCTGCAGCCAGGATCTTACCCAGGTCCCAAGTCCTGGAGGCACCAGCACAGCCAGTCGTGCTTGTGTGAGGGTAAGTGGGACCTATTTTTATGCTCCTTCAGAGAGGAAGATCCTGGGGAAAAAGTCCAAAGCGTCCAGCTGTTGGGAAGATGTGTGGACAATGCTTAGCAGCTGAGATCTACACCTCTAGTTGATCTAAATATTCTGTGTGTGATGGACAAGTGACAGCTTGAACAGTCACCCGAGGGCTGTGGGCTTGGAGGACTCAGGGGTTTTCTAGCCCCACTGTTAGTTATCTACTTATGTCAGTGACTGGTGCAAATAATCAAATGCAAATCAAACCCTCAAATTTAAATGGAGACCTCCAAACATCTCAAGTTTAATCACAAGTTTTTTTTCTTTTACCTCCAAATAGATATTAAGGTGTTTCTTGGTACAGGAAGAAATAATGAGGGTATGCAATAATCTGAAACAAACACCACCATTTCCGTCAGGTTGGAAAGAACAAAAACGTTAAACTTGCAAACCTTAGTGCTGCTTATCTGGAAAAATGCCATAGTCTTTTCAGAGCTACAACTTTATCCGCTTTGCAGCTAATCCTTCATGGTATTGTGACATGGCATCACCACATGGCAAACCTCCACCTGCACAGGAGTTTTTCTGTGGGGAAAAGGATGGCTCCAGTCCTGAGGAAAAAGCAGCAGGCAACACCTGAAGAGGCTTCACAGATCAGGGAAAGTTTTGGCTGTACATCCAATGGGTGCCCCTAAGACTGACTGTGTCTTTGTGGGAGAATAAAAACATGGATCCAGTCCTATTCACATCAATTCAAAACTCATCCACCTGCAGAATCCAAGATTTTCTCCACTATGAGATTGAATTGCAAAACTGAGACCCAAGGATGTAAACTGGACATATTGCAGTGAAATCTGTGATGAGAGAGGGAAAAAGTCTTCATTCTTTTCAGTTTAGGAGCGTGTGTAGCTGTGTGAATATATACACAGAGTCATAAAAAGAAAGGTGGAGTATGTCTAAAAGCGAGTCAGGACTTTTTCCTTCAGTATTACAAGTGATGTGGAAAATATCCCTTGCAGCTACTGTGGGATAAATTGCAGTGTGATCAGAGATATGGATCAGATGAGCACAGAAAGCTGATGAGAGTTTAAGTAAACTCTGGCCACCTTTTCTTCTGACTTTACCTCCATAGCTTTATTACCTTCTCGTAAATCATAACAGCGCAATTGAAAGAAAAGAATTGTTCTTGTCAGAATGTGTATAAACATTTGTCCAGAAAACTCATGCCAGTAAGCTTGAGTAGGAGCTTTTCTGTCTATACTAAGAAGAGGAAAAATAAAATAATCTCATAGGATCATAGAACAATTTTGGGTGGAGAAGACCTTTAAGAACATAGTGTCCAATTGTAAGATCTATATAACTTCCTAAATTTTGGTCGTGAAAAGTAAATCAGAATGATTATTCCTCTTTACTGGTAAGCCAGAAATTAGTGGACACACAGAGGAATCAGTAATCAGAACTTTCAAAGCAAATAAAATGAAGGAGTTTTTTTTTCACTTACCATGTTGTTACACTGTGGAACATGCTGCTGCAGGATTTTCTGGATGTTAAACGTACAAAGCAGATAAAACAAAGGCCATTAGCAAAGTCCTTCAACCACCAAGAAACAGCTAAATCCTCTGTCTCAGCAAGGCTGTAACCTGCAGACTGGCAGAGCCAGGAGCACACAGCTCAGGAATAGGCACTGCTCTTCTCATCTGCTTTCTGCTGGCACCTACAACCAGCTCATGATACCAAGCACAGCTCTGGGCAGAATAGACATTTTCTTTAACCCAGCTGAATGATTTTTATGTTCTTCTGTACAGTTTGATTTTCATACTCCTTACTGTACTGTATTTTTCCTTCTAGCAGAAAAGCTTCCATTTGGGATTACTAGAGTATTTTAGCTGTCAGGGAGGGATTCTCTACTCACAGGTGAAAATCAGCTTTGATATACCTGAGTTGATCCTTCGTAAGTTTTTAGTATGTCATGGGTGCTCTTAGTGACACTGAGAGTTTTTGATGAGCATCTGCTGCTCCATACTAATAGACCATGAAAAAATGGGGCTGTGGAATTCAGCTGGAACAAAAATAAAATAGGAAAGACAATGTAGCTGGGTACATAATGCAGGAGAAAAAGTACATGTCATTTTAGCTGTCTAGAGAACTAGACCATGTGTGTATGTCTAAATCTTAATATCAGTGACACTGATGTTTTAATTAAAACCATACTCATGAATTTTCCAAATCCAGTATATATTTTTACTTACAGTCACTTCTATTTAAGCACTACATTATATTTTAACATCTTTGCTTCTTGGCTTACTGCTGAGTAGCATGAAGGTCAGTGCTTAATGCAGGGTTGCAGTAGATACACTTCTCCACCTTCACTTTCAATATACCTTTGACAAAAATTAGGAAAGCTGCCATTCCCATTAATGACAAGTTTCATGTACTAGTTGTCTTTGTCTCACTAAGTCCCATTCATGGTTAGAATTCAGAAAATGTCTCAATTAGTAGTTTGAGAGATATTATTGTAGGAGATTTGTGAGGAGAGATGCCAGCAGATAAATGTGAGTCATTTTTCGGCTCAGGAGGCTTCAGCTCTGATTGCACAGAGTGATTCTAGTTAATTTGTTTCATTATTTCCATGTAGGTGAGGAAGAGAGCAGGTGAATAGTAAGATACAAAACCTGGAGTAAAAGTGGGTGTTATTAAAGTGAATCAAAGTAACAACTGGATTGTCAAGTGCACAGGTAGATTATCTATGATTCACGAGCCTGTATTATTTTTAAAATGCCAGTATCCAGGCAATGAGTATATGGAGATGCTATTAAATGCCAAAAGTTTCCTCAGTTTTATAACTTTAAGTCTCTGAATTTACACAGCTCTTTGGAGGTCTGAATGCTGTGCTCACTCTTCTCTGAGCAGGGAGTGGTGCAGAGACCTCTTGAGGTCCTGCCCAGCTTGAATGACTCTAGAATGAGTGTCTTCTGTTTAATACATTGTCTGTCTTGGGGATTAAAAAAAGTAAATAATAGAAACGAAATTTGGAGATGGCTCCCACAGTAAACACGGAATGGACACTAGAATTGAAGAGCTGCCAAATAGATCAGAATCTTGAAAATATTGAACACAAATACATTTAACGGAGGCAATAAAAGTATTTCACAGTCATCTGACATAGGCTGGAGTAACTTGGTGAAGAAGGAAGTTCAGATCTAGCTCTACCTTTCATCAAGTCCACATGGGGCCAACAATAACAACCCAGCAGTACTTAACCACCTGCTCTCCAGTATTTTGCATAGGGACAATAAGTAACCTGCTGGTGAAGATTAACATGTTCCAGGTGAGCAACACAAACTCCATTTTAGAGATGGACTGTGAAAACCCATGGTTCATTTCTTAACAGTTCAAGGTGTGAATTGCCTTCGTTGTCCTGGTGGAGTTACTCCCTTTCAGCAGAGTGTCCCCCAGGATTTGCCCAAGGAAGGGATGGATTTGCAGCCAAAAGCTTTGGTCATAGCTCAGAAGACACTCAAAAAATTCAGATGCTTACAGATCAAAAATGACAATGTACAGCCCTCACTGAACTCATGCTCCTGAGCTGTGAGATTTGGTCTCTAGATGAGCACTCAAAAAGGAATATGGCTGATCTTGCAACAGCATCTGCTTCAGTAACGACACAAGAAACTCTGGAGTTTTGTCCAGAGTATAAATAGTATGGTATAATAAGTGCTGCACCTTCTTAGATCCATTATGGGATCCATGTTTTGCCAGTCTTTTTCATAAATTATCAGAATTTTCATCTTTCTTCAGAATCCTGATATTTTGCTGATTTTTTTTAGTAGACTGATTTTCATTGATGGTTTCTAAATTTCACAGGTTGTTAGAGTCACAGGAAAAAAACCCCAACCTTAAAAAACTGGTTTTTAAGCATGAGTTTTATAGGAAGAAGAATGAGAATATGTAGATGGCTTCTGCATTTTCAGGACCTAAGAGGAATTCCTGATGGAAATGAAATTCTTCCATTGACTTCAACAAGAAACAAGTGCTTTACCTTGAGACTGTAAAGAATTAATTAGGGGGAAAATATACACCAGTAGGGTATTACAGAGCAATTGAAGCTAAAACTTTCTTCAGGAGAGGAGTGGAATCAACAAATTTCTTAAGATTACCAAAAATCAATGTTTTGTTTGTTTCCAGCTGTGTAAACAATTCAGTTTAATATCTCTATAAAAGAATTGGATGTCTTCTGGCTAGAAATTATGTTTTGTTTCAAAATGTAAAGATAGGCACATAATGCGGTTAACGTGATGTAAGCTGGAGTCTGAATTTGCAGTAATTTAGCTCATCTGTGGTAACTGCCTGTGGGGAGACTTGTGCATGGTTATAAATGTGTGGTAATTTGAGGTTGCCTATCCCTCTTCTGAATTCCCCCTCTTGGAAGTAAATGATCTTAAATTTACTGATAGGTAAGAAGGTGCACAGTTATTACTAAGTAGCCAAACACTTGTGGCAGCTTGTTTTAAAGATCAGCTAATTACAGTAGGAAGAAAAAAAGAAGTCATTAGAGCCATAACAAAGCACCTGAAATTGTCAAAAGAAAATGGGCTTATTTATTGAAATTTAATATTTTGTAGATTTCTGGCCATGTAAATATCCAAGATTTTTTACCATTCTTCCTGATTCACTAGGCATTATTTCACAGACATTATTCAAACTTTCAATACTTTTAATCTAGAAAACCAAGTTCTACTCCAGAGTAAATATTTCATTTTACCTCTGATCTTTCTCATAGCTGACTGAAGTGAAACATTTTTATTTAAACTGGAAAAACTATTAGATTATTAATTGTGAACCCAAAGTCTAACTTCTGTTTATCTTCCTGATAGGAGACTATTTACCCTTCTGTAGAACAGATGGAGGTCTACTATACCATAATAAAGAGTATCAGACTCCGTTTGAGAGGTATGAATGCCATCATTTGCCATGAACTAGGTTTAGTTGTCTGTTGACCAGCCCTTATCAAAAGAAGTGTTTAGGAGCTCAAGCAGGGTAATTTACCAGCACAAAGTACAACATTCCTCCTGGAGCCTAGTAGGATCTGCGTTCCAAGCACGCAGGTAGTCAACTTGGGTTCTCTTCACCATGGATGAAGTGACAGCAAAATATTATGTGGATTCAAAGGGAGACCTGAAAATAACAGTGCTGTCTGGCAAGCCTGGGGCTGTAATGTCTCTAATCCCCTTCCTTTCCCTTCCAGAGGATCTAACCCTAATAACAGGGAGAGTGATGAAAAACAGAGGAAGAAAGTTTGAGAATTAACATCAATTGAAAATTTCAGTATTTAGTTTCTACAATAAAGCACCAAATGTTATAGCTTTTACTTCATGACAGTTGTTCAAAAATTCTTTAACATGGCTAAGCACTCTCCCTCCTGTAACAAAAATTGTTGACTACCTTTACCGGAAATCTCCTTTAATTAAAAGTGGCCACAGAGTTAGCCTTTCATACAAACATTAAATTAGAAGTGTCCACAGGGTTGCATACAAATCAGAATCCGCAGGTGCCAGCCAAACCACACACCGTAGATGTGGCTTTGTAGGGAGAACCCAAGAATTTTCATTCCAAAACCACAGGTACCTTCTACTATCTTGTTTAGCTCTACCAGTAATGAAGCTGACAGCTTGCATGGGAACCATGTCCACACTGTGGGGAAGACATCTAATATCCCATTCATTGGCTGGTCTCAGTGAACAGCCAAGCGTGCCACAAGACATGATGTTACTTAAATTTAAAATTGCCAATAATTTGTGTAATACATGGGGCTTTTCCCTCTTCTCTAGAAACAGCTCACATACATGTTTCCCAGCTTTCTGTTCCATTTATGCAGAATTACAGAGATGGGGCGAGAAAGTTCAGGATGAGATATACCCTCTTGACTTCACGTGCTTCTTAATTTATGGGTTTTTTAACAAAAATTGTAAAGTAATACGTGAGTCTGGAGAACAGGCAAAAAAACTACATCTGGTCCAGTTCTGCTGTGATAAGTTCATTTCATCAGAGCAAACTTTCCACAAGTGTGAGTGAAGTACCTCCAAAGCTGGGGAAGAACTGCTCCACCTCCTGCACACCCACCAGGCTTATCAGATCAGTCAGGCTGCGGGAACCTGCCTTGAAGTGCTTGGCCTCATAAGAATCCTGAACACACACTGGTATCAGATTCTTTCCCGGTGTTTCCAAAACACTGGGAGAGAACTGATTCCTTATTCCTTTTCAAGTTGTTCCTAAAGTGGTGCAAAGCTCTGTTTGAATGCCTCGCTCCCACTCACCACAGCAGGTTAAGCAGATATCTCCCCTGCTCTACACACACAGCTCTAAGAATGAGTAGAGATGTCTCCTGAACATCAGAGATCACAGACAGCAGGAACAAAACAGCATGTCTTGTGGGGAAATAAACATTTCGTAATTGCTAATGTTTCCTTTTTGATAAGCGAAAAGCCTGAACACATTAAATAAAAATGAAAAAAAAGGAAAAAAAAAGTGATTTAATTTCTAGTTTAAATACAGCTGCAGTAATTCTTATACACCACACAGCTGTTCAGAGGCTGGCAGCTGTCCATATCCTATGTGTCCTATCATGCATTTTCCAGTATTGTCCTATTGACACATAAAGACTGCCTTTAACTGTTGGGAAAAGATAGTAGTCCTCAAGTTAAACACATCCATGTCTCATCATTGCTGGCTTTTGTACCCTCTTCACTTGCCATCCTGTGACCGCGACCCTGTTAGAGACGAGAATCATGTAGGGTTTTTATTTTCTTTCCTTGACATAATCCTCCATACTGGTGGCAGACCCCTAATTGTACACTTGTTTGTTAGACACTAACCAAAATCATAGCTAACACTCATTTATATTGATCAAATAACTGGGATGTCAAATGTTTCTACCAAAACACCAATGGATGTGCCAGTACCACTGCCAGTGGAGAGTCAGAAGAGAGTCTGGTAAGTTTTCCTGCCAGCACGTGATGTCACTCTGAATTAATTTCTCAGAGAATAGAATTTCTGTTTTTATAGCAAAAATAAGAATGAAGAACATCTTACCCATTATCCCAAGCATTTTTTTTAAATAAGCTTCTCAATTTTTCCTGCTGACTTTTATTCCAAGGTAAAATAGGTGTGGTTGCAATGCTGTACCTCAGGCTGCACGGACAATATGTACTATACTGTTTAGCTAAAGGCATCAGGCAGCTTTGGGAAAGGTTTCCTTCATTCTGGCTTCTGACAGCTCCTAAAATACAAGATAAAAATTCCTCACAAGGTGCTTGTGCAACATTACAACTGATGAAACTGAGGGCTGGAGACACAGAGTTCTCCATGTCATTTGACATACTCATGCCTTCTCAATAGGTTTATAGGGACACTCTAGAGAGACAAAAGCACAGGTAAGGTGTAACGTGACTCTGGGTAACCTGCCTGTACCTTCTTGCCCAGGATTTGGCACTCCTGATTCAGTCACTCTCTTGTTGCCCACACCTTTACAAGGCCTTACAAGGCCCTTGGTTGGTGCCAGCTGATGACCAGCCAGCTCAGAGCACAAGCAGAGAAGTGCAGTGCTTCCACCTGTCTTTGTAGGTGCAGCTTATTTCCTCTGTTATAATGAAATATAAAAGTTACCTTAGAAGAGTATAAAGGTTAAGCAGTAGAGAAGTCAAGCTTTGCCACCTTCATGCACAGCACTGAATCTATTTTTTTCCATTGTACTGTTGTCTTTTTTCTTTTTTTTTTTAAACCCAGAGATTAACTTCTGTATCACTTGCTAGCCCCACCTTGCCTCCTCCCATATTTGTATATTCTAGCATATCAAAGCAAGATGTTTTTACATGATAAGTTCTCTCCTCTGTATGCAACTTGGGTAAATAGCTTTCCCAGAAATGTTTCACTCACTACTGTGTTAGATATGTCACCTGTAGTTTGTAGTTGAAGTTGAGTTTTATTAGGTAACTACTGTACAAAAGACATTCCCTGGCTCTGTTTGCCCTTAATCTGGGAAACAGTAAGAATAGCCACAAGTTACTATTCCTGTGTACCCAAAGATACAGAAAAAATATTAGTTCAGAGACAATATGTTATCGTATTTTATAATACATGTGCCCTTTTTAGCTATTCATTCCTGGGTACAGGGAAGTTCATTTTTAACCTTAATTCTGAGTCCAGTACCTTTTGGCATATGAAAGTATGTACCACTGAAGTCTGTTTACAAAGTTATTCATTTCCTGGATTTTTTTTTTATTTTTTTTTTTTGAGTAAAAGAAAAGAGGCCCTTTGGAGCTCAGCAGGTGAGCAGCTCATTGCGTGTACCAGCTCTTCATCCTCTCTCACATGAATATATTGCATATTGAAAAGCAAAAATACATTTTGGACAGACTCCATACTTGGATTTTCAAATGCTAACAAGATGGTAAATGGGAAGAATTCTTTTCTGAAGAAAGCTGTATACCTCTCTTAGCCAAAAACTAATTTCAGACACTCTAAATTTGACATTTTTCAGCCCTGCTTTTCCTCAGGTCTCCCTATGAAGGTGTTTTTTACAGAAAGGGAATTAAAACTTTCTGCAAGAGTAATGGAGGTGGGATTGACCTGATGGTATCTTTCAACCCCACCTTTTTCACAGTTGCAAATTTGCAATTTCTTCAGTATCACAGTGAAGATGTTTTGTTTTCTTTTTCCTTTCTTCTCAACTGGTAAGCCTTTTTGGTCAAGCTTTCAGACAAATCCACACCAGATACAGTTGCTGTCACAAAACGTGCTGCAGCAATGGTTTTAAATCTCACCTAGAGGTCATTCCCCCAGAATTTCCCTCTCGTTTTTTTCCTGACAGACACCAACATATTCTTTGCTCCAGAATTTCCTTCGTGTTACTTCATAGTCCCCTGCAACCAATTCCTCTTTTTCCTGGTGCTTACGCCCTTGGCTTACTCATAGGCACTCAGCATGTCTCCCTTTAGCTATACATATTCAGTTCTTTTAATCTTTTATCATAAATCAATCATTGAAGTGCTTAATCATATGTGTTATTTTCCCTGAAACGCTCTCCTGCTCATGTCCCTTATTCCAGTCAATGTTATGTGCCCAGAACCAAACTCATTTTTTTAATTGCACGACCAAAGAGGCATCCAAAGCAGGACAGTCATCTTATGAATATATAATAATGGGAGTCAGCTCAATTAACAAAATTGATGCATCATCACTCTCTTTGGTAGCTGTCAATCAGCTGGTTATTCTGTGTAACTTCTTTAAAAATAGGGATTCAAGGAAGCAACTTGGAGACAAGCGTGGCAAATACCAATGGTTCATTTCAGACATGGACTGACCCATGGAACCCAAAACCTCACAGATGGTGTAGGAATTCAGATCAAAATGTGAGCTTCATGGCTAACAAGATTCACTTTTCTTTGAGGCATTCAGCTTTGTAGCTCTCCTAAAGAAGTCAGGCTCTTCCCAACTTCACAATTCCCCAGCTCGAGTAACTTCCCAATCGCACTAAAATTACCTGCCTGATCAGGACAGAAATCATCCATAGGCACGCAAGCCACAAGGCTTTCCCTTTGAGTCACAAATTACTGGGAAAGGAGACATAGTAAAAGTAAAAGAATGAGGAAGAAGAAAGAGGGGTCTAGGAGTAAATAAGACACTGGATAAGCTGCATGTTTTTGTCTTTTCTATTGACCTGAAGGGCTGAGGGAAGGAAATGAAGGATCCAGTTTTGATGCTAGACTTCTTCCTGGCCCTGAGGAAGAAAGACTTCTTTTCCTATTCTTATTTGGAAAGACTAGAAAAGCAACTCCTGAGTTGTACAAACTTGGTCCCTGAAGGCACAGAGAAATGACTGTAAGTCCATTAGCTCTTGTGGAGAGATTGGGCAGGCTCTGGGCACAGGGCAGTGCTCCTGAGCATGCTGCTATTGCTAGAGGAGATGCTATCCCAGATAAGGGCACGATGCAAAGGGAGCCCTTACAAACAGAGGTGAATGTGAAAAGGAGACCAGGTAGACACAGGTGAATACGAGCACAGATGAAGTCTGACAGGGGAGCTGCTCCTAGTGGTTTATGTAAGCTAAACAGTTTCACCACCTTCAAAGGCAAGAAGGAGCCAGGATACTTCTGTTTACAGTTTGGGGGATTTTTTTAAATCATAAGTCTTTCATTATAATGCCTAAAGCCCTCAGTCACAGCAACCAAGCCCTGCAATATCCGGTGTCATGTAAAGAAGTACCTTCTGTATTGTAACAAATATCATCAAAGGGCTCACCTTAAATCATATTAGTCAGAAAAATGTACTGATTATGTTTCTCACGAGTACATTTCCTTATAAAAAATTCTATGTTTCTCACTTTCATAATGATCTTGTTTTCTTTTTCAAGTGGTCAGTCTGAAAAAAGCATCCCTAAACACAAAAGTACTCAAACGGGTGCTTACATTTTTAGCCTACTTCCTGTCCTTGGAACCAGGTGGTTTTCCCCACATGCCACAGTGCTGCTGGTTCTGAGGTGCCTCCTTGCAGTGTCAGTGAGAGTTGTGACAACCCTTAAGGTTGCTTCATTTAGTGGGTGGTCACAACAGTCTACAAATGTTGGGCAGAATCAACTTTTTGGCACAATCTTTTTTCAAATATGTGCTACATATTTCTATAAGTACACTGCTGGTCATTTTTTTTTTTTATGACCAAGTACCACAGGGAGAAAAACCCCACAACACATAAGGCCTTAGTCTTAAAATATAAGATGGGTGCTAATGAAGCTACAGCTAATTGTGTCTTCATTTGTTTGCACACACGGTGATGAGATCCAGCCTGTTAATATCTCATAAGCTGGTGGTGGGCATGAAGTCTTACCTAGTTTTGGCCATATGAATCTGTACAAATACGACCTGCTGCAGGTATATATATATATATACAAATACAACCTGAGCCTTACAGGAAGTCCTGTTAAATCAGGCTTTTCAGGCAGAAGAAATTTTGCACTACCCTGAAAGTTCTGCACTGTCACCAGGGGCTTTTTCATCATAAATGTTGAGCCATAACAAAACAGATGCCACTTTATGGTTCTGCATATGGTGATGTTTTAACGCAATACTAAGAGTCCAGACTGCAAGCAAGGCAAATCCTGAAATCTTGTCATGCCCATTTCAATCAGTGAAAGACCTCAACCTGCACTCTTTGTCTAGAGTCAAATCTTACAAGGTTTGACATGGTGCTGTGCCTTTGTGGTATACTAAACTGGTACTTCTTCACATATTGTATTTCAGAGGTGCTGCACTCCATAAGATCCATCAGATCCATCATCCCTAACCTGTCAAGATGCGACCACCACTAGCGACTGAGACTGAAATGAAAAGGTGAGAAAGCTCTAATAGCAAAAAACAAAGCATAAATCCTCAGCAGCTTGTTTGTCTCCTATAAATACTGAGGGAAAAAAAATTGAAACTAGCTTCTTGAGAGAAGAAAAAAAAGCTGAATAAAGAGCAATCTCTGCTAGTGTCTGTCACCTGACAGATGGCATACTAAGGAATGTAACACCTACCTGTGACTTACACAGAGCTATCTCAGGTCTGTGAGGGAGCCTTTGATGGATATTTTTCTGTCTGATACACTGAGATTTAGAGAGCATATTTGGGTTTTCAAGTCACTAACATGTTCTGAGAATAACCTTACAAGGATCACATATTTTGGGAAAGATCTGGCAGACTTTCAGCCAGTTTTCAAGATCTCTTGTATATGCAAAGAGAACTTTGATTTCATGATTAGGCTAGATTTATAGCAGCAGTAGCACCTATTTAAATATTATGATAGTGGGTGAAAAAAACCTTCTTTGCACTGCATTGAACTGAAATGACATCTCTTAGTGCTGTTCAGTTCAGAGGTGATTTCTCTCTTTCAGTATTTATGGGTATTAGGGAGGTTTTTTTAGACATAGCACACATTTCAAGAATGAGTAGCAAGTATATCTCGTCTTTTAATGAGCCCTGTGTCATATCATTTTTAGGGTAATTTCATTCACATAGGCAAATTATACTACTCTTTCAAAACCCATATGAACTTTTTGTCTTCATATCTGCCCATTGTGCTCTTTCACAGGTGAGGACTGAAGCCTTTACTGAAGACAGGATTTTGGCATTGCAGTGTTCAGCAATTCAATATATAGCCTTGCTGCTGTCATCAAACTGGCAAAGGAAATGAGATCAAGCTCTAAGTAGTCATTATCAAATGCAACTAGTTTTTAAATAGAATATTCAGTCATCCTCAGATCAGACTTTAAGGTAAGTGCCTGGTTCTTAGGTGTTATGGTAGGTTATTATTCACAGTATTTACTGATTTTGTACATAAAATTGTAAAGTTTACGAGAAAATACTGACCCATCTTTACTGAGGGGAACAAAAATCACTTAGATAAAGGGATATTCATAGGTGTGTTGTAAAAAGGTTAAATAAGCTTTGTCCTGGCACTATCTGTTTGAATTTTTTGCACTATGCCCCAAAATGCATTGCTTCAGGTGTGTTGTGTGTATGGCCATTAATTGTTGTTTTGTATAAGCCATTCTATTTAAGGAAACAAATAAAACACATATTCATGTAAAGTTCAAGCAATATGTGACACAGAACTTCTTGAATGTCTTTTCTCAGCCACTCACATGTAATTTTCTAAGCCCTCTGTTTTACAGTCAGGCTATGTGTAAGAATTAGGAAAAACTCACGTATTTTTTTAGAGATGATGTGTAATTAATTGAGAATCTGTGGTGGACTTAATTCCCAGAAAAGCTGATGAAAACCAGGTCCAGTCTGATGCCCTGATGGTTGAAAACTTCTCAGGTGATTGTAAAGGTAAATATTTTACGCAGAGTATACTCAGTATCATGTTTGGGTATTCAAAGATACATTTTCCTGCTGCAAGGAGAATCTTTATTTAATGCTTATTAAAATTTTGTATCAAAACTGCTTTCAAATCAAAAGTGGATCTTCAACTAAATTTTTCATGCTGAGTTATTTTTTCAGAAACCATCAGGAGTTAAAGTCTTCTATGCAAACATAGATGTTTCCACTGTAGGCACAAGTCTCTGAGTTAATCATCTGCACTGTTAGAAACAAGTTCTTGGACAATGTGGTCCATCTCAGCTTTGTAAATACAGCTAATAACTCTGAACATGTCCATTTCCTTCCATGACCATGAGAGCTATGTGGTACACGGCTATGTAGTGTACATCTTCACCAGTGAGACAATCTGCATGTAACTTACTTAATGAAAAGTAACTTTCCACCAAAGTGGAAAGTTACAGAACTTCTGACTTTTCTGCTAGAAAATTAACTCCTCAAAGCCTGAGTTTTATCTGCAAAAAACACAAGGAAACTGAAGAAGAATAGACTAATGCCTTTGAATAATTAAATTTTCACCATAAATGAAAATGTTTTTACCTGCAGGGAATAGCCAGTTAAAATAAAGCAGAAATAAATATTCAAAATATTTCCCTATGTAAATGTAATGATGTATCACAGTTTTCATTACTCAATTTTTAGATGGAAAACAAAAAACCCCTTTTGCTTTTTTTGAAACATATTCAGCCTGCTAACACTGCCAGGAAAGCAAAGTTAATAAGCCAATTTGTCTCCTTTTCAAGCAGACATCCTTGTGTTTTATCTCAAGTTGCTTTTCAAGCTACAGAGGAAGCACCTGTAAGTGCATTGCAGAACTACCTCATTATCCTCATTCAAACTCCTTGCAAGCACCATTAGTCAGGCACTGTTCTCAAGAGTCTGTGGCATAATCTGCTTCTGGTGATGAGTCCTTAGTTTTGCGTGTGTCGTTTACAGCCTTCTGTACAAAGAGGTACCTGCTGTCTGTTGCACAAAGACCAAGTCAAGTAGTCAGATGGTCCAGACCAGGACTAAAAAAAACAACATGAGAAGGAACATTTGATCTTCCAGTAGATGCATTTTTGAGCTTAACATACCTTTTCCCAGTAATTGATTTCACTCATACAAAGTTACTAATTTTTTGTAGCTCCTGTCCAGCTCAGTGGTCCTTTGTATGGAAACCAGGCAATGAAACTAAACAAGACTTAATAAGTAAGGACTGACAGGCATACAGACTGATACCAATATATTTCTTTCCAAAGCACCTGATTTCTTCACAGTTCATGAATGAAAGCCTTGAGTTCCTTTTTTGGCAGTTTTAGAGGAAATGGTGCCCAGACCACAGGAAGTATAAGGCAGCTTTGTTTCTTCTGATTTTCTTTAATTTCAGTGGGAAAAGTGTTATTCAGTTCTTGTTAACTTTGTTTTGTTCCATGAATCTATTTGCTGTGTTACCTTTATTTTCCCAGGTGATTAAAAAATTCCTGTAGGTTTAGATTGTGTGGGTCATTCAGATAGTTACGCTCATTTTAAGGCAACATGTGGAACCAAAGAGCTTCCAGGATGCCCCAAATGAGAACACAAAGTCATTCTGACTTCATGGCCTGCAATGTAGTCTAACCTTTAACATTCCAACACTTAAAATGTTCTCTTTCACTGCATGCTGAGTAAGGTTTATAGCAAATCTATACCTTTACTTAGGCTTTTACAATTCTGCTTGTCATCATGTTCAGCCAGCTCTGTTCTCCCTTAGCAATGACAAGAGAAAATGCCAGTCAAATATGCCTCAAAATAAAGCAGAAAATAAAGATAATGGCTCACCACATCTCTTCTTGACCACATGGTTATTCCAGATGACAAGATGACTTCAGGAAGAGACTTTATTTATATCAGTCGAAAGTCTATAGGCTCACATTGAAAAGGAGTCTAGGAAAGGGAATGACAGAGAAGTTCTGATGGGGAATGTAATATGAAGGGCAGAGTATACCAAATATACTGAAATTCCAGTAACTTCAGTGGGCAAGCAGACACAAGGGAGACAGCAAGGCTTAAGTTCATGGCTATTTGCAGCAAAACCAGGCAGTTCATTGAGGTCTCTGAGCTCTCACTACGGATGATCAGTGATAGGAATATACTTCCCTGTCTGATAAAGCTGTGACAGTGAGAGAAGAGTGAGGACACTGAAGGTTTTAGGGAGCAAGGATATTGTAGGGATAACTGGACAACAAGTTCCTCATTCCTCTGGCTGGCTACTGTCTCTCCACCTCCGAGAGGCAGAGTTTTTCTGCATCAGTCAGATCTAAGTCTGCAGACTTTCAACCAACTGCAAAACCCTTCAGTTTTACAAGTCGACAGTTTAACAGGCAGCTCCCCTTCTTGCTTTCTATTTTCTGGAACAAGACAGTCTATAAACGTAGGACTTGGTACAGCTCAGGGCCAAGGTATGGGTCCGTCTTGGCTCTCTGGATATAAATACAGGTGAGTCACTGGATGTGCCTGTACACACCTTGAAAGAAAAATACCTGAAGTGATCACTGACTGCCAGAAACCTGTGCCAAATTGTTTGCAATGTCCTTTGCTCCTCCTTGGCTCATCTTCATTCATGAGAGCTGAGCCAAGTCAGAGTCTGCCCTTTGGCTCATTTCATTGGCTGGCTCATCACTACAATGTACACATCTTTTAATGAACGATTGTTTACACCCATGTACATACATACACACACTCTCACACACACAAATTTCCCACAGACTTTAGCATTGCTTGTCATGAGTTTAGTGGCTCTTCTTTCAAAAGAAGTGTAGCATATATTATTTATGCTCATGGAGAATGCACAGAACTTCTTGTTTTTCTGAGGATTTTATTTCAGTGTTTGCTTACTTGCTGCATGGAAGCCTTCTTGGTATTATTTTAATTTGCTAAGATAAGTAGGGGGTCAAGCAAAGAATTTCTGTAGATTAGTTAAATAAATGCTTCCTCTTAGAGTGAAATTTCCTGTGCATAAATGTGATTTAATGGTCCAATTCTGATCTACTTGATGACGTGAAAGTATTTAGTAATTCCTGTTAATTCTGTGATCTTGTTATAGATCCTCATTGATGTATCTAAGTACGGAATTTGGTTTCCAAACCAAGAGAATCCTTGACTGTCTCTTTTTTCCTTTGCTGATGGTGTGCATGGTGCACAGCGCTTTTTCACTGTAGTGGGATGAAAGATATTTTCAAATACACTCTTGCAATAATAAGGTGAGGGTGTTGTACAGCCAGGGTTTTACTGGGAAACGCTCCACTTTTCAAAAAAAAAATTTTCCTCCTCCTCTGTGCAAGAGCTTTGCCAAAGGGTGTACATGTTACTGTTGCAGCCAAAATTACTGTTATAGCCAAGGGATGTACACGTTTCTGTGTAAATGCATTGCCAAAGGGTGTGCGAGTTACAGTTCAAAGTTACAGTTGAAGGGGCATTCCTCGCTTTAACGTATGTGATCTGCTTATCCAGTCAATTAAACGCGGTTTATTTTCAGATGGCTGAGGGGATTGCTCATGTGATGCGGAGCCTATTGCTATGGGAGCGCTTAAAAACAAGTTCCCTTTTAACTTTTTACTGTTATGCAAGGTATTACTGGTACTCGTGGTATTCCCCATTCCTTGTACAATACGTGCTTCTACAAAGAATAGCTTACCTCCAATTAAAGATGGTAAAAGTGCTCCACTTTTTTCTCTAAGGTTGCCAAATGAATTGCGAGTCTGCCCCAGGCCATGCATGGCTGCTTAGCAGGCTCCTGTGTGCAGCTGCAGTCACATTTTGCGTGATTTTGAATTAATGGCAATCCCTCAAGAAGCAGATCTGGTTGGCAGACTGAATTTTTCAGCATCAAATATCAGTAGACAGTGGGGTCAAAAACACAGAAAACAAAATGAAGAAAGGATAGAGAACAGCTCAAAACTGTAACACAAGGAAACAGAAATAGCTGAAAAAATACGATGAATCTTCCATACTTTCTGTCAAGCACCACTGGAAATCTGATGGCTCTGGTCTGCCAGGTATGTGCACTCTCTCATGCAATAATTTCTTAGATTAATCCATTACTGTTGTACCAGAGCTCCTCACCAGTGTCATTGCACTGCTTCTTTCATTTTTGTGTGTGATTTAGATGTCTCCACAGTAGAAATCTGGACATTGTTCATCAGGTCTGTTTTGCTTTAGGAGGAGAAGTTGCACTAAAACTTCCACCAACACTGATCACTAGATCTCCTTTGACCATATAAATAGGCCAGGGTGGCTTCTTCCCTGATGATATGCACTCACCTTTGTCTTCAGACATTTAAAGAACTAATATTTGCCTTTAGACATCTACAGCAGAGCTACGTGTTCAACAAATCAGAACTAAAGAAAGACCATCTAATTTTTCCTGAAACAGGTATGAAAAAGTTGTCCTCTTGAGGTGGTTGTTTTTCTTCATAGACTAGAGAATTTGCCAGGATTAAATCAGACTAGGTCGTGCCTAATTTCTACATATTTAAAGTTAGATGAGATAAACCTCTTTGTCTCACAACTGATTCACAGCAGAAACAAGGCAGTTCAAAGAAAGACAAACAAGATGAGTAGGAGCAAGGAACGCTTCTGTTTGACATGTGTGCCATGGGAAATTAATTTAGAAGGAAAGCAGGTAAAGAATAATGTGATAGGGCTGTTCACTAGTGGTCTGGAAGAGATGAAATGAATACAACTACTTCATTCCTGTCAGAAGCAAAGGAGCATCAAATAGGAAGGAACAAGCTTCCATATGGGAAAGGAGAATCCTTTCCTCCATACGGCAGAATAATCCCATAGCCATGACGTAGCAAGACCCCAACATTTTCAAAGGACTTGGAAAAAGATGACAAGCATATTAAGACAAGGAGGATACCAGTAGTTGCTTTAGTTAATAAGAAAATGCAATTGTTTTTCTCACACAGGGTTAAAGGGTTACAGTGTTCTTTTAAGATACATACAGATTGGTGAAAATTGAACTGCTGACCTTGTCATTAGTCATTATATGAGAAACTTGAAAAAAAAAGAAAAAGTGTACATTTGCCTCAAGCCTATGTTTGATTTCTGGATGCATAGCCGTATTTACCTAAAGCTTGTAAACAAGCCAAAACTTGCATGCACAAAATTAATATTTTTTTTTTTACAAATTTGTTTAGAATTTGCTCCTTATGTTGCATGTAAAAAGTAACACTGCTTTTATTTGTTGAAACGAAATCACTTCTAACTTTCTCTTTTATGTCTTCCACTTTTACAAGATGTTTCTTCTGGCAATATCAGTCAACTTTCTTTACCTCATTCTTTGTTCCCACATTGCCAATATTTCTGTGCTGCTGACTTCTGCACATATCCTCAGGAGTTTTTCTGATGAGACCGTGAACAGGAGACCCTGGATGTTTACCAACTCCTTACTTATTTATTATACCTGGCTCACTTCCTAGGACACAGTGAAAACAGTGTCTGTTCTTGTTGATTGCTAAACAAACCTTGTAAGAAAACCGTCCTCTAGTATGTCTAGGAACATTGCTTCTTCCTTTGGGACGCCATCACTATCATCAAGTGCAACACCTGGAAAGTAGTGGCTGTCTGAGCTTCTGCACAAATCTTCCTGCCTGCACATTTATCCAGGTTTTTCTGCAATATGCAAAGAGATAATCTGTTCTGAATTCTTGCTGTTGTCTTTAGTATTTATTAAGTTATACCTCAAAATCTGTGACCCTTATTGCTAAATGATACATACCATTTATTGAAACATTCTCCCCTACATTTAATCCAAATCTTAAAATTCAACACACAGCTTTGACAAACTCATCAGGGTATGGAAAACTCTAAGGTCAGAATGAAGGTTTCCGCTCCTCAAAGAACCTCTGATTCTGCTGCGGGCAAATACATTGGCTGCTTTTCTGCCTGTAGTATGTCCAGAATTACATAGGGCTGAAATTTTCAGCACTACCTTAGAGATTTGTTCCCTTAAAATACCATCCTAAACATTTCCAAAAGAATTAAAGGAATGCTCATACAGATAAGACTCTCTTGCCTCATTTCTTACTGATCTGTCATATAAGTGCTCATGAAACATTAAAACTTGCATTATTCCAAATGCATCATGTTGGACCTCCATGGTGGTGCTGCCCTTGACATCGGTCATAGTGAATCTCCAGCAACAAGAATTTGCATCTTATTTTACATGTGCCAGGAAATTTGTATTTTTTTAATCTTTTTTTCTTTTGGTTAGCCTCAATTTTAATGTGGTGATGTATCTGCAAGAGCTCCTACTGTGTAACCACTATTTTAGAACTGAATAATGTCTGGCAAAGGACAGTCAATGTTTTAGCTCTGAAGGGCTTTTTAAGCTACTGAAAACCCTGGCTGTCAACCTGCTATGCAGCAGTTTATATATGTCTCCTTTGCATCACAGGTCTCTGGGCTTTGTCAGTGTGAATGTGAAAATGTCCAATCACTGGCAGTTTTTCAATGGAAAACACTGCTAGGAAAGCAGAGGAAAGCAAAGAAAAGAGGTAACAGAGAGGAAAGATATATAAAGAACATGAAATCAGCCTCTGAGCTGCTGATGTTATTTCTGAATTATTAAATATGGTTAAGTGCCATTTCTCTCTGAAAGGGCTTGACTTGTCTCACTGCTTGAGTGCAGGGTGAGACCAAAGAGATGATCAGAGTCTCAGTACAAGACTCTGACTTCTAGGTGTGTATCCCAAAGGGTCTCCTGCCTTAGCTCCTATTTCTGGAACTCCCAGTAAAATGTGGCAAGCACTGCATGCATTGGTGAGCAGGAGGGGACTTTCACCACACTTCTGTACCCACCTCACAACACAGCTGAGATGTGTTACATTTCTTTGTCATGCAGGAGTCCAGGACACAGGCAGACAGAGGACCTGCCAAGCCTCCTTCAGTGTTTTCACATAAACCCATTCATTCCCAGCTCCACATGCATGTAGAAGCCCAGACTCTATTTCTCAATTTTATCACCTGACAAATTTCAAAAGCTTTTCACGTCACTCAGTCTGAGGAAAAGGAGATTGCTTACACCTAAATTCCTTGGACCCAGACTGTGACACATGTCCCACTGTTTGATTCACGACATGACTGGGGAATCATGTGTAGCAGTACTGCCAGTTTGTTCTTGCACTGACCTGCAACTGCAAGGAGACCTGACTCTGTGGCACAGAAGGTTACACACAGCTTTAGTAATTATAACTCTGTTGGTTTATCTGCCAGATTGAGTGCATATAATGGCAAATATGGAGAGTAGATAAACATCCAGGTGTGACGCAGAGGGTAAAGTCAGCCCAAGTGTGAAACAGATGATTCTGCTTACCTCAGCTGTGTCAGCCTAGCAGAGCATCCAGATCTGCCTTCATTGCCAAGGAGCAGTAAGACATGTCATCTGACTTCCAGCCTGCTTTGCAAGTAGAGAGATTGTAGCCCAACTCAAAATGCCCTTAAAAGTATGTCTGGTAAGTAGGGACTGGCATTTACTGGATGGGACAGGGCAGGGACACAGCCAATCCCAGATGATCCAAGCACTGTATATGCTGGAAGTCAGTAAGCATCAGCATCCTTGATGGAGATTAAGCATCCATTTAATGATCAGCATTGACTACTTGATGCACTGTATGGTTGTCTTACAGCTAGAGCATCTGCTACTGGCCACAAGAACATCATCATCCTCATCATCATCATCATCATCCTGTAATCTGAACAAACATAGTTGTTCTGATGATTTTTTTGTTCTGAATGACCATGCTACTTGTACAACAAAGCTTACCTTGCCAGAGAGCTCAAAAGTGGGAGACCGTTTCAAAACTGTTGAAAACTCTCAAGTTTTGTAGGTACTCTGGGCCAAATCACCTAACCTGACCTGACTTGTGTAAGTCAATGGCCCAAAACTCAACATCCCTGGGCCTTTCCAGGCTTGTTCTGGGATTTTCAGAGCCCCATATCTACCAGTGTTCAAGGAAGGACTGTGGAAAAGCAAGCTTTTGGCCTCCCTCTTTATCTTTCGAGGAAGTTAACCACAATAGAAGTTACTTATTTATACAATACTTTGAGCTGATCTGGAGGAAAACAAAAATCAATCACACAGCTGTTTTTGGTTGTTTTTCTCTCTCTTGCTCTGATGCACAAATTAAGCCACTGATTAATCAAACAATTCATTGACAAGGACCCTGATTTATGTCGAGTTAAGTTACAGCATGCAAATATTTGCATAGTGTTGAATGTAGATTTAAACACAGACTCCATAAGTATTTTTTTTTAACCATGAACATTTCTTGAGGATAATCCAAGTGCAAAACTCAAGTTCTTCCTCCTTCCTGGTGATTTGAACGGATGGACTGTGGCAAGAGTCAAACTATTTGTGTTAATACCTTAATCTGATAAATAACTCTTGGAATGATTTTTAAATGCAGAAAGGGCAGTAATGTGCCTTGTTTCCATTAACAATTCAGGAGAGTTAGGCACTGTTCTCCAGTTTACCTTTTTAAAGATCTCCCTTCTTTGTAGTGAAATCTTTGTTGACAGCAAGCTCTATGCAGGACATTGTTCCAAGAGAAGCCAACAGGCAATCTCAGACCTTCTTGTGGATGTGTGAAGAACAACTGAGTTACCAAAGAGAAGAGAAAGAGACCCATGTGCTGTAAGCAAGGAAAAAAAAAATTTCTCAAGGTAAAATTGCCAACAGCTTGTCCATGACTCAGAATCTGAAACCTCTTTTAAAAAGTAAAAGTAACTGCACAGTGACATACATATGCATGGATATATATGTAATACCTGTGTGTGTGTGTATATATATATATATACATGTTATTTAGGTACCAAAAACATCTTGTGAGGTTATATTCCTTTGTCACTTTGTCAAATAGGACCTAGGGACAGCTATTGTTTAAGATACCTTTGGAGAGGTAATCCAGATCTCCATCCTTCAGCGTTGTCTCATTCTGACACAGTGCCCTGTGCACCCTATGAGGTTTTTAATGTAATTTAATTAATTCTATTTAAATATATTATTGTAAGACTGTTTAACCCATGGATTAAAAAGATAGATTAAATAAATATTTGAGGCTTTGCTATAGTTTTCCAACTGTTTTGAGGAGGTGAGTCTAAATCCTGCTTTGTGAAAATAGTGCTGGGCCCTATCAGCAATTGAATCATCTCTTCATCAGTTTCTTTCTCCACTGGATGGGAAGGAGAGCAGCTTTAAGCATCTTTACAGAGGTAAGCCATACTGTTTGCAATACAGCATAGTCTGTCTGACTTACTAATGTGTGGGAGCACAATGCAACTGCTTCCTTACCTTCTCCTAAATCCTCCACCCCTCCAGGGCTCCATTGGGCTCATCTCTGTGCTGGGTAATTCTCCACAGACCTGCTCTCTGGGCTGGTGCTCCCGTGCAAACAAAGCTGTCGTGACACAAGAACAATGCCTGTAAGGTTGCCCGCAAACAAAGCCATGCTTACTGAGTTTATCTGCATGAATTGGTAGAGCCTGCCCGTTCCTGCCCAGTTCTTTTGGCTCAGACACCTTAATACTGACTATATCCCTTGCTATATGCTGAGTAATCTGTTGTGAAAAATGCCTCCGAAGAGGCCCCATTATGCACGCTCTCCTACCAGGCAGCATTAAAATCCTGCCTAAATGGCACGCTGATTAAAGTCCCAGAAGTTTTAAAATGGTTATTTATGCTTCTCAACCATTATCTAGTGATTGTTGAAGCGCCTTGCTGGAAGCCTTCTTTGTGGTGAGTAATGAAATAATGCAAATTGATGGGACCTGGTTCTGATTTTTAAAGGAGAACAGACGTCATTGGATAACAGGATCAATGTATTCTGTGTAAACTGTTGGAAAGATTTGTCAATGGGCACATCAGACACCTCATCACAACAATCTACACAGGAGAGTGTCAGAGACCAAAAACCTTCGTGACCTCTCTGGTTGGGCTACCTGGGCAGTGTTGCCATGAGCATTGAAACAGAGAGGGGAAATGATTGGTTGAGAGAAGACAGGGAGAAATCCCAGAAATATGTGAAGACTTGGCTTTACATGGCTGCATGTGCACTAAATTATGGACCATCATATCACACAGACTATGTATTTTACCACCATCCCCAGATCACAGCAGAGATCACTGCAGCTTGCTTGGACCTCTGGCATATTTTGTGGCTAGGTCTGAGATAAGGACAGGGTGAGATTCAGGTACATTTCAAGATTTTTTTGATATTTTAGGATTTAACATCTTAGCAACAGTATACAAGAACCTATCAATCCTAGGTTTAACACTTTCAATATGATTTTGGCCAGCTATGGTTGAAGCCATTGTTTTCTGCATGTAGCTCCAGTCTTTGGTCTTTAAAATGAAACAAGAGGCAAAATCAAGCTTGAAGACCATCAGATTCATGGAGCAGCCTTCTGATAAAAAGAGAGAATAAATGTCAAGAGAAAAAGCTGACAAAGACTCCGAACTTCTAATGCTGTTTTAATTAAGTCTGATACTAGGATCAGAGTGGCAGTGAAAACTCATTTTCAGGCATGTTTCTGTTACCTTCATGACTTTGAACTAACCCCTAAAAATTAATGCAACTATGCATGAGAGTAAAAGGCAGATTTTTCACTGTGTCTGTTTCTCTTGGAATTGAAGGTGTTCGATGTGTACTAAAATAATAGGGTTTTACTGGTTTCCTTCTTTCTCTGCTTTTAATTGGACATTGTTCCTGTGGGAAAGCTTGGACTTGAGGTTGCTGCATTGCAGTATGATGTGCTCAGTTGTGAGACTCAAATCCCAAATGACAGACCAACTGAGATTCCTCCCAGCTACATTTCTTCTTAACTAAGTCTGGCAAAGGACACCTCTTCATTTTGGAGACAGATCTAGAAACAAAATTTCAGAAAAATATTTTGATTTGGGTATTTAAGTATTTTTTTGTATTTAAAGGTGGAGTTCAGTCCCACTCCACTGGGGTTTTACAGTGTTATCTTGTCTGAAACATTCAATGTGGGATCCTGAGAGTTCATTGTGATATAAAATTGAGCTGAGCCTGAGTTTAGCCATCTTAGTCCATTCAGACCTACTTCTCCCTTCTTACAAGAACCCTACCTTTATTTGGTATCTGCATGCAAACTGCAGAGTGCCTGCGTTCCTTCAGTGAGATCTCAGGTCACTCAGTTTAGAAATTTAAGCAGCTAGTGATTTTTCTAAGCTCTGGAAACCCAGCACAGCACTTAAAGAATGCCCAATGTGTGCAAACCCAATTTTGACCAGCCCAAAGAAATGTAGTTGACACCACTGCCAACATTTATTTTGCCCTTAATTAATCATGTTTGGCTTTTCTGGTTTGCAAGAGAGGAATCAACATCTCCAGAGATGGGTATTATAGAGTGCGCTGGTACAGCCATACCATAGATGTCCATGGAGTCACAGAACAGATTTCTGAATATCCTCATATTAGGAGGCAGCACATCATGACAACACTCCAACCATCAATAAACATTGCATTTGTATAAAAATAAACAAAAAATGTAGAATCACCAACAGCTGTAGCCCTCACATTTTTTAAGAAAATGTGTAAATACAAGTACTCCATCTGAATTTCCATACCAAAATAATGTCCTGGCCCAGGAGCTTGGGAGATAATCTGTGGATATATCTTAGACTGAGGAGTTAATGCTCACAACTACCTCTTCTGAAATAGAGCCCTAACTGCAACATGTAGAATATTTTGGGGCCATTGTATAGTCAGATATAGAAGACTGATGGGGCCACATGACAAGGGAAAGGCAACCTAACTAATATTGAGGAAGGTGTCAATTATGGACTTTACGCACAAGCTCATTTTTGTGGTCAGGTTTTTTTGGCACAGAGGAACAGCTCTGACAGGAGGAACCCACTGAGAACCCCTCTTTGTCTGCCCTGCCCATTTAGACTACACACACACACAGGGCCAGGAAAAGGACCTCATTCACTGAGGCCATGGTTCCACTTTTGGCCCCTGATTGGCAAGGAAAATGACGAGGACATGAAGATAATGGTGATGTCCAGGTGGCTCCATCAGACTCCTCAGGGACCAGGGGTGATTTCTGTGGAATGTGATGTTCATTATACAGTTTGGCATTTCTGATCTCCCTCGAATGTACAACAGTACTGGAGCCCTCCCCTGTTTTCAGGGGACTTTGATTTGCTCTCTGTTCACACGAATCACCTCTTCCTAGTTGTACACATCGTGCTGTATAGTGTGAAAAAGGGGTTCCATCCAAACAATGTGAATTAAAGGTAAAGCAGGCCCAGAGAATTCCTTCTTTGTAATAAGTTATCCATTAAATACCACTTAAGCTTTTCTTGTTTTAAAGCATATGTCAACATAATCTCAAATACTTTTTATAAAGTACTAGTAGTAAGTCATTAAAAATGACAAAAATGTCTTTAATCTATAAAAAATATTTTAATCAACTGAGATATCTTTTTCAACATAACTAAATAAACACAACCCAGACTGGGCTATCTAATCTTCAGCTCACAATGGGATGACTTTACAGCAGAATGTCAGAATCACCAGCTAAATTCATTAGGTGCTTACTGCTCTCAGGAGCTTTCAGGTATGTTCTCCTCACTACTGTGGAATATCCTAGTTCTTTTTAAATATTTACATATGTGGAATATTTATATGGTTGTATTTCCACAGGGGTAAATGCTTGCACTGTCTGAAAGGTGGTGTGATTGAGAAATAGGAGATAACTTCTTGGTAGCCATTGATCAAAGGTAAGATAATGATTCAATACCATTTCTAAGCAGCCATTTAGAATTTTCATCCCCTTAATTTGATTAAAATGACCAGAAATCTTAGAAAAGGCAGTGAAGTTTGGAAAACAGGAGAGAAAAGAGGAAGAACTATTGAAAATCTGCGACAATGTTGCAAATAATATTTGTCTGTCTGTAATGACATCATTCTTTGGGACAGTTCAGTCATGGCACAGTTAACATCGGTTGTATTTAACTTCTGATTTTAGCCAATTTAAACATGGTTCTAATTTGACATCTAAATATTACAGTCTGGGACTGCAACAAAGACACAGTTCTGGTCTGATTGGTGCCTAGCACTAGGTAGCTGGTCATGAGTTCAAGTAGAGTGAAAATTAGATGAATAGCCCTATCCAATTTATCTGGTTCTTTTATCCTATTTGCTGTGGCTGATCATGAAGTGGGACAAAACCAATCTGGCAGAAGATATAGGGTCACATGGCACGTGGTCAGCTATGCCACGCAGGTGACAGTGCTTGCTGGGGGTCCCACATGGTAGAGGGACCACGAGCTGCAGACGTGTTGCTCCCTGTGCCTTGAGTCCCTCTGTCCTTTCATGTGAGAGCAGAGACCTTGTAAAGACAGTGAACACCATCTGGAGTCCTTGAGTGCAATGGAGTTTCACAAGGTGTGGGCCGTGCTCATCTGTGAAGGGCACAGGGATTTCCACCAGGATAGAAAAAATATCTTCCTGTGTTAAGATCACCACAAACCTCCCCACTTCCCACCACAAGCACAGGCCTCCTTTGACTTGCTTTCACTACTGCTTATTTGAGCTATTGTAGGGACCATATACATAGCACTAATATTTTAAATTTAATATTTATCCTTGTAGTATAATGCATAGTTGAGCAGCTACACTGAAAGGTAACCATCTGTTTTTAAATTACCCTAATTGAAGTGATCTGTATTTTATATGGTGAGGCTGCAATAAAAAGCAAGACGCAACATAAAAGTTTATGATAATTATGAGCATGGTTCAAAATGTGTGCTTGATCTCTATTCATATTTCATATTTTATTGTATGACAATTATCAAATACTTCTTTTCTGTGATCCTTATTTCCTTTCATCCTTCTTTTAACTGAGCAGAAGAGACCTCCACAGAGGGATTTCTAACATTTAAAAATATAAATAGAGATGGAAATCTCTCCATGGTGTTTCCTCAAATAAATATTTGCTGAGATTTAATAATCACTGTGT
This sequence comes from Anabacerthia variegaticeps, assembly GCA_035583185.1. Lineage (NCBI taxonomy): Eukaryota > Metazoa > Chordata > Aves > Passeriformes > Furnariidae > Anabacerthia > Anabacerthia variegaticeps. The sequence goes on along the minus strand of JAWWEW010000078.1, from coordinate 7,696,406 downwards.
CTAATGATGGAAAATTTAACTTGCATTCAAACTAGTTTTGTAAGGTAATTTTCACAGATTTATCTCTTCTCCAAAAATTTAGAGCTATTTTGTGTTTAAGTTTTTGGTTTTTTTTTTTTTTAGTAGACCCTCTAATACATAGAAGGTTGGCATAATCAAATGGACAGTTTTATATTTATGCTTGCTTCTTAGCAGAGACTTCATGCTTTCCTGTTTACCAGCAGTGGAATAATTAACAAAGCTATGGCTTGCTGCTGTAGCCCATAGTGGATGTTAGACCTATAGCACTGACAGATGGACAAAGATGTAGTGGAATTCTGGATCCTTGAGACCTTATCTTTCTTTGGCAGTGAATGTGTGACAAGAAACTAATGTCTGTATTTTCTGACAGTTGCCTGGTGCTGTATCCTAATTCCTCTTTATTAAGTACACTGTGTTGTGTGTGCACATTTCACACATTCACACGAACACAGACAGATTTCCTTCTCAGTACAGGCAGTACAGAGGCCTTTTTACACCACTATTGTGATAAAGGTTGCTGTCGTGTAAAGGTGAATCACAGCTAGCAAGAACACTTCCTGCTTATTTTCTTGTGTACTGTGTATGTGAGGGGAGACACAAGTCACTCGGTATTCATTTTGTTTCTGAAATATCTCTTCATATTTTTTTGCCTCTCTTTTCTTCAGAAAAAGATAACCAGTAGTTGAAAGCTTTTGCGATTTTTTGCTAAAATTGCTTGAGTATGATTTTTTAGCCATGTCTGTTCTTGGAAAGTAGCCTGCCTCTTCCACAAAACAGTATTCCAATAATGCTTGTATTTATCACCTCTGGGCTGGAGAGACTATGAAAAGTATCTCCCTTTTTAACAAATCTTTCAAAACTACTCAGCCCCTTAATTTCATTATAAATTGGACTTGTACAAATCCTTACAAGTATGGTTGCCCTTTGACAGTTCTTCCTGCTTTAGTCTTAGAACAGCAATGGGAACAGAACTCTTGATCACAGCAGGAATGCGTTTATGATCATGCATTGCTCAAGTCTGTTTTTATTTCTCGTTTTATGTAAAATGCTGCAGTAATCCCTTTAGAATTCCCCTCAGCTTAAATCTCAGAGACTGTTCAAGACTGCCTCTTAATGTCTCAAGAGCACTTCAGCTCACATAAGCCTCATATTCAACAGGTAAAGCCCACTTTGTTCTATAGAGATGGCTGAAGTAATGTAAAATTAAAGATTTAATCTTCTGTGGTAACTCAGACTGTCCTCAGTGCAACACAAAGACGCTAAAAGTCTGTTAACTTTTAAGTAAGTAGAAAATTCTTTGATTGACAGTGGTCTGCTGTATTGATCCCAAAAACTATGCCACAGCAAATTTTATTACAATTGGGTGAGAAGACTTACTGCACACTTTGGGAACGCAAGGGGGTTCATTTCACTATTAACAGGTTTTCTCCATTATAAACTTTAATTGACAGGATTTAAAGGCAATTGAAGTCGAGACCAAACATTTTGGACAAATTAAGGGAGGATTTTTTGGGGTTTTGTTGTTTTGGGTTTTTTTAAAGCTAAATTTAGACAGAAGCAGTCAAAGGAAGGACTGGGCACTTGAGAGTTCAAATAACTGGTAATTATATGAAATGGAATATAGTCTGCACACTTCTATTCTCATTAGGAACTTCACACAGGAGCTTAACCAATCTGTACGTTTAATGTGTTTTCTCCCAGCTAGTGAACAGATGTTTGCACAATGGATTCCACCAATTAATGTAGCCTAGACTGACATTCATAATGGGTGAATATGGACACAGCCAAATTTAGCATATTTTTGCCCAGCCACAGATCAATCAGGTACTCCCAAAATCCCCTACCCTTACCCTCAGCAAACCAGCAGCAGCTATGTTAAGGTTGTCTGGATGGTATCCCTCAATTCTACTAACAAGTTTGCCAAGAAGAACAAATCCAACTCAGAGATGACTCCAGGAGCAAAGCAGCCAGACATTTTGGCGTTGATGCTCTGGAAGCAATCCTGTTATTTCAGTGGTGCTTTTCTACCTTGAACTGAGACCAGAAGTTAAAATGTTAATTTCTTTGTATAAGTCTGTTTTTTGGAAAATTACTGTTTGCCAGGCACCTAAATGAAACATTTTGTTTGAGAATAATTGGTACCAATCTGTTTCCAATGCTATGGCTCCAAATCCTCATCAGAGATAGGGAGGACCAGGTAGATACCCAACACAGGGTGAGCTGAATAGCTCTCTAGCCTGCAATGACTAGACTTTACATTAGAACTTTACTGATGATGGTGGAAGCTTAGACAGGTTCCTTACATGAACAAACACACATAAATCCATAATTATGTCTTGTAACACGTGAGCTGAATGTTATCCAAAATGATTAAACTGTTTTAGCTGCCTAATTTGCTCTTGAAGACCACAGCCTTTGCAGTTGTCTGTTTCCTTTTAAAATGTAGCACTGCAGCACTTTCTACATTACATTCCTACAGTATTTAAAATTTAACATTTGGGAACCGCATCTCTTCGAAGCAAAGTCCAGAGATCTGTAAAATAGATATAAAATATAGATAAAAAATATATCTATATAGATAAAGAACTGAGGCTTCTGGGCTTTTGCCTCAGTTTTAATAACTCCTTATCTAGAAGAATTCTTAGTACTTTCCCTTCTCTACATTCCTTCTTCTCCTTTCTCTTGCTCTTACATCATGAATTGCATCCAAACTGGCTGATTTTATATAAGAAAGATGAAACTACTGGTAACATTCAGAGATTATTTTCAGAGGAGCAGTTGGGTGGCCATGGGAAGCACTCCCACCTGAAAGGTGAGTGGATGTAGTGCAATGGGCCTCATTCTCCCCTTTTTTGCTCCATTTCCAGTAAAGTGCTATCTGGTCAATGAGGCAAAGACCACAGGAACATCTCTGTCTTGTTTGTGTTGGAAGATGTCCCAAATGTGCAACCAGTGGGCACCTCGAGTATGACAAGCAGAGAGAAAGGATCGCTTCAGCTGCTCCTTCTTTCCTCAAAATTCCCCTGTAGCCTGGCAGTATGGCAGAAAACTTTTGAAGATGTTGTCATCCAAAAATGCTCTGAGCATAGGTGAGTCCTGACTACAGATTTTGCACAACAAGCTTGTGCTTTACATTGTAGGTAGAAGAAAAGTAAGGCTACATTTACTTTTTTTCTTATTCAGAATCCAAGGGTATCTATTTTCAATTTTCAAATATTCAAGTGAACAAAAAGTATATATTTGGGCAAATATATTTTTTTGCCAAATCCCATAACACCCCAAAGTAAAACCTCTGCATTTCACTTCGGTTTGCTCAACACCATCCAGAATCACGAATTTATCTGTCTCAGAGCTGCAGTTTTAAATGGCTTGCTGAAAATGTACAACCTCGTAGACAATTTCATTTTGCAAATGTAGGCTCTGTGGGTAGTGCCAGGAGAAAGATAGGACTATAATTAAAGAAAAGGCAGGGGTTGCCTTCCAGTATCCATCTCCCTACCCTAGAGCTTTACACCTTTGCCCACCATCACAGAAGCTGAGTGCTTGCTCTGTGAAAGACCATAACAATTTGGCTAGGCTGGAAAGAAAAGGTAACACATCTGCAGAATGTCCCTTAGCCCAGCTATCATCTGACCACTCTGTCATAGGGTTTTTTAGTCTAAAGTAAATGGTTCAAAAACACCTTTTTGAACATACAAAACCACCGGTAATGTTAACTTACTGAAGTCCAGTTGCTGAGAAATACTGGGTCACTATAGCCTTAAAGTAGGGTCTCAGATAAGTTTTTGTAACTTTTCAGGCTCACAGTTGTTTATCCTCGAAGTAAGAGCAATTCTGAAATTTATCTTGCACCTAATGTGACATCAAGGAAAAGCTCTGGGGCCAAGAACCAAACCTGAGGTCTCTCTCTGCATAGTTCTCAATCTCAATCTCAATTAGAGTTGCCATGTCTAGCTTTTTTCTGGTCTCTTGCCCTAGAGCACACACACTCTTTAATTTTGTATTCTTTTCACTAGTAATGGGCCCAAAAGTAGAAGCAGAAAGTGGCTCAGTATGACCAGATTGTGTCTGCAAAGCCAGTGTGCTCTTTTTGGATCAGATGGGTTTGATCCCCTTAGACTGAGGGAGCCTGGGCCTGACTGAGCTCCCCACTGCCCAAGGACATCTAGGACTGCATTTTGGGGAGACTTTGTCCCACTTCACAAAGACCTAATCCTCCAGTATCTCATGAACCTTTAGGTGCTAAGATGATGTCACCAATACCTGCAGCCCGAATTCAGTTCTAGATGCCTGAAGATTTTTTTCACTGTGGCCCATGAAATCTGCATTTAAGTGCTGAAGTGCTTGTTTTGCTGTTACTGCTTTTGACACTTTCACCTCATGCAAATCAATGTGTGTTTTACCACTGACTTCAATACAACTGGAATTCTTCCTTAATGTCTTGGAGCTAATAGCCTGTTACTTGCTACCAGCTATGATTAGGCAATTTTTGATTTATCAGAGGAGATGAAACATTCTTGATGTACCAGCTAAAATTTGTAATCAATCCAATGCAAAAATTCTCTTCTTCCTAATAGAATATTCTGTTTCTCGCCTCTCCCTGGGAAATTCCATTATGTTCTGTCATGTGTCAAAATATATCCACTGAGTATTGATATCAAGCAATTATGTGAGACAAAATCATTTGTGTATGGTAAGAAAGCAGAGACAAATGACTGCATTCTGAACTGCCTGTCTAGATAGCAAGGTGGCAAAGGCTTCAAACCTCATATGGAAATGAGAAATGCATGCAAATTGCTTTGTCTAAATGGATTTTCATTAGAAGTTGATTCTAAGCAGTTCAAAAATCACTAACGATCACTGGCAAGAGCCAAATGCCTGAGTCAACATCACTTTTAGTCTTCAGTGCTTCTTTTCCATAATGCTGAACCATTGAAATAGTCTGAAACGAAATAGTCTGATCAAATTTGGCATTGCATTGTGCCAGATTAGTTAAGTCACAGACTGACTCATCCTTGGGGTATGACAAATGCTAAATGAGCTACTGATCCTTTGGCTTGCTGGGTACAGCTCGCTGTGACTAGGACACAGACAATAGGAGATATTAACAGTGGGTGGCTCTGTCTTTCTGTTTAATAATTCTTATTTATTTTCCATAGGTTCTCTTCTTCACACTAGATGCTGATTATTTTAGCTATGATGGAAAGAAGTCTAATGCTCATAATAAAAAACTAAAGGGTCAAGATTCTAAAAGTCAATTTGAGCAGGACTTAAAGTATGGGTCTCAAATCCTTCGTGTGTACATGCAACAACTTCCAGGATAAGAAGAAGGAGGTGTAACATAAGCTCTAAGCAGGACTATGCATTGAAGAGACAACAAGTGTGCCCTTCAGTGCTGAGAGCATCCTAACAGACCTATGCCCATCAGACGGCCAGGCTGGGGTAAAGGGGGAGGAGGGGCAACTGCTCCTGTGAAGGCAGATTCCTGACAAAGATATTCTGAAACCCAAAATACAGATGATGACTGAAAGCCAGAACTTTTAGTGCTCAGTGAGGGCTTTTTAAATGTAGGAATCTGAAGTCTGCTCATGTGGAAGGTATCCTGAAGTTCGTCTGTTCAGGTGGAGAACAAAGAGACAAGAAACACGGTGACAAGGCTCCCAGCAGTCTTTCTCACTGCCTCTTTCAGGATGCACAAGTTTTCTCTGTAAGCCTTTGCCTACAACTCCATGAAAGGACTTGCAGATTTATGGTCTCGTGCTCTACATTTGCTTTGCTCTTCAATCAGCAAGATATGCTAAATAGAAAGCTGTTTCTCCTTCTAGGTATGTCTCCAGGCAGTTTAGTTGGCATTATTGGCCACTGTGGATATTCTTATCATGCTATTTGTGTGCAGAACTGTCATAACTAACACAGACAGGCCTGGCCCATCCTTGTTTCCTTCAAGTTCTGTGGTATCCAACAGTTTTGAATTTTTACAGAACATAGGAATGCATGGTTCACATTTACAGTATTAATTGGTTGTCAGAGCGTTTAGGAAAAAAAGTAAAAGGATATTTGAGAGCTTTCTTGGTTTAGCTTTTTGCTCATTGTCAGAATGAAACCATTCTGCCTGAATCCATCTCAGTGATGCTCATCTGATGCTCTGCTACATGAAATGTGTTGGGGAAATTTTTGCCATTTTTTGAAATATAAAAGAGAAACTCATTTAACAGAAAGGGTTGATCAGGAATACCCACTCAGTTATGAAATGGAGGGCTGTCTGCAGGCCAATGACAAAAAAACTGCTCACAAGCCAAGCAGGTGGTTGCACTGAGCTAGTGCTGTCCACACTGTCCTGGCACTAGATACAAATGGAAGCAAAAAACTGCAATTGAAAGAAGTATCTGCAACAACTTCTCAGCTGATTAAAGTCACTTTATATAGGTAATATCATCTACTGCTCTCTCCTAGCTGGCACTGAAAGCTTGGGTACAAGTGTTCCTCCTGTTTTCTGAGGAACCTACACTTGGTTTTACAATAGAACCAAACATTTGAGATACTCAAGATTGGTGACACAGTGGAACAGGTTGTTCAGAGAAGCTATGGATGCTCCACCCCTGGAAGAATTGAAGGCTAAGTTTGAAGGGGCTTTGCACAATCTGCTCTAGTGGAAGTTGTCCCTGCCCACAGCAGGGAGGTTGGAACCAGGTGGTCTTCAAGGTCCCTCCCAACCCAAACCATTCTGTGATTCTAAGATTTGAGGTACCTGAGCCTTCCTATTGGGATGTCTGCATGACTGCGTTCCCTGGGTCTTGAGCTGTGAGTGCTAGTTTGCTGTTCTTGCCCATGTTGCACCAGACCCATTTCCCATAGCTAAGGCTGGGGCAGTTCCACTCCCAGCTGCTCTCACCTGTAGTTTGACTGCACATCTGCAGGTGTGATTGGGCTGTACTCTCTGGGGATTTCATTAAGGTAAGTAAAAATAAACACTGAAACTTAGAAAATTAACTCTTACTTATTCAGATTCCATCTGGTTCAGCAAAAGTACATCAAAAGCTCATGATATACCTCTTTTTTACATCCTGGAGATGGTAGCAAATTGGGTTCAGTCCACAAAAAGTTCTCCAGGAGTAATAGCACAAAGGCTGAAGGGCACTTGGAGACTCCAGATTAAGGTCTGAATAGCCAGCTCCTGCTCAGCAGTAGCAATCCTTCACTACCTCAACCTTTGCCAAATTAATTCCATAAATGCTTTAGTATTAAAATATTAGTAAGCTGGAAACATTAGATCTGGAAAATGAGACATTGTCTTAGTCCAGGAAGGCTTGCAATCCTTTAATGAAGGCAAGTATGATGGCAAACTAATAATCATGAGTTTAGAAACTGCCAAATGCTATGAAAAACTGCCCTGGTACCTGGAGAGTATAAGACAGACCTACTAAGTAAGAAACAGCTGTTGCTACTGGTGGCTCATGAAGCCATGAAATATATCTGACATTCACTTTCCAGGTCTGTTAGTCACAGAGATACCACATCTTCCTTCAACTAGAAACGAGACCCACTTTATCCAATAAACTGGCCAGGCGAGGCTGTTCATTTGACCTTAATTACCCAAGTGTTCACCCAATACTACACAGACAGACAACATCAGTTGACACACTGGTCCTGCTAATAGTGATACTTAGCACTCCCTACCATTTTTCATCTTCAAAGCACTTTCCAAATTTTACTTAATTAATATCTTTGAAGACGCCAAACTGTTTGCTGATATTTCACTGATAGTTTCTGCTCTTTCCAAAGCAGAGGAAAAGATGCTATTTCCTAATTAGATTTTAGTAAAGACACTACTGACTTCCCCTTCTTATCATCTGGTTTTCAGTATTCTTCTATTTCCAGCAATCTGACCTCTTGACAGTCGCCACCTGGGGAATTATTGCCTTACTTGCCTTTTAAATGGCAGATAACAAATTGTTGTCAAAGTTAAACCTTTTTTTTTTTCTTTCCCCAGACAAATTTAAACATTACCCTTAACTCTCAGAACTTCAATCCCTTCAGTTGGTAACAAAGTAGGAGTCAATTAGCTCAAAAAAATTAAGCTCAGTGTTATAGTTTTTCTATCTTGAGAAAATGTTTCACAGGTAGAGTTTCCTGACTTTTTGCTTGCTAGAGTCTTTCAGACATTTATCAGGTGCTTGAATTACAGGCCACTGTTTCAGCGGAAGCTTTGTCAGGTTGTTGAAATATCGATGTGATTCTGGACCTTTCATGTTTTCATGGAGCATCTAAAGCCGAATACCGTATATTACATATCATTAGCACTGCTGCATCTGTCACAGTCAGATGGGAATCGGCTATGGGCAGTGCTCTCCAAAGTCACAAACAAGACTTGGCACCGAGGTCATGGAGCTCATCACTTTTATACACAGCAGTGAAAAAAAAATAAATGTATCTACAAATGATGGCTGTATCTTATAAAATTAAATGAGAAAAACACAGTTTCAGTAGGTGTGAGGACAGGCTTTAGAAAATAGGCAGAGAGCAGGTTGTTATGAGACTGCTTCAGTACTCTCTGGGCCACTCAAAAATTGTGCCTTACACTACATTACAAAACTCTCACTTGTTGAATTTTAAATGACCTAGACATTAAGGAAGATTAATTTCCTTCTAGTCCTTTTCTTTTCATTTTGTTCCAACCTCTCAACTATTTCTTCTATTTCTGCTCTAGCTATAATCATCCTTCAAATATATATCTGTCAGACATAGTACTGTCCATCATTTGTCACAGCTTAAATACAGACACACACACTCACAGTGCACACACATGTGTGTGTCTGGCTGCAGTTCTTTCATCTGCAGTTCAGCAACAAATTGAGCCTGTTTGCATTCTGCTCAACAAAGCACTTACACACAAAAGTAAGGATCAGGCTGAAGTGAAGCACATTGCAATTAGAAATGTGCTGTTTAATGAAAGATTGAGGTGGATGGTGCTTTCTGATACCTTATAAACTATAGGAAGGAACCTCCTTCCACTATCTTTCTGAGATGAAAAAAAAAACCTATTTCATACAGAGAGTGGGTACTTCTGCTAGCAGAAAATCCATCTGGCCTAACTCTAATAGGATGCTAAAAACAGTAACAGAGAGAAACACCCAGATCAGAAATACTTGCTAAAGACGTGATCAGAAGCCAGTGTGCCCCTCGGGGACTCACTGTTTACTCCTCTGGAAGTTTAGGGTGGGTTTTTCTGAAAGAAGAGAATCTTGATAAAAATACACCCACCCTACAGAAAAAAAGCACAGTGGGGAAAAAAAAAAAAAAAAAGAAGAAGGAAAAAAAAAATAATGAGGAGTAGAAGAAAAGAGGTGAGATCTCAGGGAGAAACAATTTTAAACCAGCCTACTACTTCCCCCACCACAAGCCATTGGCAGAACAAAAGGCCTCTGAGAAGCTGTGGACTAAGAGAGCTCATAGAGGAGGTACAGGAGATAATTTGGTTAAAAGAAAGAGTTGCAAAGCAAAGGTCACTTCAAAGACTGCCCAGAAATGTGGAATGTTGGTCTGCTCCTCCCTTTCACACTGTGATTTTGACACGTTAGTGTGCCCTATCCTGCTTGTGAAATTGTTTCTAACCACAGATAATCTTGGTGCCGTTTTCCCTGTTCTCTACACAGTTTTTAGGACCAAACTGTTCTCAAAGCTCCAGGACTGAAAGGCGATATATTTAGTTGCAAAATGAACTATCTTGGTTTGTTTGTTTGTTTGCTTTTGACAGCTGTATTTATAATTCTTCACAGATTGCTCAGCTGGGTTTTCAAAGCTTTTCTTTAATTTTGCTTATTCTTCTGGAAGTGACCTGGTACATCCTGCACTGGTTGAAACTGGATGACAAAATTAAAGTGAAAGAAGAGCTTTGCTGTCCTGTAGCAGCTAATTATGAAACAAGAACACACGCTGTGAAGAAAAAAATATATACAATCACAAAACCAAATCCACACCGCCGTTCCTGATTCTGAGGTATTTTGCTTTGTTGTCATCAGTTTGGACGCCATTTCAAAGCTAATTCTTTGTTTCTGGGCCATTCATAGCATTTCAGTTCCCTTCAGTTCCCTTGGCGTAGCACAAAGCTTCTCAAGGTGGGGCTCCATTTGCTCCTCTAACTTACACGGATACAAATGTTTTGCATGAAAGCAAGTCAGTTTCCCAAAGATGTCTTTAATAGTTTCTTTTTCTCTCCACTATTTCCAAGAATTCGAGTTGACAAATGTATTGCAACCATCAAGAACATGCAAGTTTAAGTAAAAATTACTCTGGAAGAAGGTTGAAACTTAGTAGTCTCTGCAAAGCCATTCTGTTTTTGTAAATCCTGTTTATGCAAAAATAAAGGAGCCTGAAGATGAAGCTACAGACTTTTAGTTCTTTAGGACTACAGCAAGTCCAGCCCTCCCTGGCCATGCTTTAGAACATTAGCCTTTGGTAGCTTTATAAAAATAGGAAGGAAAAGAAAAAGAACTCTTTGGTGCTTACTACTTCTGCAGAGTTATTTTTCTCAAATATATGTACTGTAACACTTTCAAAATGAAATCAGCATCTAATCCATCCATGAGTAATTTAACTTGTAGGAAACAGAAAACAAAAAGAGTGCTTTTAGATAAATCCTAATTAATTGTACATGCAAATGTCTTGGATGGATGTGGTCATGCAATTCAATTAGATGACTAATTATGTTGGAATTATAATACCATATTTAAATAGATAAACACACACAAAAGTGCCTGCCCAGGAGTTTGCATGCTGGAGACTGGGAACAGAATCATTTATTGGCTCTTTAGTGCCACCTGTTGAAAACTGAAAACTCATGCAAATGAATCTGTGCGCCAATTAGGCGTCCATTTAGAAAGGGAATGTCCATTCACTTGGCTGGTGTGAAAGTCATAACCTTCATAAATTTAACAGCTGGGATAGAAGTATTTCAAATATGCTTGTCAGCCCATGAAAAAAAGCATGACATACTACTGGGGATGCTGGGAAGCAAGAGTCAAGCACTTGGGACATGTGGTGTATCCATAATATCACATCTGTTCAAAAATTGAACTGGTTTGTTTCCCTTCTTGCCAGCAAGCCATCACAGGAGATATATCAAAATAAGCATCCTGATTACAGAAGCCTCCTCTTCCATGAGTAATTCAATAGTAGTGCTTCTTTGCTAATTAAGAGCAAGATTACAACTGCCTTAGTCATGCAGAGTTTTGCTGGAACCAGAGGGACCACTTGTAGTGTTGTGAGCTGTGCAGCACGAGGAGGGGAATGGAGGAGAAGGTACCTGCAGTGTCTGTAGGAAACAAGCAGAGCTGAACTCGATGTAAGTAGCTCTGCCAGTACATTGTGCCCAGCTGTGACAACATGGTGGCCAGGCTGCTGACCTCAGCTCTGAGGCAAAAAGAGCAGAGCAGAGCAGAGCAAAAAGGGTCATAGAAGTTCAGTTTTGAGCAATAGTATTTCTTGCCTGCTTTACACTTTTGCTCTGCAAAGAGCATCCCTTTTAGATGGTATTTCCCCTTTGGTTTTAATTTATGATCAAGTTCTATCAAAAATGCAAAATATGGTCAGATCTTAGGCCTGGGCTGTGATCTTAATCAAATGTCACACGGTCTGCCAAAGTTAAAATAATGTAAAATTTCTTAATAAAAAAATCAAATCTATTTCTTGTGTAAAACCACTCATTTCATCCCCTCACCTAGAATTTGAAAAGCCACTTTTCTAATTAAAAAGTAACAAGAGCCTTGACAACAATGATGAAGGTAGAGGTAAATCACAGGGCTGCTTCTCAGACATCTCACATGGCATCATGGCTTAGCCAGGTAGCACTTCAGGTGAGAAAAGTATATCCTGGATAAGCCACGATGGAGATTTTAGTCAGTATTTGAGGCATAAGGGGTGGTGCAGGTTCGGTGCTCCTCAATCTCTCTCCAGCTCTGGAGGAACCTCAATCATGGAAAGAGAGTGAGGGTTTGAGGCTACCAAGTTTTCATTTCATTGTGGACTTCAAGTAGTTTTAAGGTGATAAAACAAAATCACCATCTCAGTCTCTTTGACTCCTGCTCTGCTGTGCCTTAAAACACAATGGTTCACACACATTATTATCTAGACATTGAAGGAACAGAAAGTGCTACCAGAGCTGGGTACAGAAAAGAGATCCTCTACTTTTTGGAGAGTATGTTACACTTATCAAAATCTGGTCTCATATGGAAACAAGTCTCCCCAGATATTGAAAGCCATTGAGGAGCAGCTGGCAGGCCCCAGCCCAACCTGTCTGTGGTAAAACCTGCATTCCTTCCCCTGGAACACCCATGGGTTGAGTTGACATGGCTGGGCAGCTGAAGGACAGCACTTAAATTCTGGCAGTGCCAGGCTAAAGGACCTTCTCCATGGATTGTCTTACTTCCTTCACCTTATCAAATTCCCACTCATGTTCACTGCATTTCTTTGAACAACTCTGCCACAGAGCATTAAGCTAAATATATGATTAAATCAAAGTATTACAATTGTCTACAGCATTTTTTGACCTTTCTGGTTGACTTTCACTACCACTGACAGATTCAGCTGCCCAGATGTTTGTCCAGGTGTCACTTTCACAAAGTTGCCAGAATAAGGGTGTTTCCACCTGTTTGGCTGGGCTTTCTGACATTTCTATGTAGGTATTTGAAAGGATAATAAGATACAGAAATCATCCCACCCAAATGAAAGCAAACCTTTGTCTGAAACATCAACTCTAAGATGATGAGCAACCTTAAGCACAATATTTTTGGCATGAAATACTTCCTGTTTCAATTTTAATCCCTTTTAAACATTATTCTTTTCTAGTTAAACGCCTGTTTTAGCCCTACAGAAGCTGATTCTATAGAATTATATTCAATACCTATTATTCTTCCAAGTGGGAAAGAACTTCATAGAGAAAAGTAGAATAGCTACTATGACAGTAGCACTTTATTATGGAGTAGCTTTTGAGGAAAAAAGGTAAGTCAGTGGCTTTGACAGATAATTATGGATTCCTATTACACAGCAGAATATAATTTAAAAAATTTCAATATGTAAAATGTCTTTCACGTTTCAAATAAATGTCATCTACATTTACCTCAGTTACCAATTTAATGAGGCAGAGTTCTTGTAGATGTAAAATATTCACTCTTTGGGTTTCTTGCAACATTTATGTTAAAAATATTGTATATATTGCTTTCATGCATTATTTGGTGTCTGAGGAGAAGTGTTTGGAAATGATTCAACACACTTAATCTTGTTTGGTTTTGTCATGCAAAATGAGAAAAGATTTCACAATAAAATGCTCAGCATTACCAATATTCTATTTCTGTATCAATATAGCTTGAAAATACTCATGATTTCAGAACTACGCACAAATATACAGCACACATAAGAGGTGCTTTGTGATTACTTGTACTGCATTTACATTCTGCCATCAGCCTTTATCCATGACTAAAGTAATTTGAAAAACTTCTCGGTTTGTATTGATCTAAGCAGTCCAAAGTGAGTAGTTTCAGCCACTTAGAAAAGGCCAATTTGCAGAAATTGAGGGATCACCTCCTTCAATCTACTACTTTTAAGAAGTTTCAAGTTGGATAATCAAAATCAATGTTCACTTTTGAAATTGGAGGTCAAAGAGTGAAAGACCAGAGAGCAACTGGCTATATTGTGCTGTCTCAGTTTCTGGGCTCACATAGAGGAAAATTTAAAGTTGCTTTGGTAGGCTTTCAAAATGCAGATATTTATTTGTGCTAAAATGCATCTCCTTGCATATGTCCTATCTATGTGCTCCCTGTGAATTTCTCCTGAAGAAACATAAAATAACCTAGTTCAGATCTTCATTCCCTATCTTAAGGGTGCTATCAACTTCCACTGTACTGAAGGAGATTTTACCAATACATCTCCATTGGAGAGCAGTAGGTAAACAGCACTTTGTAACACCAGTTCCTCCTCATTCACTGATTTCCTGCCTTTCTACCTTTTTATTCCCAAAGGACTTATCCAGGGAGTAGCAACTTGAAAGATCACATCTGACGTCATCTATAGAGGTGTTTTGTATTGCATGCTGAGGATGCTGTGATCCCTGCCTGCAATTCAACATACTGCACGTCAACAATCTACTCCATTTCACTACAGTGGTATTTCTTTGCTTTCAGTTAAAGAAAAAGTGCTTATGAAATTATATCTGCATATCATATGCACTAAAGGTTCCTCACATGTTAATGGAGTGAAAAACCTGGGAAAAAGACCAAGCAAATGAATAACAGGAATTCAGAGTAAACAGGTGAATTTATTCATATTTCGTTTTGCAGGTACTGCATTTACCCAGTGCTAACTTGGACCACATCTACAAATGATGGTGATAAAAAAACACTCCTATGTTTCAGTTGATACACATCAGAGAACTCCACTACCAAACCAAAAACCACACTCAAACACGTTCCTGGGAGAAAAGTAGGCTAAAGATACTGTCTCTCTGTTTCCAGACAGGGCCTGTTCCTTGTGGCTGGTGAAGATGATTATCTCAAGTTCAAAACTAGTAGGAATAACCTTTCCAGATGCCTGAAAGAATATGAGTGTTCTTAAAAATATAGTCCCTATTGCCTATACACAGCTGTTATTTTCAAAGAAATTATTGATCTGAGGAAGATAATTTTTTGTGGGTTTTTTTCCCCCTAGTGGAACAAGTAACTTCATTAGAACAATGAAGCTTAATGGCCAAGGAATAGCTTTATGTCAGAGTCATAGCTATAACTGCAGTTGTATGATGGAACACAGAATGTTCACCTGCAACTACGCTTTCAAAATTACCCTTTTTTGAATGTAAAGGATAATGGAATTATGCCAAATAAAGACTGTGAGTCTCTTATTTACTAAAGGGATCCACTTTCCTACCCCAGACATTTTTTTCATGACTAGCTCTTCTCTGAAATTCCCTTGTACCAAATCCTTTTTGTTGCACATGGTAGAAACTGGCTGATGTACTTGTGCTCTGTCTCCAGTCCTGTGGCGAGCTGTGCTAGGACAGCCCACCTAGATACAGAAGACTGTTCAAAAAGCATATTTAAAGTACCAGGTATAAGACTCTACTTTCTTCTGAAGCAGACAATCCTCTGACTTGTGTGAACAACAGTGGAATACTAGGATTTCAGCAACAACTTGCTTCAAGTATTTGCTATAGATCACATTACTGACCCTACATTCATCAAAATAAGCAGCTGTTTGTGTTACTACGTATGTTTTAGGATTCACATACAAAGGAGTTTCCCTTCTAAACAAGATGGACTGGATTCCTGATGACAGCCCAGGTGAGGAGCACCTCAGGGATGATGACCTGAGACAGGCAGCAGCAACAGCATGAAGCTGATCCTACGGTCACAGGAATTTTACAGCATCAGGGGTCTTTTAGCTGCTAGCAGAGCTAAGTGCAACAATGACTGTGGTTATTTTCACCACGAACCAGTAAAGATTTAGAATATCTTTCTCCACACCTGCTTTTCCTGTGCTTACAACTTTTTCTTACTGCATGCATTTGCAATGTGACTGACAGAGACCTTACTTCTACTAAGTGTGGAACTTCATTCCAGACTGATCGATGATACAGCTTTCATACTTGGGGTGTTGCTTGGGTAGCACCCTTGCCAGACACTGTGCAATTTCAGAGCTAGAAAAGACTGCTAAAGAGGACTTTTCTGAGGCCACAAAAAAAAATCAGAGATAAAGAAGGGAACATAGATCCTTAGAGTAGTGCATTTACCATCCAGCCTTGAATCATGATTTTGCTGTGGATGTTTACTTGGCTGCTTACGGACCTGCAGGATGAAGAACTTGGATTGCTTTGGTCAATACTCAGTTTGGAAGTGTCCACCAAAAAAACATTCCCTCCCACATGAATTAGGTCCTCAAAACAGAGGTGATTTTATACAGTCAGGTACTACTAGACCATTATCGCGTACCATAGACATGAAATCCATCTTTGCAAAAGGTGCTTTCTCATTATTCCTTCTGGACCTCACCCTAGGCTCATCAATATAATATTAAAACCTTAGGGGAACAGGACAATGGCTTGTCCCCCAAGCTAGTTGCCGATTTTCCCCAAAAGGACGAGCGTATTTGCCTCAAAAGAGTTAATGGCATGACTTGCTGCAGCTTTTCCATAGAAAACTAATCTTGCAAACTTGACGTGTTGTTTTATCTGCAGAGTGGGTGGAGCAGAGAGCACAGCTGAAACGTGAACTCTGACAAAGGCAGACAAGAAAGCGTTTGCAGCCGCTGTCTGTTTGGTGCAAGGTTTTGGTTCATTAGCCTTGAAATGTTTCATTAACAGAATGCTTTTGGTATGCTATAAACAAACTGTGAGGGCCCTACCGTGCAACAGCACTCTGTCAAAAATGAAGGTGGTTTATTCGCTTTTGTAAAATATTTAGAGAGTGAATGACAAAGTTAAACAATGGTCATATTTGTGTGATCTAAACAAAAAAGTAGCAACATGGTAACAAGCACCTAAAAATACATTTGTTCGCTTATAGTTCTCACTGTGATACAGTTTTGTTTCTGAATCAGAAATACAGTCCTCTCTACCTTTTGTGTTTTTTTCCTAAATGTTTTAAAAATAGGAAAACTATCTAAATACATACTGGCTCATTTGAGTGGTTGTTAAAATTATTTAAGGCTAAAACTTCTTTCTCCATTTGACCTGAAGTTGTTCTTGCCCATCCCTGGTCTTGTATGTAAGGGTCAAATATTTATAGTTTTTTTGTTTTGTTTTGTTTGGTTGGTTTTTTGTGGTACATAAACACAAGCTCCAGTGAACCAGCAAAAGACAGGTGGAGTTTTGCCAGAAATAAAACCCTAACTTTGTAAGGACAGATAATTTTGGATCAAATAAACAGAAAGAAAAATATAAACAAACAAACAAACAAAACCCTGATCTGAATCATAGCCCAGATTTTAAAGTCAATCTTTTTTGAGATTAGAGAAAATTTTGCTCCTTGTCCCAGGCTTTATGATACTTGCTCACGTATTTTGACAACAAATTGTCCTGGTTCAGAGCAGTGAAGAAGCCAAAAATGCTCTAATACAATGAAGCCCAGTGTTCTCCTTGAAGTACCTGAGCCCATGAAAATAGGCACTTTTTCTGAGTCTCTTTAGTTGCGTACAGCAATTAAGTTAATAAAAAGTTGCCATACAAACAAGATCTTCTAAAAGAGATTTCATAATATTTTGGAAACGTGTCCTTCTGTGTTATGAACCTTTTCTAATGGTTTGAGTGAAATGACAGATCCTAAATAGATAATCCTGTGTATTAACCTTAAGAGGGGTTGGAGCAGAGGGCATAAATCCAAGAAATTCCTAAATTACCTTGGATGATTCAGCTGGGCCTATATCCTTTGCAGAATTTAAGATTTTAGCTCCTTCTTCTATAAAAAGGTATGAAATAGCATCAGCATTTCTAGAGCAGCTAACACAGGGAAGATCTAACATAGGTTAGGAGTAGCTGCTGAACTCACGTGTATTTTGCATGGATACAAGACTTCCTGCCCAGCTTCTTAGCGCCTCCCTCCTGAAATCTCCTCAGGGGAGCCCATTTCGGTGAGGCAAACAGCAGCCATTGCCTCCCAGGATCTGTGACTATTTATCATTGTAGGGTTATCTGTGACTGTGATGTACCTTTTCCCACCTGGATAAGTCTTTAGTACCGGGTGTCACAGCAAGTACCATGAGAAACAAGGAATAATCTTATGAGTCTTCCATTAAGTTGAATTTTCAATGATGTCCTACATAATGTTGGCTACAGAACTGTGTCCTTTCCTGTGAACAGTTTTTTTCAGGAGTTAAACTCTCTTTTACCTAATCATACCATTTTTGCTAGGGGTAATTTTTGTTCCAGACAACATCAGAAGAAGAAACAGGAATGGAATTGGGGAGGGGGAAAAGACAGGGGGATTTTGGCCCTAAGTCTTTGCAGTGTAAGTGACCGTATAACACTTTATTTGCATATCTGGCATTTAAAGGGTTACACGTGTAATTATTTAACGTAACTCCAAATAAGCTGTTTGATTTTCTTTCATCATGAGCCAAAATTAGGCTTCGAAAGGAATTCCTTTAAACTTCTATAATATAAAGGCACGTGGCAATGTGAAAGTTACAACTCTAGCTTAAATGAGTCAGACATAAAAGTATTTATGACTGATATTCTCTGAATATACCAGCTTCAGACACTTTAAAGTCTAGTTCTGCTGTACAAGGATAGGTACAGCAATATCAGCCATTGCACATCTGCAGAACTCTTACTTTCAAACTAAGCAGAGTCCAGTCCACAACCCTTTTTTTTTTTCTTTTCTGTTTCAAGAAGAAAAACCCAACATAACAAGCCACACCAGGCCATCAGCACCTGAAGCAAGTAAAAGCAATTCCTTTATGAACTTCCCACCAGTTATTTGTTTTGTGAGGCTTGTGGAGAAAAAGAATAAAAAAGCTAGTGAAAAAACAGTGTGTCCCAGTGAAAAGCATTGCACATGAAAGAGAGAAAGAAATGAACTGAATGTTGTTTTTTCTTGATGAAATAACAGATTTGATCTTAGGCTTTTTACAAACTCCAGCACAGGTGATCATCATTTGTTCTGTCAAAAGCGTTTTCAATGACATGACCAGAACAATGCAGCTGTGATTACAAGGATCAGCATGGATTGAAAGATACTCAGGGCATTTACCAAAGGGATATTTATAGCAGTGCTAAAGACATTCGCTTTTTTAAACAGGCTCACAAATTCAAGGAACAGAAGATCTGAGATCAGGGTTGCTCCATTTGATTTTGCCTTTGCCATGCTAACCCGCACAGCCGTGTCCTCTAGCAAATGAAGGCTGAGCACTCCAGTTGAAACGTTATTGTCATAAAGTCAAATCCAAATGCTGAAGAGGAAAATTGAGATAGTTTTCATTGTGAACTTTGATGTGAAGCATCACAGCTTTTGGAGGACAGCCATACCTTTGATCTTGCAGAAATTGTGAGGAATCAACCACCTTGAATCCAAATCGTTCAGCAGGTGATTTATAATGTTATAATGTGACTGAAAGGACTTTTCAAAAAGTCATGTAACCAGCAAAGGAAAAAAAAAAAAAAAGAAATGACAAAGATTTAACAGAAATTTAAGCAATTCTGGTAGCAGGCAATGTAAAGTTCATAGCATACCCTTTATTTTCTGGCAGAAACTCTGAGACATCCAAGCCTCAAAATTAGCTTGCCTGACTTCTAACAGCAGTGGAATGGATAAATGCAGCCGTTTGGGTGCCTCAGCCACACAGACAGCCACGGGGCTCAGATCGTGTGATGCGAGGAGGAGGCAGAGCCTAAGGGAAGGAGCATCTCCTGATGGCAGGCTGGCTCCCCAAAGCCTGTCTTCAGCAGGAGGGAGTGGAGAACAGCTGCAAGGCAAAGGCTGCCAACTTTAATTCTCTCCATTAGTGGATCATTATCAAACGAGAGGGTTAACGAGAGCAGGGATTGCGTTTACTGTAAAGGGCTGCCCTGTGCACGCCCAGGCTCCCTTCCCTGGAGGGTCAGGAACACTTCACTGGCAGCAACCCTCCGGAGCTGCTGCAAAACCCGGGGGCATGGCCACTGTCACACTCGTGGGGAGTTCCCTCTGAGACAGACCCTCTGGTAGCTACCAGAGACACTTCCCTGAGCAGCCTGTGGGAGGGCAGAGAGGAGGGTCAGGGGTTTGGCATCTCCCACTGTCAGAGCCTGGCACAGAGTTGGGGACAAGCAGTTGTTGACCACAGCTGCTTGTGGCCCCACAGGGAATCTCCTCCCATGCACCCTCACCCAGAACGACTTTAAAATTCACTTATAGCTTGTCAGGGCCTTTCCAAATTGCTGCATTTTGCTTTTGTTAAATGAAATGTTCCTGAAGTACATTCTGGTGTTTTCCCTGAGAGGATATTTCCCTCAGAAAATACCAAAAAGGTAGTTTTTATATGCTCTCTTTCTCACTTAGGATTCAAAATGTTCTGTCTCTCTCAGTGATTCCTCTTTTTCCTGAAGTTATCTGCAGCTTTAGATTTGCGATACCTTGTGTTAATGATGCTTAATGAAATTAATTTCTCAATAGCATTTCTGCATCAATATAAGTACAGAGTTGGCTGAATAACTGTGTTTCAGTTGTGTGCTCAAACTAGAAACATAAAACCAAAGACCGTGACATTAATCTAGAAGAGAGAAAGGACTGTTTTGTTATACTTTCCTTGAGCAGTTTTTAAAAATTCTTCCTTCAGAACATAAGCATTGCCCATAATGAATTTTTATTCAATGCAAGGCTGACCCATGGATTTGAAATATTTTTTAGTCAGAGTTATTCACTTTGTTTGACCCAAATCCATCAATAGTTTCACATAACCCCAAAATGTATTTTGTAGATACAAGACAAAAATGACCTAGCTCTGTTTAGAGCATGTGCTCCTTAAAACATACATGTCATGGATTATGCTGTCTCTTCATAGTTTTAACTTGAACACCAGATCTTGAATTTCCTCATGATGACTATTTGTTTCTCGTACTTTCAGATTTGTTATATTTCTTGAGACTTTGGATCTACCTTCTCAGAGAACTTTGCTAGTTTAGGTTTCAAAGTTTTAGAATGGTCTGTTTGGATAAAATTACTTCCTGTAGCCTACGGCAGTTTTTTATGTCATAACTTTTTTCCTTTTATTTTTGTGGATTTGTAGGGTACAGGTAAAATTTTAGCAACACAAAATTTCCCAGTGCTTTTTGATTCTCCTGCCATAGATCTTCCTTCTGAAATACATGCTAGACATGTCTTAAGAGAAATCATGTACAAGAACATGACTTGATCAGCATCCCAGTGAGATACAGGATATTTTTCAGCTAGGGAGTTAATGGATGATGATACTATATTTGGCCAGCAAAAATAATGACACACTTTCCCCTGGTCTACAAGAACTACTCCCACATTGATTTTAACTTAATATCTCCCTCATTAGGAACCTGCACAGAAGTTTGGCAGAAATACCCAAGACACTTATTGGATCATTCGCTGGTAATAATAGATATTGCTTTTATTTTTTTTTTCCCTGAGAATGTACAGGCTAATCATAAAAAGGATAGCCTTGAAAGAAAAGCTTTTTACAAAATACAGATTTTTATCAACTCCATCACTGTTGAGGTTTAATATTTTATGGAGCTAAATAAAACTCGGACTTCTCCACTTTCACGTTGTGGGATGCAATAAAAGCTTAAGAGCCCGATTCGCTCCATTGCTGAACGACATCCATTACGCATCAAATGCCCTTCACTTCACAGTGGACTCTGGCTCTGATATGATCAGACTCCCAAAGCCCAGGTAACTTGATATACAATTTCAAAATGGAAAAGCCCATGCCAGTAGCTGGGAGTGGCTCTTCTGGGGACATGCTGTGGTTGAAGAACTGGATCCACATGCTCACCAGCAAAAATGCCACAAAAAGCACTCTTTATTTTTTTCCTTAAATTGAGTCGAGTATTCAAGTCTATTTCTATTTAACAAATCATCCACTTTAATTCCATTGTACTCTACAGAGTGTAAGTATTGGCTTATGGGCTAAGCTCTAGCCTTGAACATGTCAGGCCAACAAGCACTGGCACCCAAGTGCTTGAGCCCCTCTGAAGGGACAGTGAAGGTACTGACAGCCTGGAGAACAGGAGGACACTCAGCTGATTGCTCCTGTAGCTAAGAAAGCAACCAAACTCTTTAATGGTGACACAATTGAGACTAATAACTTGACTAATAACTCATTGCCTGATTGTTTTTTTTAAGTGCACTCGTGAAAATTAAAGCTCTGGGTCTGGGGCATGAAACCATTATCTATACAACAGCTCACAGAGAGGGTTATCTAATAGCACAAGAAATCTATTAGACTCAGTGGAAGTAAGAACTAAAGGATATAAATCGTGCAATAATGGTAAATCAGATCTCTAATTATGGCCCCACACAGGAGGCCAGAGGAGAAATACGTCCCTAGGACCACTATGTGGTATTTCTCATCCTATCTCTTGTTTTAGAAGCATTCAGTCATATCCTCCTGCCTAAATTCCACCAATCTCACAGTAGTTTCTGAACAGAACAGATATGCTGGGAAAGAAGCAATCACCTGTGTAATTTTTTTTCTAAACTGCTCACAGTCCAAGATCCTCACAAATTTTTCTCTGCCATTTGTGCTGGAAATGCCAGCATCAAAAACCTGTGGGGTCAGAGGAGATTCAAGCCCTGTGCAACTTCTTTATAACTGGCTAATTCTGTGATGGGAACAAGCAGTGCTGGTGTCTGTTCCTACACACTCTCTGGTTAGGTCTGCAGGTTCCTTCTTTACTGCCTCAGGAATTTGAGCATTGGCCTGGCCTGAGACCCAAAAGAGAGCAGCAAGTGGGAGACAATGCATGTGGAACTATAGCACATTTTGCTTCCTCTCATTTCAAAAACAATGGAGGAAACCAGTACATTTCAGTGGGACCCTAGGGCATGGCATTTCATTTCTCCACTGCTCTGGTGCAAGACCTCTGGCAAAGCCATTCCTCTCTCTGTTTCAGCTCTGAGGGCTTTGTCAGGTCTAGTGTGCCAGCGTGGGTTCACCAGAGAGGGAGTCCAGAATTGCTTAACACTCCTCACATGAACATGGGGTGCAGCACTACCCCCTGAGCAGCCAAGCCCACTTCTCCTTCCCCCCACACACCCAAAGGGAATGCATCCCACGTCCATAGGCAGATATGGAAGTGTGCAACCTCCCTGCCCCAGAGATCTGGAAGCTCCATGGGTGTCCTGCTGTGGTGGTCCCCTGTCTCTGCACACTGCCCAGGGTGTACCTGCCTGTCATATCCAGCAGTGCTAAAGCAAATACACAATCAGAAGGAAACCAGCATGAAGCCCAAACAGCACAGCTTGCACTTACCTGCAATGATCCAGGCAAACATGCATTAGAGCAATGTGCAGGCCAGGTGTTAAGGGTCAAATTCGCCTCATCCAACTTCAGCATCTAGAAGGTAGGCAACATCACTTCCTATGTAGTCCCACTTTCCAGGTGAAAATAATTTAACCTACTTTTAGACCTTTATCTTAGGGGGGATTCATTTTCCCTCTGAGGGTGCATCTCCTTTGCAGACTGAGGGAGGCGTTGTGCTTGGGTTGGTCACACCTACTGCACAGCTTGAGAGAACATCCCTCTCCCAGGTTTCTAACCTCAGCAGTGCACAGTGGATGGTCAGTGAGAGACACCTCTATAAGGACTATAAATCATAACTTGATGCTATCTAGCTGCCATGAGCACCAGTAACCAGCAGTGCAAACTTTCTCCAGGAGCTACACAGTTCCACAAAGTCTTTTAATTATTTTGTTGACACTGAGGACAGTGTGTACTTGGGAATTGTCCTGGTCAGAAACCCTTCGTGCCAACTGGATGTGCTCAGAAAGGAACCTGACTCAGTAGAAATGCAGCATAAAAAATTATTGCAAACATCTAAATAAAAGTAAATAAACCACAGAGCAGCATAAATAATATTATTGATAATCAGTGCATCAAATAGTGCAATATCAGGCTTTCAATTTTAGCTCAAAAAAAAAAAAATATTGATAACACAGTTAATTAGGAAACCACGTTTCCTTTTGCTTTATCCTAACCACTTCTGAATGCACAACTGCTTTCTTAGGCATTCACTTTGGTCCGAGTTCTGTTCTAATTTCTTTCCTTTGTAATCAGCATTTCTGGCTGACAGGAAGCTGCTCTGCACCACTGTGGTTTTCCATTTAGAGGCTGGTTCGGAGGTCTGTGCGTTTCCAGAGCTGTTCTCTTGTGTTTTTTTCCACCTGGGTGAAACGAGAGCAAGGACTCAGTGGGTGCACCACAGAGAGGAAGGGCCATTCCCACTCCTTGCTCTCATGTGGGAAGAAGAGTTCATAAATGTCACCTTAAACTGTACCTGTATAGGTAAAGAAGTATTGAAATTCATGCTAAATAAAACAGACCTGAGGCCAAATAACAAGACCTGGTCTAATCCATGTTGCACAGCACTTCGCCCTGGGTTTCTTCTGGACCATATTGTTCTGCTAATGGGGACATTAAGGCACTGTTGTCATCCTTTGTATGTGCTTCTGTAGTTCCATGTCTTTGAAATGCTGGGAGGGCTGTGTTGCTGCCCATCAGGGTGTTGTTTTCATACCATAAAGTCATTGGTAAGAATTGTTTGGATTATTTCATGTCTTCTGTTTAAGGGCACACAAATCTTTCTGGGATAGTGTCGGGGTACTGTGTAATGTAGAGGGAGTCAGAAAATTTGCAGTCTCACTTGTACTGCCCCTTGGGAGCAGCCAGGGGCACACACCATTCCTTGATGGGCACTGGGACGTGGCTTGTATGGTGCCAATGTGCAATGAAATGGTGTGGATGATGGGGATCCACTTGTCTAGTCTGAACCTGAGCCCCAGCCTTTGTTTGCCAACATAAACATGTCCGGGGAAGTAGAGTTGTCATTATGTCATTAGGTACAAGTTAAGGCCATTTTTCATGCACAGAAGAGATGATCAGTGACCCAGAACCCCAAACAACAGCTCAGAAAGGGCTTGCACCCCTATTTCAATGGAACAGTTGTGCCTACAAGGAAATAACAGGGAAAAAAAGTGGGTTTTGAAACATGAAGTATGTTTTATCTGATTTGCATTTTAATGAGGAAATTATATATATATATATATGTGTATATATATATATATAACTTTACACTGTTTCCTTGAAGCAAGACAAATTTAGCTACATCTTTGCACAGTATATCTGAAAAGTGGAAAAAAAAATAATACTAACCCTTTAATTGAAACCTTTTCCATTTACACAGGAATGAAACAGAATAAACTCCACATTTCCACACTCACATATTACTGTAGACATAAAAATATTCCTGTGGGATCACACAGTCAGAAATCACCTACTCAAGGGGATATGAATGATGACTTCAATAGAAGATGGACATAAATTTTAATTAGTTGGTTATTTGATCTTGTGTTGTTAGTGATGGAGGATCTCAGAAGGGAATTAAGTATGCTTAAGACTGAAATTGCTTAGAACCAAAACACACTGCAAGGTAAGTTAGATACCACTAAATTAAAAGAAACTTTGCACCTATTAGAGATACAATAAAATAAAAATGGCAATTACAACCAAGCAATCAAAAATGCAATTGAGATCAAACCAGCTATGGGGATAACTAAATTTATCCTTGACTTAATCAGACCTGCTAAGTATTTTCAGCAGATTTGAGAAAAAGTATTAACATTCTTGGGAACGTTTTCTCCTAGAAGATACAATTTAGGAATAGAGAAACTAGGTCCAGTTTCTTGCCTTTTTTTTTTTCTTTAATGTGTTTTTCATTGAATTTCTCTTTCTATTTATATGTCCTAAGCAAAGCATCTCTTGCATCATTTATACACTTTGCTTACTCTCTCTGGTATCCCAGTCTTTCACCTGCTCTCTGTTAGCTTATGTCAGGAATACCTCTAGAGTTGTCATAGCTTAAACAACAAACAAACAAACAAAACAACAACAACAAAACCAAAACAACAACAAAAGAAACAAACAAAAAACCAACCAAACAAACCCAAGAAATAAAGAAAATTATTATTTCACAGTTCTGCAATCAATAAAATTGTGCCCGTGCAGCTTAGTATGAGGCTGGGCACGTAGGACTGCAGCCTGGTTTGGAAAGGGAAGCAGAGCCCGGAGAGTCGTCTGCGCTCCGGCCAATCGCCCATGCTGGGACGCTGCTGGCGCGGCGCGTGGCACAGTTCTGACCTCTGCCAAGTGTCTCGTTTTCCCCTGACAAGGTCTGGGCACAGTTCAGGGGTTGGTGTAGATCGAGGACCACTGCCAATAAGCAGCAGGGGATGAAGTTGCTCTTCTGGGGGATGAAGAAAATTAAGCCGCGTGGGTTTGAGCCATGCCAGGCTGCACCAGCTGGTCTCTGGGCCAAAGAAACCTCCCATCTATTTACTGCTGCATGTCCAGCTTCTACACAAAAGTGTTCAGCCTGCCTTAACAGAGTGCAATGAAATCAATCAGTCCTGCCTATTGCTGGCACCCATTTTCCTGATATTCCGAATTTCCAGTGTTAGAAAATTGCCACTTTCAACACTACAAAAAATTCAGCTATCTGAAATTTTTGTGGCATTGCACAGCTACACCTCAGATGCCTTTTAACAGTCAAGTCTGTTAGACTTAGATAGATGGGTGTTTAATAATAGAAAATGGTTTATTTTTTTCAAACATTTAATTTAACAAAAAATTATTGAAGACTTGGGTGAAAATTTTTGCATAATTTAATTATCAGATAAGGCTCATGAGTGTTCTACAATGTCAAAGAAACAAACAAATGAGCCAGAATCGGCATGGACAAACCACAGTCACCTTAGATATAGAGGTTACTTGTAATCATTTTCATTTTCACTTATAGTTTTTTATTTCCTTTCAGGAAAAAAAAAATAAAAACAAACAAAAAAACACCAACCAAAACCAAAGAAGAAATAATTTATCTGATCAGCTTGCCACTGACCTTGCATTTTTCATCCTTTTTGCTCCATCTTACAAATCTCTGACCACTCAAAATGCAAGACCATCACAGTTTGTTGACATGATCCCATACGACCTTCTCCTCTGGCAGGGTGTCTGTCTGAAACTGTTTGCACAATCTAATCCTCCTTAATATATAATTTCTATTATAGGAACAAAAAAGGCCAGTCCTCTTTTCTAATAAATAACTGCAGATCCAGATGCAAAAACATGAACAACATAAAAAAGATTCCTGTTAAATCTGAGTACCTAACACCTTTTCCTTTCATCAAACCTTCAACAGCACAGTATCAATTTACATCCTGATCCTACATGTCCAAAGCTCAAATACGTGACAGTTCATACTTATATTAACTTTTTTCCCCTGTCTTCATTATTAGAATTTGCTAATAATCTGACTGCTCCACTGCCTGAGGAAGGGAGGAAGATCTGACCTCTCTTCACTAGGAGAGAAATGAACCATTTTTTCATTGTATGCTATATTGCTTATGCTGTTATTGTCTTTCTTTTCAAAGTAAAACAAGCTTCTAGTGACTACAGAATTGGAGTTCTCTGGGCACTTGCTTAAAACACAGGAGAGAAGTTAGAAGATTGATGGTCCTATATATTCCTGCACATAACAAGCGGGTATGCACAATAGTAATAATAATATGGGGGAAATGCAGTAAAGGAGTAGGAAAGCAAAACGTCATACCAAGGTTTATATTTAAAAGTAGCCATAACCTCACAGTTATAATTTGGTAAGCAAGGTGACAAAATAACAGAACAACTCTTAACACAAAAAAAATCTGACCACATAGACCAAAAAATACAAAAATAATCAGTAAATAAGCTCAAACTTTTCTACAGCTCTTTAAAAGAGCAAATTACACCATACAAACTGGACAGAAAATTTTAGTCAAGCTATCTATTAATGGATGACTGGATTTTTAAAGGTTCTGAAGTTCTTTACAAATTAAAAGCTTGCAGAGGAACCTCCAGTATTTGTTTATTGAAACCAAATGGCCAAATAGTTACTTTACATGTAACACAGCCATGGGAGTGAAGGCATTTTTGACCAAAGAGCTGTTAACAACTTTAATCAAAATCACTGTGACAGCCCTCAGTTTAATTTAAAAAATAAATACAGGCAAATGTATGCACACAGCTGTATTTAAGCCTAACTTTGAGGAATCCAGCTCTGAGGATTCGTGCAGAGTAGTTAGGACATAGGTCATTAAGGTCTTATCTAAAAGATAATCTCCCTAAAAAATTATGGAAACCTATTGCTCCAGTCACTCAGCACTGGATGAGGCATTGAAGAACATGCTACAGGAGTAATCCTCTACTGGCAGGGGAAGAGATTAAATGGCCCAATAGCTTTTTCCATCTTTAGTTGTTATGATTGCACTGTAATCCGACTAGTGCCACTTGCCCGAAGAGGGGAAGAAGACCTCAACCTTGGGGGTAGGGAAGGACACAATATTTCATTGTGTACAATATTTCAGAAGCTATTCTTCCCAGAGAGCTCCTCTCAGATTAGTGTTGTTGGGAAAGGTTTATCATTTGCATTCCCATTTCTGCAGTCAACCCAAGTAATATGATTGTGGCATTAAACTTATCCTACAAAAGGTATTTGTTTAAGACATTTCTTTTCCATTATTACTCACACAATGAATGTATGCACTAGGTTTCTAGAAGTCTGCACCAAAAACAACTTTTAAGCCCAGAATCACATTTCCTTCTCCATCGGCCTTAATTCCTCTATTGAAACTTTTTGCTGACTAGTTGAAAGGGGCCGTTCACTCACTTTGCAAAACCCAATATGCGATTTATTCCCACATTTCAAAGGAAGAATGGGAAGCTTTTAAATCTCTACAAAGGAACCGAGTAATACTGATCAAGCCCAACTGACAAGGGGACAGATGTAGGGTGATGAGTGAATTCTGTAAGACGCTTTAAAATTGGGATAAGGGAAGACAAGTGTCTTCCAGGAGCAGCAATTTGATTCTCCCCAGCACAGCTCATTTGGTGGAGTAGAAGTGCGAGAGTTCCTCTTTCAGTCTTCAAGGAGCACAAGCTCCATCTCAACAAGGTGGACATGTTCTGGAGCTAAAGCACACTGCAAAAGGAGGTCACCTGCATTGCAACCCATTAGAGCCTCTCAATCGGAAAATCCTCAAGAGCAAACGGATTTGAAACCCTCTTTCACCCAGGAAAGTGTTCCTATGCTGTTCCCAGCACTGAAAATCTTTATCAGCTTCATCCACTTGTTATTAATTGTGCCCCAAACTTTCTCAGGTTCTCTCCACTGTTGTATTATGCACAGCCTTTCTAACAATAATTTCTCAAAAATACCCCTCTCAGCTTCTCAACACATCACGTGATACTTGTAGTCACACAGCACCAGCATCTATCATGCTTTCAGCTCCCTGCAGTGCCATATTTTGATTCTTCTGTTATAACTGGAGGATCTGACTTGGCACTGTTTTGACAATGAATTTTACGCAAAATTTCCTATGAGATTCATCCCATTAAAAGTGGGCAGGTTGCCATGGCCTGCTGAGCCCCTGATCTACTATCAAAGCTGGTGCATCCCTGAGCATTTCTGGTCCTTTTCTGACTTCATTAAGGCTCTGATCAGGGTAAGAATATGCCCACACAAGAGAAAATAGATTTTTTGACCCCACAGGAAAAATGCGAGATCCAGCTTTGTTAACATCTTAAATCCAGTTCGTTATTACAGTTGCACCATATATAGCCATTCCTACAGGTACAAAATGGGTGTAAAGAGGCAATTTGGGATTCAGCAGTACTCTGCCAATATAAGTATGGCCACAGTTTTTTAAACAGTTGCAAAACATTGGGGAACTGAAGTACACAAGCAGCAAGATACCAGTGAGGTTGGCAATTTTGGCAGTTATTTGTATCCAACAGAGAAGCTCCCTGCAAGAACAAATAAGAAAGTAGATGAAGAATTTGTTTTTCACCCACTGTCTGGAGACAGTTGCCTCATTTTCACCAAACGCAGAATTTACAGTCGTTTCCCTTGAGGAAAAAAAGTCTCTTCTGACATTTCTGCTACAAAAACAGGAGAATATGAATCTATGTTGTCTTTACTTTTGGGGAAATATAGGCAGTAACTGCAGTGAGATTTCTGAAGAGGATTTCTGTGCATGCTTTAGAACTGAGAACTTTTGTAGCAATTTTACTACAGTTTTACTGTATTTGTCTTAAAGAATGATCCAATTATTTCAAAATGGCCTAGCTCTCTAACTGGAAGCTGTGCAAATGGCACAACTTCACCAGCTTCACTTTGCATAAAAATAAACAACCTCACAATAAAAACTGTCCCTTTCTATCTTTATCACAATAAAGCCTCTCCTTTGCTTCACACTCTTATGATTATTTCAGTTATTGCACCTCAGCAATTGTGGTGAGGACTTGTAGTTTTGGAGGGTAATGTAAACTGTGTTTCCTCCAGCTAACTCTGCTATCTGTGCCCAAAAAAGTGATGGAGCTGACCCAACAGTGCAGGAATCATCCTGCCATATTAGACCTGCCTTATCCTCCAAGGAGTCCAGGGTGTTCTGGTGTGCTGCGGGCTCTTTCCATTTTGTCCTGTTCAGCTGAAACAACTTGAAATTAAATAGGGATCTTAAACCTTGAAATGGGAGAAATTGAGAGTTATTTCCATAAATGGAAATAACTTCTGGAAACATGGAGGGAAGAGGTAGTTCTTTCAGTTTGTTTTGTTTGCTTACCTTCCTCCAAGTGTGCTAAGGGGGGGGAAAAAAAAAAAAAAGAAAAAGATAGGCAGACAGAAAGATGCAGACGGAGATACAGAATGTACCCATTAAGTATCTGCTAGGAATGCTTTATCAGCTTGCTCGTCGGCTGCCGAGTTGTGCATTTGAGGGCATTAGATTCCCAAGAGCGGGGATCTATAGAGGATTCCTACCTTTGGAAAAGAACAAAAACGTAGAATAAAAGCCTTAATCTTATAACCCCCAATCTAGCCAACTAAATCCCCAATTAGCAATTCAAACAGATTAATATAGTCCTTCCCTCCATTAAGCATACCCGACATCATGTGGTTGTGTATTTTAAAGTTACATTTTTCTTGTGTGCAGCTCTCTTTCTCACCAAAGTTGACAATTCTTTTCAGACCATCCTACTTTTCCACAGACTGGGAATGGACTCTATTTTTCTGCCTTTTTTCCCCCCCTTTTATTTCTTTTAATTGCAGTCAGTCTTGTTGATACACTCTGGCAAAATCTCCAAAATTAATGCTCTCCTTTATTGTATGTGTCTCCAAATGTCTGTCCACCTTGCCATTTCCATACTGCAGGCTGTTTGCAGTGTTCCTACTGAGAGCAATGTAACGGGTGGAAATGGCATACTACTCTGTCTTGTTTGAGTATTCATTCTTGTTCCCATCAAATTCATGAGTGCTGTAAATTTAATGACCATTTCTCCTCTTGACTGAGTAGAAACTGAAGCAGGGGCTATCCCAGCTTGGAAGAAGCACTGCTAATGCCTCACTGAGCAAGGCAGCTTGGATCTTTCCCAGATTTCAGAGAGTAAGCCAGTGCCAAATGCCTTCAGACATATCAAGAGCATGTTTCTAGAAAGTATGGATTACCTGCGACCACTAGAGGTGGCCAGCAGTCTGTTGACTGACCCTATAACTATTTCTTCCATTTTTGCAATCCCATTGGTCTAGGTGGGGCAGAGGACCACGTATGTCCCTGGTCCCCTCCCATCCCTCACTCCCCTGCACATGAAATAATTGTGGAAATATTTTGATCCTTTTCTTCCCTGGCCAATAAACAATTTCATTCCTCTCATGCAATTTCTGCTTTTAAGCAAAAGGAGGGAAATGCTGACCATTTCTTCCTCATATTTTCTTTTGCAGACCATTTTAAAATTTCCTCCTTTCCATCAGATGCAGCTGATTAGCATAAGGGAGGCTTTGGGAGGAAAGTGAATCTTGCAACAGAGTATGTCTATAACCTTCCATAACTGACCAGCTCTTGGGCAATTGGGTTTGGGAGCATTGAGGTTCCTAACCCCACTACTGGCTTTCCTTTCACACAGGTGCAATACCCCTCGGGAAGGGTAAAGATGCATGAACAGTCTTTTTGTCCTCTTCTGCATATCTCAGCTTCAGGTAGGTGACTCAGAGGAAGACTACTTGGTTAAAGTAAATTTGAAAGGGTTAAAACTTACAAAAGCAAAGTTGTCAGCAATGTTTCCCTCCCAGCAGGTCCTGTACTCCTGGCTTTGAAGGTAAATGTAGGCAAACAGCTCATATTTTCTCAGTTCTTATCTTTGAGTCTTTGGAAATTAATAGTGAAACTTGTAAGGAAGTTTAACAAAGGTACATGGATATTATTATAATGACCAGCATTTTGCAAATATCCAATCCATTCTACATATGCCCAATCACCAGCAGCATTTCACAAATACATTACTGCACTGTCTAGCCCTTTACATATACAGGTGTGCTTACACCATGCATAGACAACAATAGGCCCCAGTCTGACATGTGAGGCATAAGAGGAATAACAAATACGTGTCTGCTTTACTTGGCTACCAGGTGGAACAAAACTTCCCTAAACATTTTTGATCAAAGGCACTTTCCATCAAACAAATTTTTGTCTGTATTTTAGAAGTTTATCTTGACTTTTATATAGCTTAAGTTTGCTTCAGAGGTTTTTTCCTTTTTAGTGAGAGTTTTAAAATTTAATAACCAAAAGAAAACTATTTTGCTTTAGACAAATAATAAATATTTTTAATACTGATGAAAAAAATCATCAGTTTTATCAGTTCTTGTCTTAAATTTTAAGAGATTCATCAAATCAGGAACTCATTCTTGTTGAACTTACTTTGAAGTTTTGCTGCAACGTTTCAGAATCCCTCCTATTTTGCTTTTTGTTTTGTATCGTGCAGTGACCTGTGACTTTCTAAAAGCTTGCTCCACTGGAATTAAGATTGTGTTCCAAAATATCTATTTTCTCTTTCTATAAAAGTCTTCAGCCTTTAAGACTTGAGGATTAAGAAGTGACACATGATCAGAATCTGTTTCAGACACTTTGCAACTATGCAGCAAATGAACTTACCTGAATGGATGCTTCTCACATTGAAATGTTACAATTTAGTAGTAGCTTCACAGATTCTCAACATTTTTTTGTTGGCCATACTGAAGTATGAAGAACAAGGTTTATTAGAATTGGGTTGTATGGCTATAAGGATGACAGATAGATATGCACAAAGATGTGTTGTACAGAGAGGGCCTCTGACCTACTCTCTGCTCAGAAGAGCAGCCAGTGATCAAAATGGGTGGAAAAGGACAATAGAGAACAAGGAGATATAAGGATTCCACTCTTGATGAAATCTATGTCACCGGCCAGTCTGGTTCACCCATGCTTCCTACTGAGGGATGGACCACCCCTCCACAAACACACTCACATGCACACACACAGAGCAAACACCCATGAGTGTGCAGCCTCATGTGCATGAAAAGTGTGGAACACACGGAGAGCAATGTTGGGTGGAAGGTATCGCCGAGGGTAGACGGGTGCACGCTGGCCCTGGGGGTATGGGCTGGGGGAGAGGGGAACTGAGTGGGGATTTCCAGTGCTGAGCTAGAGAACACAGAAGAAGGAGGAAATGCTGGCTGAGCCAAGCCCTGTGGCATGACTCCCAGAAAAGGAGTCAATATGGCAGGGATCTGGAGGCATGAGAGGTGGTTTGCAACAGCTGGCTTTAACAGCTGGATCTACCTACTTCACCGACTGTGAGATTGCACAGTAGCATGGATGAGGGCAAATTACCCTCTGGATACCCCAAATCTATGTGGGTTGGCCAGGGGTAACTGCAGACAGCCAGAGTAACTGGGCAGACAGGCTGATTTTCAATGGCAGCGAAGCACTTGCACAGAAGTCAAGCTCACAGGCTAAGCTGGCTGTGGGCAGAGAACCACATGCTGTACTGATACAGCCCGTGAGTCATGAGCAATGCTTTCACCAATAGCAGAACATGACTTTTTTAATGACTCCATTAATAGGCTCCTTGCAAGATCAGGCACACACTCCTTCTTGCTCAGCTTATTTGCTCTTTGCAGGAGTATTCTTCTTATGCCCAGTGAGCTCTTAATTTGCAGTCAAGTTAAAACCTGATCTGGTTCCTTCCACTGTCAAAAAATAGCAATGTCCTCTGAATTCCTTGTTGCACAGGAGAGCCAAACCTCACCCATGTGCTGGCAGTTGCTCATTTTTGACAGATAGTGGCTTGCAGCAAGCATGCTTTGCTACTGTGAGGAGCCAGATTAGGCCCAATCCTGCTAACACCCAATACTAGACAAAGTCCTTACTCACAGAAGTCAACAGGTATAATTCATTGCAGTAAATGTTCCATCTATTAGTGTTTTGCAAACCCTTTTTGCTCAGATACTGATATAAGGTTACAAGAATCCTTATTTAAGAATATGTTTGAGGCTGTTTCTCTCTACTTTAGGTGTCATGCCATATACAGATTAATTTATCAAGGCTTAGAGTTTCTCTTGCTGAGAAGTTTGTATTCTTCTAATGCCACTTTTACAGTACAACCCACCACAACCTTCTTCATGAACATGTTTTAATAATAGTGTCAATACACTGGCAGTAACAAAAGCTGGCAACATGTACTTTGCAATTTAATAAGTATTTTAATGAATCATTGTATTAAGAGGAAAACAGTTCTCTTAATCCTATCATAATATCTCTCTTCTATAACAGCACATTTATGTTTCAAAGGACTCAGAGACACAAAAGTTTGGGAAAGCCACCAACACCTATTAAAAGGTAAAACACAAAGAAGCTAATAAGCTAGTAAATCAGCCATGGAATGACAGAGGTTTCGATTCTTAGAGAAATAAGGAGCAGAAGTCAGCAGAACTGCCACCTTGGATTTCTAGAGGGCAAATATTGGGCTGTTTAGGATCCTGGTTGTCAGAATCCCCTGGAAGGCAGTCCTGAAGGGCAAAAGGGACCAGGAAGGCTGGACATTCTTCAAGGAATTGTTAAAGGTTCAGGAGTGGGCCATCCCCATGTACCAAGAGACGAGTCAGTGGAAAAGACCAGCCTGGCTGAACAGAGAGCTTTGCTGGAATTTGGGGTAAAAAAAAAGGAGAGTTTATGAGCTTTGTAAGAAGGGTCAGGCCACTCAGGAGGACTACATGGATCTTGAGAGGTTATGCAGAGACAAAATTAGAAGGGACAAAGCCTAGATAGAAATTAATCTGCCTACTGTTGTAAAAGACAGTAAAAATTGTCTCTATAAATGCATTAGTCATGAAAGAAAGACTGAAGAGAATCTCCATCCTTTACTGGATGCAGGGAAAGCAATGATTAAGGATGAGGAAAAGGCTGAGGTAGCAAATGCTTTCTTAGTCTCAGTCTTAGTAAGACAAGTTGTTTTCAAGGTACTCAGCTCCCTGAGCTGGAAGACAGGAACAGGGAGCAGAATGAAGCACCAATAGTCCAAGAGGAAGCAGTCAGCAATCTGCTGCATCACTTAGACCTGCACAATTCTCTGGGGCCGGATGGAATATACCCAAGGGTACTGAGGGAGCTGGAGAAAGTGCTTACTGAGCTGCTTTTCATCATTTACCAGCACTCCGGGACAATCTGGGAGGTCCCTGTTGACTGTAAGTCAGCATATGTGATGCCCGTCTACAGGAAGGGCTGGAAGGAAGATCCAGGGAACTATAGGCTTGTCAGTCTGACCTTGGTGCCAGGATGCCAGGGAAGGTCATGTAGCAGATCATCTTGAATGCCATCACATGGCATGTGCAGGACAACCAGGGGACCCGGCCCAGCCAACATGGATTTGTGAAAGGCAGGTTCTATTTGCCCGACCTGAGTTCCCATTTGACAGTATGTGGGTGAGGGACAGGCTGTGGACGTGTATACCCAGGCTTTAGCGAGGCCTTTGACACCACTTTCCTCAGCATTCTCCAGGAGAAACTGGCTGCTCATGGCTTGGACAGGTCTGCTGATCATTGTGTAAAAAACTGGCTGATGGCCGGGCACAGAGAGTGGTGGTGAGTGGAGTTACATCCACCTGGTGGCCAGTCACAAGTGTGTTCCCAGGGCTCAGTGCTGGGGTCAGTCCTGTTTAATATCTTTATTGGTAATCTGGATGTGGGGATTGAGTGGGGATCCCTCAGTCAGTTTGCAGATGTCACCATCAAGTTTGGTGGGAGAAAGAGAAGGGCAGTGAAGTCAGTGAAGGGTCTGGAGCACAAGTCTTATAAGGGTTGGCTGAGGGAGCTGTGGGTGTTTAGCTTGGAGGAAAGGAGGCTCAAGGGGGACCTTGTCATTCTTCACAACTACCCGAAAGGAGGTTGTAGCAAAGTGAGGGTCGATCTCTTCCCCCCAGTAAAAAGCCATATAACAAGAGAAAATGGCCTCAAATTGCACCAAGAAAGGTTTTGATTGGATATTAGGAAAAAATTCTGCCCAGAAAGCATTGTGAAGCTTCAGAACAGGCTGCCCAGGGGAGTAGTGGGGTCACCGTTTCTGAAAGTATTTCAAAGATGTGTAGATGTGGCGTTTAGGGACATGGTTTGGTGGTGGACTTGGCAGTGCTGTGTTAACTGTTGTACTCCATGGTCTTAGAGGTCTTTTCCAACCTATACAATTATATGATTCTATGAAAGCAGTGAAAATTACATTAAAAGCTGTGTAAGTTACCAGAGACTGCAATAAGTTATGGTAATAGTTTTATCAAAACACAGGTAAATATTTTGTACATATTAAAGTCATCTGCAATTTTTCCTCTTCTCATGATGGGTTTTAGGTCTTAGCTATTTCCAGTTTTTTCTAAAGTAGGGCTCATTGTGCCAGGGCACGCACATATATATATAGATTGGATATAGATATAGAACCTTAAAAGTCTATGTATTCCCAGACAGAACTGATGTGATTAGTTTTGTGGATGGGAGGAAGACACAGAGGGTTTGCTAGTAGGAACCAATCCAAGGGAGACTGAAAGTCTGATAAACACAAAACATGGCTGGGCACAAATAGCAAAGAGACACGAAGTGTAATGGAGTTAATTTGGACCTTCATGCCACAACTTCCTTTATTGTTGTCTGATGTCTCTTTTGGTAGGAATCTCTTCATGATACAGACCACCTATTATAGGTTTGTAAGTTCCCGTGTCCATTTGCCTTGTATTGGGGAATCTTTGTCATGCTTTGTTGTGCTGTGGGATCCTCATCTGTCTCCTCATGCTTATGGGTATATGTGCCTCAGCTTTACACTGACTGATAGTTCTTTTGCCAGGAAATCCCCGGTAGAGATGGATTATTCATGTCAGGGTCTGCTTCTGGCATATGTGATAGATACAGCCTACCTATCCATTCTGTCTTGGGAATGTGGGCCAGCCTCTGGCAGGGGCAAAAGTGTGGCAGAGTTAGAGCTTCATCCCAGAACTCCCAATCCTGAATAAACTAGGGAAGGTCTTCTTAGGCTGATGTTTTCATGCCTCCTCTAAGACTAACCCTAAACCCTTTGTCCAAATTTAATCATGAATTTTTGTAGGGTGACCAGGCCCGAATGTCTCCCATTCACTCAGGCAGAGACTACTGGACAGTGCAAGAGCTTTTTGAGGTCCATGTTTTCCAGAAAAAGTCAGTCTTCCAGGTTGAAAAAGTCTCCATCTCAGGGTCTATAGAGTTGTCAATGGAAGTACCCACCCCTGCAAATCTCTTTTTTTTTTTTTCAGTCTGAGCTTGTACCTGCACTGCTGTGGCAGATACTCCTGGGGGGCTGGTGGCATCTGACTCTTCCTTGGGCATCACCTCTGGCTTCTGCTTCAGCCCTGGTGACAGCTGCCATGGATATCCCCGGTGGTATTGAGCAGAGCTGTGTGTGTTCACTCTATCCATCAGCAACCCAGGGTGAAGGTGGCTCTCCTGAGGCTTCTGGGGGAGGTGGCCAAGCTCCCTCAAAGGGCAGTGCCCTGGCAAGCAGCTTTCCACCACAGCAGGAGGGGAATGCACAGACACTCAGCCTCACGTGCTTTCTAGTTGTAAAAGTCACAAGCTATTTTATTAGGTTCTTTCTCTTCCCATTTTCTCACCTTATGGTTACAGCAGCCATGGATAAGATGGGGTAATTAAGAATCAAGGTTATCATCCCTCCCACCTCCACTGGGAAACCTCCCACCCCTGCCTAGACACGCTCTCTGACATCTCAGAGCCCAGTATCCTCTTGATCCTTTGGCTAAACAACAGACCTTCACTATCACTCAGGAAGCTGAGCCTTTGAACTCAAACCATGTATGTTTAAGGTGGGGAAAACCATATCTCTGTGTACGGAAAGAGAGTGAGGTGGGGGTTTTTTCCTTTTTTCTTTTTCCTTTTTTTTTTTTTTTTTCCTCAGTAGCAGTTTTAAAGTCTGATTAAAACAGGAGGAAACAGAAAATCTTGAAAAATTTCAGTTTGGATTACTTCTCTTCAGTAAAAGGAAGAACCTTAAGATAGAAAAGATGCTCAAGTGTTGTCAAATATTCTGTAGTTTTGACTCAGAGCACTAGTAGCCATAGAGATAATAACTTGCCTTTCTGCACTGCTCCTTTTTAATTCCTGCACGTGCAGCTGCTGAAGACAAAAACATATGTAAGCACACACACAAATAACAGTGACCTGATATCACCACCTGAATGAAATCAAGTGCTTCATGTAAAAACTTTTGACCTGATTTTATTGTACCACTTGCCTTTTTTCCCCCAGCAGTAGACAATTGGTAGTTTAAGAAGGATCTCTTTAAATATACTGAAGCACATTTAAAAGGCTGACAAGTTGTATTTGTGGTTTTCAAAAGAAATAATTTTTGAGTAGAGCTACCTTTTTTGGCATAAAGCAATTGGAAAGTACCATAGATATCTCAATAAAACACATCAAAAGTAACTTTCTATAGCTTGTTTTGACATGTCCACTTGTGGGTTGTATCAACTTTAACTAAACATAATTTTTTTCCCTCCGTCAGTACAAACCATTAAAAACATTCAACAGAAAAAGCAAATAGAAATAACTCAGTCCTGTGTTTGCCTATTTTCAAATAAAAGGAGATACAGAAAGGAGTGGTCACTGCAGTTGAAAGTGCATTTTTCTGATTCATATATTTGCTGTAACTATTTGCATAGGATTTAAATGTCTAAGAAAAATGCCCAACCATTTTATAGAGAATGCTGCATTTGAGAAACCTGAAAATGCTAATCTGGTTTCATATTTACAAAGGTTTGTTTACTGTATGTGTGATCAATTCACCAAATGACAGCAAACTTTGGCAAACACAGTTTTGATGCTGAGACACTTTGACCTTTCTATGGAGGAACAGAAAGCTTATCTGCTCTAGAACCAATCCTAAAGGAGCACATTGTGCTGATTTCATTTCAGATCTTACCCCTTGTCTCTCTTTCCTTCCCTCTCTTTCTCTCCCAGCCTCCCTTCCTATGAACACTGAATACTAAGTAATTTCCTTGTCAAGGTTGCTTATCAGGACTAGATTTACACTTGATATCATTTTGTAAGCATGTAGCAAATGGTTCATACATTAAGAGAAAAAAGTACCAGACAGTGTTAGTGTCTAAGGAGGAAACGAATCTCAAGAAAATAAATAGCTGTTAATTAATATTCTAATAAAAAATAAATAAAAAATCATTCAATCACAGAACAAGTGTAGGAAACAAGCAGGCAAATCAAGTCTAAAAATAGATCTGCATGTTCTTTATTTATTCTGCACACTCAGAGGCACTTTCTGTTCAGTGATGCCATGCAGGTAAGTTAGATACACAATGGAGGAGCTTTCCTTCATGAAAAAAAATTGTTCCAAACATTTGAGTGCCTCAGCATCCTGCCACTTCTACAGCAATGTTTAAAATGACAATGCTTGTCTTACAAGAGAAAAACATGTCCAAGGCTTCCTTATGCCTAATCCAAGGTAATGCATTGGGGTTAGCCAGTGAGAAAGGTGGAAAGATAACCTGCCCTGACTGGGCTGGCTTTCTGCATGTGACCCTTGTCAAGCCATGTGTGCATAGACACACAGAGTGCCCCAGTGACCTCAGTGCTTAAAGTTTCAGTGCTTAAGAATTCCTATATCTTAAGTGCTTTTGATGGAGAGAGAGAGCCCAAAGCTTAATTCAGGGAAGCAGAAGTCTAAGCTTTGGCCAGCACCTACAATAAAGGCATCAATAACATCTGCTCTAGAGCCTGAAAATGAGAACTACAGATGTTTCTGCAGAATTAGATGACCCCCAAATGAAGAATTTAAAAGAGATGATTCTGTAACACATTACTATTGAATTACGCTAATGTAATCCACATAACCTGTAAAACCTCATCATTGAATAATAACAATCATAGTGTTTTTTCATTACTGAATCCTAAAAAAATAAGCAGTTTGATGAAGTTATAGGATTGTATTATATTGGATTAGGCTAAGTGATAAATGTATAGCACATTAGGTCTTCTGCATCAAATCTTCTTGCTTTTCTTCTCAGGTTCGTTTACAGTAGGCAGCCAGCTCCTCCACAGGCGTGAAATTTGCACATTTATATGTTCTTGTCTTTGGGGACAGCACACTTGGAGTAATGTTCTCCTTGTCCTCTCTGCTTAACACTGGTAAGTAGCTCATAGGCTCAGATTGTCTGAAGCCATTCAGAGCACCGTTACACCCATTTTCCTTCACTTACTTAGCGAAACCAAGCAAAAGAGCAGTGATCTCACCTTATCTTTCAGATGTGATTGTCAGTGGATGAGAGGGATCTACGGCCAGACACGAGCCAATTCCCGAAGCTTTGGAGAAGAGGTCTCTGCTGTACAACACTGAAATCCTAATTCTTCCAAAATTATGTGCTACAGTCTGGCAGAAAGGACAAAGTAGATTTACTTTTCCCTTCTCTTTTGTGATCTCTTTTACTCTTCTCTCAACCTGCTCTGCATTTTCTCTTCTGCAACCTGCATTATTTCCTGATCCTCAGCCTTACACCTTTGTTCTCTACTGTTATATTTCTGTTTTCACCCATTTTCTTCTGCTTGTTGCTCCTTTTCTCTTCTCTTTCCACAGCTGTTCTTTGCTTCCTGTTGTGGTCTGACTGATGGGGACCAAAGGACAAAATTCCTTCCCAGAGAAGGTGCAGAATGTGAGGGATCTCACAATCTGTTAAAATGCAGTTGCAGCAATGCAAGAATTCCAGTGTCTTCTCCATTAAAGGTCCCAAGGCAATTCTATGAGTGAGGCAGGATGGAGGTAGCCATGACAACTGAAGGCTTAATAGTATCTAGTGCCTTCTTCTGTCGAGCCTTCTACCAACCCCAGAGTGGAAACTAATGACGCCATCTCCAGGGTGATGCATATCCTCCACTGTGACCTTACGGACTAGAACAGAAAAGGGGCAAATCTGGCATAAAGAGCATTATTTTGAAAGCAAGTCAGAAAGTTAAGACACACCATGAATCATAAACTGAATAGGTGATATCATGCCCTATTCAGGTCCCAGACAGAAGTAGAGGTTTGGCCTAGACCACCTAGGCTAAATATATAACTCAGAAATTGTGTCTGCCTCTTTGAGGTGACTTCACAAGGATCCAGCCTCTCAGACTGGCAAGGGAGTCTCCCTTACCAGTCTCTTGAACATAGATCACACTGAAGGCAAAGGATCATTGCATGTGCTCTGAATATTCTCCTCCATGGACTGAATGAGATGGTGCAGAATGAGAACTATGGTGTGTTTACCTTAGAAGAAAAGCAACATGAAAACTGAAAGGCTGAATGTGAGTAATACAACCAGTGTGTCCACCAGTGGGTCACACAGACAGAGCTTCACACAGACTACGTGAATTCCCAGCCATTCCCCTCTTTCTTGCCAAACTCTGTCTTTGTTAGTTTGTAGTAACATCATAGTGGAAAGAGTCCCAGATATGACCCTAGAAATTCAAGTGAGGCCTCTAGTCTCTTGCTGGGGGGCAGCCTGGCTGACCAGACTCCCAGGAAACACACCAGGAGAAGGTGGACTGTGGTTCTAAAGGGAAAATCAACACAAGAAGCCAATCGCACCTTAAAATGATTGACTTCTACTAGTGGACCTTAGTCATTGAGGATGGAAAATAGACTAATCAAGAGATGAAACTTTATTTTTTAATAACTCGATTAAGTTTTGCATGATTTAAGATGCTTATGACAAGAAATGCACTTAGGAACTCTACTGTTACATCACACCAAGCAGCAATGGGATAAAGGTTAAAGTACTTAACGTCCAAAATAGTATAGAGCCAGGATCAATCAAGCGGGAACAAGTCCTGTCTGACATGTCTGCCCATTTTCTTAATAGTAGAGTGGCACACAATGCAAAATCAGATTCCCCTGGTTAATTTAGAGTGTGGCACTGGCGCTGTGGCATATACTGCCCATGGTAATTTCTTTATGCCAGGAAACCAGATAAATCCATGGTTAATCAGCTGTGATTTTAGTTATGATTTCAAGCTGATTCAAGTAAGAACTTAACAGGTGTGTTCAGGACTCACTTACTTTCCTACTCTTCATGAAAAACACGGCACAAATTTTAAATAGTTCTTTGCTGTCACCTTTTTCATGAGGCACCCACATTTCACTGATTGTGTCTCATGAAATCTAGTCATTTCTTAGGGATTCTGAGGTCACCTTTCTT
This sequence comes from Anabacerthia variegaticeps, assembly GCA_035583185.1. Classification (NCBI taxonomy): domain Eukaryota; kingdom Metazoa; phylum Chordata; class Aves; order Passeriformes; family Furnariidae; genus Anabacerthia; species Anabacerthia variegaticeps. The sequence goes on along the minus strand of JAWWEW010000078.1, from coordinate 7,654,064 downwards.
TAGATTAAAATCCCTGAACTCATTTTTCAGTAGCATTTTATACTTCTCATTGAAATGCATGTTTATGAAAGAAGCCTTCAGAAGGTCACGTTCAGAGTTTTCCTTCACTGTGTATTGCAGGATATTCTGCTGTGGTCAGTCACGTAAGAACAGCCACACTGCCAACACTTATTCTGGTAAAAATTAACCTGGATGGGGAATATTTCTGGGCCACAACACCTACCAGCACTGCCCAGCTTGCTTTCCATGAAGGCAAAGTCTTGCTTCCAAACAGGTGGCCAGGTTGAAGCTGCCCGTTGTGAATAAGTGCTGCTCTGCACATCCCAAACTATTCCTGTGCACTTCCTTGGTAGCAAAGTTTTCTCACAGTTGGTCCAGGTCAAACCCATACCGGGGATGAGACTAATACACTGACTGTGGGAGCCCTCCTGCCTGTGTCCTGGCCTGCCTAGTTCCCCAGCACAGGCAGAGACACAGGGTCAGGAAGGTATTCTGTGCCTCCAGCAGCATTCAGCAGCTGAATATTCAGGAAAGGGCTCAAGAAACAGAGTGCAACATAGTGCTACCAGGTCATCTGATCTCCAGTTCTGGCAATTGGTAGATAAAGGTCTCCATTAACCAGATTTGCACATGGACCATCAGTTTTAATACCTACCAGTCTCCATTTTGTCTCTTTTGGAATTTTTCTAGCGTTTTTGAATCCACTGCATTTCCACACTTTATCACATCCTGTAGCGACAGGTTAGTGTTCTATCGTGCAAAAAAAATCTTCCTTTTCTAATGTTGAACTTGCTACCATTATGAAAGTAGTGATTCATCATTTCCTCTTTCCATTCTTTGCAGCATTCATGTATGTTTAGATCTCTTATCCTTTCTTTATCTTCTCTTGTCCAAATTAAAAGACCTCGTGTGTTCAGTCTCTTCTTGTATACGAGCTATTTGATTCCTCCAGTAATTCTTATTCCTATTCTTATTACCTTATACAGGAAATTACATGAAGTTCATGCAGTACAGAAGACATACAAGTGTCATGAATTTAAAGTGGCAGAAAGATATTCTTCATTTTTCAGTGGGGTTTTTGGTGTTTTGTTTTTTTTTCATTCTCTACATTGTCAGCTTGTTAACACTAATGGAGAATGTTAAATCTTCATTAATTAAAACTGAGTCTTCAGAAATTTTGAGGTGACTTGTAAACACAGCCTTTACTAACATTCAGTGAGAACACTCACTTTATTTTCTAAGCCAGCCAGATGTTATTAGGTGTTACAAGAAGAGCCTCCTCCTAAAAAAGAAATGGGAAAATTCTTAAAGACTTCATTAACAGACAAACAAACCTACCTGACCTATTTTCACAGTCTTCAGATAGAAACACAGTGAGCTCTTTGCCCATATCTCTGTTCCCATCTCCCTGTTCCCATCTCCATGCTTTCTATTATTTTGGGATGACTCTGAAACCATGGGAACATGGAATGAATTTTGTCCAGCTGGCCCCAATGTCTTCTTTGGCTCAAAGAGTACCAGAAAGTCAGAAAAATCTTTAGCAAATGTAAAAAGGCTTCACCCTTACAAAGAATTTACTACATTTTTGTACCCTGTTAATTAATTCAAGGAGAAAGTATTAGGCAGACTTGTGTAATTGTGCTGGTCCACTAATGTAAGGAATAGTATTTGTTTTGACTTGCGAGTAATATATGATACATTTTTTCATAATTATGAACTTCATCATAAGGATAGGCAAAGAGATTTTAATCTCGAGTTGATAAATTTTGCAGGGCTGGGTAACAGGTGGAGCCATTTATCTCTGTACTAACTTGATCATGTTTACGAACCAATTGACGGATCCTTCAGAGGAGTTCCAGGCCCGCCTTGTTACTTATTTATTAACCACATGGATCCATGGGAATACAAACAGGGCTTACAGCACAACTTGGTTATTCAAAGCTGTAGCTGTCTACAATTCCCTTTTCCTCAAAATAGAGATTTATCCCTGCATGCCTATTAGTTACAATGAACATTGTCTCAATGGTCAGAAGTCTCAATTATCCAAACAAATCCCTTATGACATCAGGATAATTGAGCTCAGCTACTCTTGTGGATTGTTGAAATACCAACATTCCCATGTAATTTCTCATTAGGATTTAAGTGAGCTTAGATTATATCTTAGAAGTCTCTCTTTGATCATAGAACTATAATGCAAACACAGCGATGACATTATTCCCACACAATTAGTCACTCCTCTTAAAGTGTATTTTAAATATTAAAGATAATATGTCTTCTTGTAAACTCTCCCCAGTTTACCCAAGGAGCTTAACTACTTAATCAGTCCACCAGAAGACCAGGATGGTGACAATCAATTTTGTTATCAGCAAAATGAAATGTCATAATACAGTGTAATTTACAGCAAGCAGTAGCTACTGTCAGTGGAAGCAGGAGCTTCAAAAAAAATCACACAATTATATTCCTGAAATTAAATGAGAAAATTGGTTTGAGATAATAATGCATCAAGCTTGATGTGGCTCGAATATAAAACATTGGCTCAGTGAACACAAATAGATAGTATGACCCTGCTGGGAAAAGGCCACCAAGTTAAAAAACTATTGATGAGGAACTGTACTGTCACTGGGAGCTGGTAGGACAGTGCAACAGGCACAGGGGCTGATGTTCAGGAGTCCAAGCTGCCCTCTTTTCAAACACAAACAGAATGGCTTATCTGCCCCCAAAGCAGCTCTCTGGGTGGGTGAACATCTTGAGGTCTGGGGCCATGAACAACATAAGCAGAGATAGCCAGGGCAGGACAATAGTGACTTTTGTTCATGGAGCTCCAGAAAGGTATAGAAGAAGGTATAGAGAAAGGTATAGAGTAGGTGGTCAGGTATAGGCCATGGATATTGCCAAAAGATACATTCGTGGATTTAGGCTCATTTGATAGCAACACTAGGGATGGTTTGGTTATATGAGACAGGAATGAGTTCTGTGTTCAGGGCAGAGATATCAGCTTGGGAGTGAGATGGAACAGGGGCAAATGGTTGGAGAAAATGGGAGGAGGGGTGGGGAGGCTGAAGACAGGACCAAGGGCAGGTCAACAACATTGACAAAGACATTTCTTGGAGTATCAGGGAAGCAAACCCAGCAGAACCTCCCTGTTCATGAGCCTTCCTAAAGCTTTCCACCTGACTGCTATCTCCCCAGAGTTTTGTAGCACTTTTGTAGCTAGACTGGGACAAACTTGTAAAAAAACATTACTATACCCCACAACATAAGAACAGCTCTGAAAGTGCTCCGATCGCTGGTTGTTTTCAGCTTGTTGCTGGTCACATAACATCCATTAGCCGGTCACCAAACTCCCTGCATACACCTAACAAACATTTAAAACTTCTTTGTGAACCTGAGGTCTTTAACCAGGCAGCCACAGAGAGAGCTGGATTCCCACGGCACTCGGGGAAGTGTCAGTGTGCATTTCAAGGTGCAGAAGCTCCCCGTGGTTGTGCCATCACACACATCTCCCACCAGCACATGCATCTTAACTGGCTGCTGTGACTGAGACCAGTTCACTGACAGATACAAAACATTCCTGGGGTCTGTCCCTTTTGCAAACACCTGAATGGACTGGATGACTGCCAGTGGTCTAAAGGGATAGAGGCAGTCTTCTGAAGTTCCCTTCCCCTGCTCGAGCAGGGTGTGCCCCAGCCCTGCTGTTTCCTGAGGCTACTGAGCAGGCTGAAGGAGTACTTTCTTTGCTTCTACCGCTGCTCAACTTGCTCAGCCATCTCCTCTAGCTCTTAGTGAAGCAATGGGGAGGCATAAGCCTCTTCCCACAAGAAGGAATATAAAATACCGCTGGAGTCAGTGTGTCTTGGTGGGAGTAGGCAGCCGTGATAACAGCACACAGGCTGGTGAGAGGGCACTTGACAGGGGCTTGAGCTCTTGCCATCCAGGTTTTGAAGGGCCTAAGGGGGTGATTACAAAAGGGATTGCTCCTGTGTCAGCTATCCCTGCTGTAATGATTACTCTGTGGAATTTTTGTTTACTCTCATCAGTGGAGAGACCTGGACTACCTGGCAAACCTTCTAGAAGCAAGAGAATAGCCACTGTTGGGTTTTTTCCCTCATACAGATATTTTCGTATGAAGATCTATAACACTTTCCATCCTGAAGCTGGTTAAACTGTCCTTTAGGACATTTCTGTGAGGATGGCTGATTAGAAGAACCTCATCTTTTGGAGGTAAATAAATGGCAGAGGGCAATGAAGGCTGCAAAGGAGAAGATGAGCATGCCACCTTGGGTTGTAACCCCAAGACTGAATTTGGGAAAAAACAAGCAGGAAGTGTTTAGTCCAGGGAAGCCAGTGGCTGTGAAGATGAGCATGGATGGAGGTCTCTTGTCTTTAGTGTTGGATTACAAGTTATCTTTTAGGGAAAACAATTATATGGACTTCATGTCTTTTTGGAGGCCTTCAGCTGCACCATTTGCAGAATGCAGCTTCACCCACCTTCTAGGGAATACCATTCTTTCACTGATTTCATAAGGTGACCAGCTCAGACCAGACACCTTCTAGGCAGGTGAAGTCAGACGACCTGAATCTCATCCCATGATCTGCCACATTAGGCACAGCTCCATGTGAGGTGGCTACAATCAGATGAACACAACTCTGACTTTGCATCATTTTACAGAGCAAACACCAGATCAAGAGGCAGCAGAGGTGAATAAAGCAGTGAGGAATCTTGCTTGTTCTCTCAGCTGTTTCCATTCACTGAGCTCCTGGAGAGCCCCAGTGGAAAATGAAAGCTGCCTTTGCTCGCCTGCAGTGCCCTCCAGGGAGGGCAGGAAAACACCTACCCTTCTTCACAGCACATCACCCCTCAGGCACAAGGCCTGGCTGCCACCCAGGGATGTCATTCACCTGCCTTCTTGGTACTTCAGATGCATCTATATTTTTGAATCGTCCAATTCTGTCAAAGTTGTGAGGAGAAATAGGAGAGGCTTAAAATAGCTAAGGCAGAAAATTCCCCAACTGTCAGTTTTATAATTCTTAAATCCATTCCAGAAGAGCTAGCTTTAGCCCTATTTCCTGATCGCTTGGAAAAAACTGAGACGATCAATTAGTTTTCCCATGCACCCTCTTGGACAGATGGTTGAACCATTTTAATTAAGTGTATGTATTGGACTGACAGAGTTGATGTATTTGACGTGACAGACATTTTCTGTGTTCATTTGGGTTTTTAATCTTTCACTCTCTTTAGTATGCCCAGAATTGTGCTATTTGCACTGTGCTCTCAGAAGAATTATTCAATACATGGTTGATCACTTGGATTATTAGATCTTTATTGTTTGTTATTGTTGCATTTGGCCACAGTGAAAAGCTCCTCAGTAGCAATTAGCTACCACTCTGGCTCTAGTAATGAAAGGATCTAATTTTGGAAGTCTCTGTTGTAAGTTAAGGGGCCATATTTTTTGAAGACATTTAGATGTTGAGAGAGGCAAATTGAGGCATATTGAGATTTTTCAAAAGCATCTAGGTACCCAGTACCTCAAATATCAATGGAACTAAAACACTATTGAACTGGATATCTGCAGCTCTAGACTCCTAATCACTGAGCAATCCTGCCTTTTTCTTGTTCTGAGGGTTTTTTAAATGAGAGGCATGTTTCTCTCTTCCTATGTCCCTTTACATTCTGTGATCTTCCATGTGGTGGAAGATGTGACATATGGCCCTAGTGACCCTCAGTTTGAGAACAGGATCCCATAGAGTGTAGGGCTTCCCCTTACGCAGGACTTCAATACTGGGATCTGGGTAAGAGCATGTTCCTAACACACATAAATAGTTTCACAGCTAGAATTCTCTTCCTCAAGTTTATCTGTCCATAAGTTTGTTATAATGCAATATAATAATTTATAATGCATATATGAAAGCAGAGAATCATCAACATTTTTTTCTTTTCTTCTCATGCAATTGGTATTTGTACAAATTTTAGACATTACTACAATATGTAAAAGTCCTCTGACTTTCTTGGGCTTCTTCACATGATTCTTTCAGTCCTTTTTTAATATTAATAGAGGTTAATAGGTAGATTTGGTATTAATAGAATCTACTCTCTCTAGGTTTCAGTGAATATCAATCAATAGCTGCAAAAGTACCATGTACTGGAATATTGTAGTGACTACAAATACTTTTCTTATTTCCAGTGCCTTTACTGGCTGACATGAATGATTGTTTTCACCTAAGATAAACTCCTAGGCTCTTACATGTTTCATGGCAGAAAAAGCAGTGTCTCCTGCTGGTGGGAAAACCATACTGGAACATTACTTTTACATAGACCTGGCTTATATATTATAGAAAAGAAAAGTAGTGCATTTATCCTCAAGATTTTCCAATGTCATATGGCCAGGATCTCTCAGTTCCAGGAAGCTAGATTGCCTGAGTGGTCTTTGAGGAAAAGTAAGAGGAAACAGTAAAAAATATGAATGTGATTGTATGTCTTACAGTTTTGGAAGGTATTGTATTTATGACATAGCAGACAAGTAGAAAGAAAATACTAATGAAGAAATCATGTTGTTCTGTTCAGGGAATGCAAGAAAACCTGAGGCTTAAAAATAAATATATTCTTTCCTGGATAGGCAGAGCAAGCAAGAGAGAGCCCTAGGTATATTCAGCTTTTAATAACATGTATGTATAGACCAACCAGTACGTGTACAAACCCTGCACTCCTTCACAGACTTCAAATACCTGCAGGCATAGATAAATACTTGGATAAGCACATACTTCTTTGCTTGCTTACATGGGAGATTTTGTTCATGCAATAAAGGCTGAGTGGTTTTTTTTTGCAAAACCTGATCAGGCATCTGCATATGGGAGTGTTCTGGGAAATTCAAAATAGCCATATGTCAAAAGTCCCAATAATGTGCACTATCTGAGTGCTTTTGGTGAGTGGGCTAATGAACTTATCAAATCAGTAACAATTGGTACTGAGAGGTGAGATAGAGAGGCAGGGAGTGATGGGGGCAGGGAAGGAGAGAAGGATGGACTATTACACTGCTCTTCAAAAAACAGTGAAAAGCATGATCTTGGAAAGCCCTGATTGAAAAGCACAGAACTGAGCAATCTGCAACCCTTTCCTAGCAACAAATCTGAAATGTTAATGTTCTGTGCAGTATTACAGTGGGTGTGATACACTGGGTCTGATGTGTTCAGTAAACAGATCCACTCCTGACCAGAATCAGCAATAATACATTTGATTTTTCAAGAGCATCTGATCTAAGAATATCAAAAAGAGCCAGTAGATCAGACTGACACTGTTACACAAGCAGTCACGTTTTGATATTTTAGCTTGTATATTCTTCAAGCCTCAGGTAAATTGTAAATTTCTTGGCATTGTAAAAAAAAAAAAAAAAAAAAAAAAAAAAAAAAAAAAACGGG
>JAWWEW010000078.1:7627590-7638976 GCA_035583185.1 Anabacerthia variegaticeps | reverse complement strand
CCAGAAAGATCTTAGAGCACCTTCCAGTACTTAAAATGGGCTACAGCTGAGCAGGGGAGGGACTTTTTACAAGGGCATGGAGTGATAGAACAAAGGGTAATGGCTTCAAACTGGAAAAGGGTACATTAAGATTAGATATTGGGAAGGAATCTTTTCCTCAGAGGGTGGTGAGGTGCTGGCACAGGTTGTCCAGAGAAGCTGTGGCTGCCCCATCCCTGGAAGTGTTCAAGACTGACTTGGATGGGGCTTTGAGCAACTTAGTCTAGTGGAAGGTGTTCCTGTCCCTGGCAGAAGGGGTGGAACTACCTGATCTTTAGGGTCCCTTTCAACCCAAACCATTTGATTTTATGATTTTTCCTCCTGAGGATTCACTACCCCTGTCCGTCAGTGTTCTTCCCACCATGAGTCCAGCCTGGGCCCTCTGGCAGCCCCATGCTGTTTCCCTGGGAATAAAAATGTGGTGAGAGTGCAGCTCCCATGAACAAGTTTCACTTTCAGTCTTCTGGCTGCCTTGCAAAGAGGCAGAGTAACTCCCAAAGGCATCTCCTGCCTCCCCATCCAGATGCTCAGCTAACGTGGGCTCGGCATGCTTTGATTTATGGAGGCTGAGTCTGGCTCAAAATGTTCTTCCAGAACAGCTATATTGGCTTCAGTATGAAAAATTCACAGCAGCAGCAGCCAAAATTAGGCTGAAAAAAATCTTCCATGTGGACAGTGACAGGAGAGAAATTTTATCAGTGTAGATCATGTTGCCCAAAGAGGTTGTGTATCTACAATAGTAGAAAATCTCCTTCTGCTACATGCTGCATCAGTATTGTGAGGACCTGCTGGCACTGCTGTGGGGACAGATACCTTTCTTAAAAACCAGGACAGACATAGGTATAAAAACTGGTGATTTTTAGTGTGCTAAACCAGATTGTCAGTGTTTATCACAGACTGAGAGCTGCTGTTCTGAACTAATTCCTTTGTTTAAAAATCAGACTTATCAGAAACTCTCAAAAATTAAGAAATGTCAGTGCTAGATCATTCATTTCCAGCCCTTATATAACAAACTCTTAGGTATGTACAATAACTTTTAGGCAGCTTCTCCTGGAATAAATTATTTTTCTTAGAGAAACAATTAACAGAAAATAAAAAAGTTGCTGGTGAAAAAGTCTGTCCAGCAGTACGTCTGGAAAGGAACTGAAAAATTATCTATCTCATTTCTCTGCAGGGAAGCAATAACACAGTATTGCCACAGATAACTTGGAAATGAGATCTTTGATTTCTAGTAATGGAAATGGGTAAATAGAGATGTCACTGCTGTCACGGTCATTCCATCTGAGATGATGGGGTTTATATGCTGTGACTGAAGAGAAACTTCACAGGCTGCTTGTAAAAGTTTGACATTTCGGAAAAAATGCCTGAAAGTTGGTGACAACTTCTCAGACCAAGTGTATGTCAACTATTTGCACTTCACATCTCAGAGGTAATGAGATAAAAATGTTACAGGAGTTCAAAATACCTTGTCAAAACACCCTGATCTCTCCTTTTGCACTTAAATCTCAGTATTGTCTCTATTATCCATGGCCAAGTACAGACCTCATTTGCAATTGTGAATCTCAGTTGTCAGGTTAATAGAAACAAAATTCAGGGCAGAATTTCACACAGCTGAAGGTGTATAATGCTAAAAGTTGTCACCTTCATTTTCCCAGTTGCTCCAAAGGATAAGGTGTTTCTGGAACAATTTAGTGCAAATGTCATTACACACTGTACTTTAAGCTTTCTGCCAGCTTTTTCTTAATCTAGCAATGGCACAAATATGCCATTACTAATCACAAACCCAAAGGTACCAGTGTGAATTCAAGACCCCAAGAGGTCTCAGTGAGATTTTTCAGTGCCAAGAAGGGACAATCTGGGTGCAGAATATTTGACAAGAGCTGTCTGTGCCTCCTTGGGTTGCCTAGGAGCAAAGAGCAAATGACACTCATTTTGGGATATAGAAGGTAAAGCTCTTTAGGGCATTCCCAAACTCTGAAAACCTCTTTGCTGCAATGAATGAGGTTGTGCTGCTGGATGAGGAGCTGTTGACCCTTGCGTGTCCTCTGTTACCAGTGCTATCTTGGAATGCAGGGAGACTCCAAAATAAGAGTGTAGTGTTTCTCGGTGGCTAAGAGAACAAAACTTTCAGCTTCAGGAATGTGAAGTGCAGTTGCAGAAAGCCATCAAGTAGCAATAGTAACAAAAACACCAATGGCATTTGTTATGGATTGCAGCAAAGAAGACCCGGCTAAAACACACAGGATCATTCTTTCAGTCAAGACAACCAAGACACTATTGCACATGTCGCTGAAAGCTAAATGGAATAGCAGTGCTGGTGTTATACAGGGAGTTACAGCAGGGCATCTTGTCCTAGTCTACATAATGCCTGTGTGGCAGTTCATATCTAAAGCAGAGCCTCTGCACCCCTAAACTCACCTGCAAGACCCCTCAAAGGAGCAAAAACTAAAGTGGAGTCATCAGCTGTTAATTTGCATATGAGTTATAGTCAGTGCATGCCAATACCTTTGAGATTCAGGCCTCTGAGTTCATTTCCTTCTCATACCTCTCTGTATGTATTCTGCACTTCCCTGCTTCAAAATTACTTCAGTTTTGTGCTGTTTGATGCCAAGACTATCAGCCTTGGTGCCACTGCTGTGAATTGTTAGGGAGATTAAGAGCCACAAACCCTGGGAGAAAAGCCATCACTGCCTCTGTGTTCCCATAGTCCTAGTTCAGCAAGCCACATAAATACAGACATCACCCCTATGGGCTTTCTATCTGTGCTTCTGGGATGGTTCTTGCACTGGAAGTTGTGAAAGTGCTTATGCTCATTACTGAATCAGGTGCCAATTCACACAGGTTACCCATCAGCCCAGTAATGTGGATCAACAGGGGAAAAAAATGGAGTGTCCACATTGGCTTTGACGGCCTTGACTTCACGCAGTGTTTGGCTGCTTTAACCCTCCCGTAAGTTTATCATGGCAGAATGGTGTTGCCTTGGAGTGCATAGCTATGGGTGCACCCTTCGAACCACCCACTGCAATATGAGGCTGTGGCATGTGAGAAAGTCTCCAGCCCCCTCCTCCCTCTTGTTCCCAGCCCTGAGCTCACTGAGCTGCTCAGTCCAGCAGAAACTGGGCTTGAGCTTTGCTTTATTTCTTAATTCAAGGCACTGTTTCACTCACTGCTCCCTTTCTAGAGAAAGCAGAGCAAAGTGCATTAAGAGGTGGATTAAAGAGAGGAGGGAAGATAAATAAAGAAAAACTACATATCTTCACAAGATTTTTTTTGGTATGTTTCTTAAAAAATGTGCTGAATAAGTAATTTACCTCTAGTCTCAGAACTGTGAGGTTTAATGAAGCTGACATTTCTTCCCCTGCAATGTTATGTCAGACTAAAAACCTTTTCAACTTATAATAGATATGTATGGTAATAGATATCTGAATGAACGATCAAACAGACATTAAGTACTGCAGAAATAGCCTGCTAAAAAGATGAAGTCACCCTCTAATGACACTATTATGACATACAGATTAAAAGAAGAACCAGTAAAAAAGAAGGATGATAATGCTATTGTGTTACTCCACTAAGGTATTTTACCAGTAAAATGAAGTTACTTGCTTTCTACATCTATCCACTCAACTGACTGATGTTTTAAGGGGAAAAAAATATGCAGGAGAAAAGAACTGTTCTTGAAGGAAAAAAAGCCCACCAAGCAAACCCTACCTGTATTTGGGGTTGGTACGTAGTATCAGATGAATACTGCATTTCAAGTGTTTGATCCTGTGCCTCCAAAAACTACAAACATCATAAACCAAAATTAAAAACTTCGCCAGCAGTCTAGTACACATAGTAGGTTCAAACTGAACCCCCTTGAGGAAAGGATAATTGCTACCTTGTTGTAAAGCAGATGCATTTTTGGAAGCAGATGCGTGCAAGGTGACCATACTTTGGGAAACCACATTTGAAGCAAATATTTATTTGCATAACAAATAGAATACTTTCTACCAGCCCATTATGCATCTAAGATTAGCTCAGACCTTTTTAGTGACACTACATAGATAATAAACTGAAAGCAGATTTCAGCTGGTGCAGTTTCGCTAGTTCCTCAGCTGTCCAGCCGTGTGTGGGTCGAATGGGTGGGAACCTGTGTCGCAGTGTGCCTGCCAACAGTAAAGCCTTTGAGACAAGGGGTCAGAGGGGCAATTCCACAGCACGGGATCAGCAGGATAACTCCTCACCACAAGGGGAATATCTTGGAAGCTTGCCTGAGAAGGCTCAGGCTTCTACTCTGTGTGCATGTAGATAAGACCATCCCCTAAGGAGACAAGCGCTCGTGGACACAGCCCACCTCTACTGCAACCTATTTATATCTGCCACACAGACAGAGGACAACGTGATTCAGATGTTAATCAGTTCCTGGCAGCATTACATAGCCTCCTGGAGTACAAAGCAATATAGTTCTGCAGATGAGGCAGAAGCACATGGGGCTTCATTGAACCCTCCTACTGCAAGTGCCTAACTTAGGCATAGTGACTGCTCCTATCCACTGTCTGCACAGGGAGCCAAGATCTAGCAGACCTGGATTGTAGGCGTCTGGTGTGCTCACTGCTTTATTGAACTAAATTGCCATAACAGTCACGACAACTTAGTGAGGTACCTATTGTAGGTGGTCTGAACACAACCCACGTTGCTGTAGTGCGGTGCCCTGCCTTCATCTACTCCTCCCCAAGCCATGAAACCAAAACACCATCAATTTGCTACAGGCTGCTGAGAAATGAGAAGCTGTTTCCCCTCTGCTTGCCTCAACATGGACTTTAAATGCAAATCCTCTCTCAGAAGAACCTGCCGAAGTGGCACTGCAGGGTTGCACGTGGGCTCTGTCCCAAAGACTGATGGCTGCATATGCTCACTTTGTGTGTAAATTATTAACTGTCCACGCTGTCCGGCCAATATGAGGACTATATAGATGAATGGTGGATTGTCTTAATGTCTCTTGCCATTGCAAAGGGCATTTTGCAGGCCAAACTGCCTCCTAAAATACAGGCCTTGAGGAATTCAGGGGTCCTAAAGAACTCAGCTTCCCCGAAGCAGCTGATGCCTTGGGAGGAGCAGAAACTACCAATACATCCAGTCCTAGGTGCCTAGGACTCAAAAGGCAAATTCTACGCTCTGCCCTTTTGCAGCCACGTTTGTGTGTGTACCCAGGAGTGCAAGGAGGTGACATCTTATTGCAATGAATTTCCAGAACAAAGCAACACTGCAGGTGTACAGGTAGACAGCAGCAAGATACACACTGTTATGTTCACAAAGCATTTCTCCCTGTACTGTAGGAGCAGCCCATTAATGAAACAGTCAATACATGGCTGCTTTTTCTCCCTGCCCTTATCTGCTACCAAAGGCTGAACTGGCTGAGTGAGCTGAGTCTCTGTAGCTTCTCTGGTTCCCTTTGAAGAGGTTTGTTTCTGTGGTACAGCAGCACTGCTGCATCCACAGAACACTAAGTATTGCTTCTCTTGATGTAGTCCCTTTATGCCTACTTGCTGCTTCTGGGCTTTGCTTATCTCTCTTTATACTTTCCTAAGTAAAATGCGATCATAAAAAAGGACCAGACAGTTGACATGACTGAAATACTGCCTTTTAAACCCAAAGTGAAAATCTGGTTGCCTATATACAATTTTATAAAAAGTGAAGAGGTATTCTTGAATATGAAGTAGACTGATCTCAAAACCAAGCAGCAAGGCCTCGTTTTACCCATGGAATTGTGTCTAAGTCTCTCTGAGCTCCATTTTCTGCCCCTGTGGGATATCATGGTTTTCAGTTGCAAGTGCCTGAAATTGGGGCTGTGCTGCAGCCTTTCAGATGGATGTTTTCACCGTATGAAACAGAGGTTGTAGATATCCTGCATGGCAATAATGAAGAGCTGTACAGGCATGAGCTTTTATTTGGCACAGCTGTGTCCCAGGACAGCCTGTAGGGTCATCTTTCTCCAGAAAGATGCCCAAGCAATGTACCTAGGGGAGGGGTGTTTGGCACATACTGTTCCTTTCGTGGAACAGGTCAACAATTTAACATGTGGGTGATCAGCAGTCCAGTGCCTGGGTTCACTCCTTAGAGATGCCTGACCTATCTTAGATATCCAACATGAAGTGTGATTAATTCCTCTTCTTTGGTGCCCACTTTTCTCCATTGACTAAAATGAGTTTGAAAATTTACTTGCTTAGATTTAGAGTCTTTATATTTTAAACAACAAAGGAGAGCACATGAAGAATGCCCTTTACTGCTTCAGAGTAGCTGATGTCAAGTAGGCAAGTACAATACATGTGGAATCTGGCATTGCAAATGATCTGTGTCACAGTGGGTGTTGCAAGGCAAAGCTGATCCTTACCCTGAAGAGCTTAGAATCTAAGTGAACAGTATATATGCATATTCCTTGATGTGTTTTATGACCATAAATTAGTATACAGTTGTCTGATTGAACTCTTTTTCAAGAAATAATTAAATCAATATATGAAAATCAAAATATTTGATTTCCCTATAAAACAGGAATAAAAATGCAAGCAACACATTGATCAGGAAATGCTGATCGTCACAATTGTCACAAGCCTTTCAGTGGGCCAAAGTTGTCAACGTAGCAATAAAATTTACTTTAGCATCAGCAAAAAAAAGCAGGAATCTGATGCAACCACTTTCTGATGCAGCAATCTGTGGGGCCCAACTCCCTCTGGAGCCTTGGCCATTGCATCCTCATTTATATGAGTGTGCATTGATTGTACAATAGCACAAAATGGAAAAGTGGTGATTCATACCAGACCTTCATCCATTTGACAAACTGGAGGGCACTAGCAGACTGTGGTCCATAGATCTTTGGCAGAATTTAAATACTTCTACAGCTTCCAGGGAAGATTGCTAAGAAAAATGAGAGTCCTGTGGGCTTACCTTGCACTTTGAAAGCAAACTGAGAGGAGTCTGTACTTCTATTAGGACACCTAATTAGCTGACAAGACAAAAAAAGTCAAAATGTCACTGCAGTAGAAGGTGGGAACATCTAAATCTACATTGCTGGAGGCCTGATGACCTTGCTCATGACAGAAGTGTAGAAAAGAAGCCTCTCCCCAGTGTGCAGACAGGTTATGCCAATTCATTGATGCTCAATTGACCCAAACCCTAACCCTTGATCACTACCCCTGGATTTACCAGGTGTTTTTCCAACCACTGGAGGGCTCCAATTTTTTGTGTTTTAAACTCAAAAGTAGTATTGGGGGGAATGATGAAACAACTCATCTGTTCTTGACAATAAGGGCTTTAAACTGAAAGAGAATAGGTTTAGATTAGATATTAAGAAGATAATTCTTTACTGTGAGTGGTGAAGCACCGGAACAGGTTGACCAAAAAATTTGTGGATGACCCATACCTGGGAGTTTTCTGTTTGGATGGAGATTTGAGCAATCTGGTCTAGTGGAAGGTGTCCCTGCCCATGACAGGGAGGGTGGAACAAGATGATCTTTAAGGTCTCTTCCAACCCAAACCATTCTGTGATTCTATGATTCTATTATCTTAAAGCATGCTCACATCTGGACTGACCTGCACAGAGGACTCCATGCTAGGCAGTCCTAATTACTCTTTAATCCATTTCTTCACAATTTGATTGTTCTGAAATGCCCCAATCACTGAGCATGTGATGAGCAATTAAAGACCAAGAGACTTTCAACCACAATAAAAAACATGCTGTTTAAATTGTCTAGAGAAATGCAGGGCATTTTGTGTAACAGTTGCAACAGACATACAGGCTACATGCAAAGGCTCAAAGACAGAAGAAGAGAAAGGTGATCAAACATATTAATAATATAACTCCAACATAGTTTGACCTTGTCACTAGATAGTGCAGAGGTGGTTAAGGCTGAGTGGGATTTACAGATATTATTTTGGCCACCAGAGGGTCCCCATATTTTTCCATTTGTGCAATTGAAGCAGTGAGAGAGTAAGGAACACAGAAAAGCCACTCTAAAAAAATCTGTGAAAGCAATAAAGATCAAATAAAATGCAAACCCAAAGTAATGCAAATAATCTACATGCAGGTCCGACTTCATTACTGCAAAATTCAGTGGCTGCATTTTGCAGAACAAAAACAGACATTTCTTTGCTGATTGCAGCACGCTCATTCTTATTTGCACCATTGCACATGAGATCAGGATTCAAGCAGCTGACGATAAATTCCGTGTATGTAGGACACCTATTAAAGGTTTCATGTGATGTTAGAGTGAGTAGGTTAGTACAAAAGAAACCCCACAAAGTAAATAAGATTTCAAACGTTGTGGTATTGTCAGGGCAAAACCCCAGATTCCAAGTCAAGTTCAATCCTGCAAAGCTAGTAATGGCAGTGCTATTTTCCTAACTTGGCTTCAGTCACTACCGTGACTCTCAATTCTCAAATAATAGGTGATTCATCTTAATGTTATTTAGGGAAGGAGTCACAATGGCTTTGATAAGTCAAATGATGGTCAGATATTTTTCTTACAGCTCATTAATTTTCCCAGGAAACAATGGGCCAAATCCTGCTGTCAGTTATGCTACCAAAGTCAGTGTAGTAGAGATGCTTTTTAATTCAGGCTAGATCTAGACCTCCCTCTGACACGTACATGATGGGCTCTTGGGTTTGTGTTTTCTGATATGCTTCATCAGGTCTCTTGGGGCTCTCCCGAAAATGTCAACCAGAAATATGTTCATGGCAACAACGTGATAAAATCTCTCTGGAGAGTGTGATCAGGGACAGCCCTTAGTCTGAGCAGACTCCTTGGAAACTTTACCCAGGCTTTCATGGTTCCACCAGACAACTCAGAGCCTTGGTGGGGGGAAAAAGGCTCTATGTTGACTGAAACAGCAGTGTTAGAGCGCACAGGCTTGCAGTGCCTTTTCCCTGGGGGATGAACATATGGGTGCTCTCTCTTCCCCTTATTGGCAAGCATGGTGGTCAGAGAAGCAGCCCATGAAGATGTGCTTGTGTCTTGCCTTTGATTGGCCTCCCCCAGGAGGAGGTCGAAAGGGCCGTGCAGCCCAAAGAGCAGCTCTCACAAGGTACTGACCATTCTGCTCCTTCCTGAGATAACTCAGGTATCTTTGCTGTTGTGCAGGTTTCTCCTTTGTCAGCATACCAGGAACTCCATCAGCTTGTGCAATATGGTCCAAAGGTTCAGTAAAATCAGAATCTTTTTCCTTATTTGAGGTCAGAGCTTAGTGCCTTCAATCATGGCAAAGAGAAAGTTACTGCACAGTCCACTGACTTCAAGGAAGCTTCTCACGAAGAAATTTATTTATTCAGCTTGAATAATGGGCAAAAGGATCTGGCTTTTGGTAACACAGACATGGCAGCTTCACAGATGCTACAGCATTCAGTATTATATCAAAGTTTCAATTTTTATTTCTAATAAGATGCTGACCTTCTAGGCTTCATATGATGCATTATAATTAGAAGACTTATTGAAAAGCCTAATATAATATTATACCCGCTGGGGAGTCAAAAGTGCAAATAGTAAGAATATCAAATCTCAATATTTAATTAATTGAAACAAATTAAATTTCAACCTATTTCTCATTTTTGTCATCTATTTAAAGTTGCATATGAACTTTAGAATTTATGCAGATTTTCATACGGATGTTCTGAGTTGGAATTTTAAACTACTAAGATCTGTGTTTGTAGGCACGCTTTGCAGCTTTTTTAAGACCTTCTCAACCGAAAACTTCCAGGACTCTGTCTGGGAGGAATTAATTGAATATGACTACTCTAGTCAGGTGCCTAAATGGGTTTCAGACACTTGAGAAAGCCTGTCCTTTCTTCTTGGTGAAGAAAGTTGCTGGAAGACTATTTTTTAAAGCTCCCCAAGTAGGCTGTTCTCAAAATACAGGTATTTTGTCCCAAAATACAGGTAGAAAACAGAAGAAAGCATAAACACAGATTGTTTCAGGGAGGCAGTTAAGAGCAAAAGGCAAGTAGAAGCAGTGTTCACAAAAGTTGGAATGACTTCTATTTTGGTGTCATTTCTGACCTTTATCCAGCATACAGAATGCCTTCGGTGCAGACAAATGAAATTGTGTGAAAATAATTGAAGAGCTATTGCAGGTGCATTATCAAATCACAACAGTCTATTTGTCCTTATTTCTTGTGATGATATCCTTACAGGGACTGCATTCGTTGGCTTACTGCTCAGTAGTGATTTGTTGTCAAAAATATATAAGTAAATGAAAACAGGCACTCGGTAAATGAATCACCAGTGATGGATCTGGAGTTCCTCTGAGAAATTTACTATTGTTAGACAATCCACGTGGCTGCAGTTCATCTATGGAACTGCTGTTCTGCAGTTCTATTTCTCCATGGTAAGAAAATTTACTGTACTCAATCATATGCCACAAGTCCTTTGATTAAATGTGGATTTACTGTACGATAGCCCAGAGCAGCTTAAGTACCATACAGTGTGTTACATAAATGCATGTTGAGGATTATTACACATAGCAAAATAGACATGTACTTGATAGAGGTTGTTATGGTTTACAATTCCCTTTTCCATTTCCCTCTCTGTGGTAATAACTATACATGTATTGGCCTTAAACACCTATATGTCTTAAGAACAGGTTAAATTATAAAAGAGATTGCAACATCTTCTTTGTCCATCATCATCTAATAAATCAACAGGTCCATTTCTGTGGATTGATGTAATGGCATTTATGAGCATTGGCAAAGTCATATCCACTTAACTGATGCAATTAAGTAGTGCCGTGCTCTTATTATAATAATAATGGATTGACTGATGAGTAATTTATTTCTTTCCAATGTAACTGACAAAAATAGGCTATATTCATAGACAACGCAATGTATTTGGACCATAAAACTGCTGTCTTATCAAATCCACCATTAGCTGAGATTTATCCTCAGCAGAGAGTGGTGAAAAACACTTTAAACCAAGGACTATTCTTAATGAGGAATCCTGGCCCTGATGTGTAAAGTCCCACAGAGAAGGTGAATATTTTACTAGCTATTTCTCATAAGAGAAGTGCTGCTAAACACTGTCATAAAAACCCAACTCGCAGAGCTGCCAGCTGAACTTTCTCATCTAAAGAAGGAGAGGGCTGTGTTTGGTTTAATTTTAATTGAGTTTCCAGGAAAAGTATTTCCTTATTGCCACTTGTTACTGCATACATTCTCCCTGACACTCCTTTCCTATCAATACTGTCTGGAGACGTGTACAAGTCAGTGCTTTTATCACCCTCAATGTAGTATTTTGGAGTATCTTGTTATTTCTCATGTTTATGACTGTTATTTCACAGAATCACAGCAGAGTTTGGGTTGAAAGGTGTTATAAGGTCTCCCCAA
>JAWWEW010000078.1:7426446-7627185 GCA_035583185.1 Anabacerthia variegaticeps | reverse complement strand
GCCGTGACCCAGGTGCATGACCTTGCAGTTGGTCTTATTAAATTTCCTGAGGTTCACACAGTCCCACCTCTCCAGCCTGTCCAGATCTCTCTGGATGGCATCCCTTCTCTCCAGCTTGTTGAGCACAGCACACAGCTTGGTGTCATCAGCAAAGTTGCTGAGGGTGTGCTCAATCCCACTGTCTGTGTCACAAGGATGTTAAGCAATGCCCATCCCAATCCTTGAAGCCCACCACTCTTCCATGGGTTCCACTTGGACATTGAACTGTTGACTGCAATTCTTTGAGTGGAATGATCCAGTCATTTCTTTAACCACCGAGTGGTACACCCACCAAATCATCTCTCCAGTTTAGAGACAAAGATGTTGTGTGGAATAGTGTCAAGTGCTTTGCACAACTCCAGTTAGATGGCATCAGTCACTCTTCCCTCATCTACCACTGCTGTAAGCACACCATAGAAGGCCACAAAATTTGTCAGGCACAACTACACTTGTGAAGGTTTAGGACCACATTATCTGTTGGGTGGGAATCGACATGATTTTGCTGATTGCATCAGAGTTGTTCCAGCTTACAGGCTTCAGGTGAGCAAGGACAAACACCCTACCTCCAGACATCCCAGGATCGATTTGCTGCAGCTTGTCTTTTCTCAATGCCCTTACCTCTATCATTTGTTATGGGTATAAAAGCTCAGAGTTCTCAAGAGCATATTACATCCATTTCCATCATAACTCCCTTTAAATTATGGCAGCAACAATTTTGTCTGCCACTGAGTACAAGCCAAATGTTCTAAATTCCTATTTCACAGGTTTTTATGGTTCAAGAACAAAAGAATTGACCAGATTATCTCATTTGACCTCCTGTCACTCAAAGAACTGAAAACAGAGCCTGAGACTCCTGCATTAACCGGGAGCTGATTAATTGGGATAAGCTCAAATGATTCCTCCCCACTTTCTGGGAAACAATAGATGAAGAATGATCCTAACTTTTGCAGCCTGTCCCCATGAAAATACCTACCCAATCCCAAAATCTGGAAATCAGTGTGATCTGAGCTCATGAATAATCTTGCTGGTCAAGACTCAGGCAAGGATGATTCAAAATGTCACCTGGAATCACTATGCTGTGCCATCTGGGGGTCTTTCTTTATCTGTGGGCATATTTGTTATGTTCCATATGTGTTGATGTGGGTTTCTGTACGTGTGCACACAATTCTTTACCAAAGGGAAGTTCCCTCCTTGGTCCCTGAAGACTGAGGTCCAATGTTTGTCATTTGAAACAGATTCATTTGTCAGAAATAACACTGTGAACAATTAAGATCTTCTTGTCCTCTGTGAAGATTATGAATAGAAAACTGCGTATTTCACAGGCTCAGGGCCAGCAGAGATCACCACAACCACCCTGTACTTCTGACCACAGTGTCTGTGACACCCTGAAGAGGAAGGGAACAGCTCTGCTGATGGAGGAAAAGACCTTTACTGCTTAAAAAGAGGTAAGATCTCTATTTCTTCTCTTCAAATGATGGCAAATACCATACGTTTCCCCAGCACTGACAGACTCATGTACAAGGTTACACCAGGAAGCTAAAAAGATCTTTCAAATGGACCACATGAACACTAACATAAAAGTAGAAGATGTGGTTAATAGTATTGGCTGGCCTAAGAGGGAGAGAGCGATCTAAAGAGGTTTATTTACTGCTGTAAGTGTTAACAAAGTTTGAAATCAAGGTGGTTTATGATTGAAGACAACAAATAGGTTAATTTCTGTTCACTGGATCCAAATATCTAATGCGAGGTTAACTCATTGATCCCACCCCAAAAGCATTATGTATTTAAATTTCAAGGCACAACTGCATGTTACATGATGACCAATAAGATCATCAATACTGTCTTTTATTTCTGTTCTGAAACCTTTAAAAGAAGAGAAACACCTGATCTCTGAGAAGGTGTGATCCATACCTACACTCATGCACTCATGTATTATTCATGTTGATTCAGTGATGTCTTACAAAGGGGCCCATGGAGGAAAAATAAGAGCCATTTGTGCTGTCTTTCATCAGAAATGTTTTTATAGAGTCCTCTCTCTCTGACCACAGAGCAGTCATCTCATTCCTGATACTACACCTCCTCACAGAAAGAAACACTAATTGTTCTTACTGCTGCAGAATGTCTGGTTCTTGTTCTGACTTAAACTCGCAGCTTCAAACTCTCTTTCCTCTTCACAGAGAATGTAGCCACTACCTGTGTCGGACTACTGACGTTAGATCTTGGAGCACAAGCCTCTAGGTCCCTACTCTGAACTCATCCACGTGAACCGAACACAGGATCTTTGTTATTGAATAGCTGTTAAAACTGGTTACATAACTTTGATAAAGCCCTTAGGCACAGAAGGAAAACAAAGGTGAAATAATGTCACAGTGTCAAAGGTTAAGTGCTGAATCATGAGAAATTCCCATGTAATGAATATCCAAGCCTGCCTCTTCTAGGGGTAGTACCAAGATATTGGCCTCTGAAAATTCAGCAGAATGGATTCACTCCACTGGTGACCAACATGAATCAGGAAAACTACAAGAAAATCAAGAATAATGACACTGATGGACAGACATGTCATCCAATGAAGAGAAGGTTTTGGCTGCTGGCTAATTTGTAGTTCAGTATGTTTCACTGTGCTCCCTGAAGGTTGAAGAGCTGTTGTGACACCAAGTCACCATACAGTTAAGGTGTGGAATGTGATGTTCTGGTGAGTTAAGAAAAACTTTTTGATTACTCGTGCTTTGCACCTGTAATTTAAACCAGGGTATGAAGTAGTGCTGGATGTGCTTTGGAAATAAGGACTCACCACACCAATGTTTCTCAATGTTTCTTTTTTTTTTTTTCTTGTGGCACTTACTTCAATTCAAATAAAATAATAAAAGATAATTTTAAACACATATCTAGGGTATTGAAACTTGAGAGACACAAAGATTGGCAAAGGGTTTCAGATTTTTCTGAAAGAATAATCAGTCAATTCACAGTAATGAAGCAGTTTCTTACTGTGTGATCAAAAGAAAGACAAACATGAATGGCCAAGCCCGAAGAAGAAAGGGACAGCTCTACTTGTGTGAAAAAAAATCAAGATGAGATGCAGAAATGTAGGAAAACTATTTTCATGATCAATGTCAAAGGAGAATCATGTTTGCAGCCTGGGAAAATGGGCAGCATGAAAGACTAATTCTTTTCACAGCTGGATAGACTACTGTGTCCCAGCAAATTTCATAACCTGAGTTATAAGGGGAAATGTTGCAGGGGAAAAAGTAGAACACTCCTGATTTTTTGTCTACTTCTAAAATTCTGTCCCTAGACTTTCAGCTTAGTCAACATCTCTAAGAAGGCCTCAGGGATCAAAAATCAAGACAGCTGTTGCCAAGAACTCTGTGCAGGAACAGGTCAGGCTTGAAGGATCAGTAGATACTGAGTCTGCCATAAGATGTGTGTCTGCTGTGAGACACTGTGCATCTGCCTATAGCTCCTTGAAATGAAGACAAGCCAGACAAGCATAATAATGGTAGCACACAGAAGAAGACAAGGAATTTAGAGGAATTTTTTCTTCATATTTGAGCACGAGGGAACTCTGTTGAGATACTACATGCATGCTTTGTCTATTATGTGCTTAGCTGGAGTGTGTTGACATCTGCCTGAATTGTGGCTATGCTGCATATTCCCTGTACTCGCAGAGCCCTGCACAGATAATCAAAGCCCATCCAAGCATTTTAGACAAGCCCAGAATTCCTCTGGACTAGAGGTCAAGTATGGCTTTTGATTCACTAAAAACAAGATGCTAGAGACTCATGGAAAGGTGAAACACCAAGGTCCCCAACACCACCTGCATTGCTGCAGCCAGTTGAATCTGCCATGTCTTCTGGAATCTGTCCAGATGTGCATACAGGAGGATCCAGTCCCAAAGGCAACTGTTAGGGAGCCTGACACTGCCAGTCTTCACTCCCAGTATGCAAGAGAAACACAGGAAGCAATTTCCAATTACTTATAAGGAAAAGTAACTTCTACACACGCCATAAAAGATAGTGCTTGGGCCCGTGTTGTCTCTGCCTTCCATTGTTCTCCGAAGAGCTCTCGTGGCTGACCCATACCTCACTTCCACTTAAATATTCTCCTGCAGCATCCCAAAGTCTGTGAGGAGCAGACAAGATACTGCTGCCTGAGATGCTTTCTAGGAGGATCCTTTCACCCTTACTGTCTTTTCATCATGAATACACAGTGCATCTGGCAAAAATCCCTTTTCATATCCACTTTCTTTTCAGGGAAGTTTCTCCCTATATCCAGACACTAAGTAGCCAGGACCTGGGAACACTTTCTGTAGAAAGTCAAAATCTATTGGGAGATGCAGAAGAGCACATGGCTTTGGTTATAAAAGGCACTTGTTTCACAAGTGAGAACTAAACAGGTTTGGCCGAGCCAGCAAACCAGAAATTCTAACCAAGCATGCAATATGAACATAGTAAAAAGGAAAAGCAATAGCCCAAAGGCAGAGTGTCAAGCAAGAATATCTTGTAAATGGGATGAGGAATCAGAGATCCTATGTCTTTCCCCCTCTCCTCATCCCTACCGGTGCTGTCATCCATAAATGATGGTGCAAAATATATAGTGTTGGCATATCTGTAATCCACAGCTTCTGCTGCAAGAGATCCTGGCTCATACTGGCCAGTGGAGCTGCGACTGCATAAAAAACAGCTCACTGACACAGTGTGAGAACTGTGTGCCCTTGGGAGAGTTTCATATTTTTCTCAGAGCCTCTGTCCTTCAAGAAACTGAAGTTAAGGGTGTCCACGATGTCACACTCCATGAGGCACAAGCTCAATGGAATGGGCATGCCCATCTGCCCAGCTAATGCAGACCACGCTGATATGGGCTAGAGTAATTTTCAGGTCTTTCCAAATTCTTCTGAAGGTCTTGCTCGCACTCTGCTTTTGTTTGAGTGAGAGGATTTGTGGTAGCTTGGGAGCACACAAGTCTGAGGAGTCTCAGCCAAAAAGGCATGAGTTTGCCCCTGCCTCTCATCCCAAGGTCAAACTTTACATGTGTATGGCCAAGTTAGACCCAAGATGTAAACTGACTCACCTGCAGTGTGGATTGTCAAAGGACCAGAAACAAGATGAGAGCACTGCAATGTGAGAATATGGTTGTTCCCAAATCCCACTTAGATCACTAATGTTTTCTACAAGGTCCTTCAGTGGCACTCTTTAGGGAAAGTGAAAACTTGTAGGTAAAGAAATTCTCATGTGAACTAGTAACGAGAAAAAATATGGGGTAAGAAGAGTAGGAATGTTTTACCATGGTGGGTGTTATCAGTGGAGTTTCACAGGTCCTGGAACCTCTGCTCTTCAAAATATTCATAAACAAATTGGAAAAGGATCTGAGCAGTAAAATGACAAAACAAACCCAACCAAAACAAACCACCAAAGTTAAAAGCAAAAATAATTATGACATGCGTCTAAAGGATTTCATGTTAATTAGTGACCAGCTGATAAAACCAGTCAAATGAAATTCAGTTGATAAATGTGGGATAGTAGATACAAAGAGAAGGCATTTTAAATGTAAGAAAAGGATGGCATGTTCTAAATTGTTTCTTACTATTCAAGAAAGGGGGTATCAAGGAAAGGTATCATCAGATTATCAAGATGCACATTTAAAACAAAATAAATAATTATTAAAAATATTTCTTTTTCCACATGGTGCTTAATTAAACTGCGGAACTTCACTGCCACAGGATGTTGTAGAGGCCAAACATATAAATGGGTTCAAAAAGCAATTAGACAAATTCCTGGCTGAAAAATTCATCGAGCGTTACAAAACGCAAAGATGCAGATACAATCTCTGGCTCACGATGCCCCTGAGGCACAGACTGCTGGGAGGGTGTGCCAGAATAAAGTATCCCTCTACGGTTGCTCTGCTTTTACACTGTTCCCCAAAATACCTGCTACAGGCCATTGTCAGGAGCACAACATTGGGATGAGGAGGGACTTCTGCAGCCACTGTTATAGAAACAGGTAGTTCTTCATAAAGTTAAGGAAACAAAAGTAGGAACTGAATCCAGGTAGGGGCTGCAGCATTTGTGACTGCTGAAAAAATGAGTCAGAGAGGGTTTGATGGTCGTAAGGTGAAAACGTTCTGCAACAGAAGGAGAGTATTGGTTCCTACACAAGTGCTGGTCAATGTACAGTAAATGGGTATCAGTCTTGTACTGTCAGGTAGAGAGGAGGCTTTCCACTCAGTGGCTTGTAAGGCTTCTGGGGCCACAAACCACATTAAGAAATGGCATCCACACAGAAGTGCTTTCTAAGACATCATTTAGAGAAAGACATCAACCCGACCTGTGGAGCTGCGTATGTCATTGATACATTTCTTGCAGCTTACCTTGTTTTTCACCAGAATCCAAGAAAAGCCATTTGTATTTAAATGACTGTAGAAACGGTAAATTGTTTCATCTGGGAGTTTAATAAATGGTTTGCCCTAGTTTGTCAGAGTTTGCCGTAATTTTACGTGACTGGCCACATAAATTTGCTGGAAATGATCAGATAGCAGGAGATTGGCACAGCAGAGGAATTCCAACAGAAGCTCAGAGTTAATGAATCTCCACCCATGTCCAGACACGCGGGTGGGGAGAAGGCCAGCCAGCAGCACCCAGCTGGGATCCTCTGAGCTGAGCACAGTGGCTGGGGGGTGATCTGCCTTTGTACTGGTGGTTGTGGCAGAAATTGGTGAGAAACTGTGTCCAACCCCTCTGAGCGCTGGAGGGATTTAAACCCATACACCAAGCCAAATTATTGTGACATTGAAAATCATTGGTACAGTGGATATAGACTGTTCCCTTTTACCTGCTAGTGTTAAATCCCAAATTCATTCTGGGAACTCACAGCCACCAAAACACTGCAGCAGCGTCCATGCATTTTGCAGGAGCCCAGCTCCTGTTAAAAGCTCAAGAGCATCCCCAGCAATGTGGGGACCATGGTGGTGGGTTGAGAAAGTGGGCTGGCCTCTGCAAGGCCATCACCCCACGTGCTGGGGAGCAAGGTGCACATCACCTGTCCATGGGTCATGGCTTGACATGCTGTGACATTTCTCCCTGTCACAATCAATTCAAATCAAAAGCAGTTGTTTAGTTCCTGGGTTTTAAAGCATCCCATTAACCACGTCAGCAATGAGGTAACTTCTTTTTGAGTTCACAAGTCTATTATTCTCCTTACGTTACCCACACAGAAAGTCTTCCTAAAGTTAATGAATTTGAAGGGAAAAAATATGCCCTGAAGTGCCTGTGATTTCTGGTTATCCTGATTGTGCTCTGCAAATCAATGCACTTGAATCTGGTCGAATCTATAGCCAGACAGGCTGAGAAAAAATAAATCCAGCAGGGGTTTGAACTTCTTTCATACATCTTAATAGGGACATTATGCTTAAACCCCTCTGTGACCATTTAAGTGATAAAACCATTAAAACCAGTGAGTGGCAAAAACAGCCCTCATCATGAAAATGCATTTTAAGTGTCAAGTGGATACAGTGTTAATCTTAACTATCAGTGTCCTTCCACAAAAATTTACAAAAATCTGCATAAATACATTGCTGGTCCCAGCTTACTACTTGGGGACAATTTATGGGTTTTTTCTTGTTAGTTTGATGAAATGCAAAAACTTCTATGAGGACAAGAATCTTATGTTTACAGAGAAATGGAATATAACAGATTTTTTTTTCTTTTTCCCCCTGCATATTTGGATTTCTCCTGCGCACAGTCTATGACTTTCACCTACAGGCTATGACTGATCCCTTGACAACTCTAGTCTCTGCGATAAATTGTTCAAAGTCAGACCTGGGGCTGTGTCAGTTCCTAGAATATCTGGGGTTTATATCTTCTCTAGCCTCATTTTAAATTTAAATGATAACAAATGCAATCTGACCCCAGATGGAACAGAACATATTTTTACATCAGATTGGTGTTTTTACTAATATGACTTTGGTAAGGATCTCAAACCCTAAACAATCTCAAACAACCTCAAATCTCAAACAATCATTTATGCTGAACCCCTACATTCTTCCTAAGAGGAAGATGAGCTCATGTGCCACCATAGAAATGATGCACAATTCCAACAGGAGGCAGGCATTGCTTTGCAGGGAATCAGTGCCGTGATCTTCTGGGCACATATTTTCCCACTTTTATCCACAATTCTTCTGGTGATTCCTGAGTTGATCTTAGCAAATGCTTTATATGTTTATATTGCACGTGTTGGCAGAGGGATTAGCTTTTTAATGTGTTGTTTTATTTGCAGATGTACCTATTGCATTATGAAAACACTGTATAATCTATGCTCTTCTTTGAATTTCGCTGTGACAGGATTCAGACCAAACCAAAAAATTATGCTAGTCCTTTTTTCTTCCATGCAACCTTTTTTTTTTTTTTTTTTTTAAAGCAAAAAAAATCTGTAAAATACTTTATGGAAGGCTGGCCCCACTCATATGCTGTTTGGAAGAGGCTGGAAAGGCCAAGCCTTACACAGAGAGGAGAAAAAATCTAACCAGTTGCATGGCCAGAAAGGCTCCTCTGATTTTGTGGGCAAAGGGAAATGTCTTGTTGCTTGGGCTTTGTGGTGACAGGGCTGATGATCTGAACTGGCAAGACACTTCTGTCAAGTACTGGTTGAATTCACAAACCTTTCTCTCACAAACCTAGTTCTCACCTGTTAGTAATGCCTTTCCTGTTTTCAACCAAGGGAAAGACTTATGCCATGAAAAAAGGGGAAAGAGATGCCACATATTAGTAGCCGAGATAAGGTACCAGCATTTAAACATCAAGTGCTCAGTTCAGACAAAGAGGAATATCTCTGGTGAGTCCAGTGCAAATACTCACCCTCACATCTACTGTGGTCATCTACAGAGCCATTTTGGTTGGATTTTTTTCCCTCTTTGACCCCTCATCACCTCTTTATTCAGCCTCCCCCAAACAGAGTATGATGTCTGAGTCAAGCTTTTGAACTCTCTCTGTATAAGTAGGTTTCAAAGGAAGCAAACAAGCTCATACATCCCTTGCCTGTGTAGGTGTGTTCACATATTTTTATTTATTAAAAACAGAATAAAAACATAATCTGATACAATTAAAGATGTGTTTCAGAGAGTGGTCTGTGCTGAGAAATGCTTGCACCTGGTATCATAATTTATAATGTTTAAGAAACAAGTTGGCATTTAAAAGAATCAAATGACAATGCAGATAGTAGGATCCAAAAGTGCCTTCCAAATTACTGAACAATAGAAAATTGGATAAGATCACTCAGGCTATTTTTCTAATATTTTAGAGTTGTGGTTGCCTTTTCAAGCCTTTGATCTCATAACTTTGCCAGCTGACAATGAGATAATTAAGTGTTACAGACAATACAGCAAGAATGAAAATCAGTGCATTTTCTAGGGAGTCACTGAGATGTGAAGTGATCAGAGAAGAAAAGTGGATGTGAAGGGCAAATTTTTCAGAGTTCTGAATATAGTCCATTGCAGGAGGATCAGTTCAAAATGTTAATTCTGCAAATAAAGGAAAAAAGAAGTTATTCAACCTGGGGTTTTGTTCTTTAGGGTTTTTTTAGTCCCTTAGGTCATGGGATATTTATTGCATTTATTGCAGCTCTTGCTGCATGGGTTTCTTAATCACATAATATAGTTAATGCTGCCAAAGGAGAAGAGCAACTATATAAGAAAGGAACTAAAAAACTATCCTCTCCTTGGACAAAAAGATGGAAAACCAGGCTCCCATTTTGTGTCTATTTTCTGGATTGAGTAAAAATAAAGCTCATCAGGTCTGTAAGCCACCATCTCAGAGTCTGGAAAAGACAATGAGGCAAAACTCTGTGAACCACAGGGCCTGGGGAAGGCTGGAGGGTCCGAAACCCTCCAGACCCTGGCGGTACAAAGGGATCATGGAGGTTGAAGGTGGGTGTGCAGTCATTGCAGCACCCTTTTCAGAAATGCTAAGCAGCTATAGATGAAGCAAATGGGAGATGGTTGCAAGAGGGCACAGAGTATTCCCAAATGCACTGTAATTTTGTAGTAAAGGAGAGATGGGAATCAGCAAGAGAACATCTGGTAAAACCAACTCTGCTCTCCTGCTTCATTGGCTGGTATACAAACTGCAGGCAACTGCCTAAAATAATAGATATCACTGGCTCCTTGGCTTGGCCAGTAAAGGCATACATTCTCCTCTGGCCGGTCTGCTCAGAGTCTTCTGTAAGTATATATTGAAATGAATTAGAATAGGCTGAAAGGAATACAAACATACATTTTAGAGGTAGTATAGGAAAACTTTCCTTTTTCTCACATCAAATAGACATCAGTAACACCCAGAGACAATATTCAACAAAAGCAGAATGAGCTCCAAATACCAAGGTCCTAAGACCCTGGCTTGTCACGCTTATGAGATTTTGCAGTGGTGTGTGACCAAAGTCCAGCCTAGAACTTGGCTCTGGACCAAACCCAAGGCCAGCAGAGCTTGAGTCTGTAGTTTTTTAAAGAGATCCAATCCTGCCATATGTTTACCAGCGATATCATAATTGTCTGTGCATCCTCAGTCTGCTATGGATTTTGCAGCAGCTGTCAATAGCACTCATTCATCACAGGCCCAAGATAATTGAAGCGCTCCATCTGCTGCAGGGCCACTATTACCAACACTGATACTTGTGTCAGTAACTTACTGAAGAAGGGCCTGAACTTGCTGCTAGTGAAAAATCAATGGGAGGATTCCTCTTGGCAGAAGTGGAGGCAGCCCTAACCCTTTCAGTACTGAAACCCTGAGCGGCTGCTCAGCATCCAACTGCACGGCACCATCCATTCCTGCTGTGCCCCTGGATCACTGGGTGGAAGCAAATGCAGGCAAAGCTCTGCTGTGATCACACAGCCTTGGCAAATTGGTCCTGCACAACTGTCCGGAGCACAGATCCCTGCTGAGGGAAAGGGCAGGTACAGCAGAAAAATCAGAAATGAGATGAAGAAAGAGATGATGCCAGCTCTCATGGACGAGAGAGGCAGAATTCAAGTTATGCATTCAGTTTAAAGCTCCTGCCTGCATAAACAGTCAGACATGTTTACAGGAAAGTGCTAAAGGAATTAATCTGTTACTCAGCAACACTAATCAAGACTCCTACCCCATGGAGTTCACAAAGTCTTACATCTGTGCATACCTTTATATTCATGTTCACAGTCAGCCCCACTCCATCTTCTGTCTGCTCTGCAAAGCGAAGGAAAAACCAAGGTCTGTGCAATAAAACTAGCTATTTTGATAAAGTGTCATTTTCTCTCCCATAAAGCAATTATTTTCTATAATTTGTAGTTCTTTTCTCCTATTTTTGTCTACTTGTTTTCTTCCAAGAACAAACTTTTGAAAAACGAGGCAAGTTATGACCTTTTTAACAAAAAGAGGAAAACAGAAGTTGTTGTCCTGCTGTTTGTGAGTCCAGATGAGATCGAAGTAGAACTTTAAATCAGAAAACCCTTGAACTTTCAAGGTCAGGCTCATGTCTAAAGTTTACTGCTAAGGCAAGTCAAAGCCTGTGCTCAGATGGATGTGGATAGCTCCCACTGAGTTCAGGCAGCGATCCTTGATTGTCACGGTAATATTTTTGTCCTGTTTGTTTACTCCACTGCAGGTTCTCAAGGATCTGACTTCGTTCTCATTCTTTCTTGTTTGTACCTTGTGTAAGGAAGGCCGCTTGCTTGAATGCATTTAGGTGCCCTTTGTGCACAGAATGATATAATATTAGGAAAAAGAGAGCTTTAGTGAGGACAGCTGTCCCTGAAGTGTCACTTCAATGGCAAAAAACAAAGTGCCGAAGGTTCAAAGACGATAATGCTACAAGGTCTCAAATACAAAGCAAAACACAGTGATTTCACTTTTCATCAGAGGAGCACAGAAAGTGAGGCACTCCTCTGCCGGGCAGTGGTTTCGATGCTTTTGTGAAATGTTTTGTTGCTTGGTACGTTCCAGACCTGCTAAGTTTTAACAGATAGGTAAGATTTTTTATTGGAGCAATGGGAATAACTGGAAAGAGCAGCACATGTTTGAATTTTCTGCAGGTGAAATGGCTGAGTCCTCCAGAGTATTTTACATTACCACAAAATGGAGGGAGGTCATTTAAGATCTCTGAGGTGACTGGGGGAACTGTAAAGGAAGTTTTCTTTACAGTTGTCTTTGTCGTCTGTGGACGTCTCCTTACTTCCTCCAATACATGAGGTAGCTTTTTGGGTTTTATTTTTTCTGTTTTGAAGCAAAATAGGCAGGGAGAAAGGAGAGAAGAAAAATCAACAATGAGAAATAGTTTGATGAGCACATGAATTCAAAATAGAGACAACCTAAAGCAACATAGACATATACCATTGCTAAAGAAAATAATTTTCTACCAGAAGGAACACATGAGACTTTTTTTCTCTAAACTTTGATTTTTAGAAGAGACGTGAGTATTCTGGCTAAAAAGATACCTTTCTTTTCAATATTTAATGAGCCTTTATTTTTGTCCATCTACTTTCAGTACATGAAAACAAGCCTCTAACGCAGGAACACACCCTCCAGCTGCAGTGTAACAGATGTGCAAACCATTAGTATCTGCTACCCATTCCAAGTCATTAAATCCGAAACCATGCAGGAGGAGTCAAAGGTACCATCAGGGGACCTGTGGCAGTCATGGTGTTTCTACTTAGCTGATTTCACTGGAAGGGCCAGTGTTTTACTTTAAGGCATAGAGGAGAGTAAGGAACTCAGAGCTGGATTAAATGTGGATGAAATGACTGTGAAAATGTACAGTTTGAGTCATAAGATCTGTTTTCTGAGCCCTTCACCACACTAGAAGGGGCTAAATGGTGTCTCACTGACAAGGGAAGGTGTAAATAGATCCAATGAACTTAAAAACAGAGGTAAAACAGAGAAGACCCTGGGCTAAAATGTTGCAGTGTTTGAGGAAAAGGGCAGAGCCCAGATTTGATTCTTGAGAGCTCAGCTCCAATAGTGAAAAGAATAGTTCCAGTGGGATGTTCCAGTGCAGCAGCAAGGGAAACCAATACAGGGAGTGGTTAGTGTCCAGGTAGGGTCTTCATCCACTGTGTGACCCAGGATTTGGGAATCACCCTGTCATTCAGTACTCCTGAAACAACCCACTCATCACAAGATAACCGGCACTGCAAAGTGACAGTCCAAGAACTGGATGGAAAGATGCACCTGCCCATGAGGGCAACAAATTACAGGTTAGGGATTTAAGGTGTCTTCTTCAGAAATGCTGCTCTCCCCTGTCCACTGAGAACACAGACAGTCTTGGTGGGCACTGAGACTGGACACTGGCAAATTGGACTGTTCAAACAAGACGAGACACCTCATGCATCTGCCAGAAAGCCAAGCATCGTGGTGTGCCTCGGGCATCTAAATCCCCTTCCCTCTTCAGAAGACACTGCTTCTCCTAAGACAGAATTTCTTGATATTAGAATGCCCAAATTCATGGCATTTTTGTAGACTGTGAGGCATTCCAGCGGCCGGCTGACTTTCTGATGTTGCATGTGGGTGAGCTTTTGCTCACTCTCTTGCCATCTCTCTGCAAGCAGCGGGAGCCGGAGTGGGGCAAGTGTCACAGGCAATATTCAGAGGCAATTCCGGAAACTTTATTGCTCAGAAGTGGCATTCAGCCAGCAGAAGAGAAAGAGAAGTGCTCATAGTTGTGTGCTTGCACACACTGACAAAACTGCTACTGATGAATCAGAGAGAGAAATCTGGAGAGGTGACCTTGGGAGGTCACAGAAGACTCGTTTTTGCCAACAAATATGAACATTTGCAATCATACCGTGGCCTGATGCCAGTCACTGTTTTATGTGCTATCTCATCAAAACATATGAATTTTCAATAGCTGGTTTAGAGTCCTACTTGCTGCAGCGTTATATCTCTCCAACTCCTACAGGTTTTGGATTGTACAGATACAAAAGCAGGGTATTGAGGAAAGCTGGCACTTGGGTTGGCATTGTTCTCCATGAACATTTTCCTGCATTCTGAAAATCGCCGACTGGTCAAGTGCCGGAAGGTCACTAAGCAACGTGGCAAAACTGATGACAGAAGGGAGGCAAAAAATCTCTAGACAATGAAACTCCTCCATTGTCCAGCCTGGAAGGTCAAAAATTGCCATTTTAAGATTGCTTGTGCTAAGGGAGGCTCACCCACCCTAGGTGTCAGCCCTTCAGAGACAACTACTGTAAATATCGCCATCTGTGATGTTCCTGGTGAAGGACTCTGCTGATGTAAAGGTTATTACTCATTTATAAACATATGGCTGCTGTAATCCTTCGTTCCTCTATTCGTAGTGGGATTTGTGTTTGATTGAGCTCAGTTTCAAAAAAGAAAAGATGGGTTTTTTCCTACTCAGCACTAAGGGGATATTATCAATTTAATTTCTACTAATAAAAAACCCCAGCAGTCCACTGGGGCAAATTCTTAAATCAATAGATGTGATTTGACCTTAAAAAAAAAAAAAATCCCATTGAAAGCAGTCGGTCTGAAGGAGCACCACCCAGTGCAGCCTGAAAACAAATCTGCAGTGACTGAAAAACACAGTTTTTGTGAACAAAAAAACAAGAGGATTCTGCTCTTCATCATTGTCCCAACTAAACAAAATAATAAAAGCTAATAGGAAATGTATTTGGCATTATTTCCATCTTAAAAGTCTAGAGAGATAAAATACTGATGTTTACAGTACTGGAGCTGACAGCATCTTTTCAGTGATACTGTGGTAGCAAGGGCTCTGAAAATATGTTTTGAAACTATGGATTTTATTTCCTGTGTGTGTGATGTGTGAATATTTGAGCATATACATGCCTTTCAAATGAGCCCTTTAGATGTAAGATCCCATTTCCTCCATGTAGTCAACAAAGACCATAAAGCAATTTCTGTAGGAGCAAGAGTTCACATAGAAGACCTGAAAGCTAAAAATTCCCACCAAACCAGTTCAGACACAATGCACAGCTTACCTGGTGTCTGTGTGCTTCCAGAAGCAAAGGGACCAGTTCATCTGACTTATTGTAAATGTCTAACTCAGGCTGAGATTAATTACTTCCTAAACTCCACTGACTTCGTGAAGAGTTTTTATTAGGCCCTTGATTAAGAGTTTGGATGACAGCAGCCCCTGTGTTTACAGGACTGTCCTAAATATTATGCAAACTCAGGGGAAAAACCAATATTTTATTCATTGCTATATTAAGATATCTTGCAGTAAACCACACCCCCAAACCCAAATGGACATGGCTGGATTCCACATACCAAGGCATCTCTCTCTATACTTTTCACCAGCAGATCAAATAAAATAAGAATTGCCAATGCATGGTCTTGTCTCCTGAGAAACATTTTTCCTAGTGAGAGACTCATCTGTCCTATTTTAGATAATGTCTAAAAAAGCCTTGTCATTTGGATTACTCTTAAAAGAATACTTCAGCACCCAGCCCACATTTCATCATTAATAATATTTATGTAATGCATAGGCTGCAAGGCTAAGCAGCACGTTACGTCATCTCAGCTGAAGGAAGAGCAAGTTGCACTTTCTAGATCACAACACTGCTGTGTTTGCATTATGTAGGTTGGAATCCAAGAATGAAAAATATTTAAAGTAATGGAAACAATTAAGATGGTTTTGGAATTTTTAAAATTAAGCTTGGAGAATGAAGAGGAAAATGTACTTTGACATCTGGAATTTTTTACCCTTTTGTGTTTAAATCAACCTAAAAATATATTATTTTTTTTGAATGCTGAGATAGTGATTTTTATATGCAGTCTTATGTTAGGACTAATTATTGAGCCCCTGAAATACAGTGAAAAATCATTGGAACCTGTTGAATAATCCTCAAGTCCATGAGAGAGCTTCAAATATGGAGATCTGAATTATATTTTTATGTGAAAGTGTGTGAATATCCCTGATTTATGGCATCTGAACACCAACCTGCCATGTTCCATCCTGGATTGCTGTGGGACAACATTTGCACTACAACAGAGTTCTCAGCACTTTCTGGCAGCAGAACTAAACATATCAATGAAGTTAACAGCTTCAATTTTTAACAGAGAATGTTAAATTTTCAGGTTTTGTAGTGTTTTTAATGATAACAGCTAGTATGCTGAAAACTTTACCTCTACATGTTTATGTTTTTCCTCTAATACACATCATCTAGTCTCTGAGCAAATAGGGTTTCATGCTTTCTACATGCCTGGCAGAGATCTATTAATTACAGTTATTTGAATGTAAAAGAATAGAAGCACAGAGAGAATTAATTGGTAGAGCCAGAATTAGAATCAAGATTTACTGAAGTCCATTTCAGCACTTCAACCACAACCCCATTCCTGGGAAAAGACCAGGAAGTTTATCATAATTCTTTTTTCCCCAATTTATTCCATTAAATCACTGCAAAAGGTCTGTGACCATTTTGTTAGAGTTTAAATAGTAGCTTAATTTAGTTTGTCTTGAACCTGTTCCCAACAGGCTTGAGACAAATCAAAACAGTTCTGCAGTGCAGGTATTAGTTTTATTTTTAAGCCCAATGTTTAACTGTTGATGGTTTCTTATAGGCCAGAATTATGGGTCAGAAGAATTCAGACCTGTTTCTCACACTTTGCAAAATTCAGAGGTACTCAGAGTTAAGGACTTTTGTTCAATTAATGGTTGCAGACAGACAATTTCTTGCAGATCCAATTGTCTGCTTATTTTAACATTAAGCTCTTAGCTACAACCACTTTCCACAGAGCCCAGGAAACTGTCTATTGCTTACAAAATTTGTTTTAACTCATTGTTTTAGAGGTTTTATAAAACAGCTCCGGAGGTGGTTTCATTCTAAGGCACTGTGACTGGAGAAAATACCTGCAGTACTTCTTCTGCTTTTTTCCTCCAAAAATTCCATAATAAACATTAGAAGTGAGTTTGCCGAGGCTGTACTTACAGGCGTAATCTCTTATTGACACATGTATAACTTACAAGGGGAGAAGCACTACCCAGTCACAGGGTAATGCTCTATCAGTGAGATTTCTGGGATTTTTTAGCAGTGTACTCTGTATATGGCAACTGCTGGCTAGTGTTTGCCTATTCTTCACTTGCTTAAAACCTCTGGTTTTGTCTTGAGGGTCCACGTAAGGTCAACTTCCCACCCCCCAACAGTGGCATAGAAAACTTCTCTGAAGGTGGAAGAAAATGCCTCTCCTCACTGAGCAGCCAGTGTTGATAAAACAGCTCTCTGTTGGAATAGCTTTAAGGGCAAACAGTGAGGAGGTTTACCCATTCAAACAAAGTTAAGAGTGAGCAAATTCTCTTAAAGATGTACCTATGTCTGAGATCTTTGTTTCGTTTTCAGTTACTTGATAGAAAATAAAGATAAAGGCAAGAGCAGGCTGCACTGAAAAAACCCTCTGTGCTCCTGAAAATATTTCCTTTGTGTTCAGGAGGGAAACATAAGAGAAGGGCACTTTAACTAAACTTGTAATAATATTTTTTAAAAATAAATAACAAACTCTCACATATATATGTATTTGAGCCCTTTTTACCTTTGCTGTCTTGCTGTTTCTGTAAAAGAACAAGTGCGAGGAAAGCACATGCTATGCCATCTCTAATTTACTCCCTTTTATGGGCTCAGGTTTTAAGAGAAAGCGACCAAAGGTGAGGCTGCGCAATTTGTAAACACGTGACTGTGGTTATATCGTGAAATTTGCATATAGTTCTGTCACCCGCTTCTGTTTGCTTGTCCTCTCCTGGAGCTTCCGATGGCATCTCCACAAGGACTTCCCTAAAATCATGTCCACTAATAAAGTAGGACTGTGTGGTTTTCTTAGGGCTTGTCTGGCTTAGGGATGGGATTTGACAGGTTGGTCCAGTTTCAAATTTAGATAAGGGTAAGACTGGAAATTCCAGATGCTGATAGGAGAGGACCACAAATGAGGAAGGACTTGATCCCGAAACATGGGGCAGCCCAGAACTGCCTTTGCCAAGCACACCAGGATCAAATAATGACTCAGATCTCCCTGAAAGGGATGCAAGTCAGGAGCCTGCCCCACACAAACACACCTCCTCCCTCTTCCAGGGGCACATCCTTTGAAGTAGGTGTCCTGAAATGCATGCATACATCCCCAGGAATGTGGACAATGGCTTCATATGCAGCTCTTGTTGAAATGGGCGGAAGAGAAATCCAGAAATCCCTGCACCTTCTCCAGCCTCAGCTCCTGCTGGTTTCACATTTTCTGCTCCTTGGAGCTGGAGGGCTTGTCTCTGTTGCTCATCAGCAGACTGGCCTTTTCGCCTCTTCCTTACAGCCAATCTCACTTTGAGGCTTTGTTTTTTTTCCCAGGACAGAGCCTGCACTAATCTGACTCAACAGGACAGTGGTGCTCAGCAGAACCATGCTGTATATTGCACATCTTGCTGTCTGTGGGCCAAATCACCAAATGCATGGAAAGCCTTTAGTAAACAGGCTTGTGTGGTCTGGGGGGTGTCAGAACAGCATCCCCCTCCATGCTGTTCCCCAGTGTCTACATGGCCATGGGCACAGAGTAGTTTCTGCTGCCTTTGCCCAAACACCAGCAAACCCATGGTGACAGACACAGCGTAGAGATGTGCTCTGTTGTGTGCCTGGGCTCACTGTGATCCTGCAGTCCTCCAAAGTATTTCCATGGATGGGTCCCACACCATGCGCTGCTCCTCTTACGTCAAGATCTCTTACATGAAGCCCTTTTACAGGGCTGCTTCTGCCCTGCTTGCCCAGCTCTCCCATGGTGAGAAAGCATACTGTTGTCCTTCCAGTTTATATTCTCAATTTAACAGGTTGTTACGCAACATGACTCCTTTTTTTTTTTTTCTTTCCTCCCAGGTGGTATTTTCCATGGCAAGGGGTTCAGATCAGTTCAATAAGAGCAGAACCACATTAGAAAAGGCAGCACAGACAGAAAACTTCACCTTCTTGAGAGCTATGAGCTCATTCGCAAAGATAGAGCACTTAAAATGAGTTAGTGTATTCCAACACAGCAAAAGCTATAAATAGAGTGCTTATAAATAAACCAGTTTTGTCCCTCACTCAGGCACCAATTCAGCAGTCTCTCCCTCTGTGTCTAGCACAAGCACATACTTACATCCCACTGATTGCAATGGAATAAGGCACTTGCCTTCAATTAGGCATGTTTTGCTTAATGTAAGCCATAATGCTAAATCTATCCAGGTACCAGCCCTCCTTTCCTGTTAAATCAATAGTGCTTAGAAGCTCAACTCCCCACTGTGAATCTGGATTTTACATTTTAGGACAACTTCTATGTTTTATGAGTAAAAGGTAGATATTTCCTCTTTCAAACACTTCTGTTCACCATTCCTGAGGGACTACCCTTCCTTGCATAATGGAGCTACTATTTGCATGGGCCAATCTTTCTTATTCCAACACATAAGCAGCCTCCTTATGTTGTGAAAGAAAAAACATCACAACTGTTAGCAAATCTGCTGAAACAAGGTTTAATTTGAAAGCAAATGCGTGCAGTTATCACATATAAGTGACTCTAAACAGACAGCACTATCACATCAAACACATCTTGATAGGCCAAATCAAAAAACCCTGAACCTTTCAGAGATGTGCATTTCTGGATTGGCAAGAAGAGCTAGAACATATGGTTCAAACATATCTGCTTGGTCAGACACCATGAGAACAATGTTGGCATACCCAAGGAAGTGGTCAAACATTGGATATCATCCCACACACACTTGGATATAGGTTCATGCCACCATTCACACTAAGTATGCCTGAACTGAAAATGCC
The DNA here is from genome assembly GCA_035583185.1 of Anabacerthia variegaticeps. Lineage (NCBI taxonomy): Eukaryota > Metazoa > Chordata > Aves > Passeriformes > Furnariidae > Anabacerthia > Anabacerthia variegaticeps. The sequence goes on along the minus strand of JAWWEW010000078.1, from coordinate 7,607,382 downwards.
CACCAGCCATCATTATGCAGACATTCTTAACATGTCCAAATCAATCTCTCTGAGTCTTTAAGCAGTTTTTCATACAGCTGACAAGAAGACCTCAGTGACTCGGGCAGGGAGCCTGGTGTGAGTGGAGAGGATTTGCACCACAGTTTCTTTTCTCATTTACCAGCTCTTTTCACAGTATCTAATTTTGCAGTTTAAGCCTAGCTTGAAAGTTTATACTGACACACAGAAATACCTTAGGTAATAAATTAGCTTTAATACAGCCATTGTTTACCTGCAAATTGCAAACATGGTTTTGCCCTTGCCATGTTTGCTAGCTCAAGAAATGTCATGTGGATATGTGAGACGCCTCTGAGTGCCTGCCATTAGGTCACCAGCCTCTCCAATGAGTCTCACTGCTTCTTTAACCATTTTCTCCTTGGCTGATCTTTACATCAGAGTGCAAAGCTTTTTTTCTTACAGGAGTGCTATGTGTTCCTGCTTACTATGCTGTGAGAATTGTATTTTCTTTAAATTTAGTTGCAAGTTCATTTTCTTTGATTATTTTCACGTTTTCTATACATGCACCAAAAATACAGTCATTGGTGCTTTGTTTTGTTTTTAAATACAGCAGCTAGTTTCAGAATAAGCTGGTGCAAGCAAGTGAAAAATCCACCATGTTTACATCAGCTATGCAGCAGAGACACAGGCTGAAGGCAAAGCAGTGTCCAACACCAATACCGGCTTTTGAAAGTGTCTTTTCCCCCTTAAAAGCTAATTTTTATAATCAAACCATAGAATTAGGAAGAATTTTGTTGCTTTAAAGAATTCTGATGTAATTAACAGCATATATTAAGCTTAATGGTGGGACTGACTTTATATACTATGCAGACATGCATTTTAAAAAATTCCCTTCCCCTACCGAGATGCCAGGATATGTTGATCTTCAGGTTATAGAGCAAGACCTTTGCCAGGGCAAGTGAGCAAATTCTTTTTCATTTGCATCTTTTTAAATGAAAGAGTTCTCTGTATCTGTTTATACCTAGAGTAGGAATGAATGCAGTATCCCATGGGATGTCAAATGACCACTGTTAGGCTCTTCCACCCTTGCTCTGAAACTTTCTGAGGTTGCACCAAACCTCTGAGCACAGAATATTCCGCAGAGCCCTCTTGTCTTCTGTAGGCTTTGAAAGAGCCATTAGGTTCAACTGTGTACCCCATTTCTTGCTGAAGATGGCTCCTCTCTCTTGCTAAACAGTGGGGCAGAATGTACTTTTGGGTTGTTCACATCTATGAGTCATTTCAGAGTAATTCACACACCACTCAGTCCATGCTGATGGTGTCCTAGGATCTTGTTCTGTGCTCATGGTCCCTTTAAGGACACACAGTCTTCTCATTTCTCCTCAAAAGGGAAATAATTTCATTGTGTAGCTTTGATTTTTTTTTTTTTTAAGAAAAATGGTAAGAACGTTAAAAATAGTAAAACATTTCATTTTGTCTTGGTCAATGCTAAAAAATCTTACACTTCAAAACAAATTTAGAGTGTCTTCCAGCAATGGTGTGTGGAGATGCCTAAAGAATCTGCCAATGTCACCTGGATGTTAAGAACAAACACATCCATCTTGAAAGAAGACAGATTAAAATAAAGGGCCGAACTCTACTCCCACAGAAATTTACCCAGCAGAAATATTTCTAAGGCACCAAACAAACCCTGCAGAGGCTGAGTCCTCAAATATTCTGTATTAAGTACTGTCTCTGGAGAGGTGCTTAAAAATTCATAATATGGTGTATCTATTGATGTATTTAACGGAACTCTGGAGTAAGGAAGTAGAACTCTCCACCACTGCCAAGATAACACTGCCAAATTTTCCTTTGGATCTGTACACCTCCAGATGAAAACCTGAGTTCCCTTGGGGCCCAGATATTACAGTTGGAGCTGACAGCTTGGATCTCTATTGTGAGAAATTATTCATGATATTAGCAGTTCTTTCCTCTTAAGGCAAGCATGTGAAATATTACATCTTCACTCAGATTTCCTGCAATAACCTGATACATAACTCAATATTAGGAGACGTTCATCAGCAAAAACAAACGTGTAAGTGTTAGCACGGCAGTATAATATAACAGAACTCGATACCAGGATGTAGCTGTTGAAATGAACTTGCAAAAAATAGCAGCTATATAGACATTACATCAAGTGAGGAGCCTTTTAGGGAAGGCAGCTAGATACATGCACTGTGAGGCTTTCTCACTATATATCAAGTCTTTCGTCTGCATAAGGGGAGTTCAGCTTTACAATAGAACAGCATTCTCTATTGCACTGTGAAAATATTTGCCCTTTTTGTATCTGTTACCCTAGTCTAACACTGTCAATAACCTAATTGTTGAATATATGGGAGTAAGCTGTGGGTTGCTATTGAAATGCTTCTTCTGAAGATCTGATATCAAACAAGAGGGAGTTTAAGCCCTGCTTTGCAATAGGGCAAAGCTTCTTGGATTATGGTTTTCTGCTTATGTGACTCCCAGTTCAGAATTATACCCTTTAGGAGTAGTGAGGCACGAGGAGAAGAGGCACACAGGGGACATACACTACACACACCTAAATGAAAGCAAATTTCAATTGTAAGGGAGTCTCAGCTTGAATAAAGTGCAAATTAAATCAATTGGCATTATTCCCTCTATTTCACCAAAACCTGACTGTACCTAAAAATCTCTTAACACTGCACTTTTTTGTAATCTCCACATTCTTATGTGTTAGATTCTATTTTTTTCCTGAGTGAATGAACAAGGATGCAGTTGATGATTTGCCTTCAAACCTTTTGATTCAGGTCTCATTGTGTAATCATCTTGCAGAGCGTAAGCTCTCTGCTCTCTCAGGCCCATGTTATGCAGGCTTTGAAATACAAAGAGCAGTAAAAACTGAGTGCAGACCCTTCTAACTTCAACATCCAAGTGACCCCGTTCTACTTCTGAAAAGGAGATTGAGGTTTAAAAGCAAACACTGTCCTGTGGTCTATACAATTTTAAGTAATGATAGGCACATATAATGAGCAGTGTAAAATCCTACAAAGTGAAGCCTCTTTTCCCAGCCAAAGCTGAACAGTTCTACAGTGCTAATTAATTTCTGCTTTTCCAGATGTGCTTGAAAATAAGAGTTATCGTCTATAGGTCCTATCTGCACTGGATAGCTTTATATGGCATCTGCTTTTCCAGAACACAGCAATCCCTGAAGGACCCAAGGAAGTCTAAGGTCACAAGAGGTCACAGTACAAAAGAGTTTGACCTAAATTAGCACGAGGTTTCTCAGCACCACCTGTAAAATCATATATTGTTAGATCAAGGATGAAGAGAAGGAGCATGAGGGAGGCAGGGATGCTCTTGCATGGAAAATAATGCTAGAGAAGTGGTAGATGTACCAGGGATGGCAGCAGATCTAGGTTTGTTGATCTACAACTGTGGAAGGAGTGGGGTAGTTGTGCCTGCTTCTTCCTAAGATAAATGCCCCCCTTTCCCAGGAAGAAAGTTGCTACAGCCTCATCTTGCCAACAGCAATAGCACCCAGAACTTCAGAGGACCTTGGCATAAGCAAAGTGGGCTTTGGGGCCCGGGCAGTCCTTGGCAGCCCTGCCACAAGCAAATGAATGCTCTGCTGACCCCAGATGAAATCACAACACTATCTGAATGGAGTAAAATTTTTTCACAAAATTACAAATGGAAAGAGTGAAGAAATTCCTTATGACTTATCTTGCGGCTAGAGGCAAGAATAAGACGTGCACTTCCGGCCTGAAAGCCGTGCCTTTACCCATAAGGCCAACCTTGTGTCCCACTGACATAGCTGAAGAATTACATTGAATGAGTCACCAGTAACTATTTATGTTTGAGGCCTTAGAGCACATGCTGTTAACTAGAACACAGAAGTTACACTGCTCTGCTGCAGAGAACAACTTGCAGATGCCCAGGGAAGGTTTCACTTGCATTTCCAATCCATCCTCCTACACTATCTTTGTCATAGGGCAACAAGTAGCACAGTGGCATTTTTAAGTGTTGATTTTTTCCCCACCCACTCTGATTTCCGCCTCCAATTTGACCTTTTGTTTGCCACAGATGTCCACTGGAAAGCCAACTGGGTCGCCACATCACATAAGACCAACCCCTACCCATTTTGATGGGCAAAAGTTCAGGGGTCCCCAAGACACTTTTCTACATATTTCAACTCAAGCTCAAAGATGCAAAAAGGAGAGCTGAAAGGTTTACATGGGCCATTGTATACAAAAAGGTCTCATGGATTCTTGCAACATTATGGTCTACAAAGGATTAATCTGCCAATACATGTCTCTGTTCTTCATACAACATACCATGATGTAAGACAGCCTCTTTAAGAGGTTTAAACAAAAACACAAGCATATGTGTATGTGTATATATATATATGTATATATATACATACACACATACACACACACACATTTGCATGGGCTACACCTTTGGGTGGTGTAAACCTGCATAATATCCTGTAATTCCCATCCACTGGCAACACAGTCCTCTCCCAATGTGGAATTTACCATGACCTATGCAGATTAGTTTAAAAAGTCCAGATTCAAATAGAAAAAAAAAAGAATTGAGTATTATTTTAAAAGTTATAATAAGGCTATGATTGATTATTAAGGTATGTTTAATAAATGGTGATTCAGTTGTTAGAGTCCAACAGGTTTCATGTAACCAGAGCTCACAAACATCTATTACATTTCCTTCTGATGTGCTTATAACCATCCATAATAATTATGTATGTAACACACTCATAAATCCACTGACTCTATATTAAACCTCTCTGCACCCTTCCTAAATGGAATCTTAATACAAAGAGTGAAAAAGGTACTCCATTATGGAAATAGATCCAGATATTAAGAAACATCTAACGTTAACAATTTCAAGTGCATGTGAGGGAAATAGTGTTTTGCCAGTTGTGTGCAAAGCATATTCTAATGAAGCTGGGAAAGAAATCAATACTTACATTTTGAAAACAGTGAGATGTAGAGTAGCAGATATCTAAATGCTGCCCTATTAATATCTGCCTCAGTGCATATGCCTCTTAATATGTAGCTTATTTTTGTTCTTTCAAAGAAATTATCTTTTCTAGATTTTTTTTTACTTCAAAACAATAATGAAAACATACATATATAATTCTAAACGCAAGTCAAGAATTAGGCCAAATCTTGCTCTTCACTGCAGCCATTATACTGAAAGTGAAATTTGAGCACTTTGGAGTAAAAGCACAGTGCTATCTTGGAGAGAAGTTTGCATGGCAGTAGCCACACTGCTTTAATAAAATGCAAGTTTTGTCTCTCCCGCATGCAAATTTTTTCCCATAGACTTCATGGCCAGAAGCTCTAACACAATTCAAGTATTTTAAAAAGAAACTAATAGATGGATTAGTACAAAAGCAAAGTGCTTAGACCTTTCTGCATAGGTTTGCATACTGGATTGTCTGCAGAAGCATTTCACAACCTTTCGGAGTCTCTGAGGAAGGAAAAGAAGGAGCCATCTTCATTTTTCAGAGATGCATTTATACTGCATAATCCTGTCCAAGGATCACCTCAGCTTGATTGTTTAATCATTTCTTTAAAACAATGCAAATGGAAGGTAAAGTTATTTTGATACACTACCACAGGCTGAAAGGCCTTGGCTGAGATTTCATACCAGACAATAGAAGAAAGACTGCAAAGAGATAACAAGGAAAACATGATTAAATCACAGAAGTGACATAAAATCAATAGGAGGAGGCAAGGATCAATAATTCTTTGCTCTGAGTAACAGTCAGTAGCGCTTGTACTCATTTTCAGATTTTTCCAAGATTATTTCCTGTTTGATTTGTGTAGACAGAGACTTTCTTTACAATATTGCTCTTTTAGCATTTTTATTAAGATTATTCTTTTGTAGGTATTTATTATCTAATTCATTACATTACATTGCATTGGTTCCATTTGTGCTGGCTTATACAGAGGCCTATGACTAATCACAAAATAGCAACATACAGGAATTATTTAAGAAAAGTTAATGAGAATTTATAGCCATAGTAAAAAAGGAATTTTCAGCTTTTCATAGCTGTATGGCAGGTTTCATCTAGCTCTTCATTTAGTGTGTCAGTTCACAGTATTTGCTACTAAAAATTCAGAAGAGAGCAACAATTCATTAAATTTAGATGTTCTAAAACAGAGCAGCTGAAGCAGAGAGATTCATTGCCATGGAGTCATATTGCATTTAAGCTGGGATGAAAGAGGAAGAGGACCAGACAAATTGTATTTTGCAAATTGCCTGAGTTTTACAAACACATCACAAATATTGAAGCTTATTTCTCAAGTTTTCCTAAAAATTGCTGTTACAAAGCAGCCCAAGCCCATACTCCAGTAGGGAAAAACAGTCCAGATGCAGGCCCATAACACCACTGACTCTTCCCGTGGTGGATCAAGAACAGAATACACATGGCCCTAGTCCTGGGTTAACAATTAACACAGTGCTAAGCGTCAGCCCCTGAGAACTGTTCATGTATCTGATTGCCACTGGGTCTAAGGGTGTAACTGCCCCATATGTTGTGCCCTGTACTCTGGTATCACTGCAAAGTCTTAAGGTGGTGGCCCAGCATTCACAGATCCCAAAGTATCAATGTCACCTTTCACAACTATCCTCTGTGGGGTTATCCTACTGTATCAGCAGCTATATGTGTGTTTAAAACTTGTAAGTCAGGCTACAGAAAACACAAGTATGGATTGCAAACCTTGGCAGGTAAAGAAAAAGTTATTTTTCTTTGCAATTTGATGCTTGTACTGTTCTGCTTCATTCCAGTCTAGTTCTCCTTTGGATCATCAAAGTTTAATTTGGACAAGGGGCAATGACTTTAAACTGAAAGAGAGTAGGTTTACATTAGATATTAGGAAGAAATTCTTTACATTGAGGGTGGTGAGGTACTGGACCATGTTACCCAGAGAAGCTGTGGATGTCCCATCCCTGAAGTGTTCAATACCAGGTTGGATGGGGCTTTGAGCAGCCTGCTCTAGTGAGAAGTGTCCCTGCCTGTGGCAGGGAGGGTGGAACTAGGTGATCTTTAGGGTCTCTTTTAACCCAGAACATTCTATGATTTTGAATACACCTGATCATTTAACTACTTTTCACAATCTGGCCTTGATCCTCTGGCCAGATGAAAATCGTTCAAAAGAGCCCACTCTGAATTTTCTGGAGGTAGCAGGAATTTAGAAAGGAAGATATTGGAAGGACAAAGAAAATTTCCCACAGTTCTGAGGCTCAAACAACTGTTTATTTTTAAGTATAAGGAATAGGAAGTCTTAAGAACACAGCCCACATATGCCCTGGGTAGCTTCTACCTAAGGAGAGTGCAGCAGCCATGGATCCCTCCTGACTCAGTGGTCATCAGGAAGGGAAAAATAAACTGGACAATCTGCTGAACTATTTGATCACTAGATCATGTCAGATCTTGTAACCATCCCACAATATTTCCTTTCAAGACCATGTCCAGATGTGGTCCAGAAAAAGTAAACAGGAGACATCAACTGTCAAATTTTGCTCTTTGGAAGCTCCCCAAAAAAGAGAGAACAGGTTGCCAAGGTTCAGAGGAGCTGTGCAGCCATTAACTTCATAGATCCTTCCCATTCAAGCCTATTCTTCTGCAGATTAAAAAGGCTTCTGAGAATGGATAATATAAATACAATATAAGTATGCTACTGGGAAAGCTTAATAAAATGTCTATATTAGAAACAGGGATGCACCTCTAAAAGCACAATTTCTTGTCTTTGATTTTCTTACATGGTAAATAGAGGAATTATGTGTGTATTTTGGGGTATATACAGCTTCTTCCAGTGGTCTCCTAAAAACAGAAAGAGAGGAAAGAGTTGTGAGTCTGGCACCTTACTGTTTCGATGGAAGATCAGTATTTGGCAGGGATACATTAAATTACACCAACCTGTGTGAAATCCCTATTGCAAGAGAAAATGCAGAATTATGAGATTTAAGCAGTAGACAGCTTGTGGAAAATCTCAGCCTCTCTGTGCCTTTTTGGGCTGTCTCCATATCATAAATGTTTGCATGTCCTAGCAAGAGCTCATCACAAACTGCTGTAACTGCCAGGGCTAAAAACTCACCCCTGTAGATGACAAGGCTGGAACAATGTTGGGTGAACAATATAGGACTGGGTAGTGGCAGTGCTGCTATCAAGACTTACAGGATACACCTGCAAAAAGTTAACAAAATTCGAATTCAGCCTGAGGCATCAGCCCTCACACCTCTAGCCCTGCCCATCACTGACAAAATTCTTCAGTGGCCAGCACAGCTGCACTCACAAGAAGAGAAGGAAAAGTGATGAGTGAGACGATGGGGTTTCTATAGACTCAGAAAGTTCTAAAATATTTCACTTGTGAAGTATGTAACAAACAACACACACAATGAGCTGTGTAGCAGCTTCGTTCCACTGACAGTGAAATGACTCTTGAACAGTGTAGATTCATACACCCTCATATAAGCCAGTGGGGTGCCCATGTAACACATACATACACTTACACAGACACAGAGGTTTAAATGGCGCTCCTGGACTGTCTGCACCTGCCTCCACTGCTCACACCTTGAAAACTCAACCAAAATTTTTTATATATTGACCAATGTAATCATTTAACAATATACTCAAGAGCATTTTGAGGGTAACATTTTCCTCATGGAGACAGTAATATCTCAGGCTAATGCCATACTTGGAAATACTACTAACTGATAGAAATGGAAATAGAATCCTTGAGGAAACTAGCTTGGACAACCTTAAAATGGAAGGAGATGCTTCCACTGTGCTACCAAAGCTATTTACTTCTTCATGAGGACTGACAGGATTTACAATATTACTTCAGCAAGGAGCACTCTGGAGCACCCAGGGTTGTTCTGTTGGTCCACGTTTCTGACAAAACAGGAGAAGTTCTCTTTCTCTTTCTGGGCACACACCAGGCAGATAAATAATGGAAAAAGAAATCTGTAGCTGCTCAGTAGTGCTAGGGCAGTGTATTCCTAAAATTCTTCTCCTGGAAAATCTGAAGAAATTATGGTTTTCTAGATGTTTCTTTTGCCTTGTAGTATGAAAACAGAAAAATAAACCCAACGATTTATTGATTCCTTTTTTTTCAAAATACTGCATTTTAGTCCTTTATAGCTCTCAGTGATAAAGAAACACTGCCTTGGAGCTGAAAGTTTTCATTTAACTAGTTTTTAATTGCAATCAGAAGTTTATAGTCCAACTATATACAACCCCATAAATCATCATTAAAATGCCTCCAGTCATGAAACAATGGCCAGAACAATAATCACAAAAGTGAGAGATTTACACTCCAACTGAGACAATAGCACAACAAAGCAAATGTTTGCACTCTTCAAGAATATCAATGTCATTTATAAAGTATGAGTAATAAAATCAATACAGTTGATATTAATCAGTATCTGGGTGGACCTTGTTCTTGGACTTAAGATAGGCTTTCTGATAAGATAGTTAGCCATTCATATTCCTTTTCGGTAAATTAAAATATATTTCCTTGAAGATATAACTTACCAGCTATAATAACGTGCCAGTATGCTGATGATTTACAAACATATTGTAAAACGCAGCAATGCAACAGCTGTGGAAATAAAATAATCAGCCTTCCACCTCTCTGTTACATTAGGTCAAACCTCTTATTTGCCTGTAATGACAATAAAGAGTAAATAAATACCCTGGTACCTGACGAGGGGGGTGAGGCTGACTGTTCTCAAGTATGTGCTTTGCATTGCAATCAATGATGTGTACTGAGGGAGCACATTTAACCACTCACTATTTATAGGACATGTAGAGGATGTCTGTTCCAGAGACTCTTACCTAAGCTGAACTAGAGAGGCACTTATAAAATTGAATCTGCTGCTCAGAGCTTGGACTCTGCTGTAAATTACAATCCATAGTCCTACCTGACTGCTGAGCCACGGTGAGCTCACGGAGCTGCTCGGATCTCACTGAGGCCGTGGTTTCAGTTTGCATTTTGTGTAACTATGTCAGACACACACAAGAAATAATAATAAGGAGGCAGAGAAACACATCACAGGAAGAAAGTATTTTGCAAGAGCAGCTTCTAAAAGGATTCAGTGCTTTGTCTTTACAACACAGTCCTGGCTCAGCAGTCTTGCTGCAGTCTCATAGCAGTGTTGGTAAAATAAATCCAAACTCATACCATCATTATGAAGAAAAGAGATGAACTGGTTCTTTCTCTCTGTTTTCTCTCTCATTTGTACCTCTTTTATGGGGCTCCGTCACACTGTGGCATTTGCAGGTCACAGTAGCATTCACTGGGTGTAACACCTATTTAAGCTTATCTGCAGAAAAGAACCTGGCAATGATCTACCTGGAGCTCTTTTACTGCTGGAGATGATCCAGGTTTTCCTTTCCTTCCTTACCACCCCCCTTCTCATCGCACGAAGTAAATACTAAACCTGCCTTGCTGAGCCTGTATGTTGCAGGAAAGGGACTGAAGGTCCAAGGTCAACAGAGCATAACTTCCTTCAAAACAATGGAATTGTTTGGGCCTTTCCATTGAATTACAGATAGCAGGTTTCGATCCCCCAAGCAGCACTGCAAATAAACCTGGATCATTCAGCAGTACAGTGAGACACCCAGAACACTGGGTAATTCAGCTGCCTGACGAGCTGCAGCAAATTATACAGGTTTGCATCCAAAATTAAATTTGCATTATTGCTGTTAAAATTGATCAGAGAATGGTTTATTCAATTCAATTCAGTTAAAAGTCTCAGAGTAGTGCTTGCATGCTTCCTACCTTTTGATTAAAGTCACTAAGCACTGCCCTCATTGTTCAGGGAATAGCGAAGTAAAACTAAAATATTAAAAATTGTTTTGCCTGCCAAGCACAAAGAAGTGTTAAGCTGGCAGAGCTTGTAGCCTGCCAGAACCTCATGATTTCAGTGCTTGTGTTTGTCCAATAAAAATAATTCTGAACATTTTATATCTCAACACAGCAACTCGCAGCTTAAAAATAGAATGCTTTGGGGTATCAGTTTTGCAGGCACATATGCACTTTCACAAAACCCAGCTACATTCCACAGAGCTGGGACTGCTCCTGGAAAAGGTTCATGCTCTTCTGAGTTCAGCAATCCAGAACAGAGGCTGCTAAAGCACTGATCTCAGTAACAAGTCTTGTCTCATCCCACCAAAATGGAAAATATCGTAGACCTGGAGAACCACTGATTCAAAGTATGAAGTGGCATGGATTATTTAGGAAGAAATGAGAACAGTCAGCCTTTTTAAGTGATGTGTCCTCAGAATTATAAACCTCTGTATGGGGCATGTTTATCACTTTATACACATGTACACACACATGCGTATTACATCTTATAACCTGGGAGGTAATTCAGTGCTCACATGTCCAAAGTCTTTCCAAGACAGGAACATAGTTTTGCAGACAGATAAACTTGTTGCCATTGTTGTTGGTTTTTTTCTCTGTAGACAAAGACGTGCTTATCTTGGTCCACATTTTTCTCTATACACAAGTCAAGTCATATCCAGGTAAGGCAATCAGAAATAGTAGTGAAGATCTAATGGAAAGAAGTTATGATCTGGCTGAAAAATCAAGTATGGCAAATCCAGCATTATGTCTGTAAGCAGAAGGAGAAGAGACCTTGGAGGACTCTACACCAAAAGTACTGCCTGTGGAATAGTTCTGCAGCAGGAGTTCCATTACCACGGTGAGACTGGCAGGTTTCTTCCTAGCTCCCCCTAGTGAACCCAGTGACCCACTTCTGCTCCATCCCACTGAGATACCCTCAGCCCAGGCCAGGATTTATAACAAATTGATATTTTCCTTTAGTGCAGACACTCCTTGCATGTAGACATGGTTATTATTTTTCTTCTGAGTCACTGATGGAAGAAGATGAACCCTTTGGAAATTAGGGGTGGGATCCACTTATCACATCCCTAACTATAGCCCATGAGAAGTTAGACATTTGCTATAAACCAGTTGTCTGGGCTCCACCTCTTGTCAGCAATGAGAGACCTAGATACCTCCAGAAGGCCATTCATTGCTATCTCTTTTCACTGGCAATAGGGGCCTCTAGACAGCCCATTTAGATTAGATAACTAGGTGCCAAGGGGATAAAGTTAGGTGAGATGAATCCCTTGTGATTTGACTTCGCTATCATGAGGTCTTTCTTCTGATCTTGTTAAAGCATGTTTTTTAAGACATCTTGCCCCTAGCTTCAGTCCAGAATGGTGAAAAATTTGATTGAACAAAGCAGAAACAGAGAAGCCTTCTGAGAATGAACCCAGCACCATCCCAAAGCAGGCAGCAGGGTACCCACATCTCTCTCCAATGGAAAATAATTCCTGGGTGTAAAGGCAGAGCATCTGAGTCCACTGCAAGTTCAGACAACCTTTGAACCATTGACGCAGAAGTGTAAATCCCCCAAGAACTAAGCAAACAGTTGCTGGGGTGAGTTCATCCTTTCTTCTTCTGTGAAGCATCCGTAGGAAAACATTTTCTTGAACACTGTCACACTGTCGCAGATTGGATTGCTACACCTACCTAATAGATTATTCATTAAAATTTCACTCTGACAATTGAAACAGATTATTAAAGACTGAAACACAACAGCACCCAAAGGCACTGACCGAAACTGAGGTGCCATTGACCAAGGGGGTGTGTAAGTACCTTGGGGCCAGACTCACTTCCTTCTGCTCCCATTGGATAATCCCAAATACTCTCACAGAAGCTGATGGGATTGCTCAAGGAGTATGTTACTCAGCAGGAATAGAACCAAGATTTGGTTTACCCTGAGGATCTTGCAAGAGTAAAGAATATGAGTGGAATATTTGGTCCCATTAGAGACAGGAGCAAAGAAAACAAAACAAACCAATTAATTTCAAAGAACTATATTTCACCCAAAGAATAGGCAAAGAGAGAAGGACACATCATGTATCTACATGATGATACCTGTTTGTCACTCCCAACAAGTAAACCGCACAGAAATGTATAAAATTCATGGAGAAAGATGCAATCAAAATGGCTACAAATATTATTATTGGCAACCATACATATGCACACTTATATCTCCATTGTACACTTCACCTTTATTTTGCTTTCTAATTTAAAAAAAAAAAAGGCTGATTAGGTCACAAAATATGGCATTATTCTCTTTCCTGATGGCAAAAATCTACTCATAGTCAGAAATGGTTTCGATCAAAATATTTTTCCATTAGAAACCTCAAGTTAAGTGAAAACAGCGGTTGTAAAAAAAAAAAAAAGCCACTCATTTAGTGACAACTCAAGCCCAGAGCAGAGGTTGTAGTAAAAAGAAAACAAGTTCATGAGCAAGAGAGAGTAAAAGTCTCAATAACCTAATGGCTACAACATAGTGAGGGATTAGTTAAAAAAAAAAAAAAAAGATAAAAGAAAAAAAAAAAGTGGATACTGCCTTTGTGGTGATGAGTTATTTATTCATTCGAATTATCAAGTTCTCACAGGAAAGACTGGGAAAATTCACTCCCCAAACGATTCAGGGGTGAGGACACACACACTGGAAATATGGGAAACCCAATCTTCAGTCTTCAATCTCCAGCAAGCAGAGCAAGGCCTTCCTGCAGTCTTCTGCATCCCAGGTCCATGCAGAGACTGCTGTCAAGCATGGTTTTCTGTTGTGTTCTGGTTTGCTTTGCTTTGCTTTTGTGGAAAGTCTGTTGGATCTTGATTTCACTCTGATGTTGAAAGGAGTTCAAGTTCTTGTTACACTTGATGGTGGGAAAAATCCAGTCTAAGTTCTGCCACCGAGGGCTCACATCATTAGGATATTAGGGCTGACATCTGGTGAGGGAGCCAGCATTCAAGCAAAGTTATTGAATTTTGGAAGGAAATCATGCAACTTTTAGTATAATTTCTTTTAGAAAAAACCAGCTCTAAACTCATATACTTAATGGCCATTTCCTCATTTTAACCCTCACCAGGGAAGGTAGAAGCAGGACCCAGGAGTGAGCAATACCCACTGCAGGTCACGGGGTGGGGAAAGGACAGGAGTTCACTACTCCAGGAAATACCTGGAAATGCTGGGACTCCTTTGAATATGATCACTGTCTGATTGCACCTGCCAAAAACCACCCTGGCTCTCAAACAGAATGATGCAACTCTCTGTGAGAGTGCAAGAAAGGTACCCTCTAACCTTCCCTGGGTTAAGAGACTTCCTGTTAGGATTGTTAAAGGAAGTTTGCTGAATATTACCATTACATAACAGTCTTCTGTCCCATATGATACCACTCAACATGGAAGTAGCCGGGTGTGGGGAAAACAGAGCTTTCCACAAGGATTTCTACATGAAATCCCCTTCACTGAAAATCAACCAAATATTTGTAGGTAAACAAAAAGGGAACACACAGCATAAGCAATATTGCTCTTCTATTTTGAATCTTTCTGGTTTTTTGCAGCATTCACCCAGTGTTCTGCAGATCATTAAGAAGATAAAGGTATGAGAACTGTCATGCAGCTGGGGCCAAGTTGAGAGTTGCACATTTTGACTCTGTGTATGAGTGTGTTTATGTGTGCACCTATACTCCTTACAGAGCAAAGCCTTCTAGAGTTTGAGAAGTTCAGCTTTAACACAGAAAAAGAATTTCAGCCAATGGCGGTATAAAAATGATAGCAGATTGCAGATTTTGATTCATAAGCTGGGAAGTTACTGGAAACATTAATCAGGAACACAGCAGGAGAAACCCTAGAAAGCTACTGTTTAATTAAAGAGAGTCATAACTACAGAGAAATCATGTGTAAGTACATCAGAATTCTTGACTTTTGGATATATCACCATGCAAAATCATAACATCATATGTAAGTGTTGGTTCAAGGGCAGTTGACTGTTCATAAAGAACTGGCCTATAGATAAAGTTCATGTGAAACTAGGTGAGGATAGGAGGAGAAAACTCAAAAGGATTAGTGTATGGATGATCATTGCTCTTATTTGTATAACAGTGACCTTAATGAATCAATGAACCAAGCGATTAAATTAGCCAGACTGTACCTGTGTGGAAAGATGCTCATCAGAGTTCTCCAAAGCTGGGCTTAACTACTGAAATAAGAATGTGAGACAAATGAGACTGAATGCTATAGAAGATATAGACCAAATTGTAGAAGATATAGACTAAATAATAGAAGCTAATACTAAGGACAAGAAAGAATTATTGAAGAAAAGAAGTGTTGGTCTAACTCTTCCTTTTCAATCCAGGTGAATTTTAGCACTGCCCTCAGTGGCAGCAACTGTTGGAACAATGCCATGTTAGACAAAGAAGGACCAGGTTGCTGTAGTGACTGGTGTGTCCAGAGTAAAATTTAGAGACTGAATTCTGCAGGAAATTGGACATTACTGAAGTGAAAATGAAGGGGAAAAAGACCAACCAACCAAAGCAAAAAACAAACAAACAAAAAAGACCAAAACCAAATAAACAAAAAACCGAACAAAACAAAAACAAAAACTAAATCCACATAGCTCCAAGACTGCAAATCAAAGGAGTCAGGTTTCAGACAGAACAAATCATCTGCAGTAGTAAAGTTTGTAAAGATATAGAGATATGTACAGGTCACAGAGCTCTGCCAACCTGACACAGACACAGTGGTGACCACAAAAGTGGATGGTAAAGTCTCAAATCAAAGGAAATGTTGTCACCTCTACTGTGCAAATCACTTCTGCACTGGAGTGACAGTAACACCCTTTCCCGGTTGTTTTTGTTTAAATAAGAAGGTAGAAAGTGGTTTGTGATTTCTCATTTAGGCATAGCTCAAAAAACTGGGACCCTGATTTCACTGGGGGTTTGTGGCTGTCATTTTAATAGAAATCATAATATTAACGCATGCTCATTTAGTTTTAAAAAGGTGGAACAGAGAGAGAAACAATCAAGGGCATTCAAAGCAATACTTAGATTCAGGAAGTTCATCCACATCAATCTGTTCAGAGAAGATTATTCAAGTTCATTATAAAGAAAGGTACACATATGGCATATAAGGGCCTGGTTCTGTGTCTTTTAAACTGGCAAAGTTCTTTTGATGAATACTGTAAGTGTTTGGTGCTGAGAAGGAGTGTTAGAATGGTCTAAGCATACTAGGGATGAGTGACACCAAGAGATTGCCTCTGTTATTGACAGGCCATTCCTGACAAAGACAAAAAACTTGAGAAGACAAGGCTGACAGTGACTACTGAAGGCATCCTCACCTAGACTTCTTTTTGCGGAGCAGTTGTAAACAGAAGCTATAACTCACAACTCAGGACAGATCCAGATGGGCCCTTTGGCTTCTTTCCATGACAAAATCTTTATTTTTCCTAAGGAAAACAGCTACTCCATGCACATGCCTCTACTTCAGAGAAAAACTTGGTTTACAAACACAAGAAGTTTAAGGATTAAAAAATTTAGTCTATCTCAGCAAATGAACTTTATCAAAGTGCAGGTAAAATCGAGCCTTCAGGTAAACAGGAGCATTTGCCAAGTGGAAATCCCAGCTCTTTGTATATTTAGTAATGAGTGAAGATAAGATTTCTTTTTTTGACAGCATGATGGATACAATCATAAAAGGAATCATGCTGCTGTAACAGAGTAGACTTGAAGAGTGAATTTGAAGGCTGTGTCTTTATTCCTAAACACTTCTTACTTTTCTTTTATTTAAAGTACATGAAAGCCAGTTTTTCTGGCATGTGAAAATGTTAAAGTTTTGTTGGCTTTTTTTCTTTACTTCCAGCACTCCAATATGGATGTGTAACATTGAATTGTCAAACTAGGATCTGCTTCCCAGTTCAATAATCACTGACTCATTTAAGCATATTTATTTAATTTTTTTTAATAGGTGGAAAGGTACTGTAAGCAAAGAAACACAAGCTCTCGGGTGAACACAAGCTCATAAATTGTTACATGTGATTCTGCTACTGTGGGTTAAAGGAGGGGGCAGCACCAAGAATGTGGCGAAACCAGCTGGTTTGAGCCTTGGTATTTCAGTATAAAAGCTGCAAATCTACCGTAGATTAAAAATGAAATGAGTTTATTGGTCTCAGCCTGTTACTTTTTGGATGCTTAACCACATCACAAAATGAACCAAACCTGACACGACTGACAGTCCCCGCTCAGAGGAAAACCTTACAGCTGCTGGCCAGTCGTGACTGAAATCTAATGATCCAGCTCTCCTGGAAAGCTCATGCAAAGTGAAATTCTGTGCTAGTTCACTCAAGAGATATAGCACCAAGCTAACTCTCTTAAATACTCTCTTAAATTAGTCTTAACATTCACCCAAAAACCTTAAGTGCTTGAAACACACAGAGAATGCAACTAAGCATAGGTTCCAAAAGTGTTGTGGGCATTTATCTTAGTGTTTTAGTAACTTGTATGACATTCTCTTTTTCCTCAAAAAATCTTCTGAAGAAAGCCCAGGGCACAATACTTCATAACACTAAGCTCACAAATTGCACAAGTAACAGAAGTGTATTCCAGCTCACCTCTTTAGATGCAGGATGCCTGAAGAGATTTCAGCAGAAAGAAGATCAAAGCTTGAAAACAGGTTATCCCACAACACATTCTCAGTGATAGTGTCTTGTTCCATGATTGGCCTCAAAATGATGTTGTGAAGATGAAATTACAATTTTAGCTGGTGTCATCAGGCCACAAGAGTACAACTTGCCTACCTAGGAAGAGATCCCACAGGCCACTGCCACCTGAGCCTTTTTGTCTGTCCATGAAGGCAAACATGGAAGCCTCCCCTGAGCCAAGTCACATCCTCCCACACTGTTTAGATCATGCAACAAACATTTGCAAGGTTGAACTTTCATGTGTTTAATCTCTTACCAAAAGTAGATACAGAACCCCAATAGAAAATAAGCTCAAAGAATCATTAACGTTGGAAAAGACCTCTAAAATCATTGAGTTCAAAGATCCACACCTTCACACAAAAAGCAGTCCCAGCTGAGGTCCTTCTCAGCCTGGTAGTTGATGGTCTAAAAATGAAGAAAAAATTGTTATACAGTAGGTAAATGCTGCTTCTCACTCTTCAGCTTTTTCTTTCCAGTCTGGAGAGAAACAGGTTCCCTGGTATTTTTGCTTTCAACTCCCTTCATCTCATGCCCTAACGCTTTTCTGTTTTGTAGGTATTTTATAGAAAATCGACCAAAGGAATAACTTACATCTTAAATTCTGTAGCATAGATCTCAGAAACTGTACACTGGTTTAAGAGGGCCTCTCCAAATTCATGGGGATATTTTATGGAAATACAGAGTGCAGATGCTTTGTCAAGACAAGCTCTGCCTTCTTAGAGCCTGTCAATGCATTGCACTAACATAATCAGAGGCAAATATTTGGAATGGTATAGTATGTGAATATGCCAGGTTAGGATATCACTCTTATAATTATTGACAGGATATGAACTAAACATGACTTCTATGGAGTCATTCCAGTGAATTCTGCCAACACAGATCAGGAATAGTGTTTGCAATACTTTCTTTTGAAAAATATGAGTATATAATCCTCAACAGGAATTACATATCTTCCTTGGGGACAAAAAAGGCTGCATAGAAATTGCAAGTTTGAGGAGGGTACAGAAGAACACTTTAGCCCTCCTCTGAGAGGGAGGACATCATGGTCAGCAGTCACCTATGAAGTACCTGCTGCTGGGGAATCTGCAAAGGGCAGGAAGGGGATGTTGCAGTTCTCTCTTGATGAAGCACAACAGAGGATGCAGGGTGTTGCAACCAGTGCCTTTAATATGTACTTGTTCCAAAATCTGCATGTTGAATAGTGAAGCCATTGTGTAAATATGATGTGATCCTGATCTGGCACAAGAAGCAAAGCTAGACAAATTTCTTAGGATCATTTCTTATTCCATCCCATAATTGTTTTAAGCAGGGACTAATGGGTTTTTACATAGAAAATTTGAGGGTTCTAATGTTTTTTAACTTTAGGGAAAAAAAAGAAAAATCAAGAAAACTTTGTCTTTAATTCAGGGTGCGAGAGTCATTTAATATACTAAAAGGACTACAATTAGAACTACTAACCAAGGGCTTTCCAGCATCCCAGCCAGCTGGGCATGGCTTTGCAGGTCTCAGTTTGCATGGATCAAAACAGAAGTATATAGGTATAAACAAAGGCAGAATTTAATTACAAGTGCACATTTTTTAATTGCACAAGTCTCTCAAAAATCCTTATGTGAAGAGAAAACTCAATGTTTAGTTTGATCATTTGTTCAAGGCTCTTGAATGACTACAGTGTAATACACATAATACACTGACATCCTATAGGTTTGACATTTACTAAGGTAATAAATTAAAGTAATTATGTTACTGTATAATAAATACATTCAACGGGAAATAAAAACTGTATAGTGCAAGAACAAAAAAAGTCTTGTTTTCCTAAGTGGCTGTCATGTACAGAACACTAACAGCTTAGCAGAGTTTTTTTGAAGGCTGATAATATCTTATAAGCATAAATTAAAGACGTCCATTCTCTACATGGTGTTTGCAGCTTGAAAAACTAAAGGTGTGAGGTTCTTTCGCTTCTTTCCTCTGTAACATTTGCCATTCACAGTCTGATTCTTGGTTCACCAAACAGCTCGGGCAACATTTTCCTACCTAAGTGACATTTCCAAAAGCCACTTGTGGATCTGCAGGATTCAAAGAAGGACTGTGGTGACAAGGCTGAATTAGTTACCACACTGCATCTCACCTACCATAACTAGCCACTCGTGCTCCCAGCTGACTGCACCTACCAAGCAACACATGCTTGCCTACACTGTTCCATAACACGCAACTGTGCTGGTGGATGAGAGGCTGGACATGACCCAGCAACATGTGCTTATAGCCCAGAAAGCCAACCATATCCCTGGCTGCATCAAAATTAGGAAGCTGTGTCAGGGAAGGGTTAGGTTCAATATTAGGACTTAGTTTTTCACCCAGAGGGTGGTTGGGCACTGGAATAGGCTCCCCAGGGAAGTGGTCACAGCACCAAGCCTGCCAGAGTTCAAGAAGTGTTTGGACAGCAGTCTCAGACATATGGTGGGATTCCTGGGGCTGCCCAGTGCAGGGTCAGGGATTGGACTTTGATGATTTTGTGGGTTCCATCCAACTCAAGAGTGGGCAGCTGGTCAAGGGATGTGATTCCGCCCCTCTGTTCTGCTCTCATGAGACCCCACCTGCAATGCTGTGTCCAGCTCTGGTGTCCCCAACATTTGAAGGCCATGAGCCTGCTGAAGCAAGTCCAGAGGGGGCCACAAAGATGATCAGAGGGCTGGGGCACCTCTTCTGCGAAGACAGGCTGGGAGAGTTGAGGTTGTTAAGTCTGGAGAAGATATGCCTCTGAGGACACCTTATAGCCCCTTCCAGTACCTAAAGGGGCCACAAGAGAGCCGGGCAGGGACTTTTGACAAGGGCATGGAGTGATATGGCAAGGGGGAATGTCTTCAGACTGAAAGAAGGAAGGTTTAGATACCAGGAAGAAATTCTTTACTGTGAGGGTGGTGAGGCACTGGACCAGGTTGCCTGGAGAAGCTGTGAATATCTCATCCCTGGAAGTGTTCAAGGCCAGGCTGGATGGAGCTCTGAGCAACCTGGTCTAGTGGAAGGTGTGCCTGTCCAAGACAGGAGGGTTAGAACTATCTGGTCCCTAAGGTCCCTTCCAACCCAAACCAGCCCATGATTCTGTGACAAACCTCATCTTGTGCATTTGCCATGAGTGAGGATGACCTCTCACAGTCGCGAAGAAGTGACTTGTGAAGCTGCTGCAATTCAATCTCGACTTGAGATTGCTGATGACAACTTATTGCTTAAGAAGGATCACTGTGCTGCCAAATCACCAGGGGTCTTTAAAACCTCTTCCCCTTGGCTCCATCCAGGCTCAGAGACTACTGTTGGCTGATCCTCAAAATGGGTATTTACAAGAGAAAGTGTTTAAAGGGAGAACTTCCTTCTGGCTCATGATAATTAATGGAAGTTTCTGCCAAAAATTACTAAAGCTCACACATCATTGAAAACTGTCTACTCAGCAGAGATACTCCAATTATGTAAGTATCCAGTCCTTTTTGAAACATTCTGAATATAATTACCTCGGCAATATGTGGAGATGAGGTTGTCCAGAAAGCTTTAAAGTGTATGGATGAGACCTCCAGCCAAGGTAAGAGAGGTATTTCTCACGCTACATCAAATCAGGACAAGCTGAGGGCTTTTATGAAGTTTCATTTTGCTACATCAGATTGGAAATCTTAATATACCTCATTCTGTAAATTGTTCCATTTACTTCAATGGGTCTTCATGCAGATAAGGTGAAGTACAAACAGTACAAATAAAAGGGTAGGCTCTTTGAAGAAGAGATCTTCTTATATTTGTTTGAGCAAAGCCTGGTAAAATCGTGCTTGATTCTCTCTTGGCTTCTAAGCTTTGCTACAATAAACAGAAATGAATAAAAATAGCAATATCAAGCTGCACCAATGTCTGCAGCCTACTTGATTTGCCCTGAGATTCAACTGGATACTAATGCACAAAAATACTGATTAAGGCTGAGTAATTTTGCCCCAAATTGAATTCATTTTAGCAGCATAGAGGAAGGGGAAATGTTATCCTGCTCTTTGCTCAGCATATTTAGATATAATGACATAATATGAACGCATTTCAAAAATTGCCTGTCTTCAGGTAGTGCATTTTGGAGTGATTTCAAAATTCCCTCAGGTTATAGCGGCAAAATCTTTTCCCCTGCCTCAAAAATCACTAAGCCCTCAGTGCCCAATTGTCTGTGTCACCTTGTTTACATGGTGGGTAATTTTCTAGCCTACGGTCTGTGCCTTATTTTGTCAGGCTGCCCTTATGCTACTTTGTGACGATTCTGATTTTCAAGCCTCCATGCATAAATTATGATTTATTTTGCTTTCTGAAAGAAAGGCTGAGTGAAGTAATACAGTGTGGGGCTTTTTGGTTTGTTTTTTTTTTATTATGAATATTTCAAGAGTGTGCTTTTTCTTCTGAAGAAAACTCTGCACCTCCAGCAAACATCTTTTTTCTTCTATACAGAAAAATAAAAATAGAGAAGAGCTGAAACAAAAACAGTGTCTTTTGTTTGAACCTTAAGAGATGCTGAGATCTCATAACTTTAGTACTGGGGTGAGAGATATGTCATACTCCTCAAAAGTGGCTTTCTTTGTTCATTAATGTTAATTTGCATATAGCTGGGTACACTGTGTGCTGTGGTATTGTCACTGCATTGTTACTTCATGCCCAAAAAGAATCCCTGTGCAGAAAACATGGTTATATGAATAAAACAACCATCAACATCAACACTGCCTGATTTTGAGCACTAATGAAGCAAATTTCTCTTCAAAACTTACTTAGCTGTTTTTACAATAGCAAGAACCAAAAGATGAGGCCATAATTGAACTGTTGCCCAAAGGCAATTACTGATTGAAATTGATTAATTCTACAAACAAATTTGACCAATAGATTAGTTGTCACGTTATGGCAGATTTGGGCAATACTGCTGCAGTTGTGAAGGAGACACGACCATCTAGCATGAATAGTTAATACAGTTTGTTACGCTGTAGAGTTGCTTGTTGAGTTACCCAAAGAAATCTCACTGGGGAACAGAGCAGGGCACACTACTTTGATGCTATAAAACCATTGTGTTACCTCTCTGCTTTTATGTATGAATCTGAGGAATTGTTAACAGCACCACGAGCAGTTTGCTCTGAGCAACACAAATGTAATGGACTTAACATCAAAGTGATGCAAAATCCACTGAAAACAACAGAAAGGCTCCAGTTGAATCCAGAGGACTTTGAATCAAGGCCTACCAGGGTCAAGTCTGCTGTTCTAATGGGTTTTCTAAGGGGATCCTGTGGGAAATTGGAAAAAAGGATTCCAATTTCTTGAATCCAAGGATTATTGAGGCTTCTAGCTACTGCTTTTGCAAAATCATTGGTTCGGCTGCTTTCCCCTTCCAGTCCATGACACAGTGGCACAGGAGCTCTGAGCTTCATGGTTGCACAAAGGACCCTTTGCACCTAAGAATCCTCCCTCCCTGCCTCCTTCCCTCCCTCCCTTGGTCCCCCTAGAAAAAGATGCTCCAGAAAGCCATTTGAGGTAAAAGCAATCAATGCTGCTACTGCATACCCAGAAAGAAGCTGCATTAAAGAGTTCCTTGCATCATCACCTCTCAGAGGGTAGAGGGGTTTAGGTGCCCATCTTGCTGCAGTTATCCAGTCCTTCCATTTTTGGAAATTAAGCTACTGTATTGGGCACCTTCTTACATTTTTTCTGAAGCCAATATGGACTGAGGATGATGTGCAGCATGACAGTGTGCTCCTAGTTCTGGCTTCACACTGATTTCACAGCTGTGTCAGTGACTCAGTTTCAATGGGTTTCTACACAAAAGTCAAGGTTTTGGTTTTGCTGTTGAAAGCCCCACATGGCTTGAGGTGAGTGAGCAGAAGTCCTCCTGAACTGTCACACAATCCAGGTGCAGATGTGATCAATGAAAGATGTCTTTCTGAGGTTTTCTGATGGTAATATAAGTAACTTTATTAGTTGACTGTGCAGTGGATTGGGCCCTTTTCTGTTCATAAGGACATATTAGCTGATGGAGCATCCCACATGCCATTTTCTCAGCTCTCATATCTGCATTTTGAAGGAGGACAGGGTTTTGTTAAGCTTTCAGGAACGTTTCAAAGCCCTTTATTCTGCTATCAAGGTGTCTTAGAGGGAAAGGATATAAATGAGCAATGTGATAGGTACAGGGAGCTCTTATTTTGGTTGGGCAACAGATGAGGCATATGGGTAATTTATTGCACTATAATTGTGTTATGTGATATTGATGCTGCAGTATTAATGACTGCAAAGTGCCCAGATTGATTCAGATGGCCATTTACTGTCATTATTACAAATCTAAATAAATAAATAAGAACAATTGAATTGATGTGTCTAAGAAATGTTTCAAAGTCACCCGGTGACATATATGTAGGCACCCGTGAACAGAGAGAGACTCAAACAATATCAGGGACATTTTTTATTGGGGTCAGGAAGAAATAGAACAATTAAGTGATTTTCAGTCATATACAATATATTAGGAACTGTTTTAACAAGTGCTTTGCTAAACTGACTGGCATGAACAAAGCATTTTAAAAAGCTGGGATGTAAATATGCCAGGGAAAAAGAAAGAAAACATGTAAACTATGCTCAAAAATAGTCTGCAAATGTAAGGAAACAAGAAAAACTAAGACAATCATGCACATACCTCTCCTGCTACCATGGCCCAGTGAATACAGTGGTTACCATGGCTGGATCTGGCTATGAGGTGGACTTTAGAGGGCAAGCTTTGTTTCTGATCTCTGCCCAAACAGAGAGCCTTGATCCAGTCTGTTGGTTTGTGTACTTTGAGCAAGCCAACCTCACACTGCAAGAGCCAGCAAGTTAAGTTTGAATTTATCTCATGCCTTCAGGTTTCTCTTAGCATCCCCTGTCTGGATGTCATATCATAAGGACCCAGAGATGTATTATCAGTGTTCCAAAATATGACTCTGCAATTTTCCCCTAAAACACAAGAATAATGCAAGTCAGACAGCTAAGAACTGCACACATTTCACAATGCTTTTTATGTATCCCTCCTTTTTTTTTTTCCCTTGAACAGAAAACAGTACATTAAAATGTAGATCTTGCTAAAAGGTAACTCTTTCATTAACCATTTGTGAGGAGTATTAATATATATTAAACACAGGCTCTTTATTTACACTAAACATTTTACTAGCTTCAATAATCATTGATACTGAAAGAGATGAAAGCAAGTCTATTAGAATAAATAGCTTCTTCATACTCAGAAGTACATTTGAAAATAGGTGGGACCTAAAGACAACGAATTAAGAACCTGCTGGTATTGATCTGCATGGAGAAAAAGATCTTTTTTGGCTCCTCCTCCACCTACAACCTCTAATGATCGTTGACTGTGTTGTCCAGATAAATTCCTTAGATAAACAACCAAAACCGAAATTAACATACTAGCCATTAATAATCCAGTTAACAATTCTTATAACAGCAACAAAAACAAAAACAAGACATTATTTCTTTTGAAGGTTTATTCTTAACAATGTTTATGTGATGCAAACTTGGGGTCTGAGTCACCTGCCAACGACCAGGAAAGCAAGTCAGCATTACAATTGGGACTGAACATTAGATATTCTTGTACTCGTGGCTGGTGCTTAAGCAGCTACATTTCATTATCACTTAATTTTATGGGCTATCAGAAACTAAAGAAATGTGTGTTGTGGCCATTTCTCGCCTCACAACTTAATGTACAGAATGACAAGAAAATAGCTTTCGGATACTTGGCTATAAAATTGTTTCCTATCAAAAAAAAAAAGTCAAAAAATAAAACTCCAAAACTTGCTTTCAAACTTGCACTCCTGGGTACTGCAGAAAATTCCTGTGTAAACTGTGTGGAAGGTGCTCAGGGGCTACTCCCAACATCGAGCTCCCCTAGTGGCTGCTTCTCTCCCACCGTCCCTGAGTGAACAGAAACACCTGGGTTGGGATTTTCCCCACTTGAGACCAGAAGGAAGTGACTGAAGAGGGATGTAGATCAGGATCCAGGAATTTAAAAAAAAAAAAAAAAAAAAAACAAAACACCTCATTCCTACCTGGGACTTTTGATACAAGAAAATGTTAGGTAATTCAAAGAGAAATTAAAATATCTAAAAAGTAAATGTGATTGTCTAGAAACCTATAATCAGACACTACATATTGTCCTGTTGAGAATATAAGGAAACCTATGGGACACTCTGCTTTAGAGTTTGGTTCAACAGCAAGTACACAACAAAACATAGATAACAATGTCTTATGACTCATTCTGCCTACAATAATTTTTTCATGTATGTTGAAAAGCTCTATTGACCATACTCAAGCCAACGATTAGCTTTAATCCACAAGCAGATGGATATGAAAACAGAAAAATCAATGCACATAGACACAGTTATTCTGGAAAGCAAACATTTTCTGCCTCTCCATGCACACAGAATACTTTTTTCTTGTAGCAGGAATACTCACAGGCTAATGCCAGACTAAGGGCACAGCAAAGCAGACAACAGATTTCAGCTGCACGGCTCCCTGAATCTTGCTGTCAAACTCAAATGGGTGGAAAACTACAAGCTTCATTTTTCTTGTTGCTGTCAGGGTTTTGGGCTTTTTGGAAGGATATTCCAAGTAACAAGACTTGTTCTGCTTGTCATTGTAGAGGTATAGTTGCCAGCTAGCCAGTAGTTCTGAACTGAAATTTCTAAGTTGATTTTCAAGGCAGATATTGCAATACTACCAGGATAGGCAACATGGGATGTGTACCAATCCCTTTGAATGAAAGAGTTTAATACTGCCATGAAGGAGGGTGGGATACATAAAACAATCAGACAAAGCTTCAAATGAAAATCTTCCTTGAGTCTCTCTCCATTTACACGAGTTTTACCCCAGCATAACCTCTGTTTTCCCTGAAGTTATTCATGATCTACTTCTCTGTCAGTGATCGCTTTGATCCCAAATTTCTTGGGAAACACCAGAGATGCAAAGAGGCTGCAAAAAAATGAAGCTTTCATGCTCTAAAAATGGATAATTTAATCATATATTAAGCATGAGAACAAATTGTGGCCTTTAAAGATTATAAGTAATTAAGATGCAATTAAAAGCTACACAGCATTTGCATATCCAGCTTTCTGAGGGAAACATCCTGTATTTTGGAATTCATCAACCAAAATATATTAGTGCGCCTTCAAATTGACCAACAAGCAACCTTGCTTGTGCAGTCTGAACCCTTCCCTGCCTTTATGCAGAGCAAACAGCTGTCAACAAATCCAGAATTCGTAAAAGAAGAAGATAAATAATGTGAGGTTCTCAAGGAGCTTGTCCAGAGGCTGGATGCACCCACCACTGCCCCACTGCAGCCCGTGCCCCATAGGGATGGCCAAGCAAAGTGCTGCCCCACAGCCCCATCCATGGCCCCACAGTGGGAGCTGCCACGAGGTTTGGCAGAGCCACTGGAAGAGCCTGTATGTCAGCGAGGAACTCTGGGCCATGGGGCTCTGATGGGTTCTTGCAATAGGACTCGGTGGGGTCAGTGGTGGATACTCCTGGGACTGCGGTGTGTGCTGTGCCCAGGAGGACCAGGGTCTGGATGACCCAAGAGGCTCCCCACCCCTACACCAGAGCTTTGGGGGCTGACGGGGAGCCTGGTGGCAGCTCCCTGGGGGACCTGGCTCTGCGGGCAGGGGCGGTGGAGCGAGGGGATCCGCGTTCAGGGACTTCCCCGGCCCCCTCGCCCTGGACAGCCCTGGGGGCAGCAGTGGCTGCGGTCCGTGGACCCTCCAAAGGGACGTCGGTGCCTGGCCGGGGGCTGGTGCTGGTGTGGGGTGTTTGCTGTGGCTGAGGTGTGCGGAGGGCAGGGCAGGGTGCGGGGCTGGGGCCGGCGGGGCAGGGGCAGGACCCCCGCCGGGGGAAATGCGCCCCGGCGCTGCTGCGAGCGGGGACAGGGGGGGCTTGGGGGGTACTTTTTTTGTCCCAGAAGCTGTGGCATTTAAATAATAATTAGAAAGGAAGAGAGAAGCTTAACGTGGGAAGGAGAGGCAGGGCGCATCCCGGAGGTTCCCCCGGTGTCCTCCCGGACCCCCCCGGCTCCCCTCGCCCCGCTCCCGGCGGGGCCGCGGCCACCTCCAGCCTGCGCTGAGGCTGAGCAGAGCCTCCCTGCTCCCCAAGCTCTGCTTTCTTTCACGTCTAATTTGATAGGAGGGGGATTTCGAGCTTCCCACAGTTACAACTTTTCTTGATTTCTCCCTTCCCCCCACCCCGCGCATTTATTACTTGCATTTAATTAATTCCTTCTTTGCGTTTCCTTCCCTGTTAATCTTTGGGTGACTGCTTTGTACATATGGCAATCTGATAATGAGGGAGTTTATCCTTATTCTCTAGACTTCTTCACTGCGATGTCCACCCGTCTAGTGCCTGGGATATCGATCATCTTTCCTTGGGTAGGGGGACAAGGTAAGAGGGGTGATAAAAGATTTGCAGTATTCCACACCATTAAGAATAGCTTTTATTCCTTGGCGCTGTTTAATCAACTGTTATATCAAGTCATGCTGTTTAAGCAACCACATCAAAAGAACATACCCTCTTTTGTATAAATTATATATTCCTTGTATCTGTCTTCTCGCATGCACGCAGACGGGGAGATAAAACTTAAGTTTGTTTTTTAATAGCATGAAGCAGGTATTTAGCTGTTATACAACTTGTTTCTGCAACTAAGTTGGTTGATAACAACCTAGAAGCCAAGCTGCTGACTTTCTAGCTTTTTACCCATTTCCAAGTAAAAACTCCTCAATTTAAAGCTCGGAAAGAGAAATCAATGATTCACTGAAAGTCTACAAAGAAACATAACTAGCAGAAGAAAAGTATAGGCTAAAAAAGAGGGAAGAGCACCAGTTGGAGTCAGCGTGAGAGCTTCGGTTTACTTTTTTCAGCTCTTTTCTAAAGTTTACCTTAAAAGACCACTTTGTCCCCTGCAAAGTCCATTCTGTCCTGCTTGTTAGAGTTTAAGGATGCACAACTTCTTTAACACTTGAAAACTAATTTTAAAGTATATTTTCACATGGCTTAAGTTGATTATTACTCAGCTAGATGTCACAGACCGGAAAGCTCCCATATATTTGTTCGCCCCAAAGAGTTCTTCTGTTTTTTAAAAAAATATCCACAACTTAAATAAAGTTGTTTTTTTTTGGATGTGTTTTGTTTTTCTGAGACAGTGGACTTTGAATTGCTTCAGCATGCCGTCCTGGAATTTTTAAGAACCCCTAAAAAAACTCCTGAAAGTTTCTAGTCCCTAGGACAAATTGTATTTTCTTAGGAGCAAAAGTAAATGAGCACTTTACAGGCAGAGAAGTGTTTGTTCATATGGAACTCTGCTGCTCTGTCTAACCTGCTCTATCAGCCCCATCTCTGCAATTTTGTCCGTCTCTCAACACCTTTGTCTGATTAGTAGCTTTTGGAGATCGGGATAAAGACATCACTTGCCACGCTGCATGAGATAACAATTAATTTAACATTAAACTTATCCCCTTTCCATTCACTTTGCTTGGATCGATCTCTGTTAATTGTGTTTGCGGATGCTTTCAACACTATGCTTTTCTTAAAAACTTAATGACACCCCGCAAGGAGGTGTAAGAGTCTAAAACGCTCCTCTCCGACTTTGACCAAAGAAACAAAGAATATAGCCCCAGCGTGCTCAGGAGACCATCTATTTTTAATCAGTTGACTTTTCATGCACTTCCGAAGATACAACACTATTTTAAACTGGGTGATAGTCCTTGATTTATTAAAAAAAAAAAAAAAAAGGTGCCACATTGCAGTTGTGTGATACACAAGTCAGACACCCTAACTTCATTTAACTGCCGCCTCGCATCAGACCTCTTTCTGCCTTTAAAGTGGTCATTTGTCAGCTAAAAGGCGAGTGTGTTTAAAAATGTATGTGTTTAGGAAGAAAAGCAACCTCCCCCGTCAGGGGGAAGAAACCTGTTACAAAGCCATTTAGGTGGGTGCGCTCTGAAATGGCATTATTCCCCCCCGGGCGTTAATACTTCCCCAATACGTTCCTATTTGCACGGCTTCCCCCGACAATTCGGCATTTTATTTAACAGCAACTGCCCTTAGAAACTTGACTTGGACCGAGACAGCCTGCTAATCTTACTTTTTTCCCCCTCTTTCACAGAGGCATCTGTTCCTCTTGCTGACAAATGTACCATTCTGCCAAGAAAGTTTCTGACAAAAAAAAAAAAAAAAAAAAAAAGGCAAAAAGAAAAAAAAACCCAAACGTGTAATTGATGTTATCCCAAGAAAGCGCGATCTCCACCCCTCTCAGCTCCAAGCCCTTCAGGTAAAAGGAAAAAAAAATTCTTTCAAGAATTTGTTGCCTTTTTGAGGGTTAAAACATCAGAAGACAAGCTTGTCTCGCCTTGGCCAATCAGCTCTCGGCCCTGGCAGCTATAATATAGAACTAAAGGCAGACTCCTCTCACAAGCGTCTTGCTTTGCTACCATTAAAATCAGACCCTTTTTTTGTCTCTCGATTGCTGTCTCACGACCAAACTCCGATGTGTTCCGTTATCAGCGACCTAAAGCCTGCCATTCCAGCACCTGTCTTGCTAGGGATCGGTGGATAGTATACGATTCAGAAAGCAGACAAGGACATAGGAGGAGAGAGAGCTCTAGAGACAGCCAGGGATAGGCAAAGAGAGCTTTGAAGTAATTGGATTCAATGGACGAAATGCTGCTGTTGACAAGAATTCTCTTGGTGGGCTTCATCTGCGCTCTTTTAGTCTCCTCTGGGCTGACTTGTGGACCAGGCAGGGGCATTGGAAAAAGGAGACACCCCAAAAAGCTGACCCCTTTAGCCTATAAGCAGTTTATTCCCAATGTGGCAGAGAAGACCCTAGGGGCCAGTGGAAGATATGAAGGGAAGATCACAAGAAACTCCGAGAGATTTAAAGAACTAACCCCAAATTACAACCCTGACATTATTTTTAAGGATGAAGAGAACACGGGAGCTGACAGACTGATGACTCAGGTAGAGCCACAGAGATACCTGTATTTGTGTTTGTTAACCTCTCTGAGCAATCCTAAAGGACGCATCTGTCTTAGTATTTTTGAAAGCCCCCCCTTTCCCTCTCCCCCTCCTCCCCCCGCCCCTCCAAACTCGGCTAGTTTCCCCCATTGAATGTAAATACCATCTATCCAGACAACTTAGCAGGGGCTGGAGCTGGAGCTGTTTAGATATTTGGTGGGGGAATCTGTGTGATACTTACAGTCATTACCGTGCCATGGCGTTCCCTGTAACTTGGTTAGAGATTGCTGTTTGCATTTGTCCCCAAGGATGCACTTTGATCAAACGAATTGCATACAGCTCAGAGGACCCCAACTGTATAGTGACCGCCAGGCCACCCACTCATTATTACAAACGTAGTCCGCGGTTGCTGCGCCTGCTGACTTGATTTATATTTATTTTTTTTATTTAATTTCTCTCTCTTTTTCCTTCATTTCATTTTAACCTTCATTATTATTATTATTATTTCCCTCGCGAGCATATTCTAAATTTAGTAGGCATGCAGTCGTGCACTCACAAAAGGCAGCTGAAGCCGGATCGACCATTCCTCTCCTGATTCCGTATTATATAGCTCGTATTGCAATACCATCATTTGCAATTGTGCCCATCAGAGCGTAAATATATTGATATTTCTTTAAGGATGCTCGCCACCAATGCTCTGGTACTTCCATAGGGGAGGGACTTGCAACTTATCGGCATTGCATCACCTTCTGTTTTAAAAAATCTGATGGCACAAGGTTTACAACTGGGTAAATATTGGATCTCGGGTGGAATCGGATTGCGGAACCATTTTATGGAAAAAAAAAAAGAAAAGAAAGAAAAGAAAAAGAGAAAGGAGAGAGAAAGAGATAGAACCGCTCCGAGAGTCACCTCATAATTATTATTCATGCTCAACAGAGATCGGTGAAGTCAATTGCTCTGCCAATCCCGGAGTTTCAGAAACTACATGCAATCTAGACACTGGAAATGGGTTTCCTCCAAATATAGGTCAACAGCGTTTTTTTAATATTAATACATTTAAGCCCCACCTTCAGTGCTAGAGCAGGACTCGCCTGGAAGGACTAGGAGGGGAGTGGACGCGGCAAAGGAGGGGGGGTGGGGGGTGGAATTTCCCAAACTCTCCCCGTTCCTCGGCCTGATTTTCCGCACGTTGCCGGGTCTCCTGGGGCGAGGGACCGGCGGCCGCCACCATCTCCTCCCGACCACCTTAAATCGCACCGCACCTCGGAGCGCGGCGGCGCCTCCGCCCGCCCTTCGCCACCGCCCCGCGCAGGGGAGCGGGGCTGGAGCGGGGCTGGAGCCGGGATGGAGCGGGGCTGGAGCTGGGATGGAGCCGGGATGGAGCCGGGATAGAGCCGGTCCCCGCTCGGGCGCGGCCCGCGCCCCTCCGCGCACCCGCGGTCCTCCGCCCCCGCTGCCTCCGGAGCCGCATCTCTCGCATTTTCAGCTCCACTTACTCCCCTCGCGTATCGATCGCGGCGGCTCGGGTTTCACCCTTCCCTCCGCAGCCCGGCGGCGGCGGCGGCGGCTCCGCGGGAGACGGGCTCCCGCCGGGGCTCGGCGCATCCCTCCCTCTCTCCCTCTTTTCCTGCCTCCCTCCCTGTCTGTTTCCCTCCCTCTCTCCCTCCTTCCCCCCGCACGGCTGCGCCGGTGCGTGTGCGCGGCGGAGCGGGGCTGCGGGCGCGGGGGGAGCCGGGCACGCTCGGGAGCGGTGGGATGCGGGCCGGGGGCGGGATGCGGGCTGACCCCGGCCCCGCGGCTCTCCCGGGGCACGCCGCGCCGGCTACGCGGCTGGCCGCTCCCGCTGCATTAGCTGGCAGCGTCTGAACTCCTGACCTTCTGTCAACTTCCCTCAGACGAACGAAACGAAAACAAATACTTTTTTTCTAAAACCCCCCCCCCCGCTCCCAAGCCCCCCTCTGCGCTTCTCCTTCAGTGCTTGTTCCCGTGCCTTAGACACAAAGGGGGGAGGTGGGCTGAGAGCTGGGGGACGGGGAGGCAGCAGCGCAGGGTACCCGGCGGCAAAGAGGTTCTCCGGCACCCCTCGGCCGGGCAGGGAGCGGGGAAGAGGAGCGGGGCTGGAGAGGGGGCGAAGGAGTTGCCCTTGCCCACCGTTCCCAAGGCACGGCTGGGTCCCCGGCGACCCGAGGTGCCGTCCTGCCGCCGGCCTCCCTGCCTTGCTTTCCTCTCCTTCTCTCTCTCCCCCGGCCAGCAACCTCTCGTTTAATCCCAGCCTTCAAACGGCGACTTCGGGAGCCCTTCAACCATGGAGAGATCTTTCCTGAACAGAATCGTTAAACTTGCAGAGTGGTTGCCGAATGCATTAGCCGCTAGTTAATATTAACTCCAGAAGGGGGGGGGAAAGCGCAAACAGAGGTAGGTAAGTCAGGTTCTCAACTTTGCAGGTGACACCAGCAGTTTGCTAAGGGCTCTCCCCTTCCTCCCCTCCCTCCCCCCCCACCCCAGCCATTGGCTGGATTCGTGGGAGAGATAAGGAGGCCAGGTCAGTATGATAAAGCTGGAATTTGTATGAAATAAAATAGCAATCTCGTATAATGCAGGCACACAACCGGTGCGTGATGTGAGGAATTTAGAGATCAACTTGGCATTTAGGAAGCCCACCAGGTTGTTTACACTGACAGGTACCTGTTAAGTGTTTCCTTCAAGCAATTCATTTGTGAAGAGATTAGGAGCTGGCAGGAGAGGGCTTGTTGAACAACTTTGCCTCCACACAAAGCGTTAGTGGAGGCAGCCCTGCTGAGCTTCACGGTGGCTGAACAGAATTGGGCTTGATTTGTGGCACACGACCCAATGAATTAATAAATAGTCTGGGCTTCACGGCTTTTGACTCTGACAATCCAGCTCAGGCAGTATAAAAGGGAGGAAAGTCCTTTAGGAGGTTGTTTCTACTTCTTTATTTCGCCTGAAGCCGGGAACTGGTGCTGGCAGGGCCGGAGAGGCAAGAGTCCCTCGGCACTGCCCGCACCGCTGCCCGCACCGCTGCCCGCATCCCTGCCCGCGCCCGCTGCCTCCCGTGCGGGGCAAGACATCGCCGTGTCGCGCAGTGCTGTCGCCCTATCAGTAGCTGGGACGTTTGATCCTTCACCCACTTCCCCTGTAAATCAGTGGAGGAGCGTATTCGTCCTCTCAGGTGTGAGTGGGAGGAAGAGACAAAAAAAAATAAATCAAACTCAACTTCCTTGTTCTGCTGCGTTTGTCTGCTGGGAGCGGTGCTGAAACCCAAACACCCATCTGTCTACGTAAAACGGTAGGCCAGAGAGTCCAAAGTGAGCTCATGATTGTAGTTTTTATCTCTTGGATACCTGTGTTTTGCCGGAATCACTTTTTTGGCTGTTGGTGGACACACGGGAACTTTCTTGCTGAGTAACCTTGTCACTTCCCTAAAAGTAGTGTCGCCGGGGTAATGGAGGGGCTTTGCCTTTCTGGGAACTGTGAAAGGGGGGCTTTGTGGTCTGTTACTAGGCGTGCTGTGGGCACACTGGGGAGAATGGTCCTGCAGAAGGCCAAGCATCCCAGGCCAGCAAAAGCATGGGAAGAGCAGCTTACTGCATCCCGCTGTGGCTTTCATCCACATCGATACCTGCATCAAGCGAAACACATTGGTCACATTCACGAGTTGTTTTCCTCTCAAAAAGGGGGAAGAAAGCTGGCAACGTGTGTGTTGCTAACTCAGTACCTTTAGTCAAGCGCTTTTCAATGCTTTCGGTGCTGATTTCCTCTGTTTGGAGGGCTGAGAGTCCCGTTCCCCTACAGCCGCTTGTGTCTATTCCCCTCCTTGGCTAAGAGGAATCCTCCCAAAACTTTCGAGGCTTCATTTACAGCTCACCCCTCTCCAGCTCTGCAGGCCCCTTTCCTCTCCCTCCCCCCATCCTGCCGCGCTCATTACTCGGTCCCTGAGGGCTCTCGGTGCTCCAGGGCCCGGTTCAGCCCGGGTAAGGTTGGTGGCTCCGGAGGGTGATGAAAAACCCTGCAGTGCTTGTCCACGGAGCTGGAAGCGTTTCCCTCCACACAAAGGGGCTCCTAGCTTGCATAGTATCCCTGCTTCGCTTAACTTGCCTCCTTGGCCCTCCCTTGCTTTTCATCTTCCCACTAAGAGCTATATTATTGTATGGATTTGCTCGGCTTTGTAGGCGAGCGCCGATGTATGTTTGAAGCGGAGAGAATGCTCCCAGCCCATGCAGCTTTGAGGGCTCTAATGAGTGATGGGCGAAGGGAGAGAAAAAAAAAAAGAAAAACCCTCCCTCCAGCACATAAAGGCTGTTAACATGTATTGATACCCTTTTCAACACAGAATTAAGCTGAAAAGACCCGGAGAGACATTCCGGGGGGGAATCCGTGACTCCGAGATATATGGCGAGTGTTTGTTCTCGACAGAAACTTTGCTCTCGGGAAGGGACAGGGCACTTAGCGGCAGGAATTTGCTCCGTGCAGGTGGCTTTGAACCGCCACACTCACATCCCAGCGTCGGTGCTGCGGCGGGGGGGTTCCCCTGTCCCCGCAGCAGGTGCCGGGGGAGAGGGTGGCTCCGTCCCTGGGGGTCTTCGTGGTGTTTTATCCTCTCTTCCTCCCGTGTCCCCAGGTTTCCTTTTCCTCCTCCTCACCTGCTCCTCCATCCCTTGCTGGCAACGGGGGAGAGGATGCTCAGCTCTGGCTCTGGCTGAGCATCCTCATGCGGCGCGTTTTTGGGGAAGGGGAAGGCCGCACTTATTCGGCTTGGGAGGGAGGGCAGGATGCGGCCCAAGGGGGTATAGATAGCGAAGTAAGAATCTGTCCCTGGCTGCAGCACCGCCATAATGACCCTTCCCTCTGTGTCTCTATCCCCCAGCGCTGCAAGGACAAGCTGAACGCCCTGGCGATCTCGGTGATGAACCAATGGCCTGGGGTAAAACTACGGGTTACCGAGGGCTGGGACGAGGACGGCCACCACTCCGAGGAGTCCTTGCACTACGAGGGCCGCGCCGTGGACATCACCACCTCGGATCGGGACCGCAGCAAGTACGGCATGCTGGCCCGCCTGGCCGTCGAAGCCGGCTTCGACTGGGTCTACTACGAGTCCAAGGCGCACATCCACTGCTCCGTCAAAGCAGGTAAGGCCGGCCGCCGGCCCAGGCCCGGGGGGGGGGGGGGGACACCGGCGGGCCACGACTCAGCCCCCCAGAGCTTTCTCTGCCCTGCCCGGTGCCGCTCGGGCTGCTTCCTCCCGTCCCGCAGCATCCCCATCACCTGCCCCGGGGGCTCCGGCGGGGATGGGGCCGGAGCCCCGAGGGCGCAGCCCGCCTTCCCCTCGCCGGCGCAGGGGTGGCAGAAAGGAAAGAGTGAGAGGGAAAGGAAAAAAAAAAAAAAAGAAAAAAAAAGAAAAAAAAAGAAAAGCCCAGCCAGCTGCAGCACTTTTTTCACAGAGATTTTATTTGGGTGATTTGCTTCCCAGCCTTCCCACGAGCGCTGCGCGGCAGCCACACACCCTTCTCCTCCCCCCGTGGGATCTGATGCTTTCCCCATCCAAAGAGCATGTTCAACACACTCGTGGCCGTCTCCAGCCGCCCCGCTGGCTGCACGCCTTACTCGCGAGCGCTAATCTCCGAGTGGGAGCTGGCCAGGAAAATAAATAAGTAACGTGGTCCCCAGCCTCCTTCAGCGGTAGCCGCTAGGAAATTCCCAGATAGGGATACACATGCACATAATTTTTTTCCCCTCCCCTCCCCTGTGCTTACAACGCCACACGCTGTCTCAACTCGGGAACAGCTCGCAAGAAATCCCAGACTCACAGAGTTCCTT
Organism: Anabacerthia variegaticeps; assembly: GCA_035583185.1. Classification (NCBI taxonomy): domain Eukaryota; kingdom Metazoa; phylum Chordata; class Aves; order Passeriformes; family Furnariidae; genus Anabacerthia; species Anabacerthia variegaticeps. The sequence continues at coordinate 7,570,929 of JAWWEW010000078.1, read as the reverse complement.
TTCTTGACACTTGACACTTTTTTGGGGAGCAAATCGATTGGCAAGTGCCAGGCTCCCATCCTCTCGCCTCCCTTCACCCAGCTGCATGGCACCTGAAGAGCTTTTTAAGAGCATGCTCTAGTCCAGCAGCCTCCTGGAAGTGTCAGGAAACACTTGGTTGCAAAAGAAAATAATGGACTTTCTTTAAATATAGCTGTTTGTTTCGAACCCAGCAGCACCAGGGCAGGGAAACCAGCCTGGCCTTGCCATGCTTCTTTGCAGGAGGGTTTCATTCCCCTCGCTTCAGCCCAAAGCTCCCCAGAGGTTGAACAGAGGTAGCACCTCTTCTGGCCCATGTGGGCTTTGTCCTGAGAGCCTGCTACTGCTTTTGTTCAGCTCTGGGGTCCTTTCAAGCCAGAAGGAGGCCCTGCAAAACTGTCAGCTGTGTGGAGATACGAAACATCCCTTTCAATACCCAAGATAGGCTTTATAGCACAAGGTGTCCAATTGTGGTGTGTGGTGACCTTAGCCCAAGCACACCCCCTAATCCACCCTCGTGGGCATTACATAGGAGAGGAGTAACCCCAAGCTGCTCATTGAGATTCGGCACACACGGACTTGGGGGCAATATTTAGAGGGTGTCAGGCAGGGTCGTGTGACTGTACGAGGCAGGCTGAAGGGAGCAGGCTTGAATTCCACCCTCTCAGCCTGATCTTAAACTGTCCAAACCTCATTTCATGACAGAGCATCTCATGAGAAGATTAAACCCCATAATGCCAGGCAGGAAGATTCTTTATCTAGATCTCTGTTTGCAAAAAGTATGATCCCAGAGACTGGAATGCAAAGAAGAGTTCCCCCAAGGCCTGAATTATTGTCACCAGAACAGAGGAGGGAGAGGCAGGGGTGGTAAAAGGGACATTGATAATGCGCTACAGCAAGTATTTAGAGCAAGCTTCTACATTTAAAATTCAAATAGAGATCTTGAGTGCCTTGGAAAAGTGGCTCTGCTGTGCAAATAGTGCTTGGAAGGTCCTGGGTTTTTTGGAGAGTATGTGTGTGAATTGGCACATAGGGTTTCTGCACCTGAACAAATAGGGAGGGGAAGAAAAGGGGGGAAAGAAGCTGGGAAAAAAATGGAAGTGTCCTCTCTTCCAAGAGTGTCTGCATTTATTACATGAATCAGAATGACAATGCTGATCCTTTATTGGATTTTAATTAGAGAACCCAAACAAGCACTGCTCAAAGAAGCAGATTTTCACACCTCTGCCAATTCACTGGCATGTTTGTAGAGCTGCTACACTACTAGATCTATTCATCAAGTCCCTGAATATGCAAACAAAGCTCTAGCCAGACCTTTACTGCCGGCTTGTAGGAAGGTGTAGTTTGCTAGCAGAGGCCTCCACATAAAGCACATAGCTTGTTTGTTGCCATGTCCTCCCTGAAGAGGGAGGCCTTGGAGATCTCACTGCTTCATTTCTGAAGATGTGATAAAGTCATTAGCAAATCAATAACGGTCTAATTTTCACCCTTCCTGTCCTTCCTGAGAAAGTCATTAGGAGACACTCCAAGGATTTATTTAGATCATAAGAGTTTCAGTAACAGCCACAGAGGCAAAATATAAAATCTGTCCACCTTTCGGAGATAAATCACCGGGTCTCTTAACTGGTATAGGGAGTAACTGGGAGAAACCAGGGAAAGGCATGGGAGGGGTGGGAAATGTCAACAGCTGTAGCAAAGACACTTGCTGCCATGGCAAACCATGGACTACTACCCAATATTTAGAAAACCAGGGCTTTTAGGAACACAGCAAAGTCCCTCTTTTAAGATAGAGGACAGCCTGGAACATGGTAGTTTCACTCCCCCACAGGTGGCTGAGCTTCCAGAAAGGGATTTGCAAGACATCCTTAGAGTCTCATCACTACTTCTGCTTTCTTTAAATCTGAGATTGTTCCTCTTAGTAGCACTGGAAAGCAGCTAAAGTTGATGACAGCATATGATATCTAACCTCTGAGTGACTCTCAAGAGCTAGAGGAGGTGAAGGAGCCTGGCACAGGTGTGAGGTTGCTTGGGGAATCCATGCCTTGGGACAGGGAACATCATCCTTCCAGTGGGGTGGAAAAGACTTTTTTTTTTGAAGGAGAAGTGAACCAGAGTGCTGGAGGCACCAGGCAGGTGTTTTATGGGAGTGACATGTGCACCAGTAGCCACCGTGCTAAGCAGGAGAGCATTGAGGGCTGGAGACAGCACAGAGGCATGTGCAGCATGATGGCAGGAGGGGGACACTCAGGAAACTCTTGCTTTCCACTGGGGCAATGGGCAAATTGATGTGCACCGTGGGGTAAAGCCTCCTCCTGCTCCCTGATTGCTGTGCCTTGAATAAGAGCTGAGTGGGGACCCTGAGCACTGCAAGCACAGACACTTGCTTAGAGGAGAAACCTTATGCCAGCAAAACCACTTGGCCCTGAAAGTTTGAAATTTACCTAGCATCAGGTGTCAGTGCAGGCTAAACAGCAGCAAAATGGGAAGTTCTTCCAGAAGAAGTCTGTTCAGTTTTCTCCCTGGAAATATTTTGTCCCATTTCCTTAATGAGACAAATCACACTTCTAACTCCTAACCCAGAGGGAGATGCACTGGCTCAAATCTGGCAGGAAGAGGATTCTCACTTAACTCACTGGGTGTAAATGGGGCACGTGCATAGATGAGGATGGAGGAATTTCATAGGAAAGTCTGGCTGCATCCTGCACCTGTGTTTCTTGGGTGTGTCAGAGGGGCTGGGGAAGCCCTCTCATACTCTCATTCCCCAGCCCTGCTTGTGCCTCCTCTAACCCTGCTGTGCCTCTCTCCTTGCACAGAAAACTCAGTGGCGGCCAAATCTGGGGGTTGCTTCCCTGGCTCGGCCACGGTGCACCTGGAGCAAGGTGGTACCAAGCTGGTGAAGGACCTGAGGCCAGGAGACAGGGTGCTGGTGGCTGACACGGAAGGCCGTCTGCTCTACAGCGACTTCCTCACCTTCCTCGACCGGGAGGACGGCTCCCACAAGCTCTTCTATGTCATCGAGACGCGGCAGCCCCGCGCCCGGCTGCTGCTGACGGCCGCCCACCTGCTCTTCGTGGCCCCCCAGCACAACCAGTCTCAAGCAGGGACCCCCAGCAGCCGGGCACTCTTCGCCAGCCGCGTCCGGCCGGGCCAGCGGGTCTATGTGCTGGGTGAAGGTGGGCAGCATCTCCTGCCCGCGGCCGTGCACAGCGTCTCGCTGCGGGAGGAGGCGTCGGGGGCGTACGCCCCGCTCACCGCCCAGGGCACCATCCTCATCAACCGCGTGCTGGCCTCCTGCTACGCTGTCGTCGAGGAGCACAGCTGGGCACACTGGGCCTTCGCTCCCTTCCGCCTGCTCCAGGGATTGCTGGCCACCCTGTGCCCCGCCGGCGGCGGGTCCCCCGTGGGTGACCCCACGGCTCCGGGCATCCACTGGTACTCCCGCCTGCTCTACCGCATCGGCAGCTGGGTGCTGGATAGTGACTCTCTGCACCCGCTGGGCATGGTGGTGTCATCCAGCTGAGAGCATCCTGTGCCGCCCCGGCAGCCCGCCAGCCTCCGAGGGAGAGACAGAGACACACAGAGAGACAGAGAGAGAGAACAAGACAGAGAGAGAGAGAGAGAGAGAGAGAGAGAAGGGAGAAGAAGAAAAAAAAAAAAAAAAGAGAAGGGGAAAAAAAAAGAAAAACCCAAAAGAAAAAAAAAAGAAAAAAATTACATATTTTTAAAAGAGAGCACGGATTAAGACTTTAAATAATAATAATAATAAAATAATAATAATTAAGTAGGACAGTCCAAAGTAGACTTTAAGGGAAACAAAGACCCCGGGAAGTTCTGTTCTGTTTAGTTTATAAATATATATATATTTTTATTTGTTCTTTTGTTTGTTGGTTGTTTTTTGGTTCGGTTTTTTTTTTCCTCCTCTCCTGGATATTTATTTCTTTGGTATTTTGAATAGATGTTTTAAATGATATGAGCCGGACCTTCAAGAGCCTTAAATCGTTTCTTTGATAATTTATTATCATGTGAACTTTACTCACAGGGGAAAAAATTATTTTGTGAGGCCAAGCAAAACTGCGCAGAGTCTATTTTTCTACATGTCACGTGTGTCCTGACTTTCAGAAAGCAAAATTCTCTACTTACCCATCTCTCCATTGCATTGCTCCTTCATTTCAGCAAGTCTAAAAAACAAGCAAACAAACAGACACACACAAAAAAGACAAACTTCACGGGGGTCCGTAAATTATATTTTTATACACAGAATTGTAAATTAGATTTTTTTGAGAGATCAATACTTAACTGAATCACATTTCGTTTTTTGAAATAGTGTAAAATATGAGAATATATTATTTTAATTTAAATAGTTTCAAATGTAACATCATTTCCTGTATTGTTTTCCATGTTTTGCTTTGTAAAAACACCATTTGGCCACGTCCATGGAAGTCAAGACTGTTACACAAACTTTTTATTTGCTAAAACCATAAGAAACTTTGTTATTTTTAACTTCAAAAAAAAAAAAGTTTATTAGAAAATAATATTTTTTAAAAAGCGCACATGGCGGCAATTCTGTGACGATGGAGATGGTAGTTTGTACAGAGGGGAGAAAAGGATGTTTTGCATTAATAAAATGAGAAATAACTGCTGTAAATTTACTAAAATGTATTTTTGAATATTTTGTAATAGTTTTAATAGTTTTATAGAAATAAAATGTGCCATGCACAGTCTGGTTAGTATATAATAACTAAGAGTTCCTGGTGCATCCCATTTTTTTTTTCCTTTTTGCTTATTGGTTTAGGAAACATGATGCCTAAAGGAGTGCCCATTATTTTATTTAGATGTGTTGCTTATAACGTTTAAATTTGGTACTTTAATTAACGAAACGAATCCATCACATTTGAGCATAACCTGGAATCTCTTGTACTAACAGTAGAACCTCACTTATTTGCACGAGCGACTGGGAGATGTGGTTTCCCTTTGCCGGAGCCCTGGCTCCCCATCTGCACTCAGGTGATGCTCCCCTCTTCCAGCTCCAGCCCAGGCTCCGTGTCCACTTCCTGGCCTGGTCCGGAGACTGCAGATGGCTCTTAAAATTGATTTCTGAGGATATTAAATCAAGTTTTCCCTTTGAAGCATGTTAATGTGAAGGCAGGCAACTGCCTTCACCTTGTGGCAACACCAGGATTTTAATTGGCTTTAATTTAGGTGCCAGAAGATGGAAATCTGAGGTACAGACACTGGCTTTGGTGAGTTAGCAGGGATTCATGTGGCAGATGCTGGAAGAAGGAGACGGGCACCAGATTTCACTGGCCACTTTGAGTAACAGCACAGGGCTTGGGGCCACTGAGAACAGAGCAAAACACCATTTTTGCAAAACAAACAAAACAAAGATTTGTTCCTTTATTCTGAGAGACATTCCTTAGCTGTAACACAGGAGTCCGTCCCGAGCCACTGATGGGTGAACATCCTGGAGATGTGTTTTAGGAGCTGAGTGGTGTGGCCAGCACTGCATCTCCTGCCTGGTCCCAGCCCCAATCCCCTGCTAAGGGGATCATCCTTGACAGGTGCTGATCAGTGAGGTTCTGCTGCACCACGTGCTCCTCCATGGAGGGTTTCCAGGAACCCTTTAAAAATTTTGCAAAACATTGTGTGTGCATGTGTGTGTGCGTCTGTGACAGGACCGTGCCGGAAGGGAGCTTTCCTTGAGTGTCTTCTCACCTTTTCTTTGGTTTCTGTTACTCGTCGGTCTAGGACGTTCATCCATCGGGCAGCCTTTTGCTCCAGAGACACAGCCATGTTCCCTGCTGGAATGGACAGCAGCTCCAGGGCCTCCCGGAATGTCCCTACGTGCGGCCACCAGAGAGTGTAGACCGTGCTCTTCCATGCTGAAATCCCAGGAGCTTCCAGAGTGCTGTGAGGAGATGGTGGCCGAGCCCCATTCACGAGCACTGCTGTGTCAAGCCCTAACAGATGGATGTGGTCCCTCCTTTCTGCCAGCCTCTGGTCCAGGACCACTCCCAACCTTCACAGCTCGGACATGCCAGGGTGATGAGACTTCAGTGTGACCACCAGCGTGCTGCAGCACCAGGATAGCAACCAAGTCACCCTAATGCCCACCTGATGTGGGGCATCATGGGGGACTGTGGACTGCCTGGTAGTGCTGGGGACCTGCTGCTCACCCCAGCTCAGACTCTGCCACCTCCATGTCTCTGGAGTCTGCTGGTGCGTTGAGGGCTGCAAATGCAGCTGGTTTGGGGCATGTGAGAATGTGATCATGGAGCAAACAAGCCTCTGGTCTAAGAGTTTGGCCTTTGTATGGCAGTGTCTGGGCATCTGAGCACTCTTACCCCTGTCTCTGAGTGGCAGCTGCCATTTTTTAAGGCCTTTACACTCAAAAAAATAACCATGTTGGAATGTGCCTTCTCCAGAGGTCAGGCAGTGGAGGTGTTTAGGGATGTCAGTGATCAAACTTAAAGCCATTGGCTTGAGAGCTTCAGTCTAAATTGTAACTGAGACGTAAATGAGCCATCAGACCAGAACCTATGCTTGTGTCAGGGTAGGGTGTGCCTGGTAGGGACTGTATCAGACACCGCTGTATTTAATCTTCACCAGAAGGCCAAGACGAGCTCAGAGCTTTGTGGTGTGAGAGAAGCTAAGATGTTGTCTTATACTAGGGTCAAACTGTTTTGCCAAGCAGAGAAAAGCTGTGCCATGTTCTCCATTGCACGTATTCCAAGTAGTTTTATGCCTTCCTCTCACCATGTATGTATTCCATCTCCTCCTCCAGCACCTCTCACCTGGATCACCTCTCCATGGTGTGCGTTAGAAGTGCTTCCTTGGGCCAATCCAAACTATAGCTACAGCTCTTGTATGAAGGATGTACTGTCATAACGTTGTGCAAAACGTCTAGGAGATGTCACTGTCCATTTTCAGGGTCCGAGTATGGCAATAGTTTGTATAAAATGTACACATAGTGGTGGCTACAGAATAGTTTATGACTAAATACATATCTATTACTGTTAAAATAATGTATAAGAATGTACTTGAAGCTATTATCCTTGTGCTCTGTTGTCTGAATAATTAAAGAAATTACAGAGACTTCCTGAAATGTCTGATATGTGACAGCATTCCTATTGCACACTTTCAGCTCTGCGTTTTTTACTCTGGTGAGACTGAAACAGGGAGTGGGGATCCTGTAGGATATGGCATGGTATTCTTCAAATATGTGAGGAATTGTGCCTGTGCCACTTCATGTGATGGTCTCAACCTCCCTCTTCTCCCACCTAGAGCCACACAGACAGTCTGTCATTTACCTGTGAAATATTGCGTGGGTCTGCAAAGCCAAGTCATTTGGAAGGGGCTTGTGGGGCACCAACAGCTGCCTGTCTTCTCCAGCCTCCGCCACCCAAGCCAAGGTGAGAAGTGATCCTAATGAGGCTGGGACTAGTTTGGGTTTACCTGACTGGTCTTTCAAGCAGTGCCCTGGTGCTCAGACACCAGGTAATCCCACAAAGGGAGGCTTGGATGTGCCAGCAAAAGAGCATCACATTTGCAGTGCAATTAAAATCCAAGCCAAGCACTGGTCTTTCACAGCCAGGTAACCATGCTGTGCCACAGCCAGCAGCTCTTTGTGCCCTCACTTGTGAAACGTTGCTCAGCTGTATCTTTATATACATATATACACATATATGTATACATATATAATATTATTATCCTTTTATTAAGAGCTCAGCATATCCTACCAGGCTATAAATATGTTTACATTGGCCCTCCTGAGCATTTCACACCACACCGAGGCTAAGCAGGAGATGTAAATCAGCCAGGTTGGGTGATAATTGGGCAGCAGTTTTGCAGCCCCAGTACAGCATCAATTTCAATTAGAGGGGGAAGGAAACCAGAAAGAACATTTTATTTTACTCATTACTGCAAGTCATAAGGGACCACTAGATTTCTTAAGCTTCTGAAATTCTTTCTTCAGCAGTTTCTGCCTTAAAACTAGTGCAAACTTAACTGAAAAGAAAGGTCAATTTTTCATGTACAGAACACTTCTGAGCTTTCAAAGGAACAGTGCTAATGTGATCCTTGGCCTACACTGAAAGAGAAAAAAAAAATCATCTTTTAAAAATGCATCTTTACAAGTGATTGGATTGTCTCAGATTTTATGGGAGCAGGATGAGTCCCCCAGACATTTTTTGTGCCAAGATTGTTAAATATAATTTTTAATACTTTGCATTTGGGGTGCTTAGGCTTACATATTTAAATAATTTTGGTTTTCAGGGCTGAAAAGAAGCTAGCAAGTCCAGGAAATATAAGTTTAATGATATTGTCCTGGTTCCAGTAAAATCAAAAATGGCATCCAGCTGATCTGAGTGCAGAGGGAATTGTGTTGCTACCCTAAGCCAAGTGCAGGACCCTATATAACTTCTTTTCATTTTTAAGTGAGAGCAAGTCAGCTCTTTGAACAAATACTGCTGCTAATCAGGAGTGAAACCACAATGTCAAGAAATCTGTTTGGGGTAAAAATATTTGTTTTGATGTCCTGTGACCTAAATGTGAAATAAATATTAGATTTGCTCAGTTTGGTGTAAACAAATGTCTGTTCCTATTACCGAGGAGGAGAGGTGACGAGGGATGCTCTGTGTGGCGTGACCGAGGAGGGTCCCTTGGCCACCAAATTCACATCTGGCTGCTGCCCAAGGGCAGGAGGGCTTGGACATGGGCAGGGAAGCAGGAATCCTCTGAGAACACCGTGTGCTTCGTGCAGGTCTGCCCAGCTTGCTCAGCCCTGGGAATGGCGCAGGAACCCCTTCCTAACCCTGTCTCTGGGACAAGGTTTGCCTGGACCAGTTCTCTGGGTACACCAGGATGTCTCCTTGAAAAGGGGATGTGCTCACAGGGAAAATGTAATTGGGAATGCTGTATCATTCCAAGTTTTGTGTCTTTTGAAGGCATTCTCTGCAAGAGAATGAATGATACATCTGTATGCAATTAGAGCAGAATGCTTTTGGTATCATGACAGAGAGGCGCTATGTCACAGACCTGTTGTAGTGTTTCTCTGGGTGGAGGAAGATTATCTACAAGCAGGATACAGCTCAGGCTTTGGCTAGTTTGGAGTATTAAAGCATGTCATGTGCTTCTTTTTTGAACACTTTAGGCTGTAAGCAGGCTCTGGTGGTCTCAGGTCTAATCCCAGCCTGTAAAGGGCTTGCTTAGAGCAAGCTGCTGGAGGAGATCTTCAGTCAGGTCTCACAAGTCTACAAGGATGGAGGGACTCAATCCCTCTGAGTAATTGGTACTGTTAAATAAGCTAACAGTTTGCCTCAATAAAACAGCAATGTATTTCATCTATCAAGAATCATCCTTTATATTCTCTTTGTATTTATTCTGAGAGGAAGGAGACCAAAGAGTTAAAACAAGATTAGTTTTAAGAAATCCCAGGCTCAAAATCTGGGACATTCAGAGTTCTGCTGAGCTTTGCTGCTGCTCCTGCAGCCGGTACTGAGCAGAGAGCTGAAACCTCACTCACCCAGCTCACCTCTTCTCTCTAAGTCAGCCCCGTCCTGTTTTCTATGGCAGTAAGCAGTGTTTTTAATTACACTGTGATGAATGCAAATAAATATTAGTCTCAGGATTGCTCATGAACAATTCTCTTGGAATAGTCATCAGTTTGGTGTAAGCTTTGTTGGCTTTGCCAAATGATGCCCTTTCTACTCAGCAAAGTGTTTCTAGAAACAGGAGTGTAATAAAAGTACAGTATCAAACAAGTCTGTTCTGGCATGGTATCTGCATGAATAATGATTTTGTGCTAACACCAGTGGAAGCTACGGGGTTCACAGGCATCAGAAAGTCCAACTGCCATTCAAATATTTGCAAATAATGAATATGTGATCCCACAAATAACAACAAACCAACCTGGTTGCTTTCATTGAGGAAAATGATTATGAATCACTGTGTACTGTGGGCTCAATCCAACAACCACCAGCGTCAAAAGAAGTCTTTCCACAACTTCAAACAGGCAGGGAGGTGAGCTGTGTTTGCTCAGCTTTACCTGGTGTATCCATCATTCTCATATTGCACCATTAAATAATAGAATTTATCAGGCAAGTAAGAATTTCCTAGAGAAGCCAAGAGTGGGCAAATGTCATCTCCTGACTGCATATGTGCAGCTCCCACTGATGTCACTAGGGTTATGTATGGGCAAAATGAGGTCAGGCTGTGTTGTCCTACTTTACGTGCCCTGTGGTATTACACTCAATTAAGTTTTGTCTCCCAGGACGCAGCCTCACTCCCACTTAAGTCACCAGGAACTTTGTCACTACAAAACAGTGCAGGAGAAGGCACAAAATACCAGTCTTTGATCTACAGTGCAGTAAGGTTTAACCCATGTACTCAGGAACAAGCAGCTGCACTTTGGAAAGGGAGGGTTAGACTTAGGAGAAAAATAAATAAATCCACTGAATTCCAACATGGTGCATCTTCAGGAGAAGGTAGCATCTTTGCAAGCTCACTCACAGCTTTGCATGGCATGGTAGCCTCAGCAAAAGCTTCTTCCCAAGCCAGAAGGGCATCTTTCCTGCCCTCTGCCAACAGCTCCCCACTGATCCTTGCGGAAAGATCCTGAATATCATGGGCAACACTTCTTAAGCAGCACAGGAGAATCAGTCACATCTTCTGTGTGGGAGACCACATGCTTCACTACTTTGAAAATATTAACCACTGGCTATGAAGTGAAACTATAAATAGCTGTAGGAAGGAGAAAACAGTAAAAAAAAAAAAAAAATTAAAAAAAAAATCCCTCATTACAGACAAACAAGTTGCCAGAAGGATGCTGGGCTTTGAGCGAACCGGTTTTAGTCCTTGCCCCTTTGATGGGGTTTCTTCTGATTTTGAGCAAGTAGCTTGTTGTCTCCCTGCCTTCATCAGAGAAGTGAAGAAAAACACCTCCAAGGATAATTTTCCATGGTCTATGGGGTCTACATGAAGAGAAACACAGTGATTCAGGTACCATCTACTGTCTGTGTTTCACTGAGGGATCTCCTCTGTGTGCACATGGTGAAATCCAAAGATGTTCCAGAACTTTTGCATGTCAGACTATCTGAAAACCCTCTTATTTATATATCAGTTAAAAAATGTGTTTTATTTTTAAATGTCTCACAAATGCCAGGATCAGGCATATTTATACATAAAATAAGCATGTTTCCTGTGTGATTTTTAAGTCCATTCTAAGTATCTTTGGAAAAGAGGACAGTCAGCTTTTTGCATGGTTAAACTCTGCACTGCACACATAATTTATGAGGAGGACCCCCAAGGCTTTAGCCAGCTCAAGGCTAAGAAATTATTTTGGCTTCTGATTGTGTCTCCACGTACCTCCATGGTAGGTTCCTGCTGGCTGGCTGGAGCAGTTTGGATGGACAAGGCCTCTATGGACTAATAAGAGAGCTGAGACACTTGAAAATACATGTCTGAGTGTAGGTGTCCTAACTATGCAGCTGAATTCTGCCCAAAATGTCACTTCAGCCCTGTTTTCTGGAGAGGGTCCACATGAGGTTCTAGGTTACATTTGGGGCATTCTTGACTCATCCAGTTGTCCTGGTGTGGGATGCACATAGACTTCCCTTAGCTCTGCAGGGTGACCAAGCTCTAGGCCTAGACATATTCACCCCCCTCTCTGCATCCATGCTGGGGTAAGCCCAGTGCAGTCCAAAACCAGACCGTTCTCTGGAGCTGGTCCTCCACTGTGGGATTAGCTCAGGACTTCAGAGAGGCCACAAACCTCAGTGCCTCTCTTTCCAAGAGCTAGGCACGCTTGTTCAGCCTTGCCTGCGTTGGTATAAACACCGTGCACGTACTGTGTAGTTAATTAAAACTATTCCCACTCAATTTTCCCCTGGGGAAAGGAAGGGAGAAGATAGATGCTCATGGGAGAAGTACTCATCATATTGTTTAATGTGATCTGGAGTGGGACACGCAGTGCTGTGGGGATAAAAAGCTGTGGGGGGCTGAGGGAGCACCATGGAGCCTAGGGAGAGCTGTCCCTGGAAAGAAATTCCCCTTAGTCTGTGTACTGTCAAAGGGAAGAAGTGGTGTGTTTCCAGGATTGAAAACAGGAGACCAAAACTCCCCAAGGAGGGGAGACATGGATTGAGGCTTGCCCTGACATCCATTCGACATAGACTTCTTGCTTGGGACTTCTGGGAATCTTGGGAACCTCCTCCTTCCAAAGCCCAGGTTTTAGGAAAGTCATGGAAAGGACAGAAGAAGTCACCAGCACCGGGGTGTGGACACGGCACAGCTGGGTCTGTGCACTGGTGCTCAGCCTGGGTGACTCAGTGCTGATGCCAGGAGCTGTCCTGGACATCAGACACAGAAGAACAACCTAGAGCTCTCCCTCCCACTGCTCCTGAGTTACTCACGGAGACACCAGGGAGCCACTCGGACCTTTGTGTAGTGCTGTGTGGATGTGAAAGGGCTCGTTTATGGGAAGTGAGTGCCCTGGTCTGCGCAACCAAGGCTGTGACGTGCAGGGCTGTTTTCCACCTCTGGGAGAGCCTCTTGGCTCCCTGGCTCCCAAGCACAAGTACAGGCATCCAACGCACTGAGCACAGGACATGCGACAAGCCCTTCTGAAGCATTTTAATCTCAAATCAGCTCCAGTGCCCTGCTTTTGTCAGTACTGAGCAGCTTGGTGTTAAGTCGGTGGTGCCACCATGGGAGGGATGCAGCTGGTACCCACCAGTGCATGGAGTCATGCAGATACATCAGCTGTCCTGGTGCCTTTCAGCAGGAGTTGAACAATACGAGGTGCAGAAGAAAAACTGTAGCTTTGTGGAGCCTCACTGGTGGGCACTGGCAGATGCTGCAGCAATTTGCAGCAAAACCTGATGTATGTACAGCAAGAAAGGCTGAGGCACCACCACAATCCCAGACATGCAAGGGGGTTTTGCTTTTCCCAGAAGAGGATTAAACCATCTGCAGTCAGCAATGGGCAGGATGCTGCCACTCATGAGGGCAGGGGGAATGTCTGTGTGCAGTCCCCACCCCATCAGGGCCTGAACACCAAGGCATGTGGACAGCACTGATGCCATCCCGGAGGGAGCTGTGGCATGGGTCCCTCACCTGGGGCTCAGGTGCTGTGACCTCATGACAAGACGAGCTGGCAGCGTGGAGCCCAAGCAAGCCCAGATGTCCAAAATGACGGAAAAGTCAGATTTCATGTTATAGGTTCCCAAGGAGGCAAATTGTCACTTTATAAATATAAAAAAAGATGAAGTTTGGAGTCACCTTGGAGCTGCTCTTTGCATGGGGAAAGTGTTTTGCCTGATCACAAGGTGTTCCCTTTTAGTTTTTGTTTTTTTACTTTTAGTGAGGAAATGTCTGTACTTTGATTATCAACCAAAGCTGGGAATAAAACACACCTAAACGTTATTTCTCCTTTGGGTATAAGTGAACAAGCAGCAAAATTAGAACATCTTCTAGCAGATTTATACATTGGAGCTATTCTTTTCCTGTTCATAAGTACCCTGACAGAACAGAACTATTTATTGAGAGTTAAATAATGACATCTGTTATCAGGAATATCAAATCCAGTAGAAGATGTTTCGTATTAAAAAAGAAACTCGAGGCCAAACTTCCTTGTGATGGATACAGACACAGCTTTATAAATTTCTTCAAAGTTTCATTCTTTACACCAGGATAAAATTCAGCCCAAAGAGCTTCTACATACGAGTCCTATTTACATGTGCGAAAAGAGTTTAGTTTAAAAAAAGGCAGAAACAAACTCCCAGATCTTTTAGGACTTGTTGTGTTAGGTGGAATCAAAGTGACCTCTAGTGATTCCCTGTTAACTGTGCAGCTCGGCAGCCCATACAGAGCCTGAGCAGTGCCATGGTATAAATGCAATTGATACCTGATTAAAGCAAGATTATAACAATCAGTGATTGTTACAATAACAATTCCTACAAATCAAGCATAGAATATTTTCCCAAACTCTACAATTTCTTTCCATGCAAGATGCTCACTGTTAAAAGGAGTATTTTTATTAGGCAGTTAAAGATCAGCAACACAATGAATTTATTAGTAACTTATCATCCATGTGTCTTCTGGCACTGCTGGCGTGCTGTTCTTTCAGAATAGACAGGATAGGAAGTGCACGAGATTTGTGATTTAAGTCATTTGTTCCTTCTTTTTTGAAAAAGTCACAGGCTGATCACAAAATTATTACCAGTTGTGTAGGGAATGTGGAGTGTTGCTGTGGAGCTAAGCCATACCCATCCCCAGGTTCAACCAGACTGGACAACAGGAGAGAGATTTTCACCCCTACAAGGTCATCTTTTCCCTTCAAGGCTGTTCAGTTTTTTCAAAAAAAGATCATGGAGAGGGGATGTTACAATTCATCAGTGGTGGAAGAAATGAAAACTGTGTATCAGCCAAATGATGTTAGTTTACCATGAAAATCAATAGCAAAGCGGGTTAGAAATGGGATGTCATCATTAAGGCAATGTGGGAGAAGCTCTGTCAGCAGCAAAATGATCGGGAGCTCTCTCCTAATATTCCCCAGGGGTATTTCAGGACTCGGGAAGGCAGCAAAAATCATTGATTCCTTTGGCACAGGAGATTGGGATGGGCACAAGGGAGATGCTCAGGAGATGCTAAGCTCTGCTGGGACTCAGAATGCAGATATTTAATAAAAACCTATGTCTTCCATAGATCAGTTGTATCAATCTCTGAACCAGAGCTGGGTGAAAAACTGGGCCCTATTTCTGCCAGAAAAAAAACCCCACCCAACTCCTTTGGTTCTGTGCATGTTTTGAAGAAGTTAACCTCTGACCTGTGGTTCTTTCCTGCCCTATCTCCACATCCATTAAAGACCATGAGGTTTAGCATCTGCAGGAAGAGGGGCAAGAACATTCCTTCCATCTTGCTCTCTTTCCCTGCTGCCAGCTGTCCATGATGGTCATGCCGAGGGCAAATTGCTGTTTGCATCATTTCCCGGGCTGGTTTAGCATTCCCTGTAATTTTCACAGAGACTGTGCTGCAGCCACTCTAATGAAACGTGCTCCCTTGTTGTGGTCAGTGACACTTTCATCACTCACTTGTAATAAAGCTACTTTTTAGTTTTTGTTTTCCCGGATTTGTCAGCACCTTCCCAGCAGGTACTGTTTGGACATTCCTAAGATACGTTTCAGAAAGACTTCACGTGCAAATGAGAAGTTTTGCAATGAGCATTGTCCAACTCACTGTCTCAGCCTGACCCTCTGACCACCCCACTGGCCCTGTGAGGGATTCTGGGGACCCTCCTGCTGCTCTGGGGGTGTCCATGGTGTAAAACTGGGCTGTTTGACCTAATAACCACTGCTGTCCACATCAAGAGTGCCCAGGTTGGACCTGAGTGCTGGGCTGTTATTGTCAGCCTGTGGTTTCACCTGCTGTCGCTCAGGAGCATCTTACGAATTTGTCCTACTTCGTCCTGGGGCATGAAGCAACTTGAGTAAGTAAAATGTTGCACATGTTTTTCCAGGGCCTAGAAATTAGCCAGAGAAGACAGATTTGTCATCAAATAATGAATTCAGCTACTAGAGAGACCCAGCCCAGCCCCTGCTCTGCCCAGGTAAGCCTTTCTTTAGAGCTGCAACTGGGGAACCAAGCAACACATCCCATCCACATTTCTGTGTTAAGTCAAATATGGCTCAACTTGTGTTTGGTTTTAAGGCTTAAAGACTGAAGGAAAACGTTTTTATTTGTCGTGAGCAGCAAAGCCAATAAAAACAGATGGGTAAGAAAGAGCAGGGGCTCCACACTGGATGATCCGGTGCTAACTTTGAATTATCTTTTAGACTGAGGTGTCTTTAGAAATGTGCACATTTTATTAAGCTCCTTATAAATTCCATTTTTATTTTGGACTAAATGATACCATTTTAATGAAAGGCAGAAGCTGGAAAATGCATTTTGTCTTGAAAGAATCACTTTCTGGTAAAGAACCATTTCCTTATTTTTAAAGCCAAGGCAGTGATAATCCAGTATACTTGCATAGCCTTTGGTTCCCAATCCTGAAAGCTGTAAAAGTTTAATTTATTTTATACATGCATGCTGTGGGTTTATTTTTCCAGCTAAGGAATGAGAATACAGAAGCTAGTTTTGCTTTTGTGGTCTAATAGGTCAGTGCAGATTTACCATTTTAAACATGTGCAGTCATAAATACTAAACAAAACAAATTGTTGCTGCTGCTGTGATCCAAACCCCAAATTAAAAACAAATACAAATTAGAAATCCTCTCTAGAAATCTCGTCTGTCTAAAGCTGGTGAAATATTGTCTTGATGACAGAACTTCACAGATAACAACAATGCACAATAGTTGTACATTTTAGAGTATTTTTACTAAATACTTTTTTGTTTGTTTTGAATAGCCTAATACTTAAAGGCATTTTTAAATTTGACTCTGTAAACATGTGCTTGTGTGTGAATTTCAGATTGTGTTGGGTTTTTCAAATTAGCTTCCAGCCTCCATTATTTGCAGCAAAAATGTTCACCTGAAATGCTTAAAAAAAAGGGGGAAAAAAAAGGAAATTAAAATAAAACTTGAGGTTAAAATGATCTGGTATTTATGTCATGGTAAGGTTTGCACAGTTGAAATTGGCATCGGGAGATGACTCAAAAGGAGCACAGTGGAACATTTAAGTTCTTGGATGCTGGAAGCTACACAGAGGTGTAAACCAGCCAGCTGGATAGCAGCCCACCCAGCTCAGCCTGTCCACAAGACAGTGTGTCACCCTGGTGTTCCATGGGCACTCGTTTGAAGAAAGTGAAACATGATGGTGTTGAATATTTTATAAAAGGTTCACTGCTGTCTGAAGGAAAGTTTTCCAAAAGAAAGCATGTTTGACAATCCATTCCTTAGAAAATGTCTCATTGAATTCATTGGAAGTGATGGTGGAGTACAGAAACAGAGACTGCTCCAACAGCCTGGAGAAATCAGTGCCATGCAATACACTCCTGCAGACTTCTCACAACTATCTGTGAAGATTTGTTTTTCCTCCCCTGGCACCCAAGAGTGGATTGAGAAACGTTGGAGCAAGAAGTGAGAGAGGAGTGGCTGGGGGGGTCCCTTCTGCTCCCACTCTCTAGTGTCTCCTGCAGGGGTTTCCACATGGAGTCAGTCTCCAGAATTCTCTCATGCCAGAAGGGAGAGAGTCAAAATATTGTAACAGCACAAGGCTCTGTGGCCCTGGTGGGGCTGCACAAGCTGCCAAGCACATTTTGTGTCCAAAAGGAAAAATAGAAGTGTTTGCCAGCCTAGTGCTCACTGAAATGACAATGCTGCCTGAAAGCATTGTGAAGCCCTTTGAAGGTGTTGAGACTAATGGCTCTTCTCCCTGTATCTTCCTGGGCTGTGCCTGTTTAGCCAATTTCGCGATACCCATGAAGTTTGAAAATGCATTTCTAGTCCTCTTCAGGAACCCTTATACAAAGCAGAACCAGACACAGATCTGCAGGCAGACCAGGCTGCTGGAGAGAAGCTGTCAAGCTTCTGAGCAGCAAAGAAACCAACCTTCTGAAGGTTTATAAGGAAAATCACCATAAACCAGCTTGACTTTGAATAGGAAAAACCAAAAAGTTATTGAAAGGTCTAGGTAAAGAGGAAGCTGTGCAAGGACAACTTCATTCACCCTGTAATGAGGAGGGAGTCAAAGATAACAAGTATGGCTTGAAAAACACCTTGCTGTGGTCTTCAGGGGGATGCTGATACTGAACATGGGAGAAAGAGAAAAATGGTCCATGGGTATATATGGATCCACCACAGAAATTCAACCTGTTCTTTTATGCCTTTGAACAAGAAGCCTTGCTGTTCTCCATCCAAGAGCGGACAGGAACCAGCACTTGAGATGTTGCTTCCAGAAAGGATGATGTAAAACAGATCCATCAGATCAGCTGTGTTGGGAGGTGACTGGGCAACCTGAAGGTAGAGACTAATTTGTGGCAGGGGCCTGGAGCAAGTACAAGGCAAATATCTTGACCCTGGCATTGGACAAGAAAACAGAACAAGTTTTAGATGAAAGAAGGATCAAAGATTGAGAGCCAAACAGAAAATGGAATATATAGTACCCGATTGATTGGGCTGGCTAATGTAGAATGGTTCTTTGATAAAGTCAGCGATTTGATTTTATTTTTAGACAGAACAATTGATCTAAGAAGAATTTGCAATGATGTGACATTAGTATATGCTACCTGAGCCCAAGAAGATGGAAACAAGCAAAGCTGATGTGCAAGCTGAAGGCTTGGCAATGAGAAGAATGGATTTCCTCAAGCACTGATTGTTTCCTTCATATATTCTAAAGTCCCTGGCAGAAATGTAGAAGTATGTTATGGTGGGTGACAAAGGAAGAGCTGCCGTGTCACCATTGTCACCACAGTACTGGTCAGAAAGCACAAGACAGTCTTGATCAAATAATAGAAATTATGAGAAAATGATAATCAGAAGTGCTTCTTGTGAGTAAAAACAGTTAATCCTATTAGAAACAGGAGGTAAGAAAGGAGAAATGCATCCTACAGGCATTAGTCACATCCATATGTAACCATCAGGAATGTGGCATGTCCATGCCACATTAAAAAGTTAATATGGACTAGGAGGTATCAAGTGAGGAATTTCCACTAGAGTTAGGGGGAAAGCTTTGGGAAGCAGCACATGTGCATAGGAAGAAAAGGGTTTCAGATCTGAATTTTTACCTTAGAAATCAAGTGAGTCTGATGACAACAGGGATGTAGGAAAAACCCAGGTGGTTGTTTACCCTGAAAGATGAAGGATTAGAAACAGGTCCTCTGCTGAAAGGTTGCTCATCCTTCATGTGCATTAACACTGGTCAGTCACACCATCCATGGAAAAATAAGCACTTAGCAACATATCATGTCTCTTCAGGAATTTCACTAGGTTCCACATGTATCTCTACAGCTAATTACTTGCTGTTTAAAGCAGTGTTTAGCTTGCACTTATACATCAGAAAAAAGATTTCCAGGGCTGACAAGCCTAACTTATGTGTCAGAGTCAGGAGGCAAGTAGATGCACAGGTCACACTGAAGATACCCATTCTGATTCAAGCTCTAGTAAATCAGGCATGTCAAACCCAGAGGTGAGGGGTTTGGCAGAAAAGAGCTCCAGCTGCAGCTGCAGGAACAGGTGTGCAGACCCACAGCCCTGAACAGGATGCCTGGATGGGATGCCCAGGTGAGGTGCCTGGGAGCTCTATCTTATGGCTGATGTTATTTTTGGTGGCTGCAGTGCAAGGGCTGATGTGATGTGGGTAGGAAGTGAGGTTATGACCCCTGCAGTGTGGGCACAGGCCAGTTCTGCTCCTGACCAGGAGCATCACCCCCACCACAGGGTAGTGCCCGATGCAGGGTCCAGTTTTGGTCCACCAGGTTTGCTCACTCTGGGCTCCCCAGTCCCAGAGCCCACACTGCCACCCCGCTTTTCCACTGTCTGCTTTGGTTCCAAATTCACTGCTTCTCACAGTGAGTTTCCTTCTATTTAAGAACCTGCTCTTCTTTAATATATCCATACTTATTATTGAATTAAAAACTTCCCTTTTCAGCTCCGTTCCAGGTAAAGAAAATGACAATTAACCTGATTCAGTTGTGAGTTAATTCATTTAATCTCCAGGTGCCCTTAGAGTTTAAATTAATACCCCTAAAACACGGCTAGATAACTTTCAGCTCTCTTCCTTTAATTATGTGTATAATGAAGCTCATTTAGAGAGCAGGCAGTAGTATGGAGACCACATTGCAGGCATTACACCTCTTTCCCACTATCATCCAAATCCCGTTTTCCAAGTTAGGCTGACAGGAATTTGGTCAGCACCAACTGCCAACACTGGCCCCAAAAGAGTCTCACACAGCATAAGGGCCTGGGAATTTTTGGTTCTGCCGAATACAGAGAAGAAAAGACCTTAGTGGACTGAGCTTGTGGTGCGTTATGGTTTTCCCCGCCATCCACCAGCAGATAAAGCAGTTTCACTGGCAGCAATCACCTTTCATGCCTTCCAACTCTCCTTGCATTAATCTTCCCCTCTACCACATACCAGCCAGGCTCTGGCATCTCTCAAACCGAGCAACAAAATTGAGTTAAACCATTGTTTGCTACCTGATCTCCTAAGTCTGGAGGAAACTCCTTGAAAGGAGGTTGTAGCAAGATGGGAGTTGATCTCTTCTCCCAAAGAACAAGTGAAAGGACAAGGGGAAACGGCTTCAAGTTGCACCAAGGAGGTTCAGATTGGACTTCAGGAAAAAATTTCTTCACAGAGAGGATTGTCAAGTACTAAAACAGGCTGCCCAAGGAAGTGGTTGAGTCACCATCCTGGGAGGTATTTAAAAGTTATGTAAATGTGGCACTTGGGGACATGGTTTTGTGGTGGGCTTGGCAGTGCTGGGTCAGCACCCGGACTCGGTGATCTTAGGGGTCTTTTCCAACCTAAACCATTCTGTGAATGTATGATACTTTGGTTTACTGCCTGGAGGAATGCTGTGATCTGGACCATGTTTCCACTAAATCCTCCAGCAAAGTTCTTGTTTCCAGCAGCAAGGGTGACATCAGAGCCTGGGGAACCTTCTCATCTGAGGCTAAAATACAGTAAAAGGACTGAGGACATACAAACCTTGTCATGGCCTCCTCAACCACAGCAATGATGGTGACAGAGAGAGAAACATCTGCTGTGGGCAGCGAGGACAGCACAGGGGGAAGAGGTTGAGACTGGATGTCCTGTTGCTCAGGGTGGTTGAGCTCCTCTACCATCAAGGGGTGGCATGAATGGGGTAACTGGGCTCACATTCCCAGGGCAAATACTTTGTTTTTCACTCATTGTTTTGGAAAGTGTGATGTTTTCTTCCAATGCTTCTTTGGACGAGCATCTCAAGCTTGCCACCCCTCATGCACAGCCCACTGCCACCTCCTGCAGCAGGATTCGAGTAACCAGCCTCCCTGGACACTTTACTTGCCCAGCTTCTGGCCCATGGCCACCCCATGGCAAGGAGTTGTGTCCTGCAAGGAGCATCTTCCCTGTCAGTGTGGACTGCACAACCTGCATTTCCAGAGCTGCTTGTTCCTTAATTATTATTCTGTCTAAAGACTGCTGGGGATGCCAGGGGACGAAAAAGAAAAACCCCTGCCCAAAACACTGGTAATTAGTTCCTGTAAATGCTTTTCAGTCTGGTGACATCTCTGGTTCAGTCTGACGTAAGTTCTCTTCACACCCTTTCCAAAATCACATGTTAAAACTGGTTCTCTGAGAGTATTCTGGGGCCTTTGGTATAAACAATTCTGATGTAAAACTGTAAGAAGGCATTGTTTGAGGCGCTTTTTTTTTTTCATGAGGTGTTTCTAATCATGGCACAAGGGCCATATTTCTTGTGGGAGATGTGATCTTGCTCTTCTTGCCTGTTGCCAGTCCCCTCTCAGCACACCAGACCCTGGCCAGACACTTCTCCGGGCACTTCTGGGCTTATCATGAACAGACAAAACTCTGGCATGACCAACACATCATTCATCATCACTCCTCCTCAGTGGCCCAGTAGTGATTCTGACCACCCCATTGCTCCATGCAGTGCCGTGTCCCTCCATCAGGAAATCTTACTCTGAAGAAGGGGGAGGAAGGGGAAGGTAAGCACCACAAATGGATCTTTGCAGGATAGAGGATGCCCTTCCCAGGTGGGACAGGGCTCCCTCATGCCAATGGCTGTGCCAGAAGAGGCAGCACACTTTGGGCAGAGGGTTTGGGAGGGGATTGGGAGCAGCTGTCCCAGAGGAAGAATTTCTCCCCTTGCCTGTGGGAATTGCCTCATGGACTGCTGACCTGGGCATGAGTGGAAGGACATATACCCGACTTACTTATTTGAGTGTATGAGGTTGAGGAAGTAGAAGAACCATTGTGCCTTCATGCCCAGCATGAGTCCTTGCAAGCAGGGACAAAAAGTCACAGAGTGGCAATGGTCGTTCACTCCGTCTCTCACCCTGGCACATCCTTCCTTAAGATACACTCACTAACATAAGGCAACCTAAAAAATTCTGAGGACTTCTGTGAAGCTTGGCTTTCATACATATTGTCATGGGTAACTTCATACCTTCACTCAGGAAGCAACCCTAAATATCTTGTAAATAAACACCACCTTCATGGAGAAGGTTCCTATCCACTCTTCTGCCCATTCTGCACTTTCAAATAAAATCCAGGAGATTTGAATAGAATGTGTAGCATTTTTTTATTTGCTTTGAAGTTTTTGATGTTCCAAAAATGCTTGCCTTCAATACCTTGACCCTATGGACAGGAGCCTGTAGGAAGGTGGGTGATGATGGCATGGCTCCTGCAGATGGGGATTTAAGGACAGTCTGAAGCATGGTGAGGATGGGGTCCGTGTTTCCCCTCCAGCTGACTCTCCCTCCCATAACCCAAACCGTGGCTGGGGCCGTGTTCTGGGGGCTGCTGTCACCCCAAACCCTTCCTCTGCTTTACAAAGAGAATTTTGGAAAGAACAGAAGCAGTCAGGTACAAAGTAAAAAACAAACACATTAAGCTGTGAGAGCTGCTGGGCCACACTAGTGACCAGGAGCCCATGTCTGTGAGACATTGATAGTGGATAAGAGAACAGAGGCTCTTCTTGGTTGGGTCTTTACATTTGACGAGTTTGCTGGTTTTGCCTGTGGGATTTTTGGGTTCTTTAGGGGTATTTTTAGGGTTTTGGAGGGGGGGTATTTATTTATACTATTTTGATAAAACAAGTATTTCTGTGATCAGTAAAGCACCTGCTTCGTTTAACTGCCATGAGACATGGGTGGAAAGTGAGGATGCAGCAGCTCCCAGATATGAGATGCTCAGAAAATGCTGCCTCTGAGGCTCAGCAATGTCTCATATGCTGCATTGTCCCTGGTGCACACCCTGTCTCCTCCCAAGGCCAGACTGAGGGGGAAGAAGCCAAGAAAGCAGCACCTCGTAGCAGGAGGTGGCCAAACTGGTGACACACTGCATGTGCTCTAACTGGCCTGTTGCAACCCACAGGACCTTGGACATTTCGTGGGTAGAATTCTCATCTCAAAATGCAGATCCTCATCAGGAACAGCCACTGGAGGAGAAATGAAACAGAGACTGGTGCAGAGCCTCACTGAGCTGCTCCTTCACTGCTGAGGCTCCCCTAAGCCCTGTTTGCCCCATGGTGGGTCACGGCAGCCAGCTGGTGACCACGGTCAATATCTTCTACAGAAACTAGATGAGTCATGTAATGATAGTGACAGCGTTGCTAAGCTGTGGCCAGAGCCTCCTCCCACCCCCCTGAGCTGACCTGAGATGGTACCTGGTTTCACTTGGGCAGTACAGAGCACAGTCCCGGATGGGCTCTTGCAAAAAAATAATTAATTTGGTTATTAGGTACATCGTTTTTAATGTCTCCAAAGGGTTTGTATCCTCATCAATGCACTAACATAACTAATAAAGCCACGGAAACATAGTGGCATTCAAGCCATTACCATCATCTTTGTGATTCACCTAATGTTTCTTGCATGTTCAAAATATTTAGGGTTTAATGTGTTGTTGTTTTTTCTTGAAAAAGAAAAAAAAAGGGATTTGGCTCCAAAATGATCTGCAAAGATGCAGGTTTGACTGGACCGCTGCAAGTCCTTTCCTTCCCCAATCTAAATCAAGATATTCACCCTCTCTGGCCTGTGAACAAATGCACTTGTCATATTTGTTCTTTGCAATTGATTAGAAAAGAAAAAAAAAGGTGCTTTTAGATCCTAATGCACAACTTTGCAATAAGAAGCATGAGGGCTCTTGCTTTGAAATAAAAAGGGCTAAGAGACGCTCACCAGTTTTAATCAATAATGCAGTGAGTATCTTGGCTCTGGACTCATCCCTGCAAGGTGTTGCCTCAAGATTTTGAATCTCCCTGGGACCAGAAGGGCAGGAGGGATGTGCTGAGTCACTGGGGGACATCACCCTGTGCAGGAAAACCTTAGTGCAGGATGCTGGCTAGAGGTTTAGGGATCCAAGATGTATGCACAGAAACTGTTGGAAAGGATGCTGCTTTCTCCCGGGACAGCCTCTTCATCAGCAGCATTCACAGCGTGAGGACCCATTTCACCTCTCTGAGAGGGGGTAATTATTTCTTGTCAGTTAGACTCAATCACTGAACTCTAAACAGCTGGTGGTAAAGAACCATTAGCCTCATTTACCACAGTGATAGCCTTTTAGCTCTTCCACATTTCACACGGTCTCTGCCATTTCGCCCATAAATTCTCCTTTAAAAAAAAAAAAAATCATAAAAATTTATGAGGGGAGAGAAAAATCATAAAAATTTATGAGGGGAGAGAAAAAGCATAAAATGGAGGCAGCTAAGAGAAAAGGTACTAAAATTTTCAAATGAAGATGAGGTTACGTACCCCCAGCTGTTTGAAGTGCAGTGATTGAGGGTCTCGCTGATGAGGGATGATTACATTCCTCCTGCTCCTCACCCCTGTTAAAGGCGACATGCATCCTCCCTCTGGATATGACTGATTAACAGTAGCACAGGGAGGACCTGGGAACAGCCACATCTCCCCTGAATTTTCCTGGCCTTAGTGAATGAACACAAGCCCTTTCCAATAAGCTAGCACCTCTAAACAGTCTGAAAGGTTTATAGCAGCAGGAACTGTGGGTGTCAACTTTGCAGAGGCCCATTTGTGGCAGTATTTAAGGTAGAGAACATATGAAGAAATTACCTCCTCATTGAGTTAATTGGGGTTTGGCTTCCAGTACTAGTTTTGCCACACAAAGACTCAGGCTAGAAATAGAAAAGGACTGACTTACAATGCTGAGGTTCTCAAACTGTACCCAGCTATTTCCCTGTGACTCAGATTTTGCACTCAGCTGTTTGCAGAAGCCCCAGTTTCAATAGTAAGGTTAATAATGATAACAATAATAACTTTAAACAAGCAAATGATAGGAAGGTATGAAGAATAGACTGATATCAAGGCCACGGAATATCTGCAGAGAAATCTTAAATCCATCCAGGAGCAAATTCACAACAGTGCTTCTCTTACTGAAGACCTACCTAAGCACAAAGCAGTGAGGATTCAGATGATGAGGGTTCATAGTGCTATTTGTAATTTAACTTGCTATCAAGTTCTCTTTAAGTGTTAGATTTCAGAAAGGTATTACATTTTTTTAACAATAAGACCACACTAGTGAGCTAGATTTTGCTTGCATGCGAAATACTCCATGACAGCCACTCCTACTGACATAAGTATCACCCACAGCAGCCGATGCTCATGAGTACCCGATCCAGGAGCACTTCGCTCTGTGTAGCACTAAATAGACAATGCATATTTGAGAAAGTGCCACAACTCCTTGTGATGGATATTGGAAAAACCAGCTGGAAGACTTTGCTCTCTGCAATGAGGGCAATAAGAGCAGCCAGGCACCCCAGCCCTCTGAATATCTTTTGAGTCTTATCAAAACAAACAGAACAGCTGGTTTCCACTTTTCTATTTGAAGCTTTTAGCTATTTCTGCAGTTCTCAAGACCTGCAGAGTGGGACCCACATAAACTAAGGCTGTGGAAGACACCTGACTCACTGCAGAGATAAATGAAAAGCCTCCCAAACCCCTCTCCCTCTGTTCTTACTGGCTTTTGCAAGTAAAGACTGTGTGAGGCTCTACAGAAATGCCACAGCTTCAGTAGACACAGCCTAATTTGTTTGAGATCCAAGTAAACAGGATTGGAAAAGGCTGTGGGGCTATTCAGTCCATCTTTGTGCTGTCTTAAAATCCTCCCTATGGAAGTAGAATCCTCTCATGAGTAATGTAATGAAAAGGTTGTTAATCAGGTAATGTTCAGTGGAATACAGGACTCCAGCCAGAAGAAACAGAAATGCTTAACTCCTATGCCCTCTCCAACACATCCCCAATGCTGACCACATTTCCACAGAATGATTTTCCTGGTGAGCATCTTCAATTTTTCACCAGTTGAAGGCATACCTTCCCCTGGGATCTTTTCAGAGCAGCATGGATGGGTGAAAATATTTAATGTATATTCAGCAGTTACCAGAATTGACATCTGAAACCAAGGAGCAGTGGCACCGTGTGACCAGTCAATTCTCATTGAACCCAACTAAGGATGTTTTTTTGTAGCTTAAGCCCTGGTCTTTGAAAGGCTGAAAGTGCAGAGCAAAAGCAGAGAAAATCTTTGATAGATGAACCATTCAAAAAAGCTTCCCCAAAATAAATATTCACAGGGTGTTTCTACTTAGGGCAGTAGGGAGGTGGTTGATTGGGTTGCTATTTTGAAGTCCAGCACTAAATCTTCCTACTACACATACAGATGCTAAAAACTCAATTCTGGAAGTGCTTGACACATCCAGCTTAAAAAGGCAGTAATTTTTTTTCTCATAGATCACCACATCTATAGATCAGATAACTGCAATTAATTCACTGCTCTTCCTCTTTCCCAGTGACTCTTTTACAGCAAAAATCCTTATTTATTAATACCAGACTGAATGCTCTTGCACTTTGCAAGATTAAATTTAATCTCACCTCTACTATTCTAATTCTCTAGTTCATCCAATTCCTCTAAGATACTCCGATCCTCCTCGTTATCTGAGCCCTCCCTCATCTACCTCCCAACACGCTTTGGTGAGCACACTCTCACTCTTCCTGCCCAAACCATTACAAATTAATTAAGGTCAATACAGACCAATTATTGAAGCACTCCACTAGTCATGTCAGTATTTGATTTTAGAGGTTTATTTGTACCTCCTTTGGTCACTCCCTTTCCTTCCTTTAAATAACTAATTTTTAGCCTCATTGATTTCCTCCATCTTTTTGCAGTTGTCAGCCTTTGAGTTCTCAAAGCACATCCCTGCAGGAATTCTGTAATCTTACAAAATTACAAGTTCATCAGCAGGACATTTTAACTTCGAAAGACCACAGACTTTTACACCCACTCTCAAAAAGGGAGCTTGTTTTATCCCTGTGCTGTGCAATGGTCAATCCCTTCAGTTTATGGCAAGAGTGGACAGGTGAGTCAATGCTCAGTAGTGCATCAACTTCCTAAAACACAAATTCCTGCCCCAAGACAACAGCTCAACAGAGGTAGGGAAAGAAGGCACAAAGAAACAAGGAGACAGAACTCATCAGATTTGGGGTTTGAGGGATTTTGGTGAGGTTTACTTTGGCTTGGAGCCTTACCTAGATGAGGAGATGTGAAAGAAGTAATGCTACAGTTGGGTATTTACAGTGTGCTCCTATTGTTAATTCAAAACAAAATCACAAGTTGAAAACTAAGTTGGAACTATGTGAACAAAGAGAGTTATTCTTACCTGACTCACTAAATCACTGCATCAGAGGCATTTTTTTTTTTTACCTTGATGGTCCTTCTAAGGGCACTGTGATGCTGGCCACTACACAACCTGTATTGGGGTACAAGCAGAACAAACAACTTGGGATATCATTAGTCTGCTGGCAGGTAATGATGTTCTCTTGAGATCTACCCCCAGTTATGATGTGACATGCTAGTAATGCTTCCCTGGCAGTGCATATGCTGGATCACAGGTGCCACTTCTAGTGGTACCAGGGTGACAGTGGGACTTTTTACATTTAATTGTGAATAAAAAACCCCAAACCTGCTAAAAAACCCTACAAAGTGCAAGACAGCTGATTCTGACCTCTTTTCTTGATATGCAATAGACCAGTGAAATTAGCCTCCATTTATGTTGATACAGTGTGTTTAGAAAACAATTGATGGTGACCAAACAGAGCTTGCCAAGAGCTTCTCTTTACATCATAAATTAAAACAGGCAATATTTGAAAGTAGAGATCTTTTATTCTGTATGTCAGTATGGCTAAAAAGCACCAGAAGAACTTTTACACTGACAAGCTTTCCTCCTACACATATGTTACAAGATCGTTCTTAGCCTTCAGACCCTTTGAACTACACACACGTCTCTTTTACCATCCCTTATCCTTAGTCACTTTTGTTTCCATCCTTTGCACAGCTGTGGAAGAACTCTGTGCTATGATGCAGATGTAGAAGTAGGGGCCCAGAGATGCTACCATAATAAAAATGGTAAAATAATCTGGTATATGAAGCCTTTTTTTAAAAGGTTGAAGTTTAAGCAGTACATCAAGCAACAACACAGGAAATTATAAAGATCAAGTTTTATTTACATACTTGAGGTACAATAAATATATTTACATGTTTACATTTTAAACATGGAATTACATGTAAAAAAAGCTTGTACATGAGATCATCTTTGTGTTTCCATTTTTACATTCTCTTAAATAGGTACGACAAAGATCTCTTATCCGAGTGGAGGATTTGGTAAAGTTCAGTATTACACTCAAGACATTAGCAGTCAACACCTTGTGCAGATGATGCCGTAGAAAACATGAGGCAGACGCACTCCCAGTGGAGTCAGTATGATACAGTCGGCTGCTGAATTTATATCCTGAACTGCTCACAAACAAACTCTGCAATCCAGATTAGAGCAGTACATTTGAAATGATTCTCAAAACACCCATATATATATACACTGCTTAAGACTTTACAGGTTAGGAAGGATCACATTCAGTAATAGTAATAGGAGGTAGAATCGTGTCGACAGTGTTCGTATTTCTACGTGGCAATAAGAAAAAGTGCTATTACTATCACTGAATTCAAGAACAGAACTCCTGGAAAAGTGAAAAGGATAAAAGAATTGTTAATCCTGTTACCCTGGCTTGTCACAAATGCTAAAGCATGTAAACAAAATGTTTAAATTCTCCAACATGGGTAAAACTGCAAAGCAAAACTGTTAAGTGATGCTTCTCCAGTGCTTTGGGACGGGCAGCATCTCCTAAGATGTGATACCTGTATAAAAGCAACCTCAACCGCATGCACCAAAGTCTGCAAAGGAAAGCACAGTATGACAGGCTTTCAGGGTGAGAGATCTAGGCTTCAGGTACCCTCAAAAGAACAGAAAGAACAGAAAAGAGAGCCAAAGTTCGAATGCAACACACTCAGACAGGAAAAATCCAGAGAGATGAACAGAGAGTGGAAAGAGCAGGAACAGAACAAGGATACAAATATCCTTGAGGGAATGGAATAATGGGGGCAAATGAGATGGAAATGAAGTAAAGCATAGGGTAGAGGCAAAGGGTACCACAGAAAAAAAAGAAAGATGACTTTTTCCAAGGGCTCTTTAATCACTGAAATTGTATGCAATGGTACAGAGTATCAGCTGTGAAAAAATGAGTGTTAGCATCTGGTCTTTGCTGTACCTGTAGGGGAAAATATTTATTAGAAGTTAAACTGTTGAAAGATGTTTCATCATCTGAAAAAGAAAACCTGCAAACAAATGCTTTTGTTATTCTAGAAAAAGGAATAAAACTCTAGGGTTCCAATCTCAGCCTGATGGACACTAAGAAAAGAATACAAAACATATTAAAAACCATTAGATGCACACAAAGAAAATCCTGAACAAATATAACATTAATACAGCAGTGTTTAAAACTGTGATCTCCCAAATGACTACACACATCACAATACAGCTACATTTAAGAGACTCTTTTACAAAAACATTTGTAATCTGTAATACTTTTTAAAATTTAGATGGTAAAAATCGCTTAACCCAAGTGCTGTTACATTAAATAAAAGCAGTATAACCTGTTGAAAAAGTGTTTATATGAAGCCCATTCCCAGTTAGTGAGAAAAATCAGTGCATCCAACCAAGAAAGGAGAGAGCAACACAGGCACCTAAAAGACCCTGTGCAATTAACTTTCCCCTCGAGGTTTTCTTTAGTGCAATAAGGACCACACTTTCCACCAAAATATGCAAAGAAGCAGAAAACAGAGTGTTTTCTTTTTTTTTTTTTTTTAATTAAAAAACCCAACCCTTCCAAAAGCAGCATTATAAAGACCAAAATGATCCTTCCCAACCATATTATACCAGAAGTTGGCATACGCAAGGATCCAATATGAATCTGGTTTTGTACACAAGACCCTGTGCTCATGTGGATAATAAGTCATCTCCATAATTAAAAACCAGGTTACAAAAAAACCTTACAGAAAATCCTTAGGATTTGATACTAATTGACGATAAAATACTTTCAAGTATTACGCTTATGAATTAATTAGAGGATAAGGCATGATTTAAGGTAACATTGAAACAACAGTCCTATGTTACCCTAAATGACCTTTATAATATAGCTAACTTTCTGCAATCTGTTCAGGATTTGTTTCCTTTACATTCAATTTCTCATTGAACATGCTGCCAAAAAAAATAAAAAATAAAAGCACAAAAAAATGCATTTAAAAAAAAAAAAGGTTTGTGTCTCTTTGAACAAAAATGCCTTTTTGACAGTGAACAGGTGAAGACAGATTTCTACTTTCGAGTATCATGACTCGAGTATCACACAGTACTACGCCAAGGACAAGAACAACACAATACTATGCCAGAGAACAAATCCAGGGTATCTCTCAAGCAGACCAAAACCAAAGCAAACCAACAAAAAAAAAGGAAAAAAAAAAAAAGGCCCTCAAAAAAAAGAAACCCCTCAGCCTCCCGCCCACCCTCTCGCCCCAGCTACAAGGGCAACACACCCACACACACATACAGACACGCAGTTACTGTGTGCAGTGACAGGAAGGGCCTCGAGCAACTTCCAGGGAAATTGCATAAGTTCAAGGTAAACAGATAAAGGATACTACGTGTTTAAAAAAAAAAAAAAAGAAAAAAAAATTCAGCACCAGATAAAAGTTTTTTCTTATCCCAAGCAGCTAATGCTAAGACAAAACCATGAAGACCCCCAAGGTTATTCTGAAATAACCTTTAACTTTCACCTATACCCTTCCAGTGGAAACCTAACATGAAACAATTAAAACGCTCAGCCTGCTTGGCATTTTAATGGCTAGAAGGACTTTTTTACAGAAATTCGGAAATCTGAAGTTTCACTTGAGATTTAAACTAGGGGAATAAATGAGGCATCTGGAGATACCATACAGAGAGGGCTGCTAGTATTTACTCTTCTTTCCCAAAGTCACACTGGAGATACATGTGGGCTGAGAGCAGTATCCCTGTCTTAACTTATTCTCTACAACTACTTAGAGAAGAACATTTGCACAGCAGCTCCTCTGGCTATGAAGATGCTACAGACCTGTCCTCCTCCTCCTGCCCAGCACCACCGACCCCAAGGGTTACCAACACTGCACATCCTTCCACCACACAGCACATGTGCTCATCAGTTGCCAATATTGAGATGAATGTGCTACATGACCGACCAGGATTACATGCAAAACCAAAATATCCCGAACTTTTGAGAACAGCATTACATGACAGACCTAATTTGTACCTGTACAGCACAATGGAACAAACCTGCAAACCCCATGCCTTGGTCTGACAGTGCACTGTATTTCCCCTCAAAAGTTAAAGGACAGAGTTGTTTTAGTTTTTTTTTAATAAAACAAAAGTAGAACATTCTACTAAAATACCACAGATCATACGGGCAATCCAATCTTTTAGTCAAGGCAAAATATGATTAGTTATAAAGTGAATTTTCCAGTGCTAACATGATGGAAACAAAATAATTGGAAAAAAAACCCCCAAAAAACAAACCCCTGGCTTCATACAACCACCTACTGGAGTTGTCTGTTAAAATTATTATAAAATTATGCTAATAAAAACTGTGAACAAATAATACACAGATCAGGATATATGTATTGACTTACTAGCATCTTTATAAAAATTTGAAGATATACACAAAAACACATCAACATTTATGGAACTGTATCCATTAAACTTAGATAAGACAACACAAAAAACTAACAAATAGCTAAGATGTTGTTGAATGTAAGCACTTTGAGTAACATTTTAATTTTAAAAGGTCAATATTTACATACTACATTAAATGTCTTTTTTTTTCCCCATTTTGCATCATACTGTGAACTCATGATAAAGAAAGAACAAGATAATGGTTGCAACAGATCTTCCAAGAAAGTTAACTTAAGATGGTCAGATTTAACTATGTGCTGGAAGAGAACACGGCAAGAACACATCTGTCTAGCTTTACCTCTACTTCCTTTGGGTTGTTTGGGAGGAGACAACAAACAGATCTAAAAGAGCTGTATCATCCAAACTGATCAATGCCAAGAGATCCAGTTTTAAGTTAGGATTTGAGAAGCAAGAGAACATAAACATTTCAACACATGACTCACCTAACTGCTACTTTTGCTACTGAGTTTTTTAGGATATCAGAGAGAGATGGTGACAACAGAGGGTGTGAGTATGTATGTATGTGTATAACAAAACAGATATAGACATACATACATATAGTATGTTTACATATAGTAAGACATCCAGGTACTGCAGTAAGCAGCCAAATTAAACCCCAGCAATCCACCCCGTACCCTGTCTATGCGCAAGCAATAATCTACTGCAACTGCTGTTAAAGAGGATGCATCTAGTCATTAAACAGGCATTGCTTACAGTCACTCCTACATTTAAATAGATCTGAGGCCATTTCATGTCTTTATTCCAAAGCCACACATTTGTCTCAAAAAAAAAAAAAAGTAAAAATTAAAAACCCCACTGAATAAAAATTTTTAAAACTTAAATTGGCTGAACCTCAACCTCTTTGGGATGGATTCAAAACCCAAAGCAGGAGCATTTCTACAAACTTCTTTGACTTTTGAATCAAACCCATATTCTTAGGCTCCAAGAAACCCTCTAACCCCAATAATGTTTGCTTCTGACAGGACAGCTGATCAACTGCAGATGTTCCTACTGCTGAACTCAGCTGCTGGCCTCTCTGGTGTTTGCATCTAACCCAGATTTCCAGACACGCACTACCATCACTCCACTCCGAAATGTCTCCCCATTCTTCTCATTGCAGAGAAGCAGCTCCCTAACAGTGGGATGAGTAACTGTTTAATGACTTGTTTTAACGATAAGCATTTATTTCTTATTAATAAAAATTACATAACCTGAGGAGGCAGCATAGGGGTCCTAAAGCTGATGGTGTGAGGAGTCAAACAGCCTGGGGCTGATCACCTAGCAGGTTTTCAGGGTTGAGTCCCACTGGACACTTCCTGCCTGCAGCTCGTGCTCTGTCCTGGACTTGGGTCTACCCTGAAGCACTAAGAGCACTTTCTGTATAGTAATTGTGCTGTCTGTTATTAAGCATTATGTATAAACAGGAAACTACACACGTGGGAGTAAACCTCACATCCATGAAAAAAATTCTCATTGTGTTACTGTCTCTCATTGTTACTAAGTTGTAAAAGGACTTAGGGTATTCTTTCAACCCTTTTTCCCAGTCCATTATTTCCAAAGTACCACGTTATTCTGTATTATTTCAATTAACGGAGGGCAGGTTTACCTAGAAGACTTTTGACAGTACTTATTCAATCATCATTTTTGGTAACTTCTGCTTAATTGAAAATCTGGACCAAAAGTGTAAGAAAGCCAATTAGGCATTTGTGATTTGGTTACCACTAAATCTCCCCAAAAAAGACAACAACAAACCTCCCTTCCCAAACCTATAGTACTACAAAATTCCTCAGCTCATCCTTTTCCACTTGGCATGCCTGTTTCAGACCCCATTCACAGCTCTTTCATTACATACCAATAGTGTTCTTCTCCAGTCACTCAGGTAACAAACCTACAAGGTTCCTGTAAGTCTCCCCCTTCAAACAGTAGGTGGAGTGCTTTAAAGTAATCTTAAAGCTTGAAGCAAAAGCTCATGGTCTAAAAACTAAGAAAATGTCCATAAAAACTGGAATCTGATATAAAGATGACATTTTAATAAGTTTATTCAGAAGTAACTGAAAAACTTGCTCCTTTGGCAACACCATCTAGATGGTTCTAACCAAAAGGAAATATTATGAATTTCACTTTGAATAAAATATAAGCTCCTTAATGCTTGCATGGAATTTTTGAGATCTGACATGTTCACCAGGAGATTCACAATGTCCTTATAGTCCTATATGTATCGGGGACAACATATCAAGACAAGTCCTTTCAGTTACGGGTTTTTTATGGTTCAGCATCAATCACAAAATAAATCTCAAAGAAAAAACTAATCAAAATAAAGCATAAGGCAACCACAAAACGCTAGCCCAGAAGAACTATCAGGAATGCACCACTCTTCCTGCATAACATTTTTGAAATGACCCACCATTTTTCCCTGTTATTTAAAACAACCTAGTTACAACTTGGAGTTCACTACCCCACGATGCTGCTGCTGGGCGAAGATCCCTGTTTTTAAAAACAAAGGGAAAATACAGCAGTGTTATTCCTACACAGGGTTTTATGAAATAAAGTGGATTTGGAAAGAGAAAATGGAAGTCTATGTTGGAATAGAAAAATGCAAAGACAGACTTATTTACAAAGATCAAAACTACAATTTTCCAGTGTCATCTCCAAAGCTTCTCGGCAAACTGCTATTCAGTGAAGCAGACCACGTTCAAATCTATGCAAGAATACCTTCTGTGCTCTCAGATATACAATGCAACTAATGTGTTTTGTTTAGAAAAACGAGTTTTCATTCAAATACCTTACACTGAAGATAAGAGCAACCATTATCAAATATTCTTTTCTATGAAGAAAGTTTTTGAATCTTTCGCTGTAAACGTTCTCTCTCAAGTCACTGTGGTCACACAGTAGGATCTCGAAGAACAGTGTCTACATGCATTGAAAGCATTTTGAAAAAAAATCTCTAATTCCATGTGGTTACAAATGTCACAGAATGTGAAGAAACCGAACAGAAATTCCACCTTTGCAGATCCTCTCAAACCCATCTCCTCTGGAGGACATCTCCGTGCTTTCTGTAGTTCAGGAGAGCAATCAAAGACTAAGCTGAAAGGTTCCACAACCCGATGGTTTTGCCACTGTGTCTTGTGTAGCTCCACAGTACGCTTCGGTGAGTGCCAGGGCTTCTCTCAGCAGACATCACTCAACAATCAGTGCCACGTTTATGTGGGACAGATCTATCATGTGCCTGTTAAAAGTTTAAAGAAAGTTAAACACGGTACTCAAACCAATTCTGGGGGTGGAGAATGGACAAGGAGGTTCTCTGAAGGTCACTAATAAACAGATGCTTGATTGGTTTAAAGAAACATCGAGCAGAGGAGACTGACTATCTTTTGAAGGGAGGGAAGGAACTGAGGCAGCACAGCAGCGCTTAATTATTTACCTGTGGAATTTCTGTTGAAATGCTAAAGCATGTGCTGGCTCCTTAAATTTTGCTATGGCTTTCCGTTGTTGAGGAAGCATCTGTAAACTCTGCAGAGACAAAAAGCCAAAAAGATCCACTTTAAAATAACCCCTTATTTTGCACTAAACCAATTGAAATTTTGCTGTGTTTCTCTCCTCTTATTGGTGCCCACGGAATGGAAAGAGACTTTTGAGACTGTAGCCAGGATCCCAGCCGAAGGTGTTTGAGCTGGGGCATTAAGGAACTGCACCAACTGAAAACCCAGAATATCACTCATTATGCAAAGTTGACAGCTCTTCAATTCAAACCATGCAGATGAACCAAACCACAGAGCCAAATTTCCTCCAAGTAAGAAATGTTCAACTGGTCAGAGCTCAACTTCCCACATAAGCATACCTGGAGTCATTTACTTGATGTACATTAAAGGATCAGGGCTTTCCATGGGTTAAAGAGGGCAGAAACAGGAAGAAGAGGTAGGTTTTGATCTCTCGATTGCATATCCTCACACTGTTTTAATAAAACAAGTGGCCAGCTTTTGACAGACACCACCACAAAACTCCAGTGAAATGGATTAGGTCACCACTTCCAAGTCCTAGTAATGAGAAATCATGCAGCACACATCTACCCAGGCAAGTCTGCCTGATATGTGCTTCCCATGCTGTAAGAGCAGCATTTCACAATGCTCTATGACAAAACCTCCTGTGTAGTACTGGGGTCTCCAGAACTACAGCATGCCTCAGCCAGGGCTTGGGAGAACTCATGTCCTTGTTCCCTGTTGCAGCAGGAAGTCCAGGCCAAGATGACCCCAGAGAGCAGTCCTGTGGCCCTGATAATAAGAAGTCATCACATTTATTAAGATTGAAGTTGATGCCTTGAGTTAGCACTTTAGTTACAATAGAATAATTTTCAAAAAGACACTTGAGAAATTCAAGAAGGCAAAGTTTTACACATGAAGTAGGTACACACCCAACAATCTAAGGAGAACATCCAGCAACTACTCTGCACCACAGAATACTCAGGATGGAAATCCTACGATCCTGAAATCCCACTGCCTGTGAACACAGGCCACTGAGATTTCACAGTAACTAGGTTAAAACAGACTTGAAGGCTTCAATCATAATTTCAAAGTCCCATGCCACAGTGATTCCAGTATGCCACAGAAAGTTTTGGATGTTTAATGGCCTACACTGCAGGACATTAAAGAGAGAATTGTTCTGATTCAGCTTCCAGTTGTTCTTATGGCTTTGGATGCAGAATAAAGAATTACTAAGATTTTACTTTTCTGTGTGTGAGTTTCTACATAAAGCCAATACAGTTTTATATTGAGCATTACATATATATATACACACACACACGCACACATAAATGCATGTATATAGGCACCTCAAAACTTTTCTAGATCATAACCTCCTGATAGATAAGTATGAATCAGGATCTCATCTGCTTTGGCAACAAGGCATCAATTCTTGGATAAGTCCACTGAAAAGCACCTTTATCAGATTCAACGTCACTCATCAATGCAGACTACTATGGAAACAAAAAACCAACCCGTCTGATCCTTCACTGAACTGCCTGAACATCACTTATTACTAAGCCCAGGGTAAGGCAGTAACTTCTAGCACCAGCATCTTCTCAATGCTGCAGTTACACATGCCTATACTGAAGACCAGAATTATGGACTGCAAAACAAAGGGTAAACTAACACGACACAAAAAATATTTCTCCGGTTGGAAACAGTCCAAAATTTTTAATTTAAATGATTCCAATAAAAATTCTCAGCCTCCACTGCATTCAAACTATGGCCGCAAGAATAACGCAGAACCATCTCATATTTGTTTCATGATTTTAGGTAAATACGCCTTATTTATCCATAGGAAAAACCCCCAAACTTCTGGTTTTGTTTTAACAAGAAAATAGACAATTACCAAGCTAAGTTATTGTGACATTATGACCATGGCCTGAAATACCACCATAAATACCTTTGCTACGTTTTCAAACAAACCCTCATCTATCACGATTTCCAAGTATGAACATTAATCAATCAGCTAACAAAGATCTCTTCAAAATTCAGGTTTTGATTTTGGGACAATACCTCCTTACTCACATGAATACTTCAGCCCAGAGTTTTATGTTTTGACAACACTCACTGCCAGGCACAGAACAGTAGGCACTCTTTTGCCACAGCATGTAGGTCCTGAACTGCTGCTTTCCCATCCTGAGCAGATGGGCCATCAGCTGGGGATACAGACCAGAGTTCAGCTTCAGCAAAAACCTGAAGTAAAATACCTTCATGCTCATCCCACTGGGTTATTTCTGTCTCTTTGAATTCGGGGTGATTCGCAGTTTAGAGCTGATCCTGCATTTAGATGATGTTAACAGCTGTAGTCAGAAGAAAACACCTTTTGTGTACCCCGTGGCAATTTATTAGCTCAAAATATTCAAGGTGTTATCTCAAAGACTTACTGCATCAACTTCTGCTTTTGTTGATTCTGAACACACACGCTAGGAAAACACATCGAAAAATTAATTAGTTTCGCAAATCTTAATCATGTTACCTTGCTAGTTTAACACACTTTAATTTTTTTCACCTTTTCTGAACAATTTGACAGCTGTTTTTTTTTCAGGTGATAACATTCAATAACCTCTCTCCCACCTTTAAAACACATTATTACAAAGTTGCTGCTGCCATCACTGATGAGCTTGGCCATGGCCAGCAGTGAGTCTGTCCTGGAGCTGTCTGGCATTGGCTCTGTTGGACACAGAGGAAGCTTCTGCAGCTTGTCACAGAAACCACTCTTGTAGCCCCTCAACTACTAAAAACTAGCCACGCAAATCCAATATACATTTCTCAGAAAGTAATTCAGTGTGTTGGTCTTAGACCTGCGGCCACACCACAAAGCAGCCACAAGCACCAGGCAGGACTCATGACAGCTGCTCTCCCATTTTCAAAGAAAAAAAAATACTACAGTAACCTTTAGTCTATGATCTTCATAGTAAAGACAAAAAATATGAGTCTACCTTTCCCAAAGCATGACACCTCATTAGGAATTTGATCTGAGTTGAGTATTATTTTGTGAGCTACAGTTTTTTAAAGGCCAGTCAAGGGTGGCAGGGATCAATGGGCTGGGCAGCACTGCCTCTGGAAACCTCTGGTTCTACCCAGTGTCACTTGACTTCTCCTTTAATGGGAAGACACTCACTTTTCCTCCATGGGAACTTCCCTATTGCCACACTGTGCTCCACTAGAATCTCCCTCTATCATGAATTCCTAAACTGAAATATACTACTCCCAAATGTCACAGTTCTGAGAAAACAACTCCATTCACATCTTCTCTTTAAGTTGACCTAGTCAGACATTCACCAGATGAAAACCCCTTCCTGGATCCATTCAAGTGTAAAGGATTGACAATACATACAATAACCTCCAAGGGATTTCAAGCGACTGGTTACTTTACAGATTTGGATGTACAGATCTACAGCGCACCACTTCCTGATAGCAATCTGAGATCAGAGGAATGCTGGGCGTGTTCCCAATTGACTCTGAAGAACAGAGAATACATTCTGACATAGTCCCAGCACTAAAAATAAAAAATTAGTTTGGGATGAAGAAGAGTATTTTATATAGAAGGGGATTAGGCAGCATGGAGCTCATACTGATCTTAACTGTCTTCTCTTTCTACTTAGGAACTGCCATGGGAAGATGCAGATCTTGTATTAAATGGAAAATGCAACAAAACCAGTACTTCATAATCACTTATACCTTTGAGGGTTTGCCTGAAAACTGTTTTAAAACATCCTATTTAATTCAACAACTTAAAAAGTAATCAGTGGCTCTGGCTTTTTCTGCAACTGAACTATTACCAGTAACTGAAGCATAAATACCATAAAAGGACCATTCCCTCTGCAGAGATTTCTTAAGGCCTGCTGATTTACACTGCCCTTAAATTTCTCCTTTATACACACTCTGTACTTAAATCCACTCTTGTACAATATTGAAATAGTTGGTATGATTTTGGCACATTAATCTCTAATAAAGCTTCACAGCAAAACCAAGAGCCTTGAGACAAACAGCAGGACATCCATGAGTACAAAGCAAGAGACTGCTTGCAAAAAGCAAAAATCTTTGACACCAAAACCCTCAGAGGTTACTCAGAGGTGCATAAGTTAAAAGGGAGATAACAGAGCACTGGGAGATGGAAACCAAGCAGCCTGGGCTGAGTCTGGAGCAAGCACTCCTTTCAATTATAGGAGACACACAGGAAATGAAAGTTTCCTCCTTTACTTCGTCTCTTTCACTGAAGTAAATGGACTGCCCAACAGACCATACATTCAGTCCATCAGTGAGTTTGGTATTAGCAGTGCAGTCCATACAAAGCTGCTAAAAAACAGCTCTATACAAAAACAGTGTAAACTCTCCTAACAAACATCGTCTTCAATGTGTGATCCGGACTGCTCTGCAACAAGTCAAATAGCAGCACAGCAGGAACCTTCTAAACAGAAAGATCGGATTCTATTTATTCTTCCCTCCCATCAATAGATGCAGACACATTTTTATTATCCTTGCAGTCTCCTGACACCTGAAGCATCTTTCCTGGCAGCAGCACTGCCCAGTCACCACCAGCAGCCACAGAGGCTGGGACAGAATGCATTTATTTCATCCTCAGCTGTTGCAATTGATCTCTTCCACCTTCTGTCCTTCCTTTCTGCTCTTCTGCAACTTTTGACTTTCTACTATCTGCCCTTAATGTTCAGCTTTCCACCTCCATAAGCAAGAGGAGATGAGAAGAAGGGCATCTGTAGCTCCCATACTGCTCTACAGCAAGGCTGAATGGGACAGGCTCATGATGGAGCTGCTCTTCTGTGTCCCCAGCCCCAAGGATGGAGCAGAACTGCCCATGTCTTCTCCCACAGTTTCTGCAACAGCTGAAAATGTTTTTACAGGTAGAAAGACCACACTGGTCACCACGCGAGCCTGCACACCTTGTGTGCTGTGTCTCAAGGAGAAGCTCCCCGCTGATCTGCATGAACTTGTGTTCTGGGTGTGTGCATCCACATGTACTTGTCATTTCCACTGATACTCTTCAAACTAAAAACAAATTCAGCAATTTGGAATGCGGTGCCAGTGCAGAGAGCTGCCTTTACCCCAATTGAGCACTAGGTAGCACTGTCACACTAAGAAAGCAAAGCAAAGCACATCAACATTGCACTTGTTTATCCTGAGACCAGAAATTACTCAGTTAGCAGAGGAAAACCCGTATTTGTAAACTACTCAATGTAGTTTACCAACAATCCCAACATTCTCATAACTTCTGATATACAACGGTACATTAGAGTTTATTCCTTTCTTCTGTTTTTTTTTAGCATTAGAATTTGATCTTAAGTTTTCACAAAGCAATACTGAGATTTTGCATAGATGTTTTATGTTTGCAACCATTTGATATACGAAAGCATGATTAAAGATGATGATAAAACACCTCTACAGAATAATCCCTCAATTATCTGGAGACTTAGCAAATGGTCCACTCTACCTGCCAACATTCTAAAAAACCCAATTCACCTGAAGCTGGCAATAACTAGTTGAACACAACATTCTTTAGACAGTATAAACATTAAATCTGGATTCAGGAACACACACACACAAAAAAAGCACTTTTTCATGACCTTTGCAACTTATTAATAATCTGTTTTATCAAGTGGTTCTGGATGGATGTGTACTGAATGCCACTCTCCAGTACAGTCCTCAAGAGACTCTATTTTGGTGATGTGCTCAGAAATCTTCTATACTTTGCACTACTTTGGAATACATAATTTTATTTATAACACGCAATTATTTTAGACTCAGCACTCAGATTTTACTGCAGGTTCATTATTTGTTTCTGAAAACTTACCCTCTCAAAAGATTCTGACTGTATGCTACAAGGAACCACTTTTTCTGCTAATTTTATCATGTTTGAGTTGTAAAATGCAGCTATGATGAACGGGATGTTCCTGGACCCCCAAAGATTTTCTTCTATTCCGTGTCTTGAGAATCTTAATGGCAATTTTTTCTATGTTATTGTCAGAGCAGCTTTAGTGAAGCAGGGATGACAGTTAAAGAGTCTTCAATGATCAGGCAATAGAGGGTATTCCAAAGGTTACATATAGGAAAAAATAATTTTCTCCATTTCTAGAGTATGGAAGAGAAAAATGCTAAATTTTCAACTTGAACCTTGAGCCTCCTCCATCTTCTCTTCTGCCTGCCCAGCTGTTTCCAACCCTGACTCAAAGAACCCCCACATCAATGCAAGCTGATGGCAAAGCTTGGAGCATCAAACGTTATAAACTGAGGGAAATTTTCAATTTCCCTTCCCAAGGTTTGTGCAAGGTACTTGTGCCTCGAGAATGATGCTGACATGAAAAAGCTAAAACCAAAAATGCAATACTTTTGTACCCAGAAAAACGAAGTAATCTCTCCTTCCCCATTCACTTAATTGATAAGTGATAGACTTTTTCCACAAATAAGTTAAAGCTTTCAGTTACGCCATCAAATATTTACTCTCTGAGAAAACTATAAGCACACTATAACAAAATCAGGATATTTGGAAACAGAAGCTGGTGTGGGATCAATTGCTCTACAGATGCCCCAGCATGGAAGGTGAAGATTAAGCAGAGGTCCTCTATCAGGTGGGATAAGTGTTCAAGATCTATTCTTCTTGTCAAAGAGCAGAGAGATCCTTGGGAAGTATCTCTTCCCCTTCTCTGGGAGCTGTGCCTCGACACAGACATTCCCACATTCACATCTTGACTGCAGCAGAAATTAGTACAGGGGATATTCAGATTTCTGAGCTGTGTTTGGACACTGCTTTTCAGCAAGATGCTTGATTAACAGTAGAGGTGCATGTATCACAGTTTGTGAATCTTTACCTTTAACCAGGGGTTGGGTGTTGGATAGTCAACACATGATATTTCAAGACACTATTTAGGCATGAAGGTAACTCCTTAAGTTCTGCTTCAGATTTAAATTTCCTTTACAACTGCAAAAAATAAGTGTGAGTTTGACACATACATTTCCCCCAAAGCCAAATAAAATGAAATATCCTCTCAAGAGTTCAGTTGATTAAGGAAAATTTTGCTGAATATAGTCAACAGCTAAAGACAGGATATTCTACACCTTAAAGACTGAATGAGATACAACTGTCTCACCTTTCCCTTCTCTTACTATTTCTTCAGCTCCATCAGTACACTAGCTAAAAACCTGAGCACCTTGCTCAATTACTAAAAAAGTAGCTGAAATTTCTCACCTTGCTGTTTTCTCACAATAGACACCTCCCCAAATCCCACCTATTTCAGTTCATCAAGCTGCAACACTTCATCTTAGAAGAACAGAGCTCTGCACTACCCAAGATCTCTTTGCTCTAGTCCTGGCCATGACCTGCCCTTCCATTCACTACTGGGGTCTCTCCAGCAGCTCACTTCTGCACTCCTTGTTGCAAAGTCACTTACATGAAATACATTTTAAAGCAACAATGAGGAAATAGCAAAGTAGAGTATCCCTTCATTATCAGAGCCTCTCAACCACTCCCAGTTGCAGGGGATTTTGTACAGCACTGAGCACAAACAATAGTTAAAACGTTCATTTACAGCCACAAGAAAATCCACTCACACTTCAGGATATCAACCTCTTTGAAAATTTAGCCCCATCTGTATAAAACGATTGTTGTGAACAGCA
Organism: Anabacerthia variegaticeps; assembly: GCA_035583185.1. Lineage (NCBI taxonomy): Eukaryota > Metazoa > Chordata > Aves > Passeriformes > Furnariidae > Anabacerthia > Anabacerthia variegaticeps. The sequence goes on along the minus strand of JAWWEW010000078.1, from coordinate 7,528,015 downwards.
ACAATACAGGTTTTCAAACATTCTGTTTTCCAATCTTGTCCTCCGAGTCACTTCAAGTTGCTGCTGCCTCTTCCTCATTTGGTGTGTTAATACTTCTGTGGTGCCAGTTCTCATGGGTATCATTAAAAAACAAAACCAAAAAGCTAAATATTGCATATGGTAGAACCAGTCTCATGTTGTTCCTATGAAAGGATCACTTCTCCCCTGCCTATCTCACCATCCACACTTGTTCATTCAGTCTGAAACAAGCAAGGAAACCTCTAGCCTTCTACAAGTCAGAATTGAAATTCAAGTGCAGAATTAGCATAAAAGCATTCTGCATCATTAGCTAAATTCAAGCATCTCTTTCAAGTACTACTTCTAGATCTTTGGTAAGGTGAAAATAGATGACGATTTAGAAAGCATAATTTCCAAAAGCGCAGTTGATGCTGGTGCAAGAATGCAAGTTCTGTAGAGCACAGGTATGTATCAAATCCTACTATAAAGTTATAGTTTTTCCTCCTATAACTACATCTTTCTAAATTGGTCTGTGACATTCAATTGAGAAACCAGAGTTTGGAGTCTGCTATGAAACAGCAAGTACTGAATAATTTTTTTAGCACATTCTCAGTAACTTCTCTCAACTCTGAGTATTTTCTTGCAGGGTTTCTATTAATCTCCTCCTAATATTCTCATGCAAGATTTAGCAAGTAAACACTGAATAAATGTGCTTTGGAACCGTATGAGTAATTTCCTAGAGTACTCCAGAACACGAAGGCACAGAGTATTTTGTGAGAGTAGTTTTGCTTTCCCAAACAAATTAAACCTCTCTGAATTGACGACGTAAATAATTCAGCATTATTCTGTTTACTAAATTGGGAAGAAGTCAGACAGAGTGTTCATCTTTGGAAGAGCAGAGTGTTTTGCAACAGAGATGATCCCACTAATAGAGAAGTCTCACAGAACAGCTCCAATTCATGCATTCCATTTGTCTGAAAAATGTTGATCCTGTCAAAAAGAGCACTCAAGACTGGAAAAAAAAATCCAGGAAAAAAAATTCTCCTCATCTGTATGTTTCATTATTCATTGACTGATATTTTCAAATGTAGCAACAACAAATCAGACAGAGCCTCCTAAGCCCTTCACTGCTTTGAAAACCTCCTGCTTTCCTAAAGTCATTTAACTGACACATCAGTTCCAGGAGGCAGTTTAGGAACAGAAGCTGCACAGCAGATACACCAGTGTGTGAGTGTCATAACCTTGCCCACAGGCCCCTACTAAAGAGAACCTTCTAAAATAATGAAGGATCAGTAAAATTCTCCAAAGAAGACTGTGTTTTCATCTGAAAAAGCAGATGGTGCTACACAGTATAAAACGTCCACTGGGTAGTGGTCATTAAGTGCTTTGTACCCCAGGAATGCAATGACAGGAAAAGGTAAATGTCAAAACAGAGAGTGGGTGAAAGTCAACAATAAAAACAAGGACAGCACCCGAAAATACATTTGCTTTCATATGATCATCTGACTTTAACAACCACAGAACAGACAGGATTGTATTGTTTAAGAAAATAACAGCACAGGAACTCCAAAATGAAGGAGAATTTTGCAGCAGGAATGTGATGGTTAGCAAAATCGTACCGTGCCTCCCATGCCGCAGTATCATCACGTGCCTGTCTTTGCTACCAGGTGTAGCGTGTGTGGGTGGGGGTGCCTTCAAACATAAATTACCAATAAACACGCATTGTATTTAGTGTCAGGGAATTAATTGAGCTTTCTGGAATGAAAGCCTTTTGGCACAAAAATGATAAACCGAGGTTGACCTACCTGAATGGGTCCCACTGACATCAGCAGGTTTTTCAGTTGGACATCAGTAGTTGATGAAGAAAGCCCTTCAACTGACACAATACAGGGCTGAGGTTTGCACTCCACCACTCGCAGGTTCTGTTTATTTGGCATCAAGCGTCCTCGGCCCATCTGGCCTGCTACTCCTCTGCCTCTGCCGTGCATAATGACCTGCCAACAACAAAAGTAACAGTATTTTGATTTACTTACCTAGTGATTCTGCTTACTGCATTTGACAGACGATACGAAAGTTGGCAATTTACTTAAAGACTTGATTAAAGTATGTGTTGATGTTAAACACCTTGTTGCTGTTTGCTGATTTGAAAGGCCTCTTATTAACATTCATCCACTGCTTATACAAACCTCTTTTATAAGGGTAGCAAGTTAGATACTGAGTTATATATATTGCATTCAGGCTTACAGCCTCAGCTCTAGCACAGATTGATCAACTAAGCAGTGGAAGATTTCAGACAAAAATATAACCTAGTTTGCAACACTGATCACATTAGTGGCATGTGTTCAGCTCCCACATTTTTAGCGTGGACAAAAAAAAAACCAACAAGTGATCCCTCTCCTTTTCCTCTTCTCAACCCACAGGTAAATTTAAGGTACTCAGGATCAGCGAACTGCTTCAAGTGCCTCCAACCTCTATTGCTACTAACCCTTGGTCTGTTCTCAGAATTGCATTATTGGCATATGGCTAAATAGAGTAACTTTTTTTTCAAAGTTCTCAAATCCTGTAGGATCTGGCCCCACAGCATACTCTGGAGCAGGGAATGTATGGATTTAATTCTTGCAAATTAAACACTGAACAGTTGGAGAGAGGAAAAATAACAATGAAACAGAGTAACAAACATTACACAGAGTTAACACTTAACACTGAGTCAACACTCAACACAGTTTCTTGATTCCAACTTGGAAAGCCCATGATGGGTAACAACTCTTCACATTTTCTGCATCAGCAAGGAAACTTTATCCTTACATGAAGCAGGAAGACTATGGCTAACAGTTCAAAAACAAGATCTAAAAAGCTAAAATACCAGCTATTTTCAAGGCATGTGCCAGCTTGTAAAATGCAGAAAAGGCACATGGCGCTGCCACCCTGACCCTTCCCTGCCTATGACCAGTGCAAGGAATCAGGTTACAAGATCACCAACTGTTTTGAGTGATACCAGCTTCGGGGATCCAGCAAAGAGCATCCTGAAACAGTTGCTGTGTGCTCCCTACATATGCAGGAACCGGTCGGAAGAGAAGCTTAAACACAACTTCAAAAAACCTCTTGGCTTTAAAGCCAGAAAGCACGCTGGATACCATTCTCCTAGAGTAGCTATCTCAGGACACATGCATTTCCCCAGGGAGTGCAGTGCTGGCCAGAACGTCAGCAGATGAAGAAACCTGCAGGCATCGCCAGTCTGTGCTGGGTACAAACAAGTCTCTCCAGATTAAAAGCTTTATATGCAATTATGCATCTCCTGGGTCATGCAGCCCTGCACTAGCAACTGACAAACAGAATGCTAGTTATTAATAGAGCAACACAGCTACACAGTGAAACTTCTAGCAGCAATATGCATCTGAAAATCACCTTTTTAGGTTGATGGATTCCCTGGATGTTTTTGACTCCTTGAGGAGCTGGTGAATGGATCTGTGCCTGCTGCTGCTGTTGGTGCTGCTGCACTCCCTTTGTCAATGTGACCTTCCGCACTGGCTGCTGTTTCGGCTCCGGGGGTTGTTGAGGCCGCTGGGTCTGGCCCTCTGGGTGAAAAAAGCCAGCATCCTCTCCCCCCTGCTGAAATCAACAACACAACAGCGGCTCAATGTCCAGGCACTGCACACCCTCACCCTGAGCAGCCTCCTGCCACATCCAGCTCGCTCAGAGAGTGTCCAGGGCTTTGCCTGCTAAAGCAAACCGGTGGCCATGGCAGGCAACGTACAAGGGCTCAGCCTGGAAATTGCACTTCTAAAATAAGTCTGTGGTATCTGAAGAACAGCTTACTTTGTTCTGACTTTATTATTATAATTACAATGTTCAAAAATGTCTTTTCATTTACAAAGTGGCAGGATGTTTCCACTTCTCTTTCCAAATCATTCTTCCTCCCAGGGTTACATGTGAACTGTGGTGTGTGGGGTTTCTTTGGTTTTGTGTTTGTTGGTTTGTTTTTTTTAAAATATAGAGCCATAAAAATTGCAGAAGGACAAAAGAACTGTGAAGGCTGGAAGAATCAGGTAAATACTCTACTCATCTTTAAAACTCCGACCTCTCTTCAGTTAAAAATTGGCCTTTATTTTGAAGTGCATACTCATTCTGCCAACTTCTACATCAGCAGTTTTGTAAGCAGTCTCCTTCCTCAAACACTGTTCATACTTGGAACAGTACCTCAAGGGGTTGTTTTTTTTGTCTTATAAAGCTCTTATATATATTTATAGTCACAAACACAATGGGACACCATCTCAGTGCCTCACAGATCCAATGTAGCTCTTTCCATTACATCTCTTGATGCAATCAAGCATAAGCTGAAAGCATCAAAAGACAAATTATTCCCTTCCACTGCCTCTGCCCAAACAGTTTGGTTTCTTCTACAAACAGGTGATTCTTCAATTTGTGTCTCGCTGTCCAAATGAGACCAATCACTGAAAAATATTTCATGGAGCAAGAGACAGCAGAGCCCAACAAAAGATCAGGTACTTCTGCATAGTATCATTGCATGGTTTCAGCAGCATATCTATACCTCAACTGAACTCCAACCTTAGAACTCGAATAGTAGTGAACATTTTATCTACAGGGCAAAGGCTTTGCCTAAATCCCTAACCAGCCCCTGATAACCCTGCAAAAGCTTTCAAATAGAAGGTATGTCTAGGGGAAAAAAGTAAAATATTATGAAAGCACCTTTATTTACACAGAGGTTTTTTCCTTTTCCCTTCCTTACCCATTCACAAGCCAAAACTGCTTTGGCATCTGTAACATGTGACAAAACCCAAAGGATTTCATAAGGGCACATTTCTTGTGGACAAGGAGAGAAAATACAGGAGTGCAGAAGGAACAGGTTTACGGTCTAATAGCAAGATTATCTTCACTGAGAACACAAATCTTTACCTCTCAGCATTAAACAAAGCAAAAGAAACAGCTACTGAGGACTAGTTACTAAGTCCTTCACTATCACTTGACAAGAAAACGTCTGCTACAGGTGGTATGTAAGGCAGTCTCACATTTCCAAGTTCACAATTCACACCCCTAAATCAAGGCCTCTGTATTATAAAGTACACGCAAGCTACGGCATCTGAAGAACTCAACTACATAAATCCCAGACAAAGATGCTTCATACCCCCTTGCATGGTCTACATTTCAATAGCACAATATGTCATAGGGAGAATCATGAAGTTTTTCCTGGCTTTTGCCCACAGTGTACAAAGCGAGAAAGCAATAGAAATCTGCATATGTCCTTCCCACCTCTAATCAAATACAGGGTTTTTTAACTCTGCTAAACTGGATGGCTCCATATCTACACAGAACATTTTGTATGTAAACCTTGGAAAGCAGCAACCAGTGAGAAATTATAAAGCTTTCCCTTCAGAGTTTCTCTTCAATTATTATTCAAAAAAAATAAAAGCAAGACCCTGCCTGAAAACTCCAAACCTATGCTCAAAACCTTACCAGGAAACCAGCATTAAATACTCCTCATTTTAGTATTAGTTCCAATATCAGCATCACCATAAGCCCTATGCCCTGATCAGATAATTTCTTTTATTCAACTGAACAGCAGCTGGAAGATGCTGAAATTAAAAGCAACAAAAAAAATTCTATGAGGAATTTAAACATAATAACTGGGAGTTAAAAATCTAATCTCTGCTAAACGCCTGCTGTGAAAACCATAAATATTTGCAACCATTTCTTTCCAAACTAAAAACTGATCCCAGCACATTGGAATAGCATTTGAGAGTAAAGCCCTCAGGTACAAAACACATTGAATGTGCTCATTACTGAAACTTCAAAAGCAAACAATCATTTCACATAAAAGTCTAGGATGGCCAACAACCACCCAGTATTTAACTACCAAGCTCAATTATCACCAAATAAAACTGTATAAACTAAACACACAACTGGTTTGCAGTGATGAAAAATCTGATGGGGTTTATTCCCTGCTGGGGTCCCAAATGCCACCTCTGGGTTTCACTGCTGGCATGATGCTCCTGCAAAAGCCTGAAAAGGTAGAAAGATCTTCAAGCTCTTAAATGAATGAATGCATTTCAGAAATAAGAAAACCTATATAAACCAAAAAGGTGATGGAACAAGGTCTGCTTGTTCCTGCGCCAAGAAAGAAGGAAAGGCAACTTGACCAACCCCTTTCTTTTTACTACTGCTCTGAACATTTACTGGTTTTGAGATGACTTGAAGATGGGAGACAGAGATGAAACTGCAGCACTGCTTCTTAGGAGAGAGGCTTGGTGCTCAAGGACTAACAGAGCTCCCTGCAAGTCCGCAAGACATTGTTTTCTGTTACAGACAGTCTGGCTTCAACAGGAGACAAAACCTGGTGGTTTCCTTCAGAAAATAAAAATCAAAACTTGACTGCCAGGTGACATGTGTCCAACTACCACAGCGTCAGAAAGATGCATTTTAGCAGCAACTCCTTCTTCACTGGTTAAAGATTTGACAGTGCAAGGACAAACACTGTCTAAGCCAAGATGAGCAACCTCTGCAGTATCATGTAGTAGCAAATCAGACTCACCACCATCATCCTTTAATCTTCTATGCAAGACAATTAGTGGCTGCTTCAGACACATCAACGAAGAACCAAGTCAAGCAAAACACCTACAAAGAGTTTTCAAAATCGAGATACAGAACCTCAAAAGATTACTGACGGGACACATGCTCATAGGAGAACATTAACATGTTGGACAAAAGGATGGAAGATTGTAAAGATGACTCTACATATGCTGACTCCTGATGTTCACGTATGACCTACACAATAAGCTGGCAACAAGACACCCAGCAAAGCCACAGGCAAACAGGTAAGTCCACTGAAGCTGTATTGCAGCACCTAATCCAAATGACATCTAAATCACAGAATCTAGATTGCTAGCATCTCTTCTACTTAAAGCTCATCTGAAATCAACTTCTCCTAAAGACAATTTCTGAACTGATTATTTTTCATCAGCTTACATCACTGCCTTCCCCACATTAAAATATGTAGCAACAGAAGGAAGTATTAAAATTTTAAGCCTTCTCATGTTAAAATACATTTTATCTGATTCCTTTGCTATAGTATTTTTGCAATGTACAGGGCAGCACTAAATTTTTCAGCGATGTATCTATTCATCATCATAGCCTGTCTGATATAATTGATGCACAAAGTGCTGAAACCATGTAGAATACCTCAGACCACCACAGATACCTGGGACTGATTGATACAACCTCTGATTTTATACTTCAAACTTCTTCTACAGTCCTCTACAGAGAAGTGAATATTCCATTTTTTGTCTGCAAATCAGTAATAGAATGTTTTTCTCTTACTGTCTACTCCTTAATTTCTATATTACAAATAATTCTGACCTTCGAGCTCTGAATTTCCACGTTTTACAAAAGATCTGCCTTCACAGAACACCCCAAGGATCATCTAATATCAAGCCAGGAAGGAGTTCTCCTGAATGACACTTTACCATTATTCAGTTAATTTTTAAGTTGCAGCAGTTCTGTTCAGGAGAACACACAAAAAGTATCTTTGAAACTTCAAATATGGCAAGATTGCTAGCAGTGCCAAAACAAGTTTCTTTCAAATATTGTGTGTAAATACACAAAACTCAGAAGATAGAGGCAGAAGGATTTGATCTACATGGTAATGTTTTATAAACTTCTGTTGTGGATGACTCTACACAGGTTGACCTGAAACTGGACTAACAAAAAGAAGAAATGATGCCATTCAATAGCCATGAGCTTTAGAACCAATTCCCTGATACCTATCAAGGATGTTTTTCAACAGTCTCTCCCTATATGTATCTATACATAGTCAGTGTTGTGTTTTGAGAAACACAGACAGAATTCTATCAAATATAAGATCACAAATTCTGTAAGCAGAATTTTATGATGGACTGCTTAAATTTAGGACGCTGACACCCTCCACTCTATCACAATCATTATGACAGTTTTATGATGAAGATGAAGTTTATTTGCCACCAACATTAGCAGGACAAATTTATTTATAACAAATGCTTTAAAATGTACTGATAAAAATGCCTATTGATACTGTCAGAGCTGCTTGCAATTTGACAGATCAAATCTTATTTTCATTCTTAAACCCCATGAAGGAATGGTATCACCAACTTGCATTCTGTAGTGAGCAAATTGATTAATCCCCCTCTATAGAAATCTCAACTCTTGATTACACCTATCAGACGTTAAGCAGCATTATTCTAGAGTGACAACACTTGACAAATTCCCAAACCATTTTTCTCAGCCTTTGTGGCCCTGCTAGCTTGTATTAACCCTGATGAAAAATTAATTTTCCTTATCTTCTGCTAAACCCCAAAATCCAAATCCGCCAAACTGGCAACTCTTTCTGTAAAGGTATTATGAAAACCTCTAAAAGATTAATTGCATGTCTTCAGGTGACATTAAATTAATTTCTGTACTCGTGACAGACATTTGATACTCCGCACTGAGAGGACAGATAACATTGTCAGGATACACAGAAGGACAGTGGTGCAGTGTCCCAGGGCAGCCTCTTATGAATTCTCCTTTCGATAAGGCCATACTTCACTGTCATTGGCACTGTTAGTGATCTTGCAGCCCATAGACCTCACTGCACAGGTTTCTATTAACCACGACAATGCTGTGTCTATCCATGTAATCTTAGTAAAGCTAATTCAAAATCATCCAGTAGTAAAGGGATGTGCATGCTGGATAAGGCACTTAGAGGGAATAAACTCTGGTTGATTTGTGTAAAAATAACAGAGAAGCAAAATACTGTCATCTTTTCCTAGATGCATTATAAATCAAATTCTCTGTAGCATGATGAAGACTTAAATCTTGCAGGGAAATCTCAGTACAAGAATGCACTGTAATTGATTTCTTGAAAGAAAGGAGAAACCCCATATCTATTACCAGTTTAAGTCAATATTTCTAGAAATTAGCACCTTAACAGCATCACAGTAATTGGAGGGGGGAAGCATCCTTGAGGTTTTTAAATTCATCTTCACTTTAAGAACAAGAGAAATGACTATTCATCAGCTACATAGGTTTTCATATGTAAACTTGTATTTTACTGATACTGTGACTGACTGTAGTAAAAAAGACAGACATCAACATAGACAGCTGTGATCCCTGTGTAACCAAGACAAAGAAATGGTAATGCAAAAACCATGTAGAACAAGACTGACTTTCACATAATATATATATTTTCTCACTGCAATTACCAGAAATGTGTATTAAAGGCAAACCCCTAATAATGAGCTATTTCTCTTTGACTGGTGCTCCAAATGCTTTACCACTTTGATACAGCCGGTTGACAGACTGGGGACCTGGGAATAGGAAGCCTAATCACTTGCCAAATATCCCACAACCCAGTGACATGACCAAGCACTGTTTCTGAACAGTTGAGGATCTGTTTTCAATCTGTCAAATGCCAATAAGAAACACCTGGAGACCTTTTTTTTTTTTTACAGGCTTTCTAAGGCCTTTAAAAGTATTTCCCCTCCTCCCCCGCCAAGTTCAATAGCAATACTTAAGAAAACTGCTCTCCTACCAGGGTACAATACACTATCAGTAGACAACTCACCATTAACAACTGGTTTAAGACAAATTCATGGTCTTGTTTTGACTCAAAGTACTCACAGAAATAAGCTACATCAGACTACAAAAGTGAGAAAAGAATCAAAGCATTCCCAGTTCACACAAGAAAAAAAAGACGCCTCTGGTGCTGGTCAGTGAATTATGGGTTATTTTTCCCAGCCTAAAATTTGCGCATGGGACAAACTTAATTCAAACAAGAGCAACCGGTCTAAGCAATAAATAAATAAAATGAAGAAACAGTTCCCTTCCTGGGATAAAAAGACACTGCTATGCTGCTTCAGTGAGCCATGATGTGATGAGTATCTTTTGTGCCTAATGGTGTATGAAGAGTCAGAACAGCAAGAAGAAAACGCCTTGTAGAAAAAGCAGCTAATTCCATTTAATCCCATGTACTAACACAATTCTTAACTGAAGTATCTCCTCCTGTGTCTGAGGGCAGAACTAAGGCACGGAAAAGGACTGGCCAAAGAGAATCCCAGTCATACCCATGCTGCATGAAGTTTCACCAGGAGTGACAGAGTTAATCAGTGTTGAATCACAATTCCGCGTTTTTTTTCATACAACCAACAACCAAATCATTATGAAAAAAAAAAAAAATTGTGTCAAACCTACAGCAAAGTCAAGGTTCTGGAATGGATATGTACAACATTCACAGATGTACTTTCATTTTTACATGCCGCTTGCAAAATACATAACAAAGATAAACAATGTTTCAAGCAAAGTTTCCTGGTTCACTTTTCAGTTGCCAGTCAGGTGTTTTTTGTATGGGGACTTTTAGTAAAGACTGGACACAAAGAATCACCAAGAGGAAAAGCTCCTGTTGGAAAATATCAGTGATTCAAACCCAAAGCTCCTGAGGGAGCACTTTCCAGCTGGACACCAGCTACGGCAGGATAGTCAGTACTGGGTATCAGAAACCAGTACAACTACAGCCTCCCTTCTTGTGTCGTGTCTGGTCTTTCTGGTTCGTGTTCCTTGAAGTTTAAAACCAATGGCAAGTCCAATCCCTCTTGTGCTACCCTCAGATCCCAGTATAGTCTTGACAGAGACAACCCCCATCACCTCCCTCTCCAAACACAGTGTCAGAAGTCTCCTGACTCAGTGACAAACCTCTGTACTAAAGGTCTATTCCAAGTGGTCCAGCCTGAAATCTCTTTTAACAAAGGGGCTTGTGACATCTCAAAATATTAAACTGTACCATTCTGCAAGCTTACCCACCCCACAAGAGATTGCATTTTCACATGAAAACTGGCTCTTTCTCTTTGTAATGCACTTTAGTGGTGTCACAGCTGTCTTCAGCAGGAAACTGGGCTACAAGATACTCCGCAACACCAACACCGTAGCAATATGAATTCTGCACTGTAACATTTACAATGGCAGAAAAACTCTCCTTTGAGACTTAACATGAGTGACAAGCAACATCAAGTGCTGTGCTTTCGGGGTGTCCAGGAGGAAGCAGCACTCTTCTTCAATGTACAATTTAAAAGTGTCCTGAGGAAAAGGAGAAACCTGTTCTGCAGTCTACAAAACGCAATACTTTATTGCACTTTAGATCCAAGTTATCAACAGCCAAGTTAAATTCAATTTAGGTAGATATCGCTTCCACCTTTTGAGAATTTTATTAGAAACCCATAAAAAGTATTATCTGTGCCTAGTTTGGTTGTCACCTTAAGTCCCTCTAGCAGCAAAGTGTGTCCACACATGCCCTTCTATTTCATTTTCCCACTAACCAAATATGCCCCAATCAGTCCAGCAAAGCCCACCTTCTGATCCCCAAGCCACGAAATTGTCTTTATAGGGACCATCCTCACTGGAGGATTGGGAGGACAGGGTTTATTGATTGTTTTCAAACAAACAATTTTTCTGTGAAAATACATATTTTTCATAACCAACCCAGAATACCAATCCCTCTGCCACAGGCACAGACACCTTCCACCAGACCAGGTTGCTCAAAGCCCTGTCCAACCTGGCCTTGAACACTTCCAGGGATGCACCATCCAAAGCTGTTCTAGATAACCTGTTCCAGTGCTTTACCACGCCCATAGGAAAGAATTTCCTCCTAATATCAAATATAAATCTACTCTTCTTTAGTTTGAAGCCATGCCCCTTTGTCCTATCTCGCCATAGCCTTGTTCAAAGTCTCTCTCCATGTCTCTTATAATCCCCTTTAGGTACAGAAAGGTGCTCTATGGTGTCCCCAGAGTCTTCTCATCCCCTTACTGAACAGCCCCAACTTTCTCAGTCTGTTTTCATAGGGGAGGTGCTCCAGCCCCCTTATCAACTTCATGGCTTCCTCTGGACTTGCTCCAACACTTGCTTACAATTAAGAAATTAATGTCCATTTGTGAAATATTTCCAGAGTGAAATCTTGCAGGTTGTGGCAGGCAGAGTCCTTTTTCAACAGCATTTACATTAGTGCTGCTTCAAAGGTGTTGCTCATTTTGACACCGTGACTTCTGCAGCTCCCTCATTCCGCTGCCATTATCCATGCCTCCTTCAAAGAGCGGGATATGAATAAACCACAGCGCTATTCTCCTGCTTCTTAAAAAATTATGGACCATAGAGAGCAAGAGTTCTTGCATCAAGGGCTGGGTAAAGGGCACCCTCAAGAACTTCTCACGCAAATGCCAAAATTCTTGGTGTCTGCAATTCCTGACATATTTAGATGAAAGGCGCTATAGAGCTTTCAAGTCAAATATTTTTAATTAAACTTCAACATACACATGCAAGAAGAAACAAGTACAAACATAAAGCAAACTTGATTGACAAGGTTACATTATCAAACAAGAATCATCTCTTTTTCCATATTCAGAACTTCATATTCATCTCACACTTCTCAGTTACTTGAAATATGAACAAAGTTGTCCATCTTCCATTTCATTTTTGCAATCCGACATTTTTTGTGACAGGTTTTTCAAACAAAAGAACTTGCCAACTCTTTTTTCAAGCTTTTCATATGAAGCATTTCAGGTTTTCAAGGATTAGGATCACTGATAAGATACTGCTTCTAATGCAACAGGGAACATCGAGTTTTTATATCTATATATGTATTTATGACAAAAAATTCATTGTGCAGCCTTCCACAGAGACAAAGATTGGTGTGTTCTTGGTGCAGCTTAAAAACCAGCATTTTCAGGCCATTGGGACACATCTCTCTGAGCATGCCAGCTCATTTTCTGGCTAGAGAAAAATCATCCAACAACAACATAAGATGACCAAATGATACAGAGATATAAGATAATATAATTTCCAACTAAATGAAAAAAAAATGCTCAGCACATACTTCATATGATCTTAAGATATCTAAGGTTGCAGCTGGTACATACCTGTTCTTCCAGGACTCAAACCACTCCGAATATATCAGCTTAAAGAATCCAATTGCATTTGGTACTAGAACTGTTTACCAACAGACTGATCACAGAGAGCCCAAAGATCAACACAAACAGCCAAGGTGTTAGAAAACATGACTCGTCAAGGGAGTGAAGGATATTAGTGCCCAGTAACAGTTAAGAGATCTTCCAGAAGAGAGACAGACACAAAGAGAGATAAATTCCTTCCCATCCCTCTTCAAGCATAATACAAGTAGTCATAGATTCAAAATTGCAGCAAGAAAATGTGGTTTGGTCACTAAAAAAATTCTCTTAAATGTACAGGTCTGATACTGGGATAAATGGCCTAAGAAATCTCCAGTAACAAGATGTCAGAAAGTGGCTGGGCAAATCTGTCAGGAATACCAGAGTACATCTCGCCCTTCAAGACAATAAATTACTTTCTATAATAGTAACAACAACCCTTATTTTCTATACTTTTATGAACACATTTTGAAGTGATTAGGGTGCCTCTTTCCTACACTCCACAATCTCACTGACCTTATTCTTATGTGTGTCCTGCAAGTGGCCTGTATCAGAAAGAGTGTGCCCATCAGGACTAGGAGAGTGATTCTCCCCCTCTACTGGGCCCTGGTGAGGCCACACCTCAAGTTCTGGGCCCCTCCCTTCACAAGACATGGAGGTGCTGGAGCAGGTCCAGAGAAAGGCAAGAAGCCAGTGAAGGGACTAGAGTGCATGTCCTGTGAGGAACAGCTGAGGGAGCTGGGAGTGTTCAGCCTGGAGAAAAGGAGGCTCAGAGGAGACCTCAGTGCTCTCCACAACTCCCTGACAGGAGGTTGTAGCCGGGTTGGAGTTGGTCTCTTCTCCCAGGCAACCAGTGACAGTATGAGAGAACAGCCTTAACCTGTGCCAGGGGAGGTTCATGTTGGCCACTAGGAGAAATTTCTTCACAAAAAGTGTAATTAGACATTAGAATGGGCTGCCCAGGGAGGTGGTGGAGTCACCATCCCCAGAGGTGTTTTAAGAAAAGACTGGATGTGGCACTCAGTGTCATGGTCTAGTTGACATGGTGGTGTTGGGTCATGGGTTGGACTTGGTGATCATACAGGTCTTTTCCAACCTAATTGTTTCTGTGATTCTTCAGAAGTGATCTCAGGCTTCTCAGCAATCCAAGCAAATCTCTGATGTTTTATTAGTAAAATATACTACTATGAACGCTCAGCAAATACACTGAACTTCTGTATCTGAAAAAGAAACCTCTGAGGAAATGCCACACAGAACAAAGCACACTGAATCTATCAAAAGATATTTCGGCCTCCATGGGGGGGAAGGTGGGGGAGTGGAACATAAAAATATATTAAAAAAAAAAAAATAAAAAAAATCCAATGGAATCAAAGTTCATGTGCTAAATACTGCCTCACTTTCCAGGAAAGTAACATTTAAAGGAGTAATTAAAATGGAAAACTATTCACTGTACTGCCATTCCTGCATACGTCTTAGAAAGGGCTGGGCAAATCAGTACAGTGGGGGGGGGGAGGGGAGGGGTGTGTGAGGTAAAGGGAGGACTTTAAAATAAAAAAACAAAAAAGGAACAACAGACAAAATCATTACTGACAGTACCAAATATGTCACCATGATACACAGACTTAGTCTGACATACAGGAAATGCTGAATCATTTTCTACCTTCTTTCCTGAAGTATAAGAAGCCATAAATTAAGGCATCTTATGTATGAGGTAAACCATCAACGTTAAAATATTCTTGGAATTTAATGAGTCATTCTTAAAATTCCAAAAGTAAAATCCTCTCACAAGTGAGTATTGTGGAAACAGATGAAAGGCCACTTTACCTTCTAAGGACTGAGGGATATTTCTGCCTAAAGGCCAGAGATTTCTATAGTACGCAACAACAGCAACACAAACAGAAACTCAGCTTGGTAAAGACACTGCCCTCAAGAAGAGAAACCATTCTCTCCTGACAGTATTTGTACAACACAGCTCTTACCAATATACCACACTCCTTAACTGTTAAACAAAAACATCACCAGCAACACAAAACCATTTAGTCCTGGTTCTACAGATGGTCCTACTAAATTCATAGCAGTCCCTGCTACCAGTTTCTGGTTTAGGCCAATCTGCTCTAGACAGAGTTGTACAAGTCTGGACTCGATCAGCTTCTTCAATTGAGAGCTCTCCTACAGTGCTGTACATGGCTGGCCAGATGGAAGAGAAGGGACTTGCCAATTATCTACCAAAATGAATCGAATGAGATTCAAAAGGGAACCTGCACTGTCTAATCATGAGCCATCTCTACTGTACAAGGGTATTCAAAACATCTCTGCACTAAAGAGCTAAAGAAAGGAAAAAGGGATCAGATGGAGAGCAAGGGTAGGGCTGCTGAGCTGAAAGATCAAGCCAGTGCATACAGGTAAGAGACACCAGCCATCACTGTGGCCAAAGGCAGGGAATTAGACAAAGCACGATTACATGCTAAAGAGAATGGCTAGAAAAAATAAGATTTGGCTTTTGCTTTAGCACTCAGGCAAAAGTTGTGAAAATAAATAAAGCATGTGGCAGGACTAAACATTAGCAGTGGAAACTAAGTATGACCTGTGATCGTAATAGTATTCAGAGCTCACACAGTTTTTAACTCTTCTTTTAAATCCCATCAAAAATAGAAAAGATTGGCTGCCCTGATACTCAATTTATTTTTTTTCCTTGTGTGGTCAAAGAAACAAAGTCACAGATCACTTGTCACTAACTGATTAAAATTTAATCAACTCTCTTTATCAGAGTTAACACCTAATTACAATGCTTGCTCTTATTCTCAGACAGTTGAAAGAAAACATAAAATGGCCATGGCAATATGAAAACAGTAACAAAGGCTACACATAAAGAACCTGGTTCATCTTACTAAAACCTCAATACTGAAAGTTAAGAAGGACAGAGCAAATCTGCTTCTGTGCACAGAGGGGTTATACATGCATTTAATGAAGCTAATTGCTCTTGCTTACCATAGAACATATCTGAAACATTTATGGTCTTCTGAGAAAGAGCATTGTGATCAAAACTATTTCATTGTGAATGCTGCTGTGGACTCTGATAACCATTTGTAACGAAGAGCTGCATACAGTTGTGACTGCCTTTGTTTTGTTTCACCACATAATAAAAGAAATCGTGCATGACTGCTTTATTCAATTATTCATGGAACACAAACCTGTCATACCTCTTGCAGGCCACTGGGATTTCTGCAGACATACTTATATATAAATATTTTTAGCTCAACAGAATCAATTTCTTTCAGCTTCTTGTACTTTATTCCTCTGTACTTAAGTTACCATGTCTGAGGAATTAGAGCTGACAACAACCTGACATGCAGGATGTCTCTGTAGTCAATAAGGTCCTGTATGTTAACAGTTTGAAAGATTGCATAGTCATTACGCAATTCACAATTTTAAGTGTATTTAAGTTTTATGAGCTGTAGAGAAACATTTATAAAAAGTAGTTAAGGCTTTGGCATTTCAACTTCCTCTCCATTTCTAAATGTAAAGCCTTAGCCTCCAAGGCCTTGTTCAGTCCCTGTTAACACACTGCTTGCTTCATTACAAATTACAGCAGTTCTGCAAGTCTGCCTAATTAATGCTCTGAATAATTTAAGAAGCATTCTTCCAGAAAAAATACCTCCAATGTGCTACATGATATCATTCTTTCCTTCTCAGCATAAACCTAAGGACAGACCTCACACACTGGCAACGTGATCTCACTATGTCCTCTCATCATAGTTTCTTTAGAGACCTAACATATTAACTTGTCTTTTCATTAAGACAAAAGGAATTTGGTCCAGAGACTTTCTAACCAAAATTCCAGATCTCAAATACACACACTGCCCTCAAGATCAGCATTGTGAGTCCTCCACGACACCAGTGCTCAAGGGACACACTGCAGATAATAGACCCCTCATCAAAAGATAAGGAAATCTCATTTAGATGCAGAAGTGAAATGGTAACATCTTAAACCCAACCTCTAACAGAAAACATCCCACTCCAACATACAGTTTAAATTAGTTTCACAACACGCTTCCCAAGAAAATAAGAACAATCTTCCCTGGAGTACAGAAACCACACTAACACCAACATCTGCACACAACTAATTTAGGTGGCTTCACCTACCAAATAAGCGCGTCCTAGCTTTTTAACCAAACCTTAATTAAATACAGCCACCCAAATCCTTTTCTCTGAGCAATTATCAGACCTATCAACCTAAAGCAAAAGCAGCTCAGTCAAGCAGTCTTTCAGACTCAAGTTACAACTTAAAAAGAAAGGAGAATTATTTCAATGTGATTTCAGTAGTGACTGCCTGGCAGTACAGAGTTATAGGAAACATTAACTTTTTAATAACTGCAAATAAATTACAGTTCTGAAAATATAATATATGGACTATTAGGTATGCTAAACCTGTTACTTCCCCCATCAGCTTAGGCCCATTTTTTATTTTGGAATTACACAGAATCAAACACACAAAAACAAACCATAACGAGACACACGTATGAGATGAGCCTTGGAAACTTACCCCTCCTGACAACTTAATCACCCTGACTTTGCTGCCGACATGAGGCCCATCACTACCACTGTTTGTCCGCTGCATGACAGTCCTTTTCACACCCGGTTTCTGCTCCTGGGGCCTTGCTGGTACCGAAGCCACTCGAGCTGTCTGCGTCGTGGGCAGCGACGCTGCAGAGGGTTTTGTCTGTAGCACTTTCTGCGGCGTCTGAGGCTGACTCGGAGGAACTGTTCTAGTCTGCCTCAGCTGCTTCACTGGCTTCATCTGCTGTCCTTGATACTGCATATCGCCTCCGCTCTGGAGGAATTCTGTGGGTTTGGGTTGGATATTTGGAACTACCGTATCTTGCTTTCTAACAAGGAGTCTGTTTTTCACGTTGTGCCTGGTGTGCAAGCCGGAGTGGGGTATGTAAGGGCTGCCGTTGGTGGGGAACTCGGAGGAGTCATCCTCATGCTGCATGTAGGACTGCTGTGTGGAAGGTTGCTGCTGCTGCTGTGCAAGTCTTTCCAGCAATTCCCTCTTTCTGGCACCAGCCTGCTGCTGCCGTCTCAGCTCCTTCTGCTTCAGAATTTCTTCTCTTAGACGCTTCTGCTCTTCTATCTTCAAACGATACAACCTAGTTTCTTCATCTTCATCTGGATACTACAAAGGAAAATACAAATGAATTTATAATATTCTAAACAGATGCCCAGCTTGGTCAAAACAACATTAAATTGTTGTTTCAGATGCTGTAAAGCTGTAACTCTAAAGAAATTTTTTAACTATCCCTGATACCAAACCAAGGTTATTAATGGAGTATATCTGCTGCTAAAGTTTATTTGCTATGCATTACAGACAAACAGCATAAATCTGGTTTAGGACTTAAGATATACTAATTCATAGACAGAAAAGCTTTAATACCACTTGACAAATCTCATCAGAATACTAAAAAAAAATAATACAAGAAAGTTTTACAAATTGGAACTAATTTAAAAGTTTTCAAAACCAATTAAACTATTAATATAATTCAAGATATCAAAATATGTTTCAAATAGAAGGTAACAATACAGAGGCAACCCACTGTCACACAGGTTTTATCTTGCTCTTTTCTGACAAAGTAACAAAAGGTAGGGTGGTAAATGACCTGAAAGGCCCTGATTAGAACTATTGATTTTTCTCACAGAATTTTCAGCCTGATCTCAAACTCATTTGTCACACAATAATTGGTTATAATGAACAGCACAAGTCAATCTCTCTGACCTTGAACTCATGCACTCTCTTCAGAATCAAAATGTTGCCAAATGCAGTGCTGGAATATTAATGGTATATAGAGAATGCCTTTAATATTCCAGCCCTGGGCCCCTCTGAAAGTACTACACACCATCAAATAACCGTTCTTAAGATTCCTCAACTCTGGCGGAACGGGTTCTTACAGTAAGCTGTATAAAAATGGACACGAGTCAAGCTAATGCAGATTCTCATCATCCTGGAAAAGAAATCAAATGGCTCTTGCAATAATATCACCAGCATTTTTTTCAAAATTAGGAAGCACATGTTTTCATAATATTTTCTTTTCAACCATTTGAAATATTAAGTTAGATTTGCAGAGACTGCTTACAAATGGTAATGAAGACACCATTTCACTCAAGATATATTAACAACCTCTAATAAAAATAGGCTCTCAAAGTAACAATACTTTACATGTTGAAAAATGAACGCATAAAGAATGCTACAATATTTCTCAAAACCTGAGAAAGGTGATGAACCTTTAGGCATATTGCAGGAATTGGGTACAAATCGTTAACATAACTGCTGGTTTTTGTACATATGGGACGCAAATGTGCGACTTTTGGTTTTGGCTTTTTTTTTAATATTTAAGTGCTTTTAATCGTGGTGCACCCCAGAATCCTCACCAACCCAAGGGAAAAAACAGTAGAACTGGTTCAGCCATAAAGTTGTTTCACAGATGTAGCAAGCTCAGTAGAGCCATATTTGCACTTATAGAATCCAGATGTGCAAATCCTGAATGCATGTTTCCTTCAGCTGTAACTGCTTCTTCCCTGAGCAGGTTTTGATAGGGATTATTCTCACAGATACTAAAAAAGAGTTCCATGTCTCACATTAGAAGTCTAATTAGAAACTTCTAATTAGAAATCTAATAAGAAGCCTAATAAAATAGCTAAATAATAAAGATTCCAACAAAACCGGATTCTAAAAATTTGTATTTAATTTCTAAATATGGGCTGTAGCTCAGATATGAGGTTTAACACAGTCCTTTGCATGAGAATGCTTCATATACAATGATTTCTGATCTTCTTCTATCCTTTTTGGATTATGAAGGTGGTGATTAATGTCTAATCACTGTGAAAACTAGATTATAGGTCTGTGTTGACAGATGGTAACAGGAACATACTTCTTCTACAGGAGGGAAACTAAATATTTCCTCTTATATTGACAACTGAAGCTGCTGATTGTAGCAAAAAAATCGAAAATTACCCTTATGAAATACAGTGAAATGTTAAGATCCTTAAAAATAGGATGAAAAACCACAGATAAGCTCCAGGTAGGAGAAACATGCGCTACCATGCAGATCCTGATGCAATTAATAGTTTTCAGTCATTTTCAGAGGCACTAAATATCACAGTTATTGAAATTGTCCAAAGAGAAAATCTGTTTCACTGAATGAATTAGTTTATTCACTTGCTTTGTTTTAGATCAGAATATCCTACAATTTATCTAAACAAGACTTATGAATGCCATCAGCCAGCTCCAGGTTTACCTCTGGAGGTTGCAGTGTATTTTTTAGTTCCACTCATGTTCAACTGAGGTTGCCAATACCAGCACAAGTTTGCATGAGACCTGCTCTTCTACCAGCTGCCCTTTATTATGAGGGACTTGCTTGCTGATTTTATCACCTAACAAGTTCTGAAAGCCTTGGGAGATGAAGATTATGATGTGGTAAGTTCAGAACACTAACTCAAAGGTTACACACAGCAGCAGAGATGTGCACTTTGCAGCATTCTAAAATGAGTCTTGCCGGAAGACAAGGAATGAACATCCTGAGGGACTCTGACTAATATGTCCCTGCAACAGCCCTTGGACAGATACACAGATTTAACTACATCAACATTAAACACAGAAGACAACTGACAAACTGTATCACCAACACGTACGAAATTAGAAGAATGCTTAGCAGAATATTCAAGCAACCTGATCTAAAATACAAACCAGAATCTTCCTTTCAGAAACTCAATTCAGGAAATTAATAATGATCTCATGGAGTCAATCCCTTCTAAAGAGAAAGGTTCAAAATCCAGGGCCAAGAGCCCTGAGGTTATGTGACAACTGCAGATTAGTCTGTTAACAGGCTCTAGGTAGACCTAAATCCCTGATCTTCATAAGCAAGTTACTACTACTGTTAATTTCTCAATAAAATACCCTTGCAGCTAGAGGAAACCCAAAAAATATGAAGGCCCTGTGATGACAGACAAAAGATTTGCATGAGTCAGGTTTAATTGAAGTTAGTTGTACAATGACCCAACAGTACAGACTGAGAAGGGCAGCAAACTCCTCACCAGGATGAAAATAGGGGCAAGTTAAATCCTCTCCTGCTCAGCTTTAACTGCACCTCACATAGATAATACTAGAGAATGGGGGGTTATTTTCAGTTTTAACAATAAAAACATAAGAGGCTTGAATAATTTTGTCAAAAAACTCATGCCAAATCTTTGTCAAAGGTACAGTCAGATCCAAAACATATGAAGAAGGGCAAAGAAGATGGTGAAGGGCCCTGAGGGGAAGCTGTATGAGGAGTGGCTGAGGGCACTTGGCCTGTTCAGCCTTGAGGAGACTGAGGGGAGACCTCAATGCAGTTACAACTTCCTTGTGAGGGGAAACAGAAGGGCAGGCACTGATCTCTGCTCTGTGGTGAGCAGTGACAGGACCCGAGGGAATGGCCTGAAGTTGTGTCAGGGGAGGTTTAGGTTGGATATTAAAAAAAGGTTCCTCACCCAGGGGGTGGTCGGGCACTGAACAGGCTCCCCAGGGCAGCGGTCACAGCACCGAGTGACAGAGCTCAAGAAGAATTTGGACAATGCTCTCGGGCACATGATGTGACTCTTAGGGATGATCCTGTGCAGGGTCAGGAGTTGGACTCAATGATCCTTGTGGGTCCCTTCCAACTCATCATATTCTGTGATTTGGTGAAATTGCATCATTTGGCTGCTTGTGTTCAAACCCACGTATTTTCTTAAACAAAGGGCACCTACATATACACATCACACATTTCAGATTGCTGATAAAATCAGCTCATGAACCCGAGGAAGATATGAGACACCCTATAAAACAGAGGTGATGAGCATCTTGGACAAACAGGAAGAGAGTGAAGAACAAGGTTACAAGTTACCTGAAGCAAAACACTGCTCTCTTGCTAACTTCCAACTGGTAAAACACTGTGATAAGAATCTTCTAAGCACAAGACAGGAGGCACCATTATAAAAAGACCTTTCTCCATTCTTTCCCTTCTTAAAATTCAAAAATGCTTGGAAGTGCCCTCAATCCTTTTATCCTAAGCTGACCCCAAGATGAGCAGAATTAGGTCCACATCATCCAGACTTTGCAATTTCATTGACAAAGTTTAAATCCTAGAGAGTAAGAGCTATTCTAAACAGGCATTTAAGGTCAGTATTTTGCAGCCTCAAAGGAAAACTAGTGTTTCCTTAGTAAAGTAGAAAATACAGTTTTTAATCTTCCAGTCACTCGTATTGCAAACCTTTCAAATACCTGTATTTAAGGTGACCAAAACCTCTAATAGACAATATTGCTATTTCTTTTTTTCTACTTCCTGAATGATAGGACACTCACAAATATAGCCACTGACTCTTTAGGAAGAAAGATGCAAGGAAAATATTAATAATTTTCCAGTTGAAGACACTTGCAAAATAACCTGCCCAATTCAGTTATGGGCAATACAGCTGAAAAAGATGACAGAACTTAACTCTTTCTCATCTTCAAAGAAAGCAAAAGAACACGGTGAAGTCAGGTAATTACAAGAAAAACACACAAAAAACCCTGGAAAACATTACAATTTGCTTAAGGAAACAAATGTAATAACCTGCATTACAACAACAGTCCTGGTTAGCAATATTGTTAAATGCTTAGAAATGAACATTATTAGTGCACCAATCCCGTCTGCAGGAATGGCAATAAGCAGCATCAGTGAACAAGACCACTGTAGTGGCACAGCTGGAAAGGGACAACTGCTATTACACTGTTTGCTGCACAAGGCTTTATTCCAGGTCTGCTTTAGAAGGACAACGTCTGTGTGTGTGTACACATTTACACACTCTCCTAATTTTTGCCAAGCGGGTACTTTTAGAGCTAACAGGAAACACTAGGAGACATTATCTTTTTCCAAGACAACACTTTTTTTTCATCCTGCTTTACAAAAAGTTGTGTAAAACACGTATCAAACTGTTTTTCAAAGATAGTTTTGACATAGAAAAAAAAAGGCTTGATTTTTAATACCCCAAGAATTCACACAAGTAATAATAGTTGGTTTGTTTAAAATGCAAAATGGAAAGAACAAGATAACTGCTTTGGGTTTTCTTTTCGTTAGGTTTTTTTAATTCATTTGATTAAGAGGAATTAAAAATATTCATATGTTTTTCTTAACATTGCCAGAGATATTTCAGAACTAATGCCTTAATTTTCAGATGATTACACTACAGAATAACCTCAAGATATTTTAGATGGGGAGGCCTGTTTGCCTCAAGACTTACCTTACTAATAACCTGAAAGGCAGAGGCTTCTCTATGAGGCACAGCATTTTCTGTGACTAAGATTATTCCAAGAGACTGAATTGAGGGGAAGGAGATTACTTAAATATTTTTTACAAAAAAGGTGACAATTAAGAGCTGAAAAAAGGATTATTTTTTTTATTTCCATTGAAAAGCAAGTGCACAAGAGGTCAAACTGCTAGCTATGGGTTCCTTTTGTGCCTCATTTGTGGAAATTAGTTACAACCATCCCTAATTCAAGAAAAAGATGAAAAGGTAATCATGAGCAGCTTAAAAGGAAGACCGTATTAGCACAGTCAAAGCTTTCAACAGTTGTTGAAGAAAACCTGGTTCATGAGACAAGATTCATGGTTAACTATAGCTATAAAGATTTACAGAATAACCTAATAAAGTACACAGGGTGCATTTAGCCATCATGCTTGGGATTAAAAGCACCATCAGTGCAATCCTACCCACTGTCTCAAACTAACAGTGCTCATGAAGAGTCCTCTCTAGCTTCCAGGGAAATGGTCATCTCTTCACACTACATAATCCAGTGGAGCTGAGAACACCGGCAATCTCATTTCTTTGATTGTGCAGAGTACTGGCAGAGCAAACAGCATAATTTTCTCCAAAACTGAAATCTTTAAAGCATCTCCTATTTTCCCTCATGTGACAAGGTTTCATAAAAGAGATATTTTCTTCAAGAGCAAGAAGCTCCATGGATGATCTCCTGCATGGATGCCCAAGGCACTATTGGAGACTGAACAGCCTAAAGGAAAACAGCATGAGGAAAATAACTCTCCAAATAGTCTTTTTTTTTTTTTCTTTTGAGCCATACAACACTGCACAAAAAGAGAAAAGACCTTCTGACTTAGAATATGATCACTTGAAATATAAAAAAAAAAAAATCATAATTCTGTAAGATAAAAATGGGGCAAATGTGTACTTCAGAGGCTTGTATCACTGATGACCTTAACTCTGCCTTTTCACAGTAGAAACAACAACTGAAAAACAGATTCACCACAGCTTTGCCAACATTTACACACCTTTTTTTTTTTGTCAGTGGAGATGTTTCTGCTATTGCATTAAAAGAGAAAAGTGCCACTCAGAAGGGAGGCCTCTAGTGGCACCAAAAAATATTTGCTGGACACCACATTAAGTGTTCTTACAATTTGTTAAGTCAGACTAGAAAAGTTTTTTAAAGGTGGGAGCTTTGTTCCTTGATTGTTTAATTTTTCTTCTTTTGGTTAACAACAACAACAAAACCAACAAAACCCCTTACCTCTGGTTCAGATTTTCCTTCTGACTTCGCCTGGCCCACTGGCGTGACTGTTTTAGCTTTCATCTCAGGCCTTCCCTGAGAGTTTCCACCACCACCACCACCACCACCGACAGGCTTGGTAGAAGACATGGTGCTGGTAATGGGTTTGACCTGAGCAGCTGGGGTGGAGTTTCTCCTGTTGTTGCTCATTTCCATAGCATGGGACGGTGCTATTGGCAACTCACGCAAGTTACTGTTTCTCGGAGCAGTTGACTGGAGCTGCTGATTGGAACGCTTGACGATATTCTGTGATGGTGTATTCTGAAATGCAGAACGGAAAAAAACCCTGCAGATTCCCACTACAAACCAGGCTAAAGTGTTTTCAGTTTCACATTCTCCTGATTTAGTTAAGTTCAGGGAAGGCAGCTGCTTGAAGAGGCACAGTATTTCCAATGTCAGAAGAAAAATTATAGAAATGAGAATGTTTTAATAACCTTTTTTAATTAAAAGCAATTCTTAATCTTACTTTTTAAACACCACTTTCAGAAATTGGCTTCACTATGTGATTTCCTTTCCTAATCGTAGTAATTATTCTGAACTACAGTCACATTGTCATGAGCACTGCACAGACTGTCGTGATATCCCAAGCCACCAAGCAATAGAATATGCTGCATGGGAACAAATTCACAAGACATCAGTGGTACTATCTGAACCAGAAATCTGATTAGCAGTAGTTTAGAGAGGCCTTCAAGCTGAAAGACAGTGTCAGAGAACTGGGCTATCACACAATCACAAGCTACCAGCAGTTGTAAAGTCCTATTAAACAAACCTATCCTTCAAAAACCCTTTATTGCTAGTTCTTGGGCATTTACAACATCTCCTATTGGGCTCAGATGAAAAAGAACACCAAAGACAGGAGGAGAAAAGAAAAAGGGAAAGCTGTATGTGGTAGTTTTCAATGTAGATTATAAAATTATCAAGGTAGAAAATGAGAAAGAAATTATGAAAGAAGAGGACAGAGCAGGAAAGGAATGAATGGGACTGAAAATAAATAGGAAAGGAAGGGAAGAAGGGAAATAAATGGCACCGGTAAGTTCTGAAACCTGTGCTTACATGCCTGCTGCTCATGAAGAACCATGCAAGACAACCACTGATGTATGTGGTACTTACATGCCTTGGCTTCATTGGACCCTGTCGTGGCTGACACTGCATCCTGTTGTTATTTGGCTGCTGCTGTGTGGCCTGTATGTGAGGCCTGAACTGTGGCTGGTTCATGGGCATTAAGGGCTGTGGTGGCCCTTGGAGATGATGATGGTGTTGCTGCTGCTGCTGCTGGTGATGGTGTTGCTGTTGCTGCTGGTGATGGTGCTGCTGAGGCTGAGGTTGTGGCTGAGGCTGTAATGGAGGATGCATGGGACCCTTCACATGAACAAAAATATTATTTTAGTTTCAAGGTAACTAACTGAAAAAAACCAGCTCCAGCCTCCTGAGTCCTTAAAACACCTGTAAGCAGCTATGAACCACATTAAATCAAAATTATACTGAATAGAAAACAAACATAAGCAGTGCAAGATCATGCTACACTTAAACCTCTGTAAGCCAACAGCTGAAGTGCTGTCTGTTTCTTTGCAGGTTTATTACTCTTTCCTCCCCTAGCATCAGCAGGTTTCGGAGTTTCCCCGCATCCAGAACACAGACACCATGACAGGATCCCGCACAGCCCCAAGCCCTCTCCCGCTTCCAGAGGTGCCGGCAGAGGGCGGTGCCGGCCTGCGCTGCCCGGGATGCGGTGGGATCTGGGGATGCGCGGAGCACACCCAGCGCCTTCCAGGCACGGCAGCAACAGCATCACAGCCCCATCCACCTCCCACCCACACGGCTGGCTGCAGCCCCGTACCTGCATGGCGGGCTGCGTGTGCGGGGAGAGGAAGGGCTGTCCCGGAGCCTGCAGGAACTGCTGCCGCGGGGGGATGAAGGGCCGCGGGTTGGCCGCGCCCGGCTGGTTGAAGTGCAGGATCCCCACCGGCCCCTGGGGCTGCATGTTGGGCCGCACCGGCCGGTCCCGGGGATACACCGGCTGCTGTCCCTGCTGGTTAAAGGCTGGCCCGGGCTGGCTGAAGGGCATCGGGCTCTGCGCGGGGACCGGGTGGGCGCTGTTGAGGAGCGGGGGAGGTGGTGGTGGTGGGGGGCTTCGCTGCTCAAACAAGGGATGACCCGGGAACCTTGGATCTGTGGGAATCAGATACGTGATTAAATGACAACCTCCCTGCGGCACACGTGCCTTTTGGAAACGTAAAGCACTGTTTCGTTATGGAAAGGTAATCTAAAATTTGCAGAATGCAAAACTTCATGGGATATTTTAATTTTAAGAGCGACTCTCAAGGTTATTCTTTCCTTTGCTTCTGCCAGTTGTGTATAAAGGGAATTGATCCTTGAAATACCAGCACAACGGGTACTTTGCTGGAATCAGCAATACCTTTTTGAAATTCCACTTTAATAAAATCAATGAAGGATTATAGTTTAAACCACACAAGAACTCATGAAACATCGATACCATTTGCTGACCAGGTATTTAGCAATTTTTTTTACATATTGTGTGTAAAATGTCTGCATACATATACACTGTCAGGACATATATACGGTATAAACATAAACAGGCACTTACTATGTATTTTGTTTTCTAGGCTGTATCATTCTAGCTAACCTTGGCAGATTCCTTACACTTGCAAACAAGCTCCAGGCTATTTAAAGAGTTACTAGTATGGAGACTACTTGTTACAGAAGATAATAACAAAGTGCAACAACTTTATTGCAACAATTACTGAGATATTATGTTTACTTTGTCTCTCTATAAACACCAAGATTGATGGCAGTTACAGATGAGGACATAAAACTACATCAAAAAAATTAGAAAGATACCAGACAACCAGGATTTTTGGCATGTACCAGTCTGCTTACATCAAACATGATCTTCCAGCCTTCAGGTTCTTCCAAACACTTCACGGTGTGGAACAGACACATACACTGCAGAGCCACTTTACAGAAAGTGGATTTTGTCTGTTAGTGGGAATAAAAATGCTTACCTGCTATGAAGAAAGGATCTCTGTCCTGAGGAGGTGGAGGAGGGAGTGGTGGTGGTGGTGGTGGCGGCCCTCTCCACTGGTCCTGGATTGGCAGCCTCGGAGCTTGGGAGAAATTAGTAGGAACTGGTCCAGGCGTATGCTGCTGGAAGTCTGGAGGGCCCTATTTAATAAGGCAGAATAAAAATTAAGACTACCATCCAGAAACTTATGTATCATCGACTATAACTTTTTTCTCCTAAAAATACAATTGCTTTATGAATTATCTCCTATCACCTATACAAACTGGCAGCCCTTACCATGTCACTCCTTCACAATGGCAGATATATTAAACCTGAGTACAGTACCTTGAAATGAATTCACAATGTTTTAATAATCACTAGCACCACAGGAATACCATTTCTTCTCAAGCTTATTGAAATCCACGCAATTATTGACCTTCTTTCCCATTAATCCAAAAAAATCTGAATGTCTACTTTAGAAGACATTCCTGACATTTATCTTCTTAAACTGTACTATTTTTCATCATCAATTTAGTACAATGTAAGCTACAGAAGTGAAGCAGATTTACTTATTAAAAAGAAAAAAAAGGGGGGGGGGTATGTGACAATTTATGGCATTCCAAAATTAAAGAAATCATCTTTTTAAAAGAGGAGTGTAACGCTTCTGTCTATTCACAGCTTAGCATCTGAAACATTTTAAGAGTACAAAATTTCCTTTTTTCTGTTATGGTGCTCGGGTTTTTTCTTTTTTTTTAATGTAAAGCGAGTTTTTGCATATTGCAGGAAGGATATTAATCCAAAAGAAGAACTCTGAAGACACATTTAATCAAGTAATTCACAGTATTTTTTACTTTTATATCGAAAGTTGACAAAACATGTTGGCAACACCTGATACATAGAATAAGCTTTGCTTCACCTAAATCGTATTCTTAAACATTCCCTTATTACATGAGTAAATCAAGTAAGTAATGAAAATAATCTATGACCATCCTTGTTTTCCCTTATAAAGATTACAAAATCAGTGATGGTATCTGTTCTGTCTACATGTGATGCTCATCTTGAAGCTTAAAACTCGCCATTGCTGGAGACAAGCTTTACAAAACAGATTTCAGACCAAAAACTCCCTGACAGACTGAAGTATAGTCATTAGCAAAGCATCAAACAACTAAACTGAGTGGTGCATCATTTATCCATTGAGCTGCCCTCACCAAGATGTGCAGTCTCACTCTATCCTATTTGTACTGCACAAACACTGGTATTTTAGGAAAACAATTTCTCACGCGGCAAAAATGGGTATTTGCCCTGGAAACTGAAGTCTACTCAGTAAGCAGCACAAGACAAAGCTGCTTCACACCCTTCTACCAGCACAATGCAACTGGGATTGGCCAGGCCCAAATATGCAGATGAGAGGCACTGAGGATCAGAGCCATTATTAAATCCGTGGCCTGCCTGAAACCACCTAAATGGGGATATGTGAGATACTAAGACCGCTTATTTGGAAGCAAGACTGTGACTACTTATTTTATGTCATTATACAGCCATCAACTGTAAATACTTTATCATTCCTAGAGATTAAAGGGTCTATATCCCCTTGCCAGTGCTTCTAGTCAGCCAATCTCCTGTGGGTATTTCATTTAGTGGAAAGACATTATATTACACTCAAGCATGACAGTCCTCATAACATACACTGTTAGTAGGAGGAGCTGCTACAATTCTACAAGTGAACAGTTACAACACACAGTATTTTTGCCACCTCAGAACTCACTCATGTCTCTGAATTTCATAGGCTGTCTGCAAACAACAGCAGCCAGGGGAAGATGGAGCTATCGGGGATGGAAAAAGTGACATTTATTTGTCCGATAAAAATCTGTCCAGGTTTAGCTGAACAAGGATGTTCAACTGCATTGCCCTCCCCTTGTGCTGAGCAGGACAGCACTGGCTGCCTGCCAAAAGAGCAACTGAACACAAACCTTGAGGATCCTGACCCTTTGCTCCCAAAAACACACCTCTAGCATCACCACATGTAGGAGCTGCCAGAGGTACTTTCAAACTAATTCCCTCATCTCAGAAGCCTTGGTGATAAAAGCCCATTTCTCAAAGTACTGCTCTTACAGCCATTCCAGGGAATACCCAGCCCTTCCACAGGTTGCCATCCTCGAGAGAGGCATCCAGAAAACCAAGGGGTATTCAACTATTTAGTTATTAGTTTATCACTGGATAATGCATGAGGTCATTGCAACAGTGGCAGGGAAGGACCCAGTTCATCAGGGCAGATTCACACAAGGTGGTTTCTATCTTGTATCCTATTTACAGCACGCAGCCACATGCACATATCGCACCGGGAAAAGAACGCAGACTTGACAAACAACCTGCTTTTTCCTGTTTCTGGAGAGCTTGACTTGGAAGCTCTCAGATTCTCCACTTTTTTCCCCTAGACACAATACATGCCTACATATACCTTTGCCATTCCTAAAAGAGTCAACAAAAAACAAATTCTGTGGAAACTTACTGAAACCCCAGCTAATAAATCCTAAGTATCACACACCTGCCACCCAAGCTGAAGCACTGGCAGCAGCAATGACCTGGCTGGGCTTGGTTGCAAGCACCAAATGGCAGGGCAGTGAATCACAGTCTCCTCTCTACCTGTTTCTTCCAAACTCACTGTATTCTGCCCTGGTCAAGTCTCTCCCCTCACTGCCAAACTGCAGTTTCAGTGCAAGGCTAAAAGGTTAGCAGGCTTAGGCTACAAAACAAGCAGGCATCTCTGCTTCTATGACCACATTTGTAACTCACTCTCAAGCATCTTCCCAGTATTAATTCTTTGTCCAATTCACTTTTTTGTTCTTCTGGTCCTGCTCGCTCTTCAAATACATTCTCTCATCCCCATCACATCTTTCACTCTGTCTGCGGTTCCTCATCCCAGCATGGACTCCCACTTTCCCAATTCCAAGCTGGTAGTTTTGTCCTGTGGTCAGCTCTTACTTGTCCCACCCGGACCCCGACTTCCTTTCTGTACTCTCACTCCAGGCCATTTCTCCTCTTTTTCCTGCCAGAGAAGCAGGAGCCAGTGAGAGTACAGGTTAAAAAAGCTCCTCTATTTGTATTTTAAATAAACAATTCTTTGTACCAGCTTTCCCTCTCCTGCCAACCTTGTTATTATACCCAGATTTACCTCCTGCCAAGGCAGCCCTGAATTGCAAATGCATGGAAAGTCTTGTTGAATTTCACACAGCTCTTATGTATCGAAACATCCTCAGAGAAGCCAAACTCAATTTCCTTCCTTGAGAACTGAGCAGTAATAAAACATTTCTAAATAGCTCACTTGGGCATAACAATACTTTTCCACCATTTCAATCCTGGAATGAAAGTATTTGGAAAATTTCAACCAAAAGGATTCAAAGAGGCCAGCAACCAGCACAGCATCTAGGTTTCGGCCACAGAAGTCTGTTAGTATTACACATGCTGAGAGCAGCTTTATATTTCCCGTCATAAGAAGACTTTAAACCTTTATGAAGTCAGATTTAGTTAAGTTTTAGAACTGAGTAATACAAGGTTATTTCAGATCTAAGAAAGGCCACACTTTTTAAAAAATGATGTTACAGTTTATTTACAAAATGACACAAAGAACCAGCAGGATATTTTACTGTTAAAAATGCAAGTAATGCTGATTTCAAGCTCTCTGTGTTCTTCAGTATCAAAGGTGTCCATCCAGTTTAAGAAGCAAACATTTACTGTCCTCTAAATACTTTCAGCGATCTTAAAATAAAGTTACAGGTATGCAACTGTTATCCAAAAGATGGTGTCAATAAATCCCAACAAATGCTAAGATACACTGAGAATCTTTTTTCTCTCGAGTTTTATTAATAGTATATTTTATACAAGTACACCATACAACACGAGTTTGGGTCAAAATAACTCAAAACAGTCCAACAAAGAGCAAGAAGGAAATATCTGAGGTTTGGAACTCTCTCTCTATTGGCTTCTTTTTTTCCACCCCTAGCAGTTAAGAATGCTGGGGTTTTTTTTTCTCCCACTCACTTTTTAAGTAAGATTTCAGTTAAACTTTTGAGACTGGGCAGTTTGTAAAGGTAACAAATATTTTCCAGTTCTAAAGCCAACCCTTCTTCTCTGTCTTGCTATTAATGTAACCTGAAGATTCTTTTTATATCCTGTCACAAACATGAGCTGTCCCTCATTGACAGGATCCGTAAGTGCCGAAACCACGACCCTTTCCTTCCAG
The DNA here is from genome assembly GCA_035583185.1 of Anabacerthia variegaticeps. NCBI lineage: Eukaryota > Metazoa > Chordata > Aves > Passeriformes > Furnariidae > Anabacerthia > Anabacerthia variegaticeps. The sequence continues at coordinate 7,496,183 of JAWWEW010000078.1, read as the reverse complement.
AGCACCCACAGGGTTGGGGTTTTTGAAATGTACAGGCTTCAAAAATGGCAGAATTTTTAAGTATGGCTGACATAAATCACACCACAGCAAAGCTGCAAGATACACAGTCAACTCAGTATCACTAACAAATACCTACTTATTTGATCACCGAGTGGATTTTAACTTTATGTATATGACATTTTGAAAAACTACTAAAATATGACTGATCACATTTCTTGGCTGACAACCAAAGGCCAATCATGAAAAATTAATTGCAAAGACATTTGTTATTTGCTGAAAAACGAATTACCAATATTTGCTTCTAAAAAAACCCCAAAAAACTTGAAATTAGTTTGATTCTCTTCCTTCTTGCAGCCATGAAAAAGACTGATCTCTTTTTCCCTAAACCAGCTTTGCTTCTACTACTCTAAAGAGTGAAATAAAATTCTGCCCTAAATGACAGGAACGCAGGTAGAGGGAAGCTTGCATTTTCAGATTTTACACTGCTGAGATTCTTCTTATAAAAGACCTTTCAGGACAATTCCAATAAAAATTTGATTATGTGATTGACTCATTTCATGCACTCCATGTGAAACTTAAACTTTAATGTTCAACTAGACACAAATGAACTTTTAAGAAGAAAATATAGAAAAATACCCGTAACAGTTTACAAGTTATGTTTAGCTATTTTTCTGAAACATCCACTGGGTTTTTTTTCCATTTAACAGGAATACAGTAGTATTACAATTTCAACTTTTACTTACACCAAATTTGAATTGTCCTAAAACCAGTACAAACTAATATAATAGTTCTTAAAGCTTTTAAGGGTGGGGTTGGGCTTTTGGTGGCTTTGTTTTGGTTTGGTTTTTTGCTTAACAGTAGTTAAAACTATAATTTTAGGAGTAGATTATTTTACCATTAGTGTTAAATTCTACATTCAGCAAGAATTTGTTGCTAATAATCCCCAAGTGCCCTCTGGTATTTGGTAGAAAAAAAACACGGAGAGCTACTTAACTTCAAAAATTAATGAAGAGCAGGTGCAAAAGACAGGTTTCATAATGGTCTATTTTTGATAAAATAAGCATACTGTAACATAGATGCATAATAAATCTTTATATGCACAGTAGTTACTCCCATTTTTCACGGTTTTCCTATCCGGACAGTTTCAAATTACACCCAACTATTCAGTACACACAACAGCTAAGACTCCCTGCAAAACATCACTTTAACTATTACTTCACCATTATTAAATCTTTTAGCAAACTTCCCTACTCACTAAGAAGTGCTCTAAACTCTATAATGTAGTTTATCCTTATGCAATTTTACTTTGAAAATTCATTAAAAATCTGGTATGTAAGAATACAAGAACTGAGTTCTGGAAGGAAATTACATTGGAAGCAAGAGTTCTGTGTGGATTTCCACAACCACAGACATTTTAGAAATACTTCAAAGGGGAAGATAACAGCACACTGCAGTGCTACTGACAGGTATTTTGTCTTAAATCTTCAATTTTGTGAAGTTTACCCTTACAAAGTAAAAAAATATACCCACTCTTCCTCCTAGCACATCCCATAATTTACAACACCTCAGACTGACATTTTTATACAATCCTGAATGACTGCAGATTGTACAATTTCCTCTTTCACTAATTTCCATTATTCAGTATAGCCAAGGCATAACTTCTACCCTATCAATCACTTTTGGGGGGAGAAAAAAAAAAAAAGGCAATGCCAACTTGTGTCTACAATTCATTAGAGTTGTGAATAGCTCATTGAACATGACTTTCACACATTCAGGCAATCCCACCTTCTGAAAGAACACAAGATAAGGTTACTTTAATCCTTTCAAAGAACTGCACTATTTTGCCTTCCTTTTATCCCTTTAAATATCCTTCCTAGTTAAGAAATTAACATTTTCTCTCATACAATTCTTACACAAATTGTACTTTTACTTTTCTGCATCTCTTGTTAATTACATGATGTTATCTCCAATAATCTATTCATGAAGCACAGATAACTTTGGTTACCAATAAAAGGGAAAACTTAGCATAAATTGCTTAGCACAAAGTTAATCTTATAAAGCAAGGAATAAAGAGGATCTAACGGCTATTATATGACTTATCAGCTTCTCTAAAAGGGTCACTACTTTTTTTCATGAGACTAATTAAATACCTTAACAATGTCATTGAAACTTCATGAATCTTTCAATAAAATACACTCTGCCTCTACAACATGTTTTCATTTATTAATCTTACTTAAAATGCAAAGAGCCAGGAGAACCCCATTGACAGTTAAGCAGGGCCACTCAGTTAATTCTTCTTATATGGTTTAAATGCAAAGAATAATGACCACTATAACCTATGACAATTAAAACTATAGCCATCTGTCACAAGATGTTAATCCTCTTATTTCAGCAGCTACTAGACTTTCTGAAAACCTTTCCTAAAATGCCTACCTTCTGCTGCAAGGAACTGACTTTTCATCCTCTTGTGTAGGAAACCCTGCTCATACATGTTGGATATGGTTCAAAAATTTTCAAGCAGAAATATATATCTATACATTCCACAAACCATGGGTCTTTATGTTCAAGTTTCACAGTATTTCCATTTACTGTGCAGAGCATACAGAAAGTGAGAAATCGCTCGTGGAAATTTTTATTACAAAATTTATTTTGGTATTCCTTCAAATACATTTTAAATGACTCATCAGTGTTCCTGTGATGTCTAAGAGAACCATCTAGGTCCACCAAGGTGACAAGAAACCTAGCAAGCACCATGGCCCTTCCAATGAATTTAGTATAAGATCACCTTACATAAAAATTCATGCCTTAAATTCATGCCAAACAAGGACAAAAATTAAAATTCAGAGTGGCCACAAAAGTCAAGACAACAATTGTATATTACCCATAAATGAGTCTTCTCAAAGCTTCTGGCATATATTTTCTGAGAGAGAAATGCATGGAGATAGCCAAGTGCTGGTTCAAGTATGAGGACTGCACAGATCCTGGTATTACAGGCAGATTGAGTCTGACTGAGGGCGGGATGACATTTTGAATTGAGCTGAAGGCAATTTTTAGTATTAAAATGTACCGTACAACTTGGACAAGCTTCTCTTGGATACTACACAACCCTAAGAGACAAGAAAGTGTTGGGAGGTTTAGGCACAAGTCCAGGTCATTTGTAAGAGAAATCAACAGTGCCCCATTTTCACTGTTTCAGGTCTCAAAACAGAATTCAGCCATCGTGGAGAAACAGTACAAGCATGGGGAGAAAGTAACGGAATCCCGTTATTTAAGCCAACTCATGATCAAATAGCTAAAACAAGGAACATGGGCAATACAGACAGAGAAGGATACTTCCACCCTATAGGATAAAACAACCTATAACAGTTTAGGAGACTGAAACTGAAAATAAGAACCACTGCATACGAAAAGCATCCCTTTTCAGTAAGTTTCAGTTACATAATTCATGTTGCAAAAGGAGACAAAAAGCACCCAGTTAAGAGAAGCAACAAAGCAGAAGGGCCCACAAGCAACCGGTTCTCCACAGGAGAACTTCTGCTTCACAGAGAGGTTTCTTGAACCTCCCACCTACTCCACCACCGAGGTACCTTTGCTAGAAAGATCTGCAGGACAAATGTTCCCACACAAGAACCATTTTCAGAAAACAGTTCTCAATGAAATACAGACATATAAAATGTATTGCTAACTAAATCCCAACTCTAGATTTAAATTCCTAACCGTGCTGATGTGCAGAAAAGCCATGCTCCCATCCATCTATTTTGTACGGATGAAGGAAGAGTGTCTCCAAGAAGCTGTTGCACTACATTAAGGAAGAGTAAACCCAAACCTCTCAGATCACAAACCTATGTAATTTCTCAGATAGTAGACTCTTAAACTAATTCATCTGGAAGATTCACTTTCACGATAGTTTGCAATTCTCTTCGGGAGGGGGGTGTAAAGAATGTATGATCATTTTTGTTTGGTGCCCTCTAACCTCATAAAATAAGTCCAATACAAATAGAAATTGGAGTCAGAGTGTAAGGGACGTTAGTCCCATTCAGAACAATGAACTATCCCTTGAGAGAATTTCATAATCATTTTATGTAAAGACAATAAAATCCTTTCCTGTTTTTGTGGGGTTTTTGTTTATTTCTGTTTGTTTGGGATTTTTTGCTGAAAGCCAACAGTTTTAAGAATGTGTAAAAAATTAGGGACTCAAAACCTCTGGACCTCCTTTGCTCTCAAAACTAATGAGATAAGATCCTACAAAATTCATACTTTTCCACTGGACTTCTCCACGGAAATATCATAGTGTTTATTGACCTAGCGTTCCTTGGTGACCTGCAAGTCACTGACAATTAGAAACAGCTCTGAGGTTACAGCTAAACTGGATCATGAATATCAAATCCAAGATTTCTATATTATACTCCAAGCTTGAAGGTGCAGTTATAATTAATTTAAAAGCAATTGAGAACATCAATGTGACTTGAGGATACTACTTCTCCTTTCAACAAAAAATGCTCAGGTTGCTACAAGGAAGGTCAAGAAGCAGCCAGCTTTATAGAAGATAAAAATCAGAACTGCTAACCTGGACTTTCCACTGTACTAGAAAAGGACATTTCATACCTGATTATTTAGCAGTCAAACTACCTGATTCATAATTTTTAGTTCAGAAGGAAATCTTATTTTTGACGTGTTCTACACATCTCTGACCCTACAAACGCATTTATGTGAGAACTTTACATACTCAGAGCTTCCAATGTGATGGTGGGTACTACTCACATATTGTGTAGGAAGGTCTGAACATTTTTTCCTTTTTGGATATCCTACAACTCACAATATTCCTCCAAATTACCTTATTTTATTGTAAACAGCTGTGACTTACTGTTTGATAATTAAGTTTTTATTCTTACACATCCTTAAGAACTGGCAAGAACTGAAGGTACAGAACTTGAAGAAATACCAGTTTACAGATTTACTTTTTTTGTACTGTGATGACACAAATGTACTACATTATCTTTTAAAGTGACATTTTCACAGCTCAGGAAAATAGCTTAAGATAACTACACTATCATCTAGGACTTTCTAATATTACAGCATATATATTTCAGTCCTCTATTCAGTGTTTAAGCATTACATTACTCTTACTGCATTGTCCTCAGAAGGCAATTGTATACTTTAACTGGTTTTCTTTACAAGTCTTCAAAGTATCTACTTTCTTCAAAGTATCTCTTAAAGAGCACCCAATTAAGGGCAAAATAGCATATGCCTATTTTTTCCTCTTTGCCTTGATAAAAATTTGTGCTTTCCTTACAATGCTTTAAAAACTTCAAATTTTATTCAAACAAATATACCAAAAAAACAATGTATATACCTGCATCTATATAAAAACTTTTTCACTCTTGAGCACTGGCACAGGTTGCCCAGAGAGTTTGTGGAGTCTCCATCCTTGGAGACACTCAAGCCATACTGACATGATCCTACGCAAGTGGCTCTATGTGGCTGTGCTTGAGCAGGGGGATGGACCAGGTGACTTCCAAAGGTCCCCATCAATCTGAGCCATTCCCTGATTCTGTATTCAGCAGGTACTAAATCTGAGATTGAAAAAAATCCTGCATCATTAACACAGGAAAAAAATAAAATCTGCAACTCTGCTTTCTTCCTTGGCGGTGATCGCAGGTAGCAATCACTTAGCAGAAAAGTAATGACAATAACTATAAAATATAAATGCACAAGTTTTCTGCTTGATTTTAGTATCTACAGAGCATGTGCACACTGAAGCTAGCATGACAAGTTAAAGGGTTACTGCATTTAGAAACCATCTATTTCTCTCCTACTTAATAGCTGTTACCATCATGTTTAGCTGCTGCTGCTCCTCCTGCAGATGGGAATTCATTGATATGATTAAATTTGATGGTATGATAATGTATGGTAATCGTGATTAATCAGAAGCCCACTAGCAAATGGAGGATGTTGGGTATTATGTCACCTGCATTTTAAACTGCATTCCCTCTATGCCAGCCTGACAATACTTGACAGCTGGGGAGATCTCAAGCTACATCTGCCTGCTACTACTTCTATGTCTGATAAGAGAAAGTGCCCATCATTCCTTCACTATCTTAAGTGCTGTAATTATAGGGCTTTGCAGTCAAGTTGTGAAAACAGTACCTGTTAAAAACGGAAGCTTTTTGCTGGCTGCTGAACAAGCTCTGTCTCACATCTGCAAGGGCTATAATCTGAAAGAAATGTAATTTGATGCAGCAGTCTCATTCAAACATGATTTGCATGAAATGCTGTATAAAGCAGGATCCAAGAAATGTCAATCAACACCACCTGATACCATGTATCCTGTTAAATGAAAACAAAATGCTTTCTACACTACCTGTGATCTGCCACTGCTACACAGCAATAGAGTGAAAATTTCATTTACTGTTACTCATTATAGTGAAGCCATAGCTAAAGCAGAATAATTGTGAGGAAGTAGGAGAATCATTTTCACAAGAAGCTTTTTATTTCCTTTAGCAGTTCTTCTCCCATATATGGACTGCTGCAAAGATACGAGTGACTAAGTATTCAGTCTAAAATGACTCACTGTGCTCAGGTTCAGGAGTGCTTATAATTTGCCCTTACTGTGAGTACTGCAGAGTATGAGCCACCACCTTAACAACAGTTGCTAAAAAATCCTTACTCCCATGTAGTAGCTCATGATTGAATTTGAAACAACGGGAAAAAAATTTTACTCCCTATTTGCATTTCCCACAGCAAACACTACTGCAAGGAGTTCTGCTTTCAAAAGCACCACAAATTTCTGTCTCTACATCCTGCAAGAGGTGGCACAGCCGCAGTCCCAGATCCACTGGTTTAATACCATTAAACCAACCCACGTGTGCCGAAATGGTGCTGTGGGCTGATCCATGTCAGTCCAAGGACCACCTGGGAAAAAACTGTTTCCTAATGTACCTTTTATAACTAATTTGTATAGCACTAATATATTGCTTTTTTTAGACAAAATGTTTCAAGCAAGTGCCGCAAAGGATAGCAACCTCTGTTTTGAGTAATGACTGGTCACTTGTTTAAAAACCTCTCACAGATCAAATCATAAAGAAGTATTTAAAAACAATGTCTGAATCACAACACTTCAAAGCTCAGAATTCATCAAAATAGTTTCCACAAATGTTAGAAAAATATTAATCAAAACTAATCATCTGCCTTTTGCAGCACTCATTTAAAACACCAGCTCATGTTCTGGAGATCAAGTGGAAACATGCTGAATGAGAATATAAAAAAATTTTAATAAGTTTTTTGAGGTTTAAGTGGGGAAAAATGTCATGTATTCTTTGAGATAAAAGATTATTTTGAAAAGGAGTTCTACGTTCCAAAACCAAGTAAAATGTAAATCCCCGGGAGCCAAAAATATATGTGACATAGGTTATTCACAAGGGCCTGACTCTAATATAAAGTCTTAAAAACACTGAATAAAACAATTTATGCAATACAATTCAACATTTTCAGATTTGAATCCAACAGTTACCCAGAAAACACCCACCCAGTGAACTAAAGTGTCCTATCTAAAGAGAGAAGCTCTGTGCACTAAAAAATGGCACAGATTAGCTAGCTAGACACTAATGTCCCTTCACCTTGCGCTTTGTGCCACTTCAGACCATGCCCAACTCCAGCTCTGACACTCAAGTTGACCAAAGTTAATAAATTGTGTTTGTGGGATGAACACCTGCCTGAGTCACACACCACACCCAGGGTGAGAGCTTAAGGACAGCAGCTAAATCAGAATACAATCCAACTTCCTGAAACGTTTCCTGGCAAAAGGCATTAACAGGCTCTGCTCTTTATGCAGCAGTTTCAGAGGAGGATCCAGGTCACAGAGAGAGGGGAATTGCCTCAGACATGGATTCTTCTCATCTGCCTTCAGCAGTGTGATGCAGGTTATTCCCAATCTCTTCTCTCCAAATGCCTCACTCCAGCCCCAAGTTTGGATGGTAGGGATACTGCCCTATTTCTGGCTTAAGAATGTCAGCACCTTCCCTCTGCCACACTCCATCTCAAAAGTGGGCATGACAACACTTCTTCCACTTTTGTATGTCCTTAAAAAATTGCACACATGTGCCACAAAGTATTATTACTTCAGCGTTCATTAAGTTAAATAAACAGTGTTTGAAGCCAAAAGCCTCTATAAACTTTTCTTCAGGCAAACACTGAAGTATTTCAGACCCAGAATGTCCTGGTGGACTCATACAGTGGACGAAAAGATCTGGACCATCAGCACAGCTTCTAGTTTCATGCTCTGTAATGATCTGGCCTCTGTAATAAACAGGTAGCAGCAGCCTTCATATAAAGCATTTAGAAATACCTCTTCCAGTTTCTATTGCATTTCTTCTTCCCTTGTTTTAACCCATCTTTTTTCAAAGAACACAAGAATTGAAGGAGAAAATAGCCCAGATAACAAACACTGGACGGAGAATAGGAACCACAAAGGTCCCTCTCGTATGACAAAGAATACACAAGCTCCATACCTGCACTGAGGCATCCAAAAGAATTAATAAATTGGTTGGAAAACACATGGAAAGTTCAGAAGACCCATATGAATAGTCTGTGAACAAAGTCTTCTGTCACCTTCCTTTAAACAGATCATTTCCCAAAGGAGACTGTTATTTGTGAAATACCAACTGTGATGCTGAGACAGGACCTCAGGAAAAGAACTTTAATCACTTTAAAGCAAAGGCAGATGACAAAAGCAAGACCTTCAGAAGGACTCTTCTGAAGAGATCTGTTCAATCAGTTCATTAAACAGTTTAAAGAAAACATGCACTTGGCACTTGCACACTTCCAAGTTAACTCAAACTATGCTTGGACTGGATTACCATGAAGTACAGCCACCTGCAGAGTACTCTGCAATTCAGACAAGCAGAATTCAAGTCTTTAACTCCCAGTTACCACAAGTCCACTGCATTTCTCAGCTGGGACACACCTCTGATCCACCATTTACTCAGTCCTTATAGCTCTCAAGCATCATTCACACTAAGTTTCCTTGAATGCTTACAAAGTAAGAGATAGACAACTTCATTGCTCTGTTCAAGATTATTGTAAATGTTAAAATAACTCTAAGTAGGGAACACAGATTTGTTTCCTTGCACCCTTTTTAGCATTTCCTCTCTAAACATTCCATGAGTTAAGTTTTAAGAAAGACATAATTGAACAATGAGCTCTACCCTGAAATATTAAAATTGAGATTCAAGGTTAAGTTAATTTAATCACTCCACACTCTAAGCAGGTTCAATCTTGATCAACACTACCCTGATGTAGTATTACATTATTTCCCATAATTTAGAACTCACACCATATGTTAACATGCTCATTACAACTTTGCTCAACCCTTCAATTACATCCTTCTGCAGAGGGCTGTAAGAATTAGCCATTACATGGTTACAAGTCATTTCATCAGCCCTAAATTAATAACACCTGGTTTCCAATAGATTTATGACTGGCAATTGATTTGCTCTGATTGAAGCTCCTCCCATGTTTGGAGCACAGAGAAGCTCTCCGTGCTGACAGGCTTCTCTCCTAGGTAAGAAAGGAACTCGGAGGAAAGTTTTTCCTTCAGTTATGGCAGTGGCTACTCCTGGTCTTTTCCTTGCGAGAACTTCACTACTTTTCATGTTTCCATCTCTGCCACGCCCAATCAAAAGAAACCATTCAGCTTAAAGGGGAAAGCAGAAAATATTTGATTCTAACCACACAGTTTTTTAGAAACAAAGCCATCAGAAAAATCAGTTGACTATTATCCTTTGATTATGCAATCCTAAAAACAAGAGCAAATTCAAGTTATTATATAACCAAAGATTCTTTATACAATGAAGAAAAGGATGAATGAACTACAGTCTGGAACAAGTCTTTGATCTTTTTCAAATGGCTTGTCAAAGTTGTCTAACCGTTTCTGTATTGCTATAAGTCAACACATACATAAACAAGCAAATTATAATGGCACAAAGGCATCTGACATGCGACAGAGCAAAAAAAAAAGTAGTTCTGCAAGATAAAACGTTAGTCAGAAAGTAAATTTGACTTCAGCTGAAGAGCCAACATACTACATTTAATAAAACAAACATGAGAGATGTACACAGTGACACTTAATTCCTAATCCTAATATGACTGATAACCTATGCCAAATTTATAAAGTACTTCATACAGGAAGTTCATTTTATACCCACTTTGTAACTCAGTGAATCACGGAAAGATGAACTAACTTTCTCAGGGTCATACAGCAAGTTACCAGCTGAGAAATCTCAAACCAGTGAGGGCAACAAAATGGCAGTGCCAACCCTCCTCCTCCTTATGAAAAATTAATCACACTGACTCTTTTCTGGTGTACTACTTATATAAATAAAAAGGCAGCAAGCAGTAAAATCTTTCCTGCAGGCTAACGGAGCAAAAGTCCTACCAAAAAAGTTCTATTTGTTTTATTTCCTTTTGCATGTAGATTAGCTAGGTTTGCAGTACTTCTCAACTTACAAAACCAAAAGTGAACAGAATTAAAATCTAATTTCACAGTCAATTTTAAAAAAAATTAATTTCCAATTTTTCTACACTGATGTAAACACACTTCAAAGATGCCAATTACAATGCCTTCACAGATATTCCTTATCTTCCAATTTCTTTTCCATCCCAAACTGCATTTATTGTCCAATCAATTTAGGGTCAAAAAAAAAAAAAGCAATATATTTATTTTCATAAAAACCCAAACGTAAATAATATCTCCACAGAATACTAAAGGCTGTTGAACAAAACTATTTCCTCTGAAATCCACAATATTTTTAATAAAAAAACGCTCCAAAAATATTTTAAAAAAGATGAATTTACTTAATGAAACTGTGGGTTTACTGCTTAACCTTTTAAGACTTCACAGAAGAAATGTGGCAATTTAAAAACTCTGCTTCTCTATAAACTATGGACATCACAACTCCTCCACTACATGTCCTGTATGAAAAACATTCTGCATCAAAACCAGGTCTGCACGGGGTAATCAAAAGTCACAGCAGGTTTCTGAAATCTACTTCTTTCAAACACATCTTATCTCTGTGCCAGTAATTTACTGTGTGATACTACACAGATGTTCAGACATCCACTTTCCTCCTTCAACACTGCACACATCATGAGAGGATAATTTTTTTGTGTGTTATATATTTAGGAGGCATAATATATAGCTCTACTTGAAAATATTTAAGGCAAGATTGCAACCTAGGTTTTCTTTTGCTTACTTTGGCACTTTGCAAACCATTTCATCTACAACTTTAGGATAACAACTGAAATTATGAGAAAAGTTCTAGAAGCAGGCACCTTTTCCATTCACAGAATTAAAAAAAAATGAAATGAAATGAAATTAGCCTAGTGAAGCAGCTAAGTGCCTTGTGTGTTTTCAAAGTTAGAAACATAAGAGAAAGCAAGGTCAAGCAATGCCAGTTCCACTTTTTATGTAAAAAACACAAGGACATTGAAATGCCTGGAAGCAATGATAAAAATGATTGCCAAGTTTTACAATAAATATATACTGCTGCTTTTTAAGCTTAGGGATTATTTCAAACAGCCTTTTATTATATCAAATAAAATAAGGATTCTATTTATACAGAAAGAGTCAAGTAATAAAATGAAGCCCATATTCCTTAAGACAAGATGCATTCATGCCTCTCCCACTGGAGAGACAGGTTCAACAATTTTACAGTTAAACAGAATTAATTCTACTCTCAAAAATCCATTGACCTTAAGCTTTTAACAAACATTTTCAACTGCAGAGTGTATTGTCAATATTTACAAATCCTTAAAATTATATTTCACTAGAACAGCTTTTATTTGTTATATTAATATTTCCTTGCAAATGTATGCTTATCCATATCAGAGAAGAAGAAACAGCTGCTACTCACAGGAAATCTCTGGGGTCCTACAGCAGGTCTTGGCTGGGCGGGAACTGGCAGCAAGGGCACTGAAACAAGAAGCACCTTTTAACACCATTTGTTTTACCTAACAGTTGTTGTTATTTCCAAAAGCAGTTGCAATAAAAAGCCACGATTAAAACCTGCTACTTTTACCCTCACATGTCACAGCTCCTACAATTAACTTTAGGCAACCATTCCCTCCCCTGCAACATGCAACAGGGTAATTAGGATTCTCCTTGTTAATTTACATAATTTAGTTCTGCATTTTCCAGAATTAAATTGCTCCTTGTTGCAGTCAAAGATGTCTCTTAGACAAAGCTGACAGAGACACCAACAATAATTTCATGTTTCAAATAGAAGGATACATGATTAATTTGCCTGCTCTACTTCACACCACTCAACATTGCCTAGGTATCTCCTAGTCTCACCACCAACAGACCACAAGAAGCACAGACAGGAGACACACTACCGGGTATAAATCACTGCTCATGAGGGTAAAATGAGGCAGGCAGCAACTAACAACACACAAAAACTATTTAATCTGGCCTTGCCACCACAGTGGTGTGTGTTAACTGTGATCACAGAACTGCTGCTCTCAGATGAAAGACTGCTTACTGCATAACGAGACACCAAGAAGACGACCCTTTACTGAAAAATATCTTCAAAAACTAGTACTTCAGGGGGATTAGCATGGATGACTTGTCCATACAATTGCACTTCAAAACACTAATCACAAAAAAATATTTCCCAAAACATTCACTTCATGTTATGGCACAACGCACAAAGCGCTACAGCTGAATCACCTTGGGGACTGATCTGTATTTGAATCCACAGTGCAAAGTGTAATGACAGATTTCCCATTTTCAAGTGCACCTTTTTTTTTTATTTCCTCTCTAAGTTGCCTAAGTGGTTAAAAACACAAATGTTTTCATGTTAAACAAAAGGCCTAGAAAAGTTAAAGTATTTCAAACAGCACTGAATGTGTTTGACTATTTACTAAAAACTTTCAGTAAGGTTGTTTTTAATTCAGTTTGTTTCAGCACTTCTGAAAGTGACAGGAAAATGTTTTCCACACAGTTAAACACTGACTTGCAGACAATTATTGTATTACACTTCAGAGCAGGAAAGATGCTAAGAAATGAAGCTAGTCTGAGGGAGACGGTGGGTACGTTTCCCCATGAAGGAGTTTGCTAAAATGCCTCAAAAATCCCTTTTTCCTTGGCAACTGAGGCACAAGAACTGATGCATTAGAGGTTGTTTTTAGTTCATGTCCATGTCTGGCTTCTCTCCACTTTCGTTAAGTACTTCTGGTTTGCTGGTTCAGAGACTGACGGGGTAATGAATTGCAGCCATCTTTCAGCAGGGCAGGACTGTGTGCAAGCTTTGTATCACATTACGTGAGAAAATCAGTTGAGTAGTCTCATCTTGACTTCTAATGAACATCTGTCTATATCAAACAGCAATGGCCACCTGGAAAAAAATTGACAGGTTGCTCTTGACAGACCTAGTCCTAAAATAGTTCAGGTATTAAGGGTCAGAGAGGCACTGAGAAAAATAGCATACGGTGGGAAATGTAGAGAAATGTCAACTGAGCAGAGCAATTGAGTCTATTTCAGTATCCTGCCTCTGGCAGCAGCATATATATAGAGAGATAAATTTATATATTTTAAACAGATTAATTTACTACTCATGAAAGACAGTAGTTCAAACTCTATGCCCTTTCAATCCTTGGACGCTTGTTTCAGCAGCAAAGAAGTCTCAAATAAGCTCTCATTTTTCTGATGTCAAATATTCCACAGGTCTGAAAAGTATGTTTCAAAAATAACAACATATTGTAAGACACTAATTTAAGAAAATTAAATTGCTTCTTGTTGTAAATTGCAATGCTATACCTGAAAAGACGAAGAAGCAATTCCCATCTTATTCATTTAGGAGAATTATAATGTGATTTTTCCCAAGACACCAAACAGTTTTCAAAAGGTAAAAGGCATACTGAGCTGCCATAAACTGCTCATTAGTCCATGTAAATTTTGGCAGTGCCACAGTATTCTTGAAATAGTTACTTCTGATATAAACACTTAAGAGGAAAGAACACAGTACTTGTTATCCCAGGTTGTATTTCATAGTCCATCAATGTACAGTCCTTCAGCATAAATTCATCATACTCAAATTTGGACACACATTCAGCCAAAATTGCTACTTGCAACTCAAAACTGGTTTACAGAATAGGACACAAAGAAAAGATAAAATTATATGACAAGGAGGCAACTAAAAGACATGGGATTCAAATGCCACAGGAGGCACAACAGCACCAACTGCACAGTACCTGCAGCAGGTACTCACAGAAGCTCATGTTTTAGGGGTTTGATAGACTGAGTCCTTAATCATTTATGAAGCTTCAAAGACTAAAAATAGTACAAATTCATTTGAAACAAAACTGACTTGAAAGTAACTATTTTTTTGAACCAGGATTCAAGGCTGGGCAGGGAGATGTGGCCACTGTAAGAGATTTGCCTTTGAAACATCAAAGGAATAAGCCAATGATAGGATTCTTCAAGAGTACTTCTACTCCCTTTCAGGCTGAAGTAGCTGTCTATTGGAGCTCTTATATATGTTATTTTATTCACATGAAAATTTCATAAAAATTTACAAGAGGTTTGCGTCTATTGTAGAAAATACTGATATACTCAACACATTTCAAGACTAACTCAAACCAAAAAGATGTTGAAAAAGTGTATTTCTATGATCTGCAGTTGGGAAGAGTGTCCCTGGTGCTGACAATAAGAAGTATGTTAGCTTAATCCTGCCATAAAATTAGAAAGGAAAAAATGCCAGTGTATGCTAAAACATGACAGCACACCATTAAAATTACCAGAACCTAAATGTGCATATCATACGCTTTCCAGACATGGCATTTTTAGCTTCCAGGCATCATGTTCTCAAAAACAGAATCCCAATAAACCTTGCAGCTATCTGACCATATTTTCCAATGTGTAAAAATTCTCATGTATCTGGAAAATACGTTCAGCCAAGAAGTAGCAGAGCATCAGCAAGAACATGAAGTCAGTTTTATCTTTTCTGGTTCCCATTACCTGAAATAAACGATGTTGTAAGTGAAACACATCCTTACGTTGTCAACCACCAGTATCTGCCTACTGAGGCTTCAAACAGATGCATTAAATGGACAAACACATTTTAAGAGGAAGTTTAAAGTGGCACTCCCTACACTGGAATTTCTAACTACCATTTGTCTGCAGTGATAGCTTAAAAATTCATCTTAATATGCAAATATCATTGAAGACTTCAGAATTATGCTCATCTACCTGAAGAAGGCTCCTGGTTTCCAACACATTTTCCTTAGGTGTGCAAATGTGTACTTTCATGTAATATAACTGTACTGCTACAGATTAAGACTGAGATGGCCACTACTCTCAGTCACTGCAGAAGACTCAGCTTCCAGTATGCACTCTCTAATCAAAAAATTAAATTTCTACAGTGACTCCAAAGATTGTATTTAATAGTACACTGCACACCTATTAGCAGAAAAACTCAGCAGTCCTGCCGACGACTCCTTTAGTAAAAAGAATGGCACAAAGGTATTTCATAAAAACCAGCCATGAACACAGACAGCAAAGATCTTCCTTACTGAAGGCAGGTCTTACACCATTCAAAAACTGATGACTCGTTCTCCAGGGCTGCTCAGTCTAAGAGAACAACTGGACTTTTACAAGTTAAGAAATTAATGTGCACATAAAGTCAGCAGGTGGAAGATTTGTTGACTGTTTCACGGGGAAAGAGAGAGGAGAGTAATCTAAAAACAATTTTTGCTTCTGACTACACAGTAATTTTTACTTTGGAAATGGTAGGAAAATGCACAGAAGGCAAAAATCCAAGAGTAAAGGATCTTTTGGAGTGCTTCCAGATAATCTGTCCTGATGCATAATTTTGTGGAAAGCACCACAGAGAAAAGCAAACTAAGCTCTATAACAAATCTACTACAAAACCATCTGTGAGAAGCCTAATAGATCTCCATATACTGGCAATTTCCTACCCTGCCAAGTTCACACTTTTCACTGGTCAAATAAATGAAGCAAAGATAGCACTGGCTTGGAGTTCTGCTGATTTGAAGAGGGAAAAATACAGACAAGCTAATGGTAAAAATATTTATGGATTTCTTGACTTTATCTAGTCCCAACAAACTCACTAATTAGAGCTATGCAGGTGTCTTTTTTCACCTCTTGGTGATTAGTTTCCTAAATAAGCAGGAACATTAACAGGTTAGCTGAAAGCTGCCCTATGAAATGGAGCCCAAAGAGTGTTTGTGTTAACTTAGACAGAATGTACTTTGCAGGCTGTGAATCAAACAACTACAAATGGGGCCCCGAAAGGAGAACCGAGGGCATGTATCTTGTCAAGAAAGGACAGTGACTTTTTCAGTACCTTTCACAGAGCAATTGCAGTGCAAGGAGTGCCTCAATACCCTCTTCACTGAAACAGGTGGGTGGCCATGCTGTGAATGCTTGTCTGAAGATAGAATGATGTAGGAAATGGCAAACTGCAGTACTTACCTAGTTTCGAGAGCTGACATTTATTACTTTTAAAAAGCACATTCTCTTTTCAGTTTCCATTTTTACTGCTCCTCACAGCCTTTACAGCAGAGTAACAAACATAAAAGCTGAAAAGGTTTTGCACTATTTCCATTGGCCACAGTCCAACAACATTATGTCTTACTTCAGGCAAAACATTTGTTTCAAGCTTAAAGAATATAACAGCAGCCTGCAGCACACATTTCCATGAAGTGACAAACAAACAAACAAACTGTTGCACCTCTGGCAAAGAACAACATGAGTCACTCTTGCATGACTGGAAAGGTGTTCAGAAAGCTCACCTTGTACAGGCGTCACTACTGTCCCCTTGAAATGAGGATTTATGTGTATGTTCTTCGGTTGCTGAGGTGTCACTGGAGGTGGAGTCATCATGATTCGAGGCGTTTCTATCGGAGGGGGCATATGTAGCCCTGGAGGAGGAGAAGAATGATGCTGATGCTGTAAAGGAAGCAGAGATTGTAACTGTTGCTGCTGATGCTGCTGTTGTTGCTGCTGCTGTTGCTGTTGTTGTTGTTGCTGTTGTTGCTGCTGGAACAGACTCATAACAGGTTGCTGGTGTGTTGGAATTAACCTCTGTGAATGCGTCTAAAGTCAGACAAAAGAACAAAGTCACCAGGCTTTAAAGTTAAAATATCCTGACATAAATGAACACAAAACCAAGGCACCCTTGCAGAACAATTAAGGCCAATTATGAACAGAAAGACCTCTTTTCCCTAAATCAACTGGAACCATTTAGAACCATCAGCACAAGAAAGCAAAGGAGCAATCAAAGACATTCATGTGAAAAAGAGCAGAGAGCAAGGAAGCACAGCGGGCATGCAGACACAGTCACTTATTTTTAAGAGTGATACCGTTTAGTTTCATACGGTAGTGTTCTGCATGTCACTGGAAACTGTCATCAACTGCAATAAGGGGTATGTAAAGATCACTGGAAATCTGAGTCCCAGTATCAAAACTAATCCACTAACTTTTGTCTCATGTATAGAAGAGCCTGAGAAAACATACCTAGCACTAGCAACAAAAGTGAAAATACAAATTAAGCTAGACTCCTGGACTCTTCAGATATCAGTGCAGCAAACCTATCTATCCTGCTTGAAGAAAAAATTGCTTTAAAGGTACCTTTCAAAGGTACCTTTCCTAGCATAAAAGGAAGTCTCCTGTTGCTCAACACTCAAAAACAAATGGCCAAAAGCAGTTCTAATTTAAAAAAAAAGTTTCTTTTCATTCTTCTGCCTCTAAACTGACTGATATCAGGTATCAGTCCTAGTCCAGTAATTTCCAAATGATAATGCAAGAAGAGTCCCAAAGAGGCAACCTTTTAGCAACAAAGATGTGACTTTTTTTTCAGCAGCCACATATGTACACAGCGACTACACAGTATGCACAAGAACATATCGTGACAAGCACAAAAACGTTTACAATGTTTAAAAACAAAATAGCTAGCAAAGACTGCAGCAGAAGAGAAAAATACATTATTCAACCTTCACTGTTTTAAAAGCACAAAATATTCTACAGCAGGGCTCTCAACCACTGAGATATACACTGACTCCTGCCAGTGACCAGCACCTAGTTACTGCTGTTGGAAAAAATCACCTCTGTTTAATATAGATGGCCTTGTCCTGCAAAAATATACACAGGCTTTGTTCTACAGTCTCAGTTTCCAGTACATTTTATGACAGTGAACAAAAATAAATGTGGGCTACCTCTTGATCACGTACTTCCTGGAGTTGTTGAGGTTTTTTTGGATGGAAAAAGTAAAGTCTTTTAGATTGTGATATAAAGCACATGAAAGAAAGAAAGCAGTAACATAGCTAAATTTCACTTGAAATCTCAAATAATAATTTACCTAGCAGGGAAGTGACTATTACCTTCCCAAGCTTTTATTTACCTCCATAGTAGCATGGCTAATAGGTAAATAGATTTTTTTTTAAAAGAAGTATGAGCAGAAATATTACTTTGATAATAACGAAGAAATTTTTACAGAATCATATTTTTTAAACTACATCACTATTAATAATTGGGACTGAATATATTTCCTTGTTGCATGTAGAGGACTTCTCAGAGGAACTAAGTTTTTCCTCCATTCTCATGCAAACCAGCAGGTCAGTCTGTGTTGTATGAGTTGAAATGCACTTTTCACTTGGAAGCGCATACTTCACAATCATCACATTACATAAAGGCCATCCTGCAAACCATCTACATTGGAATATATATTCCATCTTCGCAAAAATTCACGAGTTAGAACACACTTCTCCATAACTTCAAAGAACACTAAGGTTTAAAAGGTACCATTGTTGATGGCTGGTTTGGCAGCAGTGCAGGCCTGTGATCCTTCATTCTTCCCCTATCATTATTGTCTCTCCTTTGTTCTCCCATTCCGTGGCACATAACGGAGCCTCCTCTTCGTCCTCCTCTCCTGGAGCCGTATCGTCCCTGTTTAAGCTGCCTTTCCCTCTCTTCAAATTCACGTAATGCTGCTTGGGCTTCAGCAGAAAGCTCTGTGAAGACGGAAACGGGGAGAAATATTTTAGCTTTGCGCTGAAAAGATGGAAAATACAATGAAAAAAGCATGGCTAGAGCTGTAGAAGAATCCCTGCACTAAGATAAAATTTGCAGGCACTTTGATCTCCTTTAGGTGGCATGTTAACATTTCATTAAAGACTTCTTTAAAAGGAAAAAGCGCAGGTATTTGTGTTTTTGCACAGGCAAAAAGCAGCAGATAAATGAAACAAACAGGAACAAAGAGGTTTGGTTGTTGTGTTTTTAAGATGATATTGAAGTTTGCCTTCCACTGTAAGAGGAGGCTGTGGCTCCTCTCAAAGTGTTGTTATCTTAAGCATTTCACTTATCTCCAGAGATGTCAAACAGGATAACGTAACCAGTAAACCTTACGGTAAAGCATCTGTTGAGTCTTCCACATAAACAGATTATGTCCACCAGGCTCTTTTGCACACTGGCCTGTTCCAAAGAAGCACTTTCTGATGGGTGACGTGAGTTTCCAATATGTAACTACTCAGTATTTATTTTACTGTATGTGGTTTAAGACTCAGATGTACTTCACAAGTAATCACTCCACCAAAGAGAGAGCACAAGTTAAAATCTATGCTTAGCTCAAGTCAAACACATGTCTGCTGTTAACACCCACCCACACACATCACAGGTAAACACCAGAGAACAGGCAGTACTCAACAAAGACTGACAAACTTGCTTAAAACCTTGGACAACCCTGACAATGTTAAGAAAAAAAACTATGCAGTAACAGACCCAGGTAATGAAAATTACTTGGAAATACAGAGAAAGTCTGCAACAGACTTCAGGAAACACACCATGACAGTATGAGCAGTGCCACTCACCAGGTTTGAATCACTTAAACAATATAATAAGCTTTAACTCAAACATGCATCTGAGACTTTTGCCATTTGCCAGTCAGATCCCTTGCTACCTCTAATATTCACTTCTCCCTCTAACAAGACAAAATTAAACTACTCAAAAAGAAACACACTCCTGACATAAAAACGTACTTTGAATTAATATGGTAAATACTTGGTACTACTATACACAGTGGCCATAATATTTGAATATCAGAACAAAAATAATTTGTATCTGGCAGCTGACACACTAGTGCTACATCTCCACACAACTAGATATCCTTCACCAAAAATATATAACTAAAGCAATTAGAAAACTCTTACAATTTCTCGCAGGTCTAAAAACCAAAGCTACTTAAACCACCCTCTTAAACATCTTCATAAGTAATCCCCATTAGTCTTTGAAGTTGAGGATTGACAGAAGGGCAGAAAAGGGTGAGTGCTGTGCATTCCCACTGCGGCAGTTCTTACTTGGCTACAAAAACTACCTGCATGACTGAGCTGCAAAGACTGTAAATTTGCATGTCCCAGTTTTCAGAAGTATTCAGCACCACCACAAAGCAGTGGCTTTTTAAAAGAAAAGTTCAGAGCTTGCTGATGGCCTGCAAGAACACAGCAAATATGACAGACTTCTAAAAGCCCAGGATCTGTCAGAGAATTTCCTATTTCATTTCTGCATGTTGGTGAGAAGAAAAGTTTCTCTATGTCCTTTCCTCTCCCCTCTGACACCACAACTAAATGGCATAAAACCTTAGCAGACACTCCTATGAAATGCTACCTTTGCCCTCGAGGCACATGCCTGGAGATATCAGCAGAGCCCAAGACAATCAGGCTTAATCAGGAAAATCTCACAGTATGCTTTAGAAAGGGGCAAGGAACCACAGTCCCTCAAGTCTTAGTATGGTATTATATGTGCACACTACGGATTTCTGAGGAAAATTAAGACAAATGTACTCTTGTCCAAAGCAATCAAAAGCACTAGATGCAACTAAAACAACCACCTTAGCCATCCTGGGCTGTCAGGGATAAAAAAGCTGGTTCGGTGGGGAAAACAGAGCTCTGACTTCAAGCCTCCTTTCTCTCCACACCTGCAGCAAGTCCTGTTTCTTCAGAGGCCTACAAGAGTGAAACGGCGAATGTGGGCTTTGACTCGGCCAGCTGGGAAGATGGATCACTGGTTCCCTTACACTTATGGGGAAAAACAGTGTCATGACATTGCAACAGAGTAACTCTTCTCCCTTCAACCAGAGATCCAAATCCTGCAGGGCATCCTGGGCATCCGGCTAGTTAGACAGCTGCGCCTTCCCTCCCCCAGGAATAGGACAGGCAGGACAATTTCTCTGCCATCTCCCACACTACAACCCAGAACTCAGCACAGTTGTAGTCTGGATTTGGTCATTTCAACAAGTAGCTACCACTGACAGTCATGCAAGATTATAAGGAGTAACTTCCTATTAAACAGGTTAGAAGTCACATGTGAGGAAAGCAATTTTTATTCAAACTGGAATAGAGCTGGGCTTCCTGAAAGGCAAGATTATGTCCAAGTCTCTCAGCCTCTTGAGCTCATATTGAAGGACACTGAATAGAAACAGCTTGACAAGAAAGAATGGGCTGCTCCAAACAAAATTATATTAGAGCACTGTGCTGGTTAAGCTTGGGGAAGGGGTCACAGCACCCATGCAAAAAGTCTTCGATGTGCAGGTACTTCTCACTCTCTTTAAAATGAAAAAAATTGTTTTCCTCCTTGCTTTACACAAAATTTCTTAAAGTTTAAAGGTACAGTGCACATGTTCAGTTTTTCAGTCAGAAAAGTGAAAAAATAATATCCCAACCCAAACAAAAGCCCTCAGGAATTTGCTGCAGCAACCACCATTATGTTCATACCATGTCAATGACCACAGAAGTACAACATAACCATTTGATTTTTTTTTCAAAAAGGTATTACATTAACATCAAGCATACTCCTCCTAAAACATGCCATTGAGGCAACAGTGTCCTACCTGTGAACAATTTCACTTATGCACTAAATGCTGGTTCAGAAACACAGAGACTGCAAAAGTCAAGCCATGAACACCTTAAACGCTGTATGTAACTATATATTACTGTGCAGCAAAACAGTCAGCTCAATTATTAGCTGGGCAGCATATTGTATTTGAGAGCATTGTGCCACACACAGAGATCAAGGAGAGAACATAACATGGAAGATGGTTTTGCAGGGACGGAAGCAACAAAAACAATCCCTGTCTACACTGAAAGCAAGATCACGCTGCTAACCAGAAAAGAGATGACAAGCAGAGGAAGAGGAGATTGTCTTTCCCTCCACTGCTTCTCCCTAGGACCTTGTGCACATGGTGGCCAAAGCACACTGTGCCCAGCTGGATGCTGCCATGTTCCCTGGACAGTGTGTGCAGGCTGGAGCAGCCACGGCTCTCCTGCCTCACCAACCCCGAGCACACACCTCTGCGGCTGCTTCTGCCTCACGCTGCTCCCCGAGAGCAACAGCACTTCAACTCCACAGCTTTGAAAAATCTCAGGAGCCATATTATCCTGGGTAATGCAGAGATTTTCAATACCAATCACATTCCCAAGCAGCTATAAAAATATGTATTCATTTACATACATATGCACCACGTTGTAACTTGTTTTCTTGTCATCCAGATCTGCAAACTGACTACATCCTGTGCTTCTGCAGCAGGACAAGAGTGAAACCACTCACTTTAATTTCCTAGTCCTGCTTGAAATCTCAGCCACTAGTCATCAGAGTGAACATAAGCCAACTAAGCAGGGCATAACAAAAAGTACTGCCACGTCCAATTAACCTTTGTTAGCACTTTGCAAATGGTTCTGAGTAACTGTAAGGGTTTGATTTGATTTTTTCTTAAATTAGATGCAGAGGGAATACTTTAGTTTGGTGATACCAAAGACATTTTTTCTCTTCTCATTCCTCAACAGGCAACTAAATCCAGAGAATAAAGGCAATTTCCACTCTGGGAAGACTTCAAATACATGCACTGAAAGAAGTTACATATTTCTTATCAAAGATGACAAACTTGGTATCACTAGAAATTAATCGCATAGCTGTCCTACAATACCTCTTCTTTGGACTTTGAAAAAACACTATTTACATTACCTTGGATACAGAAATGTTTAGGAAAGACCTCAGCTACATTCACAAGAACACTTTATATTTTACATCTTTTTTACCCACACACACTTAGCCTCATCTCGACTGTACAGTTCTCACACACAGTTAATGCAGTGAATCAGCAATTATTTTTCTAGTGTCTCTAAGTGTCAAGATTAATTTCACTATCGCTGGTAATAAAATGGTTTCAAATGACATCTTTAATCAGTAAGTAAGAATGCACTCCTCCAATAGAGACAAGCTGTCACAAAAGGTCACCAAAATGTGACAGGATGGAAATTACGTTTGTAACTTCAACTGAAATGTTAATTCCTCTTTAAGTGTTTTCTGAACTATGTTCATATTTTAGAGTAAGGAGATGTAGGTCTGAAATGGAATTTAATTTTTAAACTACAGCATCTGTAAAAATTTGCTCTATAATTTCAAAAGGAAGCAAGCAAGAATTTTTTTGCAGTTTAACTTTCTACCATGTAGTCAATTATCTGGTCTCTTTATCAACAAATTAACAAGAAAAACTAGTATGAATAGAAACCACTTCACAAAAGTGAGACTGCATTTTTGCCAAATACTAGATTCTAAAAAACCTCTTTATAGAATCATCCACCTTTGCTTCATCTCTTCCTTTTATCTCAGACCTGCACCCCCAATCACTTAAAATTGCATTCAAAAATAAATCCAATTCAAATCACTGGTCCTTTACCCTGCAGCAGAGCTTGACTATTTTCTCCTCAGTGGCTGGTCTTGTTTTTACATTAAACTAAAGAATAAATCCACAGATACAGAAAAGCACATGCAACTGTCATTTACCTTGCAAATGTGTGAAGAAATTTAGTTATTCTAGTGCACTCTTGTCTTTGAAATACTATGTTTTTTGTAAAGCCACCAGCACCTTCTATATAAATAAAAGTAAATATATAAATAAAAGTCTGTACATGGTTAGCTAAAGTATGGTCTTCAGGTTGTAAACACATTTGGAATGCATCTCAGGTAAAATATCCTGTGCCCATATAGACTATTCTGTGCCTCCAGAGGGTTCCCTTCAGTCTTATTCTCATCAAAATCAATTCCTGATTGTTGAAACAATGCTGAATAAACACCCTAATACACGTTTTGCCTGAAATTGCAAGTAAAAGCAGCTATTTGCTAAATATGAACAACAAATGAAATACACCTTGATTCAAAATCAAGCACTGACATCTCTCTCACAGCATGTCACAGCCTACATGAATACCACTGTGAAGGTCTAGTTCAGCCTCTGCAGCTGATTCCTTGCTGCTCATGAACAATTTCACTTAGCCACAACACCTCTGTTACAGAATTAAGGCTTCTCAATTTTTTGCAGGCATAGTAAAAGCCCAAATTCCTTGCATTCAGATTAAAGAATTAGTAGACTATACAATTCAAGAGAAAAATTATTCAAACTAGCATCCTTTGCAAAGCAAGGCTTTTAAGGTAAGAGGAAAATTTTATCAGGATGAGTTCTGGTAATCTTTTATCTGCTCCAGGAACATAATTCCAAGATGCCTGTTGTCCAAAATCTCTGACTCATCTATAAAGAAAGCTGAAGCATCCAGCTTCCAAGCTCAGGCTGCATGGCACCCTCTTAAAGGATCCTGTGTGAAGAATCCATCCCTACAGTCCGGCAAAAGTTGAAGTATCATAACATACATCTTCTCCCAGTGGTATCTGACAATTAGCCAGCAGTATCTGACAATTTGCCTTCATTACCAGTTCACCTCTCTTGCATAACTTGATTCTCTTCAAAAAATCAGGGCTTTTTTTTCCCATAGTTTGAACTGATATTTTGGTTCAGTAGCAGAACTATGAGAATGGTTCATCTTTCCGGAAGCAAAACTTAATTTTTGCCCATCTCTCTAAAACCAGACTTTTAATCTGACTTATTGTTATTGCCACCACTGTAAGGAAGGGCAACATGAAGAGGTTGGTTATCCCCAGTGGGGCAGATACAACATCAGTTTCATATACCTGAGTACCCAGGGCACATGAGAGATCTTGAAGTAAACTCTCAAAGCCATAAAACAATGTGATTTTATTTATAGACTAAAACACAGCAACTGCAAGAAAGTTCTAAATCTACCAATTCTTCTGAACTAGCAGTGGCAAATTCATTAGACACACTGAGCAGTGTCCCTCAAAACAAAAACACTCATGTTTTGTTACTCAAATACAAGAAATTATATCCTTTTAGACATTGCCTAAGGAGGTAAGAGGGTTTAAGAGATCCAAATTGTTTCACATCAGAAAAGGTAAATCCAGAACACAAGTAACAAGATTTGTTTTATCAGCTGAAAGTTGTCCAAAGAAATTCCTTAAAATGTATTCCAGCACAATACGTAGTGGAAGCACAGATCAGAGAGCTGCTGCTTGAATATAGGAAAGCTTTTGAAGACACCATAAAAGTCCCAAGAAACAAATATAATGATTTTCAAAACATGATACTCTTAAACATTATTCCCAAGCAGACAGACACCACATATACTACAAGAGACTAATACAACTTTGGACAACTTGAATATAGGCCAGTCTAAGTCAGAAAGTGACTCTTCTATCTTTTGCCATTAAACTCTCTTAGAAAAAGTTTGGGCAAGCCTGTCTTTTACTTTCATTCATTACAGCTCTGCCAAACAGTCCATTGTGACAAAACCTCACCCAAAGTTTCTGGAATGTTTCTCCTTTCTCTTGTCACATCTGAGAGCCTGATTATCGTTCCCTCTTTCCGTTCGGTTTTGAAACGTAATCGTCCAGACTCTTCGTCATCATCCTCCTCTTCATCAGATTCTTCTTTTGTTTCTTCTTGGAGTTCCAGAGATCCAATAGCTGCCTAAACAACAAAATACAGAGGAAATGCAACATGAAAAATCTATTTTCTTGTGATTGGCGTCAAAAGGCAAAGCTTTCTTTAAAGGCCCCTTTGTACAAATTTTGCTGGCATTTGAAGTGCTGAGGCCTGAACAACAGGCCCTGAGCCAGAGCTGACCTCTAGATGAACCTTCCAACCTAATGTTATATTTAGCCATGCGTCTGCTTATTAGCCAAAACTTCGTATAATCCTTAGTAAAATACATAAGACTACACCTGTGTAAACATGTATGCTTGTTAGTAAGACATTGGTATTCACTTATTAGGGAAGATTAGTATCTGTTCATTAATGAGATATGAATGTATCTATTTTTCTGTATTTAGAGATGGCTGGCTTTGTTTGACAGTAGATGGTCCAAACTGACTCCCTGATTTTCCTCTGAAGCCCTGGCCAGGCTTTGGATGAAAAACAAGGACAGCAGAAAGCCAGAAATCTTCCACACCAAATAAGTGATGTCAGCTTGTTTGTTTAACAATACAAAAGCTGGACCATTTCACAGCAAAGATGGAGACAACATTATACATTGTACTCATGTGTAATTCATGGAACATTTAAGAGCTTGTTGAATTTTTTAAAAAATATATGAACTATATAATACATTAGAAAGTAAAATCTATTTACAACACATTTTGCTGCAACACACGGGAATTTTGAAACTCCAGTTAGAACCTCCATTTGTTTAGTAGCTACTTCTTCACACAGAGTAACATTTTAGCAACGAATTGACTAACATGCAAGCCTGGGATAGTGCCAGTTTCAAGTGACACAAACAGTAAATCATTAGGGTTTGGGGATTTTTCTTCTTTTTTTTTTTTTTTAACAACTGTCAGTAGCACATTGTTAAAAAAAAACAAACAAAAAAAACCCCAGATAACCATGCATCTCAATTTGATTCCTCTAAGTATGCATAACTGTACTTTTCCTTACTTTTTCTATTCCTTGAATACTTCATTTTAATTCATCTGAATACTTCATTTTAATTCATCAACTGATGAAGAGAATGAAGAACACCAGTGGATAAAATTTGAAAATACTGAATTTGTATTCTGGAATGCTACTGCCTTGTCATCATTTACTTTCCAGTTTTCTCCACAACAGAGAACACTTATTTAGACAGAACAATGTTCCAAATGAAAATTAATTCCTGTCCTTCAAATCAATAGGGGAAAAACCCTCAAACAAATCAATTTCATCTTCCTGTGCTGGTCTGACAAAAATAATGTTCAGAATGTTACACAAGTTATATTTGATGTCTACAGTTGAAAATTAGAAGTGTTCTAATACAGTATCATTTTCTATACAATTTTTTGGTTACCGTGTAGTTGGTTATTTGTTGTTCAAGCTCACGTACTCATTTCTTAGAGCCTGCACATGCATTTTAATTCTACACAAAGCCACTAAATACATCATAACTTTTATGCTGCCTGAGAAGAGTCACAAAATGAGCAAAATTAACATACAAAAATGGTTTAAACTTCTAATTAACCAGATCAGTGCAGATATTTTTACAGAAAAGGCACAGCAAGTGTGACAGTCACGGGGAAAGATACTAAGTCACAAATCAAGAAAAAGAATTAATGGCATTACTTGTGTAAGAGATTGCAAATTCCCTTATCCAGCAGCCCAACTTCATCCATAACCAAAAAGAAAGTTGGGAAGCAAGATCAGAAACAGGATGATATTGCAAAACACTTTCTCCTTTAAAAACTAGCAGACCTTACGAACTCAGGCTCAAAGCTCCAACAACTCTGGTCTGGTGAATAAATAATCTATGTACTTAGTTGTTATTTTCATTTTACCATTCCCTTATCTCAGAATGGCTTTTTAACCATTCCAGGCAAACATTCAAGCACTATTTCCTGACCTCACAAAAATGCTTTAAGATACAGCTAAGAGAACAGCCAAAGTTTACAAAAAGCTGTAAGGTTTATACTTTGTAAGTGTATTTATATTGATGTACCAACTTCATATCTAAAAAACCCAGCTAAAAACAGACAGGAAAAGAAAACCACTCGTCTAGACTGAAAGAAATCCAAACCCCAAAAGCAAACCCAAATTGAGCACAACTGGTCTGATTAACATATTAATGTATAACGAAAACACCTCTGAGGACAGGCAGTTGAGACTCATGGAACAGAGGAGGGATGTTAGCAAGGAAAGAGATGCTAAGATGGTTTAATAAAAACAAACAAGAGGGAAAGACAAGGTTAGCATCTCACTTTCAAAAGAGAGACTCCCAGGAGAAGTAGCAATATCTCTATTAAATCTGGTTTTAAATATCTTAAACCTCATAACTTTACTGTCTCAGTGCTTGATTTTAGAAACTTTCACTTCAGGATCAGGATTTGGAAATTGGAACTGGAGCAGCTGTTTTGCAAGACAATTTCACTACACTGAGCCTCCTGCTTTACTTTAGAGCATAAGCCCCAGACACATCCACTCTCTATGTCCATGTCCCTTAAAAGCTACACTGGAATTCGAGTTTTTATTTATCAAAGGCTAGTATCAGTCATGTAATCTCATCTGTGAGTGCAAAACTTACTCATGCAAGTCTCTGAGTGTAGCTCAGACTTCAGAATCAGGACCAGAAGGGTTAATGCAGTCTGTATTGCTCTGAAAAGTTCTGCCATGTTTTAATAAAATGCTACAGAAAAGACTACAGAAACTACTGCCTTTTGTCAACTATTCATTATGGGGGGAAAAAAATCCATTCTAAAAAGAAAACAAGAAGTGTAACAGACTATGAGACAACTACTCACCTGTACAACAATAAAAAACATTTCTCAAATTTTTCTAGACTAGCACTATACTATTCTTTGCCACTGATACCAATTCTGTAAGTCTTCTGGGACTGACTCACTTTATTCACCATGATAATGCTCACGCCACCTATTAACAAACAACAGCCATACAAGCAATAAATATCAAAGACAAAAAAATTAAAAATCAAAGGAGTGGATGAAAAAAAGGCACCAAGGCAAGGCAGTGCTGGAGAATGCTAACTGACCCATGTCCAAGTCTGATTACAGGTATTATTGAGGGATTTATATTAGCTGCGATGGAGACACAAACATGTCTGACAGCCAACCATATGTTCCCTCCATACAGCTCCAGGAAAGGTTAGCTGAGCTGTGTAGGAGCACACACCCTTCCCCCACAATTTGTTAACAGTTGTAGCATGCAAGACTTCTACATGATCTTTTCCAATTTCCAGCCAAATGGGATGAGCTGTTTTGCCAACATTACAGTATATGAATGGATCCTATGTTTCAGAAAGACACAACCGCAGACACAGAATTAAGACATACCAGTCCTTACAGGAATTGCTTTTAATACTTGCTAATCATGACCATCCCTGCACATTATATAAACAGCCTCTGAATGGTCACCTGACTGGACTAGCCAGCCAAGGCTTCTCAGTAGCTCTCCTCAAAAGCAGCTTTACACTGCCCATTTTGACACCTTGCACAAAGCTACCAAAGAGCTTTGCTGACCCTTACACAGAAAAAGAATGACCTTTCTTCCACCACAAGGTCAGAGGTTCCTGCCAACCTCATAAATAATTATGCCATAAATCCTAGCCACTGACCAGAACGCCTGCCACTGGGTTATGATCTCCTGTGGAGAAGGAGCAAGTGCTTTTTTTCCAAGCCTGCATTCTATCAAAAGAAAAGTAGGATGTAGGACATTTTCATTAAATGTTTTCTTGATTAAAGTCCTCTACATTCCTTATGAGCATAACCCAAGACATGATTTAAATTTATGCAATGACAAATCCCTCATCATACACTGCACAGATTAGTTCCACTATAAAACAAAGAAATTACGAATTCTATTTCCAGGAGGTTTTATTTTTATTTCATTTTCACATTCACATTTCACAGAAGCAATTAGTGATATTTTTCATCTAAAAATATTTAGGACATGATGCCTCATGTGACTGTTGTACCACACCTATTTGCTGTTGGAACTTCTGGGTATTGATTGGCTTTGCTTTGTACCTTAGGAAGCCAAAAATATTTTCTGAACCACTGCTACACTTTTCAAGGAAGCTCTACAGACAGTGTTATTTATTTAAAATCCAAGTTCTAAGCACTGTTTCAAGCACAAACTTTACCTGCCTTTTCCTCACACCTCCCACCTGAGTCGCACTCCTAACAGGTGTCTCACTTCCCTTATTCACTTGTTTCCTCCCATCATGTTCCAACTCCCCATCCAGTCACCTTTTCTCTTGCTTTGTAATTTTTCATGCAATGTAAAAAGAGGCTTTATTTGGTTTTAATGTGGAAACTGCTTAAAATACAACACCACCAAACACTCATCTCTGTCAACTCGCTCTCAATTCTTCGCATGCCAAATTTCAATCAAGAGATAATAATGCTATTTCTTTGCATCTATTACAGATCCATTCTTGTGTTGCATTTTCTACAGCAGAATGCCAACCCGTTTACTAGCAGTGAATGCTGAGTTTTAAGGAAGAGTGCTGTTACATGTAACACTCAAATAAAGAGCAACACTCTTTGGAGCTGGTGTCTAACCTTGCAACAAACAGAAGTGGATACTCTACAAAGGTTCTCTCCCTTGGTATTCTCATCTGGAGAGGGTAATTGTGAGCCTACTGACAAATGTAACATAAATATGAAATCACAGAATAAAAAGATGGGTGTTATTTTGGGAAGAAAAACCTGTGGCAATCTGCAAACCATTAGAATAATGCCAGCACATTGAGTAACCAAATAAAGGTTTGGCCAAAACATTCATATTATATAAGTAAAAAATTCTGTAAAAGCTCTATTAACAAAATCAATTAAAAACTTGCACTAATGGTACCTTTTTAACTAAAGGAATTTAATTCTGAGTTGGATTAATTTAGACAACATCATTATTACAGAACTCTCAGTAGCTCGTACTCTAAAAATGAAACTGCACTTTTTTAAGGCAGTAAGTTTGACAGTGAACCCCAGCTTTGTACTTGATTTTATATGATGTGCACTGTGTCCATCATTTCACTCTGTGGCTGCAGAAAGCACAAATGCCATCAGTCCACTTCCAAAATATCATAAAGAAAGTGTATATAATCCAGTGAATGGACAAAAAGTGTTTAGATATTTCACAGTTCTTTTGAAGGGCAAGCTTAACACTTGGGAAGTAGGAAATAACTACATTAAGGTTTATTTGGTGCAAGATGTCATGCTTGCAACAGTGGAGACTGAATGATGCAGGTGGCCACTTTCAGTGAAGATCTGTACCTGACAAAGAATGTTGTTTTACTAAAATACAACTAGAGCATCACATCACACCCACTTGTTAGAACTTCATACAGTAACACTACTGAGCCTTTGAGGAATTAATTTCCTGATGCGTTAAAGCTCCAAAGAGGCAAAACACACTGACTACACTTCTCAGCAGGTAATCCATTCAATCCTATTTAATTAAGAACTGGAATAAAAGTAATATTAAAGCAAATTCCTGGTGGGGAAAGGAAAAAAATCCCCCATCAAAAACTTGCTGCAAATTCAAAACAGGTATGAGACCACTGTTCTGGGCTATAATCAGTGAATGCGTACTTGGCAGCCTTTGGCATAAGCTTCCACCTTGTAAATGAAGAAACTCATTCTTTTTCCTAAGAGAACAGGTGAGATAAACTTCACAGGAACTTCAGCACCAACACAACTTCTTTCAAAACCTTTGCCCTTCTAAAATACTGAATTTTCCATGCTCACACTCCTCCTCAAAGGAGAATACCCAAGAACTGTATTTATACTCTGAACAGCACAGAAGATCCACTTGGAAAGTGAGGTACCACACCTATTAGAGATTTAACAGACAGCAGTGTTACTGTCACTCTCCTACCCAAATGGGTCCCTGAAGTTACTGAAGTAGAAGCCAACATTAAATACGCACATTTTAGCCTCTTCCTTATGATTTTCACTCAAGGGGGAGAAAATACCTGATGTATCTGACAATACAGATGCTATCACAATTCATCTTATGCAAAGAGTAATACCACCAATAATTCAACACTGGCAAAGTGCATCAGTGTTACAGTGCATCAGTGTTCTTACCCAGTAACACGTACAATTCTATGAAATCAAACTCTAAAAGAACTAGTTAAGTTTCCATTAAATTCACAACATACCTCTTCGGATTCATTTGCCATTGTCCGGGATTCCTCCAGCTCCTCATCAGCTGTATATTCTTCTTGTTCTTCCATTGCTTGCTCATTATAAGATTGCATGTAATCTTCATCCTAAAGCAACAACACATGAAGGTGAAAAGACACAGGCCAACTGTACAGAATTGCAAACCCGTGAAGGGCGGGAGTCTGGCTGCATTGTTAGAGCTTCCAGACTGGAAGAGAAGTGTTGTCTCTATCAGAACTGTCAATTTTAAGTGATATGACACATATACAGCATAATCAGCAGGGCTTTTAACTAGACAGTAATTTCAACATCATCAAAATCAAAACAGTTTTCATTCATATCCTAATGTCATAATAAAGATTCCCTCTAATACTGGGTCCCAACTTCTTCTATAGATCTACATCTCCCGATTACAAATTCATGAAGCAAACACTGCAGTGCTTTCTTACCAAAGGAAATGTGCATCTATAGCA
The DNA here is from genome assembly GCA_035583185.1 of Anabacerthia variegaticeps. Classification (NCBI taxonomy): domain Eukaryota; kingdom Metazoa; phylum Chordata; class Aves; order Passeriformes; family Furnariidae; genus Anabacerthia; species Anabacerthia variegaticeps. Next base: position 7,463,645 of record JAWWEW010000078.1, on the reverse strand, counting down.
CATACACATTAACATCAGATTTTACCCATCAAAATATTAACATTCTTAAAATATTCTGCAAGTGCTTCCACAGGAAGAGGTTCAACTCTGTAAAACTATGTGCATAAAAGAGCAAAATCCTTCTTAAGTAAGTTTGCCTGTATTTTAAAACACCTCACTGATCACATACAGTTTTAATTAAGATTAAATCATTTCACTAGCAATTAAAGCCAATGCATGTTCTCTAACACACTGCTTAAATTGTATTGAATTATGCAGGTGACATTTTCTGAACTAACCTCCAATCTCTTTATTCAGGTTTAGACAGTTCTCAGTTACAAAAAGGATGAACGAGCAGGACATCAATCACTTTGGGATATTAGCACCTTAAAGATGTCTTTAGCAGGTCAATAATCTTTTCACCTTCGAAGGACTTTATCAGATCTTGTCTAAAGCCTGGATAAAAGCTTTTGCATTAAGTACTTCTAACAATTGGCAGTGTATCTCCACCACACAAAGCTGTTTTCTTCCTTAAGGATACAATCCTCAAGGTCATGATTCTCAACTGCCTTCCCGCATGACAAAGGAGCATTACCTACCGCCAAACAAGCTGTCAACACAAACTTTGTCACAGCCTAGATAAAGAAACTGGCAGACAGTGATAATAGGTCTAATTTCCTCTCCTCCCTAGGGAGGTAAACAGATTTTAAATCAGTCTAAAACCCTATGCACGCAAAGCAATGTTATCTTTGAAGATACAATAGAAAGAAACTCACTGGAAATTCATCGAGGGGTTCATTGATTTCAAGGTCTAGCACTTCATCTTCTTCTCCAGGCTCTTCCCCATATTCTATTTGGTCTTCCGTCAGTTCAGGATCATTGCCTTCATAATGTCCTTCCTCTGCATACTCTGAAGCATACTCTTCAGGTGCTTCAGATTTGTCATAACCAATTTCATCTTCCCCTTGGTCATACTCAGACTCATGTTCTAGTGACGGATCATTGATGGACTCAGAGAGTTCATATGATGTCAGCATGCCAGATGTGGTATTGAGGCTCACTGTGACACCTGGAGAGCTGTGGGATAGTGGGGAAAATTCAGAGGCTGAAGCATAACAGTCAACTGCTCACAAAGACTTAGCAAAACAAAGCCAACAAACATAAATTCTCTAAGTTGGTGGACAGAATTATACCCCATACACTATTTGACTCCATGCCATGTTCTCATAATGCATACTGTACTGCAGCTTATCACCAGCTGCAGGCTATTTGACCAGGGGAATCAAAAGAACCAGATGGTTTAGCAGGTCAAACTGGCAAAAGTCCTGCTTGGTAACCAAAGCAGACCGGATTCAATTTTATTTCCAAGACTAACAAAAAAATACATCTGTTTTCCCAATCTTTCAGAATACTCTAGTAAAATATCTTTTACTAAATGTATTAACATAGTTCATCCTTGATTATTTTGAATTCACACTTACATTTTTATGGCAGATCAAATGTTCTACTTAAAATAATATAAAATACATAGACAATAACTATTTTACATCCCTAAGATATTCTTAACTTCACAGCAGTACTGACACAGACACTGAAAAAAACCCCATCAATACAAAAACTGACAAATTTATAATCTGCAGGCAAAGCAAAGCTCAGAATTTACTGTTTACAACAGCTAGTGCCATCAACACAAAGAAAAGCAACTAACCAACTGCAGACTAGTTAGGAAAGTGAAGTTAATCTTAAAAATCTTCTTGATTTGAGGGCTCTGGGTATAAGGAAAAGAAAGGTATTTTTACATATTTTTTTTAAGCTGCATTCCTATTATTCACTGTTCTCCTACGTTTGGGGGAACAAGATCCAGGCAGCTCTGAGCTATTTGCATCTCTAAGACGGAGAAGATTTAACACAAAAATGAAGACATTATGCAGGATTATCATTATCCTCCCAACTATAGAAGCATGAGGTTGAATGAAAATAGAAGTAGAAGGGAAGGGCTCTCATTCTCTGGCAATAAAACTGCTAAAAATGCAGAACTTGTCTACAGAAACCTGCTTCCACTGAGCAATATTTCTATTGCTCATATGGTCACATAGCCATCCCTGCTGCCCAGGGGTCTCAGCGAGGATAGAGTGAAGAAACAGCAAGGACCAACTGGGGTTGCCCACTGTGAAGGGAACAGTCCAACCCTTGCTCCTGCAGGCAGGAAAACAGCAGCCAATGGAGAGACTGATGGTTGGAGCATTTTATCACACCATCATCAGTCCAACACAGGGACAGGACTCCTTATCCTAATTATGGCTGAAGATAGAGACCTCAGAGATATAGATGTATCTATGTTATATATACATTCATACCCCTCCAGATGGCATGTCCTACAAAGCATGCAACAAGTAAAGGAAAAGCTGGAAAAACACACAGGACATTAAAAGCAGCAGTAGTATTACATCATTTTGGCATCACAAGCATCTTCTCTCCTGCTTCAGTCCAGCTTGAAAAGTAAAAATGACAAGGCACTGATTTTGTGTTGTAGTGCCCATTATTCAGCCATGGAGCTGTACCACCACAGAGCATTCACAGGGAAGGATCCTCAGTGAACTCCCAGGAAGTACCTGCTCCAGCCCATAAACTATGCTCAAAATTTTCTGCTGTATAATTGTACACAAATAGTTAAGCCACAAATAAAGCCTTGCAAAGTGCTCAATTCTCCTCCTCAGGGATTTAGGAAATAAACTTTTTTTCAAAGAAAGATGGCAGAAAAGGACTTTACAGGAGAAGGAAGCTTAAAATAGGCTGCAAAGAACAAAGCTCTGTAAGTTTTTATAACTAATTCTACATGAACAGGAGATTACATGATTTCTTTTATAACCTTTCTATAGATTTGTGTTAAATTTTTGAGACTGAAATAACCAAAAAATAATTACTGTTACTGATATGCTAACAATGCTACTGAGTACATTAGTTTTATATACAAATCACTAAGTAACTGGCTAAATAAAAAACAAAACCATTTTAAGTATATAGCAGTAACTGCAGTTTAGTAGTTATCAGTAGTAGTAGTCATTAATAGCTTTGAATTATCCAAAACAAGATTTAGAAAAGAAATACCGAAATTCTTGTTCCTCTTCATTGTCACTTTGCAGAAGATCGTCATTCAGCTCTTCATCTGACAAGTCTGACTGATTCTAGGTTTCAGAAAAAGTCAATTGTGAACACAAAAGACACAAACTTTTAACTAACTAGGTACTGAAACTACTGAAACTTCTGAACACCACATATTTTTTTTAAGAAGAACACATCCCAGACTAAGACTATACCCTCAAGGAAATTGCCTAATGTGATGGCAAAAAAATATACAAGACAACAAACCTTAAAATACATCTTTGGCAGTCTTACGTAAATCTGAGTTCTCTGAATTTCCATATCTATCAACACTTTTCCCTGATCCATTCTCAAATACGGCCAAAGATGACAAGTGACTTCAGAAAGACCAGAAAGGAAGAAAGGTTAGCTCTAGTTCATGGCCTTGTGACCTTAATGCATTAGGCAAGTCAAGAAAATGCATGAAATTACTCCAATTTCTAGAGATCAGAGATACAGACTAGAGAAAAGGATATAACCACATGAAGAAAATTGAAAAATCATGACTACTTTGTAAGTGAAGAAAAAAATAGAAGAAAATAATGTGCCTTTTCTGAACCCCTCCAAATGTGTCTGTCAAATTAAACAACTTTCAGTTGTTTCATTTCTTTTATGTTTTTTTAATAATTACCCACTAGGAAGAGATAACTGCAGATTTGCTAAGCAACATTTCCAACTAGTTAAGTAAGAGGCAGAAAGGTTATGCAAAGGTAGATTTATCTAGAGATTAAGTAGAAGATAGTTTACCCTAAATAGGTCAGGGAAAACTTTCTGAGAAATCTATTATTACCCCACCATATGTGTCCATACCCACACATACTGCCCTGTAACATTGCAAACTGAAAAGCAGAACAGAAAAAGCAGAAGAAAAAAATAGTACTTTGGAGAATCTAGTACTGGTCATTATTCACACAAGCAATTTTGTATTTTTTTAAGATAAGCAAGCAGCTTTATCAACTTGCATTTCAACTACAAAGATATATACGTTTCTGACATATATATATATATAACTGCTTTTTTGATAATTGTGTAACACATGTCTACAATCCCCATACTCCTGGAATTTTATTTTCTTTTTCAAACCAGTACATGAGACTAAGGTACTTCCTATCTTCAACCGGGAAGACTTAGAGAGTAATTTCAAGAAGCTTATTTGCAACTTATAGAGCACGGTGATAAAAAAACTACATCAAATAAAACTCAACTCTTAACGGAGCTGGGTTTCTTAGCAAACCTTATCATCTCCAACTAAAACTTTAAAAACTACTTTCTAAATGAGTTCATTTAACAGATGAAATATAGAAAGAGGTGACTAGCCATTTTGAGTTCCCAAACAGGAATCCTGTTTCTCCTCCAGATATCTGACAAATCCAAACACACACTTAGTGCTTTTCACAGAGCTCAATTTTGGAAATAGGTATTAGCATGAGGAGTCTATAGCAGACATGCTGAGAACTTGTTTACATTCTCCAGTTCTAGCTGCTCCCGTGTTTTCCCTCTCACTGTAAAAGGGGAAATCCTCCACCCACTTGTCAGACAACGCAATAACAGATTGTGCACACTGTGATCTTTAACAGACACCACTGACTGCTTTTTTGTTTACTCTCTGGTAAATACTGCTGCTATTTTGACAAGTAATTTTTAATAGCCAGGGAACTGGCACTTGAATTAAATTCTCCAGTATGCTAATCAGCACTCAGAAGGCCTAACTGGGTTTTCTTGTTTTGCCTTTTTTTTTTTTCCCAATTGTTAAGTCAATACGACCCACAGATAAATTAATTTTGAGAACCATATCCTTTTTAAACCATGTGTTATGAGAAGAAACACTAGCTCAGAAAAAAGTAATTTTTCTAAGCTGTATTTTGAAAGGCCACACCTGGAAGTACTTCAGAAAAGGAAACAGAACCCTGGGTGCTGAGAAATGTGGCAATAGGGTAGATCTCAGGTACCTGTGGCTATTGGGCTTTGGGGAGGTAACTGTAAAATACATGAGGCCAAACCAAACACCTGAACCGGCTAAGTTGAACAACATTCACCTTTTCATATCTTCAGCAATTCACTTTAATGCACATATCTCTTACCTTTTTTCCAGTTAGCAAGTCCTCTCCAAGCAAGTCATCATCAAGTTCACTGGAAAACAGTAAAAAATGTAAGAAGTTGAACCTTAGAAAGCAGAAACAAACACCTTATAGGGTACATGCCTTAAAAAACTGAGTTGAGAATTGCCACAAAGTCTGCACAAACCCTTCCTTTTATCAAAGGACTCAGGAAAGAGATACATATTTTCAGTGAAACAACAGATCATACATATTAAGTAAGTCTGTCGCTACACAGTCATTTCATTTCCATATACTCTCCTTTCCATACATCTACAATTAAACAGAGCACAATAACCTGGACCAAATGCAGGCACAGTCAACCAAAACACAGACAGCCAGGTCCCCACTCTAGATCCTCCACTTCAGGGACATTTTGTCCAAACTGCTGATTTCCAGCTCCTCAGGGAGGAAGCAAATGAGATGGGAACATCCTGTGGGCAAGAACCAGTCTACAGGTCAACAAATGGCCCAAGATGCACCTCAGGCTTAAGCCTAGATTTTCTCTAAAACTTTACTTCCTCCTCTTCAAGTTGAGGCTAAGGTCAAACAGTCATCTGTAGGGTGACAAAATCAGGCATGTTTCACCATTTTTATAATTGTGCCCAAGAATTCAGGAAGTATAGAAATACCTGCCTTACAAAACTTCTGCCATCACATAGCAACTGTTCCATAAATAAGACTCAACACAAAGAACTACAGTGCAGGTTACTTAAATTTTAGAACAACTGCTAAACTCATTCTTCCTTTGGCGAAAAAATTATCTAGTGACAGGAATAAGCAGATTCCCCCTTCTATATTAAACTTTTGTTATTCACAAATGTATATATTAGAATAAGCATGTCAATACTTAAATGTCAGTGCATTGAAATATGAGCTGTAATTTAACACTATTTCTACCTGCGCACCTTAAAAAACCAAAAAACTACAACCAAACCGAACAAAAACACAGCAAAACCCAATTAAAAATCAAACCAACAAGACCACCATGCCTTAGGTACTACTTAAGAACAAAATCCTCCAAAGTGAGAATGTGCCATATGAACAGAACAGGAATTTGTGCAAGAGTTCCTCAGGACTACATGGTAAATACTTGAAAATGGGAACGCAATCCCAATACAAATCACTGCTAAGAGTTGTTCTTGCAGATGGATATGTCTTTTTCATAGCTGATTGCTGTACAGATAACACAGCAGGGGGTGGGGGGAGGAATAAAAATCTTGTGGGCTAGGAAAGAACAGATGATACACCAAATCAGCCCTAAATAGGACATTGTTATCAGAACACAGAATTTATTCATGGTTACTGATCTCAAATAGTTCCAGGAACGACTGAACATTAACAAATAGTAATTGTTTTGTGCTCAGTGTAATACTAAACAAAAACTGGGACATAAGATGTATGACACATTACAAAGAGCAAACTGACTAGAATTCAAGCCCTTTATTTCAGAGACAGGAAACTACCTAACAGAAATGGTTGCAGAAGCATTTCCTACTTCAATTTTGTCTCCAAAAAATCACTAATCTCTTCAACTGCCAGTAATCTGACAAATGCACCAAAGGGTCTGAAAACACTTCCCAGTGCTATGGTCCATCACTGACAGCCTTTAATAAAACTGCACTAGAGAAATTCCAAAGGATGGCGAGAATCTGTGTTATAGCAGCATTCAAAGACAAAACACAAGTTCAGAAAGTAAATTCAGATTAAGAAAAGGGATGGAAAAGAAAGCAAAAGATTAAATTAATTTTCTAAACATAGTTAGGGCTATTTAACACATTTCTAAAAAACATCCTTGATGTGATTTTTCAGAAAAAGATTGACATTTGATCAATACAAGTAAATGCAAACATATTCTAGATTTTTAGGAGCTTTGACTCACTGCCTCACAGTTAAAAAAATTAACACTAGCACATAAATCAAGCTTTTATCAGAAACAAAAGTCTTTCACAGGATGCTGTTCAAAACCTCTTAAAATTTTCAATGTCATTCAGTATTTTCATTGATAAATTAAAAGAAAAATGCCCGTAACTTATTGAATAAACACAGTAACAGTGAAATGACCGCACAGTAAAGCTGTACTATCTCAAGGTTTCTAAAATAGCCATGTCTGAAGTTATCTATCAGAAAGAAGTGGGACCAGAAGCAACTAAATCTGACCATTAAAAAAAAAAACCAAAATAAACAAACCACCAAGGAGACAAACAAAAAACCCTAGAGTCTAAGAGATCTAAGGCTAGTTGAGAAAACCAGACAAAAATGAATGGCTGCAATCTGCAAACAAAATAAATTGAACTGGAATAAAAGTACAGATCTGTGATAGCTCCACAGTCAATTCACCCTCACTATCAAGACACAAAACTTTCTAAAACCACAGTACTAAGAAATTTTGGGTTAAGATAATCTAAGAGTCCACTGCTCTCACTAGAAACTTCATTTCCTTCTGTTTTCTCTACTTCCAATACCTAACATTCCCCTCACTGAATAAATTCAGCTCGGCAACTAAAGAAAATAATAATAAAAAGGCAACAGAAGGTGTAAAGTTTTCTGCCAGCATAGAGAAATAAGAAACCTCAGAGAAGGGTCAGAACAAGTGAATTTCAGCAAAAGTCAACTACTAAATCATTCCTGTCATCTTGAAGGAGAGCAGCAGAAATGGATGTTTTTCCCAAACCCAAGCTTTGGGTTACCTAAAGAAATAAATGTATAAATTAACAGTCCGTGATAAAGACGTCAGACTGGCCCTTTTTGGCCTCCAATTTCACGAGCATGCCTCATTAAACATGAGCAGCAGCAAGGATACAAATGTTTCTGGAAAAGAACTCGTAAAAACATGTAATGGGAAAAATTCTGCAAGAGCAATGTATCCCAATTTACTGGGGCCTTCCAACTCTCAGTTATCACAGTCCAATGCCTGAGAAAGGACAGATATTTGAAAATTTAAAATTATTTAAATGACCGGGGGATGGGACTCAGTCAAGCAACAACACCGTAAGAGTTGATGATTGATCAAGATGTGTGACTAACAGCAGATCTCCTTCATCTCACCCCAAACAATACTTGAGCTGCAAAACAAAGTATGAAAGATTAAGACACCCCAAGACTACTGTGTTCATTCACACTTTTTTCCACATTCAAGAAACTGTGTCCTATACTGAATTAGGCCATAGGTTAAAAAACCTTATGCAATTATATTAGGCAACAACATATCCATGTACAGCATTTTTAATTGCCAAGACACCCACAGAACTTAAACTTTCAAAGACTGAAAAGAATAATAATATTAAACAAATTCCACACATATAAATAATATTCTATTAGATACAGTTGTAAAAAATAAAGTCTGAAATTATGAACAAAACGAAGCTCTGGAATCTTCCACTCTGCACCTGAAACTACTTGTCTTACAATTTCACTGAAGTAAACAATTGACTTTTTGATCATCTATCTTAAATCATATTCAGGTAGTAATAAACATATATATTAAATTTTTTTTTCTGAAACTGAATCCTTGTGTGCTTCAACGTTTCAGCTTAATGAAAATACTCTGAAACCTGTCTCAAGTCCTACTAAAACCAGCTTTGCCGCAGGGAGTTTACCACTGGGAATAAGCTTAAAACTTCTGATGCAAGGCTGCCTGACTCCTACTCATCACTTCAGAAAATCTGGAAGACAGCTTAAAAGCAAATGTGACCAGTCAGCATTTAAGTGCCCACCTATTCACACCACAAAGGCAGCAAAGAAAAAAAGTCAAAAAAACCTCCTAATACAAAACATTTTGCCTCAGATTTTAGGGTTTCTGAATACCCATACCTGGTACTGGCAAGCAGCACGGTACAGTGACCCGGCCTGGACAAGTAATTTTAATGATATTCTCAAGCCAGAGCAGTTCCTTGGTGCAGTTCACCATCCAACCCTCAAACAGCTGTACTGGCTTGACAGAGAGCAGACACTCCTCACCAGCAAAGAGCAGAACACCCTGTATACTGGAGCTACTGTCCAAATTCCTTAGTCACATACTTGCCTCCTAGAGCAATGAAAACTACCCACTTAAATCAGCAGAAAAGCATGGAAGAGGAAACTAATCTCTCTGGAATGACAACAATTGTAGAGCAGTTGATTCACTCCAAAGGCTCAGCTCAGTGGAAAACTACTTAAGAGTAAAATCTGTTTACTACAATCATTTGAGTGATTATTAGAGAAGACAGAAATCTATTTGGAACCGTTTGGGGTTTTTTTGCCTTTTACAGTGAAAACCACTGGCAAAGTCTGAAGAAGTCTTTTACTAAAAAGGAATCCTAGAAAAGTAACACAAATAAGTGACGTTTTCTCCCAGAAAGAACAGATGAGTCTAGCCAGCAACCTGATTCCTTTCCCAGCCAGATTCCTTTCACAAAGAAACCCACACTTATTTTCCCCTTCAATATACCAAGTGCACATATACTTCTAAATCTTTACAACAGTCATATTGTTGAAGAAGCCCCTACCTAAGTTCTACTACTCTTCTCCAATGAAAAACTGAAGTAGGACTTTGAAGATAAGAATTTAAAACACCTAATTAATTTTTAATAATTTTTTTTCCCTTAAGTTGAGCAAATTCAAGTACCAGCAAATTCTAACTATTTAAACCACCAAGATCTACTAAATATTTAAAAAGGAAAACCAGTACATTAATTGCAAAATTACATACCACAAATACTTTGTATTTCTCCAATTTTAAATGGTATCTGTTCACAGTGCCTATATTCCTCAAGGCAAGTACATCTTTGGCACAATCCAGCATCAGCTGACACTTGCAAAACAACCAACATCTTCATTACTGTCTAAATGTGCACTGCTCTAAATGTTAGAATACAAAATGCCAAAATGGGAAAACAGAGCAATGCAATTCAGGATACAGAAACTGAACATGAAAATATTCTACCTACCTGTCCCAGTCGTCATCTCCAGCTCTTCTTCTCCAAGACCTTTCTGCACCAGGCTTATCAAACTGATCAAAGTCATCATCTGTAAAGAAGGTGATTACTTTAAATAATTCTTACTGAAACGAAAGGTTTCCAAAGCAACCGCACAGATGGGATTTTATGGGTGGGTGTGTGTGTATGGGTGGGTGGGGGAGTGTTGTTCAGAAGATGCAAAAATACCTTTTTCTACCTTTCAAGTTAAAATGAGGAACACAAACAAATACCCAACACAGAACCATTAAGGTTACAAAAGACCTTTAAGATCACCAAGTCCAACTGTCAACACAGCACCACCACCATGTTCACCATTAAACCATGTCCTCAAGCGCCACATCCAGATATTATCTGAACCCTTCCAGGGATGGTGAATCCATCACTTCCCTGGGCAGCTTGTTCCAATGCTTTATAATCCTTTCCAGGATTTTTTTTTCCTAATATCTAATGTATACATCCCCTGGCACAACTTGAGGCCATTTCCTCGTCCTGTCCCTTGTTATCTGTGACAAGAGCCTGAACCCCACCTGGCTACACCCTCCTTTCAGGAAGTTGTAGAGACCAAGAAGGTCTCCCCGAGCCTCCTTTGCTCCAGACCAAATATCCCCTGTTCACTCAGCTGCTCCTAACAGGATTTGTGCTCCATACAATTCCCCAGCTCCACTGCCCTTCTCTGGACACACTTCAGCACCTCAATGTCCTTCTTGAAGAGAGGGGCCCAAAAGTGAACACAGGACTTGAGGCGTTGCCTCACCAGTGCTGTGTACAGGGGGATGATGATGGCCCTCATCCTGCTGGCCACACACACCAGCCAGAATGCCACTGGCCTGCTTGGCCACCTGGGCATATTGCCGGCTCATGTTCAGCCACTGTCAATCAACACCCTCATGTTTCAATAACCAAAACACCTCATAACATGCTACACAGCTTTCCCTTTTCTCACTGCTGAGGTGAGGATTACCCAAGGAAAACATAAGAGTGTGATATGTACTACCTGGAAAATTTTGCCAAAGGTCATTCCAGAGAAATTCCAGCTTTCCAGAAATACACAAGACTGAGATGTAATTAAGGTGAAGGGAACAGTATCTGACAAACCTCCACTTGCCTTGTGGGCCACAAGCTCATCCACTAACAAGCCTGCAAAGGCACTTTGAAAACAGCAGGAGACCTCAGGCCAGTACAAGGCAGGAGAGTACCAGCAACCCGAAACAGAAGAGGGCAGTCAGGTGTAACACACCATCAATTGTCTCAACTGGGGCAGTAAAACCACTAGCAGTCACTGAAGCAGGTTACACTGAGTACCTAAGCAGGCACATGCCTTCCAAGAAACAACTAGTGCTTCATATATTTTTCTCAACAAGTACCCTCAGTTTAGCCTACCAAATCATCTTGCATAGCTTAGTGTGCAAATGACAATTTTGTTACTTAAAAATACTAAATCTTCCATTTATCTGCAGAAAAATGCAAAGGTCACCCGCTCTGTTTAGACATCATGTGTTGTCACCAGTAAACTGGAAGCATATACCCTCAAAAACACTGAACCCTCACTCCCCCATCCTCTGGCTACAGCCCAACAGGGAATGCACACCTGGATTCACTCTCTTTCCACACATTGTAATGACCTCTCTAAGAATCAAACAAACAAGCAAATAGAAGTTATGCTCAACACAGGGGGAAAAATGCTGCAGTTTTATGGCCTGCAAAATACAGGGGGTCCAGCAATCCAGTCCCTGCAGTCTGACAGTCTGAATTGGTGATCACTAAGATGCCATATATCCACTCATCCTTCTGACTCTATTTACATTCAACTCTGACCAAGTACAATGCCACATAACTGTTTTATTCAGCTGGGGGTTTTGTGTTTGCTTGGTTTCTTTAACAAACCTTCAAAATCCTATCTGTCTTCAGAACTTTAAACTCAGCCCAGTATCCTTGAGCAAATATTCCCCACATGCAATGACAAACCTACTCACTTTTCACTTTGTGTTATCAAAATACTAGTGTTAGTGACTGACAGACATTTAAAAGGAGGTAAAAACACTAAAAAGTGAAAATTCAGATCCTGCAACATCACTACATTAAGAACTTTCAAGCCAGAATTTTCAATCAAAATAGCTATGAAAGACTGTTCAGGATGAATTATGATACAACAAGTCAACTGTGGCAACTCTTCTCTTTTGAAACGCTAGGTAAGAAATAATTCCCCTTGATCAAGTTCTCCCCTTTACTACTGACAGGTAAGTTTATGTTTTAACTATTCTTCTATATTTAAAATAATTTGCATGGGCTAACACCATTGAAACAGTTGTTTTTCATTCCTCTTCTCAAACATCTATATATTATAACCTCCTTCTATTCCAATTCTTATTTCACCCACAGGGGAAAGCCAAATACACAACCATTTCCCATCTTCCTCTTGAATGCTAAATTATCCCAATTTTATGGGCTCTGAAAAAAATGGCCACCTTGTTCTCCTTATGGTCATTCAAAACCATGCTGCAGTGACTGCCTTAGTGCATTGACATCTTAAGGGCACAACTACCCTGCCCTGTCACTGTTCTTACAGCTGGATTGCTGTAATCTACTGACTTCATGCAACCACTGCCAGTGATTATTTTTTAAGGTAAAGTAACTGATTTGGCAGCAACCCAAATTACAAGTGTCCACGTACTGACTAAGACAGCTCAGAACAATGACTACCATCAGGAAGACTTAACTTCTTTTCAAGCTATGCCTCCTTACTTGCAAAATACATTTTTTCAGGTCAGGCACCATGTTAGAACTAGAGAGCTGGTCAATAAAACAATAGCACTTGAAGATCTTAGCTCTTGGTACACAATTCTTTCAGACAGACTGTCACATCAGCCAGGTTTAAATCTAGAACATGAGATTACACACCAGACCCTTCTTCTCTGTTAAAATCTCTCTACAGCAAAAAGACATACTTTTCAGTTCAATTCACAGTACTTTTGCAGGCCAGATATCTAAGTTTCACAGTCATAGAAGGCCTTCAATCTGTTTTTACTGCTCGTGAAGAAACAATACCAGAAGAGGGCCCAAATTCCTGGCCGATTTCTACTGTGGACCTGAACCCCTGCCACTCAGGCAACATGATGAACCTCCAACTCATCCAACCGCTCCAAATTTCTCACATCCTATTCCTTTTTTATGAGCAACTTCTACCAAAATTCAAAGCTGAATTACATCCAACAAAGTCCTTTTCACAAGTCCCCTCTAGCAGGATGCATAAAAAAGCCTCAAGAATAACTTTGTGGTGACTGCAGCTTGCAAGAACTGCTCCACGTGTTCCCACTGCCTCCCTGTTCTCATATCTTCTCTCCCCATCTCTACACAAGTGACACAAAGATCTTTGGGACACAAGGAGACAGCTTTTCTTTTTTGTGCTTATTTGTTCTGTGACAGCTGACACTGATGATGAGCGTTACAAATTATGCCACTCTGACATTAAGGACTGTCAGAGCCCAAAGCAGGTTGTAGGTTTCCTTTTAGAAAAGGAGGTCACAACAGTCACACATTTACAAATAGCACTCCTTGCCAGCTTTATCACTTGTGAAACAGCAAGCACTGCAATGGACACAGGCCCTGCACCTGCAGTGCAGTACCTAACAGACCTCCAGAAGCATCTTTTTTTTTTTATCCATTTGTGAAACCACAGACTTTTATTTTCTTCTATCTGTCTAGGCAATAAAATTGGAACACACCAGTGAACAACAGTCAGCATAACAATTATAGATGTTTCTCCTTGAGAAACGTGTAAGTCAATGTTTGTGCCAAGGGTGGTTAAACGCCTGTAAAGCACTAACCTGTATAGAAATAAGAAAACTCAGCATCCGCAGAGCACAAAACCCCCGAGAGCAACAGCCAAACATTAATTTTTTATTAAAATTCTCAGTACTACTGTGTAGGAAATGAGAAGAAAAAAAAGGGAAGGTGGGAATCCATGAACATGAGCTTTTAAAGCATGAAAAGGTCTACTGCAGGAGCTGGAAAATGTTCTGTAGTTCTTCCAGTGGTCTCAGTGGAGCCACACACAGCAATTGTTGCTAAGACACACGATGCACTGGCTAGAGCTCCTCCCTGCAACTCTGACTTTCCTGGTAAAACTCACCAAGATGATGTTTTCGCATCATCTGGGTAGCAACTGCAAGATCCTCAGAGGTGATCAGTAAACACACTAAGCCCCTCTCTAGATTCCAGGCAGCACTAGAAAGTTTTAAAAAAAAATAAAAATACACCAATAAAAGAAGACCTATCAAATACCAGAAAAGCATTAACTGAATAAGCAGGCAGAAGAGGCCAGTTATAGAGAGGGGAAAAAAAACAATCCACCACTTGGCTCTTCCTACTACAGCTCTAAGAAAACCACAATGATCAAAGCCACAGAGAAGATTCAGGATGCTGCAGAGATGGACTAATTCTGGCTGTTTTGTTAGACCAGCCTGCCTCCAGAGGCTCTGGCCAGCTGCGAACCAGAATAAGCACAAAGACAGCCAAACACACTCAGGCCCCACACTAAAAGGTTCCTGTTTTCTTTATACGTACCCTGGTATAGCACCAGGAGTGCTGCAAGTTGTTCTACACAGCTTCTGTTCTGGTTTTATGATATATACTCAGAACTTGTATTTTTTTACCTGTTCAGTAAGAACAGATCATCCACTAGAGAAATCTACAAAATAGCCTCATTTCCTATTTGGCTATGCTGATGGCAGCTTATAACTCTGTGGATACACTTTCAATAAAAACTTCACTAATTTTTCTATGTAAAATTAAAGTCTTAAGCTACTTAGTCTCACAAGCGTAGGAGGTGAATCAGCAGGAACACTGCAGAGCTTTTAACATCCTAAAATGCTACTAACAGAGCCTAAAAAGGTAGTCCCACGTAGCAACTGTTGCTAAGATGGAGCATTTTACTGCAATGAGATGCCCAAGACCTCTAGACTACAGAAAACATTTGATGACTGCATCCTTATTCTTCCCAGAAATACACCTGAAAGCTTCCTGGAACTCTAACCACATGCTGCCTCAAACCTTAACAGCTCAAAATTTTGCATTTTGGTTCATTTCAATACTACACTATCATGACCATAAAACATACTATAAGTTTTAGGCAATGAAAAAGCATTGAAGATTTCTCCTTACCCAAAGCAAGATGAAGATGTCACAATGACCCCATAGGTCAATGGATAAAAAAGTCCTACTAACTCTTTACCCAACAGGTCTTTTAACAAAGTAACTAAGTCTCACTGCTTTTGTGCAAAACAAAAACAAACCCTATGATATGATTCAGTGATTGGTAAGAGAGCTATCAAAAAAAATTATAAAAGAACAGAAATCTAGAAGGGAAAAGTCATTTACCACATGAAAAAACACCACTTCTCTATCTTACAAATAATGCTGATTGGAACACGTCCACCTTGATCTACCCCATTCAAAATACTAAACACGACAACTTGACAGCATTTCAAGCACAAGTCTCCAGATTAAAAACAGTTTACCAGATTACCTTTATGTAATAGTTTATTTCTACAAAATACTTTTCTTCATATTTCATTGCAAAAGTTATGCAGCACATAGGTATTGCAAACATTTCTATTTTCAGCACCTGAACATCATGGATTCAGGTTCAGGAGCTCCTGCTGACCTGTGTTTTTTCCTGTGAGATGCTGTCACAATTTGTTAGCAGTTTTCATGCAACTGCTGTTGGCAGTAGAGTCACATTGCCAACCTGTGTTACAGACACAGATGTTCCTCATGAAACCTAACAGGATAGGAAGCCCACTATCAATACAGTCCCACCTACTACAGAAAACCAAGCTCTCTACACTATCACAAGAATCACATTCAGTCCTACTGCCACATTATTCACAAAACCACCACATTCAAACACAGTTTATCTGTTCAGGAACAGACATCATGTAGCCTTCACATTGGTAAACAATTACTCATAGAAGCCGTAAGTATTTGACAACTAAGTATTTATAACAATCTAACAATTGCCTAACATGTTCCTTATTTAGTATATTTCATGTTCTCTCTTCAAATTACTCCTATAGACAGAACTTAGCTTCCTCCAAGAAATGAGGCAGAAAAAAATAAATACTACATGAGAGAAGTTCTTTCTACCTGTCCAAAACCAACCTTATTTTAGAGTTTGTTATGATGCAAAGCAAGTCACCAGCAATAAGCAGGAACAGAACTCATAATTATGATATGCTGCCTATAACTGAAGCCACAAAAAAACCACTGAAATTTACTTCCAAAGTCTACTTGAACTAGAAAATATATTTGCTTTGGAAAAACAAAAGTGACATAGTCCTCGTCTCTGAACACTGAAGGAAGGCCAAGAGTTTAAACAAAATCCACATGAACTCAGTTCCCAAATGGATTTGGACACTGATGACGAACTGCAACACTCCAGAAACATTCCAGCCCCTTTCACAGACACCAAAAGTTACAGTTAAGACTGAGGTTGCATTACAGCAGAATGTAACACAGGACCAATCACATTTACCTGGGGGTTTTTCAGTCAAGTCAGTGACAACCACCATCTTAATTATTCTGAACAAATTCTACATGACCTAAAATCTAAGGCTTAGTATTTAATCCAATAAAGCCTGGTTTGACTCTTGCAAAAGCAACTGATACTAAGGTTATGTTTAATTCAGACGACCTGAAAAGAGAGAACATTCATAAGAACTTGACTTGCAGTGAAAGCTTGTCAGAGAAGTATAAGGAGATTTAAAATTGCTATGTTTAAAGGAAATCTCCCTGCCACAACCTCACTGAAGCAGTAATGTTTCTTGGCACTAGTTCTCAGTACCGTTCTAAGTGCAACATACTCGCACTACTTCTTGGTACAACAGCCCATGAGCATATCTTAGTATTTCATGAATTGCAAACTCTACATAAAGGCCTTTAGCACTTAGAGGAGTTTTAGGGTGTGCATATTCCAATATAACTCTAAAATATTGTGAACAGCTGCACCAGTCCATCTAATAAACTAGGATGCAATACGCACAGAGACCAAAATACAGCCAGCACTCCACCCACTTTCATCTAGGCACAAATGCAGAATCTATTTCCAGTCCCCGTATGCTGCTGCTGAATAGCCTGAAGCACAAATTCAACTGAACTTGTCACACTGGAGATTTTGAATTGGACCTTGGCCCACAACACTGAAAAAGGTGCTTGCTGTGCTAGCAGTACAAATTTCTCTCCAATTTTTATCAACAGCTTCACAAGAGGTTTTTAAAGTCACTACATTGCTAAGAGTACATCAGCAGCCATCATGAATGTTCAAATGGAATCAAAGAGCTTTAGTTCAAGCTGGAGGGATAACATAACAGGCTTGGGAGTAGAGAGACACCTGTTCCCTTACTCTTGGAATGGGACTTCCAGCAGGAAGTGCTGATAGGGCCCTCTTCAGCTCCTCCTCCAGCCCAGACCACGTCATGATTCTGATGCCTTAGGATTTTATATATTTGAAAGTTTTTCTATAGCTCTATAGTTTCTCACATTTAAGGTAGCAGCTAACAGTTTTTAACTCTATGCCACATTCCTGAATTTCTGTCTCAAGGGTGAGATAGCAGCTAGAACATCATGCTTGGGACACATGCACTAGAGGGACTTGGTAAGATACCATTTTAGTCAAAGTAATAGAAGGCCAGAGACAGTGGAGAAGCTGCGAAGAAGGGACGTGATATGAAGATGAAGTAAGAAGCCTGGAGACCTTCAACTCAATTCCAGGGGGCTGTGCCAAGGGGCAGACCTGAGGGGGGCACCCAGGTGGACGGTTCTTGGGTTGAATGTAACCTTTAGTTATGGTAGTTAAGTAGTGTTATAAAATTTTTAAGACCCCTATACTGGTACACATCTATATACTTTGTGAACCTGAAAAGCTCTTCAGTAAAGAACTGCTCTCTACTTCACCCAGACTAATATTCCCTCTCAAGTTTTTTCCTTGACTTTAGGCAATAGATTTCTTAGCTGGGGACTGTGGGTTCATGTCATATCTGGGATGCCAACTCAGAGTTTGGGAACCATTGTCTTATCCTTATCAATGGACTAATGAGCAACTATGAGCCCTCAAGGTACCTTACCACTTTCACACCCACCCTGAATTTCTATGTTTTAACATACAGATATTCTGGAATCAGAAGCAGGTTGAATTGGGTTGCTTAGCAAAAGAATTTGTGAAGCAATATGAAACTGTGAATTACTCCCAGAGACCTCATACACCATCACTTGTAAATTTTGTAGTTTGTTCAAGAAACATATCACCAAAAGAGACTTTACCTTCATCCTTAGAAAGCTTTGCTGCACCAATATATCTGGTCACAAAAGTACTTATCAATATTTTATTCTTATGATTGAAGCCAGTATTTCCCAAGAGCCTAAAAGATTATAAATGACCACACATGCTGTCCAGACAAATCATTTTCCTTACATCAAACATATTTAAATGCTCAACTGTCAGACATCTCACATTTTTCAGCCCTGCCATACATTCTTCCAGAAGATTTCATTTTCATCTGCATCCTTCAAGGCAAAACTATCTTGTCAACTGTTACCCCTTGTTAATATCATCGAATTAAGAACACAATTTATTTTTCCAAAACCTATTTTGTACTAATTTGCTAATCATTAGCCTTTCTTTTAAGAAAACACTAGAATGCTGTTATCTCCATATTTTAAAGGGTTCCCCCTCCCACAAAAGAATTCAAAAACTAAATCCCAAACATTAGTTTCTATACTTAAAACTTTCAATGACCAAAACCATTTAAGCCAAATAACCACTTAGTTCTGAGCCTCTTTCCCATGCTACTACTACTGACTTTACATAGTAGTGCCTTTCCAAAAACAGTTACACATTCCATTTCTTAAATTCCAGGCTTTTTTTACTGGGTTTTTTAAATGGATTTAACAACTTCAAGTAGGAATTTTCCCTGACTAGTCACACAAACATAGGTGTGGGACACCTTTGGGTTTCTTCATTTAGCAAGTGCTGCACAGTGATCACCAAGACTAAACAAACACTGTTTATATGGGGCAAGGATCATATTTAATTGGCCACCATTTATTGATGAGCGCAGCATTAACGCTGAACAAACAACTGCTTGTGCCCACTTAGCACAAAGGGATCCCAATTCAAGAATAGACACAAATGGAACTCTACAACAAGAACACCAAATCAATCTTCAAACTGCAGTCCCATCGCTTTGCTGAAGGCTGCTTGCTGCTGCATGCACCTTTGCCCATGAAACCAGGCTCATTGCAGCACTTTTAAACACAGGAACTAAAATGCTTCAAAACTGACACTTCCTTTAAATTACTCTGTCCTTGCAGTACTGCAAAGACTTCCAAACATGGAACAGGCATGCAAAATTTCCCTTCCCATCACATATAACTGACCTGAACCACAAAAATTAGCACAAAGTTTTTTGTAAAATAACTTAAATATTGCAGTATATTTAATACCATTAAACCACTACTCAAGATATTAAAAGTATCTGCTGCTTCACCAATCAGTGCTATCCTTTCTTCCCTTCTTCCCAAAACGTAGTCCTAAATTTGGGAATTTCTTTGTAATATTTACCTTTAAGTATGGTACCACTTACCATAGGAATTTGAATTGTAATGATGTACATCACAGTAACAGTGGAGCACAGTCTGACACTGAGGTGAGCATGGGATGAGCCACCACTCTTCTCACTAACAACCCACAGAGACTAAATCACCACAAGCTCTTGTATAGACAAGGACAAGTGGGTCAAATGACAACTCTGATCAGACTTTTTTCAAACTGCTGTTTCTAATGAAAGCCAGGCCCACAGCAGTAGAAAAAGACGTGTTCTCTTAAGGCACCTCTCTAGCACACCCCAGTGTGATCCTGGCAAATCTTTTGTTTAATAACACAATCAAACATTTTCATTTTAAAGTTCGCTTAATACACCAGTCTGAACCACAGAGGGTTTTGAGCTGTCGTTTAAAACGCTACATGTAAAAGTGGCCTTAGTCAAGCAGAAGCACCGTGAAACACCTGAGAGTCCTGGGGTCAAGCACTGACTTCATTTTACACTTTCCAAGCGAGTCCTTCTACTCCTGGGTAGGCTGTAAAATGAATTATAATCACACCCTGGATTAGAGACACGTTACTCAAACAAATCATACACTGCACCTGTAAAAACTACCGGAGTGAATACCCACCAACCCTAGATACGTTTTAAGGAAAGTCTGAACGTGGCACCGAGTGCCATGGTGGTGTTGGCTCATGGGTTGGGCTCGCTGATCTCGGAGCCCTTTTCCAGCCTCGTTGATTCTGTGAACGTCATTAAGTAACACACACACCCCCATCCCCCCCGGAAGCCCCGTGAGCGGCGAGGCGGCTCTCCCTCTGCACCCTGCCCGGGCCGAGGGCCCACCCCAGCTGCCACCGCCGGATAACCCACGTCCCCGCAGGGCAGGCAGGGGGTCCCGGGGCCTCCCCAGCCGGGCCGGCTCCCGCTGCCCCGATCCCGATGGCCGCGGCCACGCGGGACGCGCCGCCCTCGCTCAGGGCCCACAGCCCCCGGGCCCCGCAGAACCCCTTGGGCCCCGCAGGGCTCCACAAAGCCCCACGGGCCCCGCACGGCCCCGCAGAACCCCCCGGGCCCCACAAAACCCCACAGGCCCCGCACACCCCCCCAGAACCCCGTGGGCCCCTCAGGGCTCCGCAGAACCCCGCGGGCCCCGCTCCTCCTCGGGCCGAGGCCCCGCACACCCACCTGCGCCTCCTCCCAGCGCGGCAGCCATGGCTCTGCGCTGGGCCCGGGCGGCGGGTCCCGGTGCCGCGGGGCAGTGCTCGGGGCAGGGCTGGGGGCAGGATGCGGGGTAGTGCAGGGGGCAGGACGCGGGGCAGGGCCCGGGGCCGGGGTGGCGCTGCCGGCGGGTCCCGCTCCCGCCACCGCAGAACAACAAACTAGCACAACATGGCGGCCGCCGCTGCCGCCGCCGCGGGGCACGCTGGGACGGCGGCGGGCCCGGCCCCGCCCACCCCCCCGCGCGTGCGCCCGGCGGGAGCACAGTGCGCATGCGCAGCCCCGGGGGGGCGGGGCCGCCGTGAGGGGGCGATGGCGGCGGGGAGGGTGAGCGGGGTCGGCAATGGGGTTTTATGGCCCGGGATAAGCTGAGGGCAGTGGGAATGGGAGAAAGAGGCTCCCCACACCTCGTTGGAAAGGGTTTGTAGGTGTGTGTTGCCAGCGTGGGTGGCTGCTGGCACTACCTCTGGAATGCGCGGCTCGCGTAGGATGGCAGAGTCACGGAGTGAGTTAGGTTGGAAAGGACCTCTGAGATCAGCGAGTTCAGCCTCTGACTCAACACCACCGTGTCAGCCAGGCCACGGCACCGAGTGCCACGTCCGGCCTTTCTTTCAACACCTCCAGGGACGGTGACTCCGCCACCGGCCTGGTCTGTCCATTCCAGTGCCTAATCACCCTTTCTGTGAAGAAATTCCCCTGATGTCCGACTTAAGCTTCCCCTGGCACAGCCTGAGGCCCTTCTTTCCTCCTATTGCAGATTGTCTGGGAATAAAGGCCAACCCTCCTTGCTGCTCCTCCGTGTGGGGAGTTGTGGAGGGCGAGAAGGTGCCCCCTGAGCCCCCTTGGCCGAGCCCAAGCACCCTCAGCTCCTTCCCACAGCACTTGGGCTCCAGACCCCTCACCGGCTTTCTGGCCCTTCTCTGGATGTGCTCCAGCACCTCAGTGTCCTTCCTGAACTGAGGAACCCAGAGCTGGGCATGTTGGGCTTCACTGAGGCTTCATTAGGCCATAGGTCCAGCTGGAAGCCCCAGGTTCAGCTGCCTGTTGGTGAGAAAAACCCCATGAGTGAATGTGATTAAAATACAGCACGAAATGGATGGTTTGGGGAATGTGACGTAGATCTGTGTCCCCCATCTTTTAAGGCTTGAGCGTGCAGAGGAGCTAACGTGTCTAAACTGAACTAAACCAGCTCAGACCGTGTGGTTCTTGCTCCACCACTCTAATGTGAGCCGAGTACACACTTTGCAGGTTCAGTGTTACAACATGCTCAGTCTAGTTCACTGCACGCCGTGAGTCCTTCTCTGCTGTCGCTCTAAGCACTTCCCTCCTGGATGCTTGGCTACTTGCTCCCTTCTTTCCAAAGGACCCAGGGATCGTGTGCCTGCCAAGTATATCAGTTTGAATCAGTGATCCCACAGAAAACCAGCTACCGAAAAGTTTTCCTTTTGAGTTTCCTTCCTGCCTTCTCCTAGTTCTAAAAGGGTAAATCAGGACTTGCGGCATTCTGCACAGACCAGGTTAGGCGCAATATAAAATTATGCCACCACTTGCAAAAAACCAGAGCTGATCTAAAACAGTTTAGTGGAGCCTGCTACAGCAAGACTAGTTCAAGTAAACGGCAAAAGTTTCCCAGGTGGACAAGTCCTCATGGAAATAATTAACAATGTTAGTATTTAAATTATCAGCGTTATCTGATTAAACCCTCGCTATGAGAATAGGGAAGTTCTCATGTCACTTTGTTCTGTGCTCCCTGCAGGCTTGTCTCTACATTGTGTTTGATCTCATTTTTCAGGTTTTCTTCACAACTGTACAGCTAGAGGTTTATTCTATATGTGTTCTATGAGCTCACAGCTGAATCCTGTCTTTAATTTGGGAAACAGACCATCAGTAGGTGATGCTTGCTGATAATTTAATATGCAGTCCATCAGTCCAGCTCTGATTGCCTGATGTAGAGCAATAAGTGAATACTGTGACTATCAGTGGCAAAAACCCAGATGATTTCAGTGGGGCTGGGATTTCGGTTATTGCTCCTTCATATTGCTCTTTCTTTTGTGAAGCTGGTTTGCAATGCAGAAGGGTTTCCTGGCAAGGGAGGGAGTTTTCTGGACCCTTTAAAGGCTGGGTGGAGGAGAAGTGTGTGGGGTGAGACTCAACCAGTTGCAGCCTGTTAAAATTCACAGCTCTCTTCTTATCTCTCTCTGTATCTCTTCTGTTTGTGGCTGGGAATTAAGTGTTAAATATAAGCAGTGTTCACAATGAGCAGCTTTTGTGGCATTCAGATACGTAGAAAAGTGTATTTTATGGATATTTTATGCTATATATTTTTGCTCATTTTAATATCTAATTTTATTGCCATGACTGACAGTCAAACAGGAATCAATTTACCATTTTCTTAACACACTGATCCAATGTTAAAGAGGGATAACAGGATACTGAACTGTTGTTTTGTTAATATACAGACACTTCAGCCATTTTGTGCAGCTCTGGTACAAAAAAATTGCCCATTCCCAGATGTCTGAACTTCAGCAGGTGTGAAACAGGGACCTAAGCGGTCATGACAGAGACAGGTATGGTGTCTCTGCTCACCTTCACTCAGGACTTTCTTCGAGTTTTCAAATTCCAGGAAGTCTAGTTGCTCTCGATTCTGTATTAAAAAATTCCAGCTTTTTCTCAGTACTGTATACCCTGTGCTATAAAATGCAAGTGTGCTCATGTTTTTTTATAAATTAAAATATTTCAGCCTCTGAAATCCATGAATTAAAATTGTTTTATATGAACTAATCATCATCAGTTTATTAAATACTTTTAAACGTTCTGCATAAATAATATCTTTGCTCCCGAGTGTTCCAAAGCAAATCCATTTGCAGTCAGGAGTGCAACAGATTGTCTTGCAAGGGGATTAAGTGAATTACAGAGAGAGAACTCAAGATCCAGTAATCCTGGTTCTGCACTTGCTGCCTTACTGGGGCAGGTTGCTTTGCATCTCACATTTCGCTCTCTAAGCTGGGAAGAATAATGGTAAACATCTTCTTTTAAACCTTTCAGTAAACATTGTTGTGTCCTAACTTCAGTACATTAAGCTGTTTCCCCAGCAAGAGTTATTATCAGTTTTATTTACATTGAGTTTGAATGTTAACATACTTTTGCAAAATACTTTGTAACTGATTTTTGGAGCAGGCACAATCATTTTTTTACCTTTATAAATATTTAAATCATTATTTATTTTTGCACACACACTCAAATCACCAGTCAGAAATCCAGTACAGCAGCCTTTCAAGTTTAAATCCTTTAAACACTTAAAATTGATATAAGGGCATTAAGAACAGTGTTATCAACAGCAAATGGTTCCTAATTCCCTAGAGAAAATGTGCTTCTGCCTTATTTTTTAACCACAGTTACCCCTTTGTAAGCTTGCTTTCTATTCTGACAAAACCAAACTGAGTTTTCATAGTGTGACAGGCTGGCCAAGATCGGTGGTCCAGTCGTGGGTTTGTCTCATAACCTCCCTGTGTTGAACCTCTCAAAGTGGCACCCAACTCTGAGGCACCATTTTCCATTCAAAGTTAAACTTGTCTTTGGGTGAATTCCTCCAAGTGGTGCACTAAACTGCTCTTGGGTTATTTCAGCAACAGCCTGTGATGCAACAAATGTTTTGTTCCACCTGACAGAAAATTCTGGATTTAAACTGTACAAGTGAGGGCTGAGAAAGCAAATTCACTATCTTGTAGGTGTCACTGGGCCTGATCTGTGACCCGTTGGCAGTGGCAGCAATCATAGGAGGCAGCAGTACCTCTTAAAAGATAGAAACAGGTGATATTTTCTCTTTGACCAAATTCCCTTGAAAGGCAGAGGAAGATTAGGAAGGGGGAAAGACCTAAAAAGTAATAAATGTCGCACTTAGGAAAAGAGAACAGCATGAGAATTAATACAAAGTATATGAAAAACACTGGTATGGTAAACTTTGGACAGAATACATTCTGAGTGTGTCACGGCCCTGTGACAAACTAGTTTCAGAGCTGTGGACAATGTTCATGTGTACCCGATTTTGACATCACTGTAATTCTTGTTACATATTTATCCCCTTGTTGCAGCTTATCTGCTTAGTTGTCTGCAACCCACTTGATTCACCTTATTTGGACTGTGATTTCTTCAGAGCAATGTGACCCTGGCACCCCTGAAAGCAGCTGCAAGAGGGGAGAACAGGAGAGCTTGTGAGCTGAGAAATGGCCTGAACAAGAAATGTGTCAAGTGTGTTATTAATGCATCACGTGTGGAGTCCCTAGAAAGCTGGTCAACCACCAAAGATCAAAATCTCAACAGAACACATATCTTGTTGTAGTGTGAAATATAAAAATTATTACTGGCTCCAACTGGCTGCAGGAAGGTTTAGGCTGTACTTTGTGTTCTGAGCTGACAGCACTCAGAAGCCTGGGTATTGCTCTGGACCCCAATGTTTGCAATATATTTTAGAGATCTAGAGAAAAGAAATCAAGAAACACCAAGGGAATCCAAGTGTTAAATATATTACAGTGGTTAATTTCTAATTTTTTTTTCAGTCTGGATGCTGGAAGTCTTACTGACTAAGCTTTGCTTTGTCTCACCAGGAAGCCCATCTGGTGTCAGGGACAGCAGGGGAATCGGGGTGAAGCTGACAAGTATAAGGTAGTCCTCCCTTTCAATAATTACTCAATGTAGTGGAAAATGTCTAAGATCCCCCATTCTTAGGTAAAGGGAGTGGTACCCCATGATAAACATTTCAGAATAAATAAAGGTTAGGAGTGTTTCCCAAGATTTCCTGACAAGGAGCCAATGTACAACATTGTTGGCCTTGCCCAAATGCTGAGCTTTGGGAAGGGCTTGCTTTCTCTGGACAGAGGCCAGGCTGTAAAAGAGCAGAAGGACATGTGATGGCTCTAGGCAAGCCTCAGAGCATCACAAGGAACTCCTGTGGCTCAGATTCTCATGGCCCATACCTGTGAGCAAAGTCCCGTGCTCAGTGGAGCCCCGCTGAACACAGGGACATTGTGCACAGGTACCAAATGTCAGCTATCATACAAAACTTCCAGATCAGAGTTTATGTTCCTAAGAACTCCTCGTGCCAGAAGGCTATAATCCTGTTAAAAGCCTCTGGGAACTACTGCAATGCAAATAATAGTAGCAATAATTAGCTCTGCTTTAATTGATACTGTGTATTCCTCAAATGTCAGTGAAAATTTACTTTGCTAAGCCAACAACGTCTCCCCTGGAACTCTTCTGACTTTACCAGAATTACACGAGGGGTGAGTTTGGATCATTGTGGGTTCCTGGCATAAATTATCAGCTGTTGATTCCTTGCCCTTTAAAACTTGGCAAGCATACAAGAAGAGTTTGCCAGACATGCGAGAACTAGGTCTATGCATTTATGGGGAAATCCTTTGGGACTATGCACAGAAAGGAGTACAATTTGCTAGAAGTACCCAGCTGTGAAATCCAGGAACTCCTGCACACAACCCAAGCAACTTAGAGCATATTTAGCCTGGCATCAATACCAATGGTTCCTTGAAGCAGTTTTTATGCCTTCGGCTTTATGAAAGCATGAATGTGGTAGCAACAAACCCTGTAAATGTGTGGAGATGCTAAATTTACAGAGTAGTCTTAATAGGCATGACTTTGGTTGGCATAATATAGAGTCGGTTTATGGTTACTCCTGTTTATCTCAGTGGCTAGGAGTTGTTTCCGCTTAATATTGAGAGCGTAGATCTGAGCACATCACTGGCATAAGTAAGCAAAAATAACACACTCCAGAGCACTCAGCATCTTCAATACGAACAGCGTCCTCATCTGGACATTTTGTCTTGCTGAGCACACAGGAATTTTGATGCTGCATCCTTCATGAACAGACATCTGCCCTGTAGCAGTGCTATAGGTTTGTGCTCAGACATTCCTTGAGGATTCATTCTAAAGGAAGGATAAATGTTCTTTACCTCTAGTTGTGTAAAGGTCAGGTGCCTAAGCTAAGCTCATGGTGTGAACCTCCATTCAGTTTTGTTAGATGTGCTGAATGACAGCTCTTAGCTTTGGAAGACCCATCTTGATCAAAGTGAAGGGTGATAAATCCCAAGCATAAAGTCTCTATTTTGACACTACTGGGAAGATTAGTGCCAGTAGCAGATCTCGACTCTAAAATTTTCCCACACTTACCAGGAAAAGACTCTGGGCTTGAGGATCTTCTGTACATATCACAAGATCAAGCCATTTCTGTGTTTGCTGGGCCTAATGGGTAGCGGGTTTGGGCTATAATGAGGTCCTTCAGACACTCAGAGATACAGTGCACCTGATCAGATGGGTTGTCCATATGTACAGAAGTGTTGTTGCCAACCAGACTCAGGAACAGATAACTCTAGCACATTACCAATAAGCCAGTTAGTGAAATGAAGCGTTGCAATTATTAGGCTGCTTTATGCAAATATGCTTGTGTGGAAAAGAGAATCATTTGAACTGGCTTTAACATTTGGGAAGACCTTGTCAGTGTCATATGTGGTGATAGTTGCTATAGCTGTTATTGATCAGTTTCTTTTTTCACCCCTTCTATTTGTGGATGTAAATGCAATGAGTAATGTGAACCTTAATGAACACAAGGATGGTCAGGATTTAGACCTTACCATGTGGGTTTTTTTAAGTAGCTACATTTGTTCCACAGTTTTCACAACATCCTCTAACATTAACTTTGGTTATGCTATTTTTCCACTACAGTGATTGACAGCGTCAGTATTTTATTTGGGCCAAAATCCACAAATTTTTCACATTGAGCTAAGTTCCTTCAGGAAGAATGACAGAATGAGGGCTTACATATCAAATCAGTTTCTTTTGGGGACCTTAGTTTATCGAGTTGATCCAACAGATTCATTTATCACAGCCCATCCGCGTTAAGCTGGGCACCTTTCCTGTAATGAGTTCCTGGCAGCGCAGGAGCAGGTGATGGAACATGACCCATTACAGCGGGCTCAGGTACAGGGAACAGATAGAGATGCATTATCCAAAGCAGCACGGTTTGAAGTGCTATCTTGTATAACAAATTATTGACTTCATTGTACATAGTACTAGGATTTAATTAAGCGATAAGGCCCATCATAGTGGCCCTTTATCTAGCAGATAAGGATTTACCAAGCTTACCCAAGAGGTCTTTATCTGAAAGATAAGAAAAAGGTACATAAGGTGCTTTCTCCTGTTTTTAAATCTTTAGTTGAAAAGACCTTATTTTTTAAGTTCTACGTTGTTGTCTTTTCTTCATAGGTTAGACAGACTTTTATAAGGAAGGTTGTAATAGGGAAGAATGTTACCTGTGGCCTTCACTGCATGAAATTAATAGGATTTATGTAGTTTTTATTCACAGTGCACCAGCTTTCAGCTGAAGTGGAAATTTAGCCCTTGATTCACAGGATATTTTCCAGTGGCTTCATGACGCTACAGCCATAGAAGACATACATCCATTGCTGAGGGGCTATAATTGTGATTATGTTCTAAAGTTAAGGAAAAATTGGGATTGTCCGATAGAAAAAAATGAGGGATGCAGATAATTTCAAGACAGTTCTTTTAATGACCCTGTTGTCAACTAAGCTAAATGATTCCTAATTTTCTAGTCCTTTACCTATGTGAAATAATGACATATAAGCAGAAAATATATAAAGAAGTTAAGGCTAATGCAAAGAACTGGCACTTAGAATAAGATGCATACCCTGGAAAACACAAAATAATACTACTGCTAATGCTCAGTGGACAAAAACATAGAGGAAATTCCAGAGAAAGAAGAGAAGAGCATATGTTTTTTATGAGAAAGGCACATAAGGGCCACTGCATGGTTGAAAACAGGACAGGATCTTTGGATTTAGCAGATTTAATCCCTAATGTTACAGACACTTTTTTTAATAGAATCCTTTCATAAAGGTTCAAGCCTTTTTTAGAAGTAGCTAGGCTGTTGACTCCACCTCCCTTAGAGTAAGGCTATTGTGCAACACCCTTATATAAGTAATTAACTGGGATCTTCCCGTTTACAGTATGACTGTGTCTCTGACAAGTCCATACTTGTTTGTTCTTATGTGCTGATACTATCTTTTAGCAAAAGTGACATCTCATCCTTCCCAGTGTTTTTCCTTCCCATCCCCATCTAAGCCCATAGATCAGTCAGCCTTTACTACAGTACACAAGCCGAGCCCCTCTTCACCATTCTGTCCTTGCAGGTGCAGAAGTGGCATCCACCAATTCACTCTGTATCCCTCCTGGGACCAGGAATGTATCAGGCTTGCTGTTCGTTCCACCTCAAGTTGGTTTGTGTATGCTCTGTGAAATTCTCCTGAATTTCCACGCATCCAAGAACCTAAGCTGCCACGTACTGAAAATCCAGTAGGTTACTGCCCAAAGCAGTTGTCTACCACATAAATTGATAGCGTTGGCAGCTCTGCTTGTGAAAGACCCCCTGTTCCCCAGATTGTTAATCATCCTGATCTGCACCTGTTCCAGCTTGAATTCTTCATGCTTGAACAGGGGCAGTAAGGCAGAGTCTGAAGGGATCAGATTGTATTAGAAGAGCTTGGAGCAATTCAAGCCAGGACTGAGTAGCAATTATAATGAGAGATACCCTCCAGGTTACACGAGAGGCAAATTGCCTCGGTGGTGAGCGAAAGTTTGTAGTGCTGCTCCAAGCCTGTTTGTTCAGGAACCAGGGGATTTCATTTCAATTGTTGACAATCTGACACCTTTTATGGGCAATTGATTCACTTTTTTAAAAACTATCTGGCATGGAAGCAATAAGTGAGTGGAAAGGTGTGAATTAAAATGTGTACACAGCTAAAGATGATTACTCACATATTTGCTTAGATCTGAAATCCCAGCTGGAAAGGTGGGATTATTCCCTCTTGCTCCAACTACTCTTTGATAATTGCCTCATGAGTAGTTCCGCTGTGTCTTTTTACTTATTTATTTGCAACTTTGAAAACTGATTGAGCTTTCTGCCTCAGAGAAAGCTGTAAGCACAGTCCCTCACTTTAATATACCCCATATATAGTTCCCTCACCTTGGTATAGCCTCTTATGCCTGCAAGTCTTTGAAACAGGTCTCTGCTGCCTCATACTCCAGAGATGCCAGTGGAGCTGCATCTACATCTAAGTTATTCAGCAGAATAACTTAGCCACCACATACTTTGTGTTTATTTCACTCAGATAAGATTTTACTCGAGTGCTGCTCGCAGGCTCTTCTGCTGTCCTCTGCTTCCCTGACAACTAGGGAACAAACTCAACACCCTTCACTTATATGTGTTTCAAAATGAAATTATTTTGCTTCATGCATCTGAATGGAGTCTTATAAAAAGGGATTTTTCTTTCTTCAAATCACACTCCGGTGGGAGCTTCCCCAAGCAGCAGTGTGTACTCTCTTGCTCTCTCTCTGTAGTTGTTCCATTAAAGTAGTGTGAAAACTACAACTGTGTGTCCACTGTCATTCTGTATTAGAAGTCAGGGGTAAGGTAATGATATGCAAGGTTGATCCTTCTGTAATACTTTCCTTGGAAGTGCAGGTCTGCCGTTTCTGCTGTCAGCCTGCATTTAGAGTGCACAGAGTGCTGCATGACTTGAAAGCAGCAGTAGGCAATTCCCAGTCTAAGCCTTAGATATTTACATATTTATGCTCACTTCAGCGGAGTAAATATGCTATGAATAAATCCTATTATGTTTGAAACTGTACTTACAGTATAATAAAAACACAACAGTACAGTGGTGCAATCTCAGGCTTTCTTTTGGTGTCAATATGGGCATAAATTTATTAAATTATATATTGTTAACATTGTATTCAGCTTCCAACAGCTGTTAGAATACCACGTAGAATGTAAGAAAATAATGAAGGAAAAGTCCTTTACTCCTTAAACAAGAATTGAGGGAAAAACAGTCTGTGGGTAAACCAGTTCTGATGGAAATGGCCAGTCCATCAGGGGTGACCCTACAGCTGTTACCTTTGTTATTATAGCTTGTGAAGTTGTGTGCATTGGAATGTGCCACCTAATACAAGGGTTTTTTCCAAAGGACGTTGCCAGGTATTGCTGATACAATGCCAGGATGTTGCACATGTCACAGCCTTATGTCGGTTCTGTGTTCTGGGGAAGAGGGCGTTTGACACCTGCCAAAATTTCTCAGAGTTTCTGTTCTGGAGGAGGTGGCAGGCTGATGCTTGGGTTGGCATGGTTCTCTCAGAAGTTATCGCAGCATTATGCTAAGATGAGGGATCCCTGTGAGAGGAGAGTGAGTATGTTGTGTACGCTTCCTTATAGTATTATCCAAATGAATTTTAAATGCTTTCATTATTTCAAAGCAATGATTTTTTTTGTGCGTGTGTGCAAATCTTTAGCACCAACATATCACCCAGAGGAGTCCTGAAGAAACCAATGAGCTGCTTGCTGTAGGAAGCTCTGCATTAGGCTTCACATCAGTGTGGATATTTCTTCACTTTTACAGCTTGACCCTAAACGTGCTGAAGAAGAAGAGTTTTACATTACCTCAGCACAGACAAGGCCCTAAAGTTTGCAAAGAGCCTTTCAGTAAAGCCAAATATCAGGTCTTACTCCATCTGCTAGGTGGTGTATGAAGACTACTCATCTTAATTGGAATGGTCGTAAGATTTTCCATGGAGTATTTGACAGCATCCTTCTAGGCTCAAGCTGTCATACTCAGACATGACCTGTATTACAGAGGGAACTTCCAGGCTGAGAAGCAAACTCAGAGGAGCTGAAAGTGTAACAGTTTTGTGTATGTCCTCTTAGTACAAGGAGTCTCTTACAGAGAACCTGAATTAAAGAAAAGAATATACAAGAGTTGTGCAGTAAGGAGAGTTGAAAAATAAGAAAGGTAAGGAACTATAAAAGCTCGAAAAAGGAGATGGATCTCTGGCTAAGCACATCAGAACTCAAACAGTAGATAGTCATGTCAAGTTGGTGATGATAATTCAGGCTTTGCCGGACACAGGGATTTAGACTGAATCCAGTAATGTCTACTTGACAGAGTAAAGATTAGAATATCAATTAAACACTTTGAAATTTCCCATCGAGACTGAAATGTGCTTCTTAACTTTCAGGGAAGAGTGAAAAAACCCACTTCCAGAAGGCATTTGATGCTCTTTTTTTCAAACAAGGTATTATCTGTGAAATTTCCAGGTGGAATACTTTTTAACAAAGACCAGTTTTCGTAGGAGTTGCAGGAAGAAGTTTGTGCCAATGCAGTCTGCAGCCTTGGACATACCAAGGACTGTGCATTGAGTGTGTGTGAGACAGAAAAGTTGCTGTGACCTGTGCTTCTCTCAGGAGAACATCTTTAAGCAATGATGAAATTGCTGTGCCTACTTTAGGACTTAAAGTATGCAACTTGCCTTCTGGGGAGTTGGCATGCTGTGACAAGTGGCCACTTCACTTCTTATAGTTGCCCCTCAGTTCCTTTATGATCTTCATGACTGTGCTTTCAACATATTGGTTGTCTTGCTTTGTATGTTTACTTTGCGAGTTGTTTGAGGTAGGGACACTCATGAAAGCCAGGAGAAGGCAGATCCTAATCTCAGTGAGAGAATGAGACACAAAGACCTCATAAGAGCATCACTTTGGTCACAAGTTGAAGAAGATTAATAATCAGTATGCAGTTCTACTCTGAGCAACTACAGGCAAAACTAGCTCAAGAAACAGAAGAAACAGCTTGTGTACTGTCTTTTTCTGAAGTCTGGATCAAATTGGCTTGTATTTCTTCGCAACTTCAGGGAAAATACAAATTTCCTTCTGTTAGGCATCAATACTGTCAGGAAGTGTTGAGGTTATGATACATTTCACAGGCACATTCACATTCAGTCATCACAATGTCACTTCACACCATTTACCATAGGATCATTATTTTAAAAGCAAGTTTCCTCAAATGTAGAGGATGTATAAACCTGTATTAGTAAGGAGATGACATCAGAGTTTACCCTCTGGACCTGTGGATGAGTGGTCCTGCTCACTGAACTTGTTACCCCCAGAAGAGGGTGACCAGGCTCTCCTCACAAGTCACCACTATCATTCCCACTTTAAGAATAAAATTATACAGGAGGAGTAAAGGGTCTATGGAGATACATACACTCCTCAGCTACTGCTAGAAGTCTGTTGTCACAGGAATCAAAGCAGGCTCATTTTTCAGTCTTCTCAGGTCTATGACTAGAGATACATTCTCAGTGCTACAATGCAGATCAGTGTAAAGATACTGGCATGGACTCATTTGGGCCTGGCTCAGGACCCAGAAATAGACCCAGTGACATGAAGCTCCAGATACACCAATTCATCACAGTCATGCTGCTTCCCAGGCAGAGTAGTGTAGACCTTCACAAGCATGGTGAAGATCACAGAAGTTTGGTGTTATTGCAAAACTGATTTCCTCTCCCCTAATTCTCAGCCTTATACAGGACTATTGGGTCATTGTTCCTCTCTTAGGAGGTTAGATTTCATTTCTGTGGCGAATCAAACACAAATCTCCAGAAGACTGTTGTTCCACAGAACACAAACTGCTGACAGTTGTTCCCAGACTTGAAGCCCCATAAAATAAATTATGGGGTTATCAACTGAGAAAACAGCATATTACTTTTAAATTGTAACAAATATATTTCTAGACTGAGTCTTAAATTGTAGTGGGTAGGGGGGTTGCCGTTGTTTTCAGTGAATAGAGCACTGAGAAATTTGAAAGCATGAAGACCTTGAGTTGTTTTTATTTTAGAAAACGTGAGAAACGGTATGTGGAAAAAACTTCTGTGCAAACCACAATAACTTGACAGATCTTCTGCTGAGGATAGAGCACACCAGAGCAAACCAATATGTCTTAATTAATAACCCTGTCTACTCAGTACAACTCCAGTAATACTAATCATTTCCTGAGTAGTCTTGACTGAATACAAAGGCTTTTAGACTTCTTTTTGATTTCTTTTTTCAGAACTGCAGTGTTTTGAAGATAAATAAAAACTGCTAATGAATATGTATATGTTTCCTGATGCAGAGTATCACAGTGAATATTCTAGGATGGTTTTGTAGTCTGCAATGAACATGTTCCTTTGAAGTTTTTACTGATCTAAAAATGCAGTCATTATGTTTGAGTCACACATAAGTTTACTGATTTAGTTAGACAAAGAAACTGAGCTGAGACAAAATATTTCAAGACAAGAACACTTTTCAACCCTAAAACTGCAAAATACCAGGAAAATTCTCATCAATAGCTGCAAGACAGTTGAAAATTCGTTTAACAACATGGAACAAGCTTGAGTTGTGCCTCTTAGAGAGAAACAACATCCACCATTTCCTCATTGGTTAAACAAGGAAAGTTGAATGAATTGAGAGGCACTGGAGGACAAAGTCCATATGAAGGTTGTTTGGAGACTATACTGTGCAGCGCCAGCTGTACATCCTGATGACTTCATGCCCTGCTGTCCCGGGAGAGTGATGGCAGCTGGGGTCCTGGGGCACAAGTGTCCCTAGTTTCCACCCCTGGGCAGTCCCAGGGGCCAGAGCAGAACTGCCTGCATGGCTGTTTGCTTGGTGACTGTTCATGTGGTCTGATTTCAGAACCAGTCTATGGGAGCATCTTTTGACTCAGTTTTGATGGGAAGCCAAGGTGGGTGAGAGGAAGTCTTCAGTTTTGCTTCCAAAGCACGGGACAGAAAAATGAAGCACTAAATACTTAACATTAGATTTCCATTTCCTCTTTGTGTTTTCAGCATTCCAGTGTCAATCAAAAGACTTCAGCGAGAGCATCATCCTGTTGCATAACGTACTGCAGATGCTCAGACAACCCAGTGACATTCAAGCATTTGGGTTGCATTTAAGGTTATTTTGGAAGCAGCATTCACATCTTCCATGGGATGCGGGAACTATGTTTACTACAAAAGCATTTACAAGCATAATAAGAATTATAAGAGTTAACTACATCCACTAACACTGAACCCATCACAAGCTGACACCCAAACCTCCTTATAGCCCCCAGATCCTTCCACTGGATCTCTCTGAAGAATATGCTGCTCTGTGTGCTTGTGTGCAATACTCCTGTGACACAATCAACTGGCAATTAGTGAAACCCTATTTTTACTGATGACTTAAAGCAGGATTCAAATTTCCTGAGGGGCAAGGGACTGATCCTGCAACCAGTGGTGCTCAGTCTGACATAAATACAGCGCTGCAGTCCTGTAAGACAATTAGCGTTACAATCAGCTTTACTGCATCATCCAGAAATCCTTTACTGAGTAAGTTGCCAACGAGGTCACTTCGTGCCAGGTGGTTTGCCACCGTAACTCCAGTTCCAACCTCATCATGGTGCTACCTGGCTGGAGCTCCATGCAGTCAAGGCAGGAGGCTCTGCTTCTGAGGTTCCCTATTTTTCCATTCATTTAGGCCCCTGGTGTCACCTCCCAGGGTAGTGGCAGCAGCAGAGGGCCCTTGGAGCAGACTCGTGACATACCAGTAAGTGCTGTGTCTCCAGCATATGTGCCAGATGGCGGATCCCAATGGAAGGAAGGACACTTATCGATCCACCCTGGGCTCCAAATGAGTCCAGCCTGAGCTCAGGTTGGGATGCCTGCTCCCAGACGGAGCCGGTGAGTTTGGGGAAGGTTTGAAATCTGGCTGATTAAGCTGACAGGTGTCAGGCTGTAGCTGCAGAGCAAAGACTGCTCTGAAGGGAGCTGCTGACCTTCTTGTTAATCTGAGGAGAGCCTGCTTAAGCAGAGATTTGCACAGGAAACTGCAGCATTTGTCACCTGCTCAATATTTTGGCTACATCAGGTTTGGTGGCCACTTAAAAAAAAAAAAAGATTAATTTAGTTGTTTTTTTTCCTTGCAGTCATTTTGTGTTTAGTTATTCAGAATCCAGGGACTGAGGGTCACATTCCTCCCTTTCCAGCAGGAGCTGTGCTGAAATGCACGTTCAGTGCCTGTCATGGGCAAGTTCTCATACCAACAGCACCAACAGTGCTGACTTCATGTTGTACCTCCCAGAACCTGCTCAGCTTTATGTTTACATTGACAACATGAATCAGCTGAAGAGCAAATGTTTTAGTCAGTGATTGCACAAGTACCAGCTCGTGGTGAATCCTTGTTTGCACAGCATCTGTGGAGTTGTGTTAAACAGATACTTCCAGAAAGTGCTTTCACACCATTCTGGGCCTCCTGCAAACAGAACAGGTTGGCAGGGCTGTTTAGTGCCTAAATTTAGCAAAAGGGATCTTCTGCAACAAGCTAAGGGAGCGCTGTTATCCAACATTTCTAAGTTTGAAAGCCAGGCTTTGTTGGACTAAACATCCTGTCTACCAGTTTGGTCTTGTTCCAGCAGTTATTCCAAGAGCTGATGTACATGTAGAGTTTGTTATCATTCTGACTGTAAGAAAGCAGTCTCTGAAACACATTGGTCCAGTCCTGTGAATGCATATGGGGTGGATGAGTCTGGGTGTGGAAGCTCTGGCTGATAGAGATCAAGAAGAACGTCAGTGCCAGGTTTTGTCTTGTGCTTCCCAGGAGGCTCAACACAAGACAAGGACGGAAAACAGCTTCATGATGTCTTTGCATTTCTGGGTTTCGGGACTGATCCAAGGGCTGGCACAGCTGACAGCCATCACCCCAAGCGTTGCTATAGCTTATAGACACTGCCCACAGTTGCCCACCAGCTGCTATGCAACCCAAAAAAGGCTCAGCACAAAGCACCCCAGGAAGCCCCCTCTTCTTTTCCCTCCATGTCCTCTTCATCTGGCACTCTGATGCAGAGAGGTTAGACTGAAATGAAGAGGTTGCCTCATGAATTAATTGAATTAATTTAATTCATCTTTGATAAATTTTAAAAAGCAGCAGATTTTCTCTTGCAGATTTGGAACAAAGCAGCATTTAGTTTTGCTAATCATTCTTACTATTTATTTTCAGTTCCTAAGATAATTTTAATACTCACTTAATCTCTTTGTGCCTTGTAGGAAATAAAATGAGCTGTTATGGAATTTTTTCTTTTCTTTTTTCCCCTCTACTTCTTGCAACTATGCAACTATTCATTACTTTTCTCGTTATTACAAAAGGTGCAGAGAAGAATAATTAAAAAAAAACCAACTTAAAAATGTTACTAGATTTATGACCTTTCTTTTCCTTTTCCTTTTCCTTTTCCTTTTCCTTTTCCTTTTCCTTTTCCTTTTCCTTTTCCTTTTCCTTTTCCTTT
>JAWWEW010000078.1:7413375-7426346 GCA_035583185.1 Anabacerthia variegaticeps | reverse complement strand
GGGTGTCCCTACCCAAGAGAAATGCTTTTTGGAGGGGTTTGTTCCCCCCCCTCCCCCCCCCCCCCAGTCTATGAATGTGATTTTGAAACAACAGTGAGGCTGGGCATGAAGTTTAACTAATATTTGGTAGCATG
This sequence comes from Anabacerthia variegaticeps, assembly GCA_035583185.1. Classification (NCBI taxonomy): domain Eukaryota; kingdom Metazoa; phylum Chordata; class Aves; order Passeriformes; family Furnariidae; genus Anabacerthia; species Anabacerthia variegaticeps. The sequence continues at coordinate 7,426,212 of JAWWEW010000078.1, read as the reverse complement.
AATTCTTGTGCAGCCCCCATTCATCCCCACGCTGCGTAGGGCAAGGAGAGCAGAGTGAGCTGAGGGCTCCTCGCAGCCGCCCTGCTTATTTCTAGCTTATAAAAAAAAAATAAAATAAAAAAATAAAGAAAAAGCACAGTACGAGTATCCTCCTTTTTTTATCCTTACAGTGGGGAAGTATCGTAGAGGAGTATGAAGAGGAAATATTCTCACTTATCGCCCAAGAGGCAGACTATCTAGCTGACAAGCTGTGCAGTGAAAAATCAGGTACTGTGTCTGATGTAACATGTGCTCTCTCTACAGCCGTGTGGGGTTGGGTGTTTTTTTCAAACCCAGCGTACTGCTTTGGAGGAGAAGTGGGCTGTTGTTGAATAAGCAATGACACTATATGGCTTTTTTTTTTTTTTAAAGAAAAAAACCCCAAAACAAAACTCCCCTTTCTTAAAGGCTTTTAATTCTTTTAATTATTTCGTGCATATTAATGCAGCATAATTTGAGCATCCCAGCTAATGTGGTGTGTTTTCCTCCTGGTGTTACATGATTTTTTGCTCCTTGTGTGTCTGCGCTGTCATTTCCAGGTCAGAAATTAAACTAACCCTCCTGCAACAAAATTCAGGCATTTGTTTTTTCTGCTTAATTGCTAATTGCAGCCACTAAAGCTGAACTGTGAGCCGTGAGAGGGCAAGGTTAGAAATGTGCTCTTCATTTTTAGGTGAACTCTTCGTTGCCATCAGACAAGAGTTGTCCTTAGAAGGGCTGGCCAGCCCACTGCCATCACCTGCGAAAGAGAATGCATTTTATAAATGTTTAATGTTTTCTTTCTCTGTAAAATATGCAATTCCAAATAAGTAAGGCTTCTTTTCAATCCTGACAACGTAAGGCAGTGCTTTCTTAAACTTATTTAAGGTCTTCCTCCATTTGTCTATTTCTTTCCCTCATTTTCATTGGGTTTTTTAGCTTTTAGTTTTATTTCTGAATCTAAAAAGCACATAACATAAGGCACTAAGTATTATAAGATTATAAATGAACTGGGGTTATCCTTTCTCTACGTGCTGCCTTTAGTGGAGGAATATGTAGAAAAATATTGATCTCTGAATCAACACTTGTAAATATTGGGTGTGGGTTTGAGATCTAAAGGCTGTAAACATTACTTGGGATGTAAGAAACAGGGCCCATAAAAAGTGCTAGAAGTTGGAAAACAAGTTCTTAGAAATAAGTTTGTATACTTTAAGACATCAAGGTATTTGTAATACTGAAAACACATAGTCTGGAGCACTGGGGAACTCCATCTGCAATGACACAAAGTTGTCTCTGTAAACTTCCCAGAAAAAATAATCTCAAAAAAATAAGCTTTCCACAATAAATTTGATTTATTACAAATATTTCTTATTTGTCATCTCTGCCACGATAGAGCTAGTCTCAGTTGTCCCAGAACAGACACACTGAGTAGCAAATTATTTAGAAAATAACATACTTCCTCCAAAATGGACATCAGGGGTTTTGGTAGTGGGTTTTGCATATAAAAACTTTCTGGACATTTTGAAAACAAAACCCAGAATGGTCTGTGGGATAGTGTAGAAAAATTGTCATTGTGATTTTCTCAGAGAGGAAAAGACTGGGATAAACCCACTCTTCTCTTTGGTTCTCCTCAATAGCAGCCTCTAATCTTTTTGGAGAACAAATTGCAGTTTTGTGAATCTTCAGTAACTGTAAAAATATTTTCTGAAGGCTCAGGCAAAATATTGATATCAAAGCTCATATTGGAAAAAATCTCTTTTTAAATTTATTTTTTTTTTAGGGGATATGCTCAAAACCTTCCCCCCTACCCTCCCTTTAAAATCACATTTTGGGTTTAAAACACACACCGTGTGCTCATCCAGCCTTCTTACATCAACAAGACAATTTCCTCCCTTCTGGCAGACGAGATTGCTGTAACTGCACATTCGCCTCCTTCACATAAATACCCCCCTGCATATGTGCAGGGCTACTCTTCCTGGCTATAAATAGTGGTCCACAGAGGGGAAAAGTAGTTTAGTTTTCTTCCTGGCAATTAGCACAGATAAACAAGCTTCCATTTAATAAACAGAAGTATAAGTCCTCATTGTTGAAAATGTAGGATGCTTGCAAAAGTGACAGGAACACTAGAGCGATGCTGAGCTACCCTGGCATAAAAATAAGGGCAAGAAATTAATCTGCCATTCCACATATCTCCCCATTGCCCATTTAAAAAATGCTAGTATGATAAAGAATGAAGACTAAAAAAAGCCACAGAGACTTTTTTAAAATCTAATTTGCTCTACATATAAAGTGGGATGAAAATAAATGTATTAAATTGCATTAAAAAGAATGAAAACATGTTTTCATAAACTCTGCAGCAGGCAGGAGATGGCAGAGGAGCACAGTAATACCTGACAGTGCAAGAAAGTGCCTGTCTGTGTTTTTCCAGGGAAAATAAATTCAGACACTGGTGGCATTGGAAACGGCGAGTCTTCGAATTTGTGTCAGGCTTCACGCCAGCCACGCAGCACTAACATATAACTTACCAAAGCCTCCAACTCACAGAACACAATAAGACTTATATTATTAGGTCTTATCTATCTTACAACAGCAATTTTCATTAATACGTTATATTAAAGCAATATTACACTCTTATCATCCTACTGTAAATTATTGGCTCTTTTTATTCAGAGCCCCGTGTGTTCATTCAGAATGGCATTTTTAAATATTTTTTTTTCCTTTTTGGGCTAAATTATCTTCCTAAGTGACAGAAATAGTATAGAACACCTCTCCATGGGCCAGTTGTAGATTTTGATACTGTGGATTTCACCATAAAGCAGGAGTTTAAAAAAAAAATAAAATAAAATAAAAAACCCCTCAAGTCAGTGATGTATTAATTTCATTATTATGCTTTTAATTTTGTTTTTAAAGTCTGTGTATGTGAACGTGGCTTATTTATTGTGGCCCATTGTGGACTTAGTGTTGGTCTAATCAAACCCTTTTTATACCATCCTATGGTAAAATAATAAGGTTTGGAGTTTTCTCTCATCCTAGAAACATGACATTAGTGGGAGTCCCACATTATGGTAAAAAAAAAACCCTTCTCCACAAGTCCCATTTGGTACTTTTCTGTAATTTTGATATCATAGCAGACTTTTTTTTTTTTTTATGGCAACTGGAGGTGGATGTTTCTTGTTTGATTAAAAAGTGGGAAACTTCAATGAAGTCTTTTAGCATGATCAAACCGTTTGATATTTACAAGCATAGATCCATTCACTGTCATGTATTCTTTGATCACGCAAAAAGTCTCAGTGCTAGACAGGCAGGCAAAACCTGCTGAGACGCACCTTCAGATCCTCTACTATTTTTACAAGCTTAAAAAAAATCTGAAAGTTAATTTTTGTGGAGATTACCTCTTTTTTTATCCCCCCCTCCCTAAACAGGAGGTGCGGTTGCGGGCTGGCCCAATGGAATAACAGAGATTTTTTTTTTTAATCGGGCTTTAATTTTCTTTGCTGATTGCAATCATTTTCTGTGTGCTCTTTCTGGACTTATATATATATATATATTTAGTTGTGAGAGTTTGGGCTCAGTGCAATGCCAGGAGCATTTCATTCAGGGTTAAATGGAGTTAAGTGAAGGCCAGTAAGAAACCAGAAAGCTTGTGCTAATGTACAGACCAGAGCCAGCTGACTTATAAGTGGAAAATAATTTAACACCGCATATTTTATGAGTGCTGAAAGCTACTGTTTAAGTAACATCAGGACTTCGCCCTACATAATTTTCTTTTTATGTGCTCACAGCCATAAAAATGTTCTGTTTGGTTAAAGTCTTCTAGTCCCCACTTTATCTTAAAAGTCACTTATCCCATGTGTTTCTTTATTTAGCTGTTTGCCAAGTTTGACTATAATTTAGGCACCCGATGTTTAGTTATAGAAAAGTGAAACAAAACGCTCTTATTCAACTGCAAAGAAATCCAGAAGTCTCTTTCTGCACAATTATCGCCCAAACTATTGTGTTTTTGCAAACTGATACTTTCTAGGAGGCTCGTTCCCAGTGAGAACTACTCTCCTGGAGAGTTTAACAAAGCTAGCAGCTACATCAATTAAAAGCAACTAAAATGTCTGTTATGGATATGTGCAGAATATTAAACTGCCATTAAACCATTTACCACTTACCTTAACACTCTGCAAGATTACACTTAGCAAAGGCAATAAATGGGGTGCAACGCTGTGGTTTAGTGCTGCCACAGCACTCTGGAATTACATATTTTCTCACATTTTTCTCCCTGTGCAACTAGGGAAAAGAACAGTGGAGAGAGAGATTAGCCTTTGCGTCCCTGCCCTGCAATAGGATTTATGAGCACAGATTTCCCCACATGCTACAAGGGGCTGGAGGATCCATATCAGTGGGGTTTACTGAAGAACAGGGCTGTGACACTGCTTGTTTTAAAATACAAAGTTTGACCTAAAAAACCATCAGATTTTAGCTGAAGGAATAAGATTATATTGGGAAGACAAGGGAAAGTGAGTTTAAACACTTATGTAGGCCACTCTGGAGAGAGAGATGGGATATTTTCTGTGTTCACGGATGTCTTAGCGTGCAGTATACTGGGGTATGTTCCCCAAGGCTGATCCATGGCCAGTCCCATCCACAGGAGCACCAGCAAGTGCCCAAAGCCAGAATCAAAACCCACCTGGGCAGCGACAGGTTCACCACGAAAGCTTGGGTGCTTCCCAGGCGGTTTTCTAGCAACTATTTCTCCATAAACTGTGTTTGTGTGATGTGAAAATCACTAGAGAACCTGGCATTTTGGGGTAATTTTTCAATTCAAATGAGTGAGAGTTTTTAGGGCTTCTCAATAATGCCATCTCATGAGGGATGCACGAGTTGTGTCCGTGTCCTGTAAGGGAAGAGTCAGACAAGGAATTATTTAACGCATTTGAGGGCAGGAATTGAGAATAGGTTGCTTTATTTTGTTTTTTAAAAATCCTACTTCTGATCTGTTTCAAAGATTGTATCTAAAATAGCCTGACTTGCTGTCAGTGTGCCATGGTTATGCCTCACGCTGTTCCTCCTTTCTGATTTATTGCCCAAAGTTGTTTAACATGCTCTAATTTTCAACATCACACATCCAGTGGTGGAAGTGCTTCAAGAAGAAAACCTGTCTTTTTCTAGTTTGAAAAATATGGTTTTTTTTAATTAAAGAAACAGGGACTTTCAGCAAAGCGTTACTGTGCAGGACATCAGTAAATCACAGGGAACTTTTCCTTCCTTAGGTGCCTGAGCAAAAGCTTCTGCTCATAAAGATTACAGAAAAGATCAGCTCCTCATTTCAGACTGAAGTAAAGTGAAAGGACCACTTTTTTCCTTGCATAATCAATTTTTGCCACTGTAATATCTCTGCTGGTTTCTACATTTAATCTTTAAATGTGCCCACATTCTCTAGTCTTTTTATTTTTATTGTTATTGCTATTATTTTAACTGTTCTTCTGTTTCTGGTATTTTGATGTGAAATGTGTAGAGGTTTTGATGAGAATGTGGAGTTTAATGGGGAATTGTCTTTTTGACTTTACTTCTGTGTTCGGGTTTTTATCTACCCCAAAGTATTTATCTCAGTTGTGGCGATTTTCACAAAATCAACATCTGATTGTCACAGAGTTGGAGTCTGTAAAAGCTGAGCCTCCTGTTCCAGCAGAAAAAGATAACTAAGATAATTTCAATAAACTTATTATTTTTGTATGCATGTAACAGATGATCTTTTCATCTCTATTTCCAGAGCAGAAAGCATTCAGAGTTTATAGCTAAGAGCTGCAAAGTTTCCGTCACTGTTGTTGAGATGACAACGGGAAACTTTCCAAATATTTGTCCTTTTAAAGGTGAAATAATTTAGTGGAATGTGTGCAGTTTTCTTAAAACAAGCCATTCCTTTAAAATTTCCATATCAAAGTCCTACTGATCCTGATATAAACGTTCACTCGACCTGAGCACCACTAGTGTAATAACTTTTTTTAATTAAAGATTTCTTGCTGAAGAAATGGTAAAAATCCATCAAAATATTCCTGACAGAGATTGTGCCTTTCATCGTTGGGGTCGGGGTTTTTTGTCCAAAATATTTCTTAATCAGTATAAAATATTTGGTCACAAATCTCACCCAGAGCTGGGACTCGGCTCAGGTTGTTGCTGATAAAGGGGAGAATAACCTGCTTCAGGCTCCAATACTCTATGAAATCACTGTTTCAAAAGACATTAACTACTTAGCCATGGTTTTAAGATATCAAGGTTGGTTCGTTCAAAGCAGTGGAATATTTAGAGTAACAGTAAGCTTAATAAAAAAGAAAAAGTTCTGGAAATACAGAGGTCACTTTTACAGATGGAGTAAGCACCGAAGAATATAAAATTAATCATACCGTGGAAAAAGAAACCCTCTGATCAAAAATCTGTTAATAAGTCCTAATTTTAAAGTTTACTTAAAGACTTTTGCAGTATTTCAGAAGTTAAATATTTCAACAACAACACAGTCCATCCCTCAGTGTGTGTAAATTGTTGGAGCTTCACAGAAGGCATTAGAGCAGTGCTGATTTACAACAGTTTAACATCTGGTCCCCTAAATCTGTAACACAAAGATTTGTTGTCTGGTTTAATGTTTTTAAGAAGACTGAAGTTTTTGCTCGAGGTGGAATATTTTCTGCCATATCCTACTGACAGACCAATTTTGCAGAATACTTCATCAAAGTTATAATTTGAGTATTATGGAGCAGCCATGCCACATAAAATTGAAATAATACCTTCGGTATTTAAGGAAGACCTTTTTCACACTTAATGCAATTCAACACCTTCTTTCATGTGTAAGTAAACAGTGATTTTTGAGGAAACTTTCAAGTGTTTGAACTCTTTTTCCATTTCATTCTGCTTCCAAACAGCCAATTTATGCTGAGATGGGGTCCTGAGTGTGGATACTGAGCTCACCTCATATGCCAAACCTACAGACAGCAGGCTCTGTTTAAAGTCTGAGAGCAGAAAAATGTTTCTTATACATTGCACATGAAACTACGACGTATGTGCATCAAACCAATGGAAAAGGTTTGGATTCCAGTCCTATTTCAATTTTGTGAAATCTGTTCATTTTTGAGTGGGCCTAAAAGACAGATTTGTCTCCAAGTGTGTACAAAAAGACATGTATTAGCAGGTCATGTAAAAGGAACACAGGTGCTTGGAATCTGGGCAGCTATTATAAAGTCTAGCTAATTCTCACCTTATTTTTAATCTTTTTTTTTTTTTCCCAAAAAAAGAATCTAAAAATATTTTGCCTCTCTCTACCGTCTCCTTTTCATTATTCAACATGAAAAACCCATAAAAGAAAGAAAGAAAATTGATTTTCTGGGAGGACAGCATAATGCAAGCGGCCAACCATTATCAAAAGATCAAAATAAATAAACTTAGGTGGCAACAGGGAGTAATTTTGGCTTGTTTTTTTTTTACTTTGGGGTTTTTTGGAGGTTTATTTTGGTTTGTTTGTTTGTTTTAATAATTGAGGGAACTTTCATGCTTTCTGTAACAGCAGCTAGTAAATTATTTCAGGCAGGTATGTGAGAATTTTCTTCTCTGTCTTTTTAAAATTTGAGTGCTGTCCTGTGCTTTATTTGATGTGCTCTGAAAATTGCTATAAAAGAGCTCCTGAGCAATCTGGCCAGGTTGTTTTACTGAGCATCAAGTCCTCCAGTGCTGCGCTCGACGTGCATCCAACAACTGCAGCTGGTGTGGTTTGTGCTGAGAAAACATTACAAGATGATAGTAGTGAGATTATATGTCTCTCAGAAGGAAAGTCTTTCTTTAAACTATAATTTACACATTTACAATCTGTCTTTGGATTTCACAGTGAAAAACTGTGAGAGAATTTTGGTGTCTGTTTGGTTTCGCATCAATGATAAGATATGGGCCAGATTCATTCCTGTATCACCCCAGTCTTACCCTGGTGTAACCTGGGTACAGCTGGAGCAGTGCTGTACTGGACCACATTTGATATGTACTTTCCCCAGCCTGGGCTGTTTATTTTTGGGGTAAACACTGAGATTGTTTCACTGTCATCTTATCGAAGCAGATACTGAGATGCAGACTTAGTATTTGTGATACCCTTTATGAAGCCAAACTAATCCTGGGTTCAGTAAGAAGTGCTCAGTCTTAAAAATGATTCATGCTTTTTATCATCTGTGAATTAGAAGATTAGGTAAAATGATATGATCTGATATGATGTATGATATGACATGACATGACATGACATGAATTGCTTGGGATCCCGTCTATCCAGATATTTATGTAGCTGTCCTCAGCTGGTCCCTTTAGTTCCCTTCAAGAAATGAGCATCTCAAAACCTGTATGGAAAGCCAAGGAAATACGTCCTGACTTCAGACCCTGTCTTTTCTCCTTTATTCATCTCACCCTACTCTGATGAAGTCAGAAATGTATCCAAAGGCATGATCTACTCTTTTATCAATGCAACAGAAGTGTAAAGGTCATTTATAAGAAAGGAGGACAGGATCCTTGCCCAGAGCAAGTAGCTTTAGTCTGTTGACTTGGTATAGAGCTGTCACATTTGACCTGGGGAGACTGAGTTTCCCCAGTTCATGAGGACTGTTAATATGTATATTTTTTTAAATCAGTTAATTTCATTTTCCATGACAAATATACTGGACAAAGAGTTCTTTTCTAGTGACAGATTTTATTTCAAATGTGGCTTATGCTGGATGAGTGGAGGTCACTAAGTTCATTTCAAGAAACTGAAAATGGATGAGGCGAGATCCTAAATGGGTAAGATCAATGCTTTGTTTATTAAGATGAGCCCTAAAACAAAGTTGTTCACTAACTAGTTGTATTTTTCTATTCATATTTGTCTTTGTGGTATGACATTTGCTCATACTGTAATAGCTTCATCAAAATACAGATTTTAGAAAATGCATATTGCTTGTCACTGTTTCATTGACATAAAGAACAAGCATGTTAGGATTTTATGAGAAAAATATTAACTTGTATGGTGTTCCTAATACATATTAAGTTTACCAGAAATGAGGAGAGTCAGATACATATTAGATGAAATGCTACTAATGGATCTTAAGGCAGGAGCAGAGGAAAACCTTGTAATTACGGTGTACACATCTGAGAACAGCATACTTTGTTCTGGAGGCTTAAGTAGGTAATTAGCACTGTGGTTATGGAGTTGTGAGCGACCTTAAATTGTGTTGGTCTCTGAAAATTGTCCTTACTTTTAGTGCTGGGATGGATACAGTGGCCTCTAAAACAAGTGTCTTGTGGTTACCCACTGGGCAGGAGCACCCCTGGCACCAGTGGGGTGGAGGTGGCAATGGGAGACCAGCCCAGGGGTGGAAAGGGAGCCACGGGAGAAATGCTCTTGGGACGCTACTGTGGGCACAGTGTGGATGTTAAATGGGCACTTACACCTTGTATTGTCTGAGCAGAGGATTTCTGAGTCCAGATGACAAAGAGGAAAGCTTTTAGCAGAGGAAGAGTGTGGAAGGTTAGAAAATAAGTGCAAGGTGGAGTTGCTGCACCAAGTAAGTTCTCCACAGCCGTGCCTGTGCCGGAGCGGCGCTGCAGCCGTGAATGTCGCTGTAAGAGCGTTGATTAACAGCAGAACTGTGCTTAATTCAATATAGGTTAATACAGAGTCTTTCTTTAGGAGCGCCTCAACAAGGCTGCGTGCGAAAGAGTGAGAGAAAAAGAGAGACCAATTCACAAAGCTCATTTAAACTGAGCGAGAAGCTTTGGAAAACAAGAGTGTCTTCGTGCCTTTAACCATATTTACAGACCTGGCTGGTTTAATGGCATTCAGCAATAAATTCCATCGCCTTCGGGAGCAATTGATAAAGGTTCTGGTAACCGCCTGCTCCAATCTACTTTGGGGAATGTTAATAAACCAGTACCCAAGGACTCCTAGGTGTGTGCCGTGGAATAGAGGGAGCTAAATGTCAGCTAATTAAGCAGAGCTGAGACCATGAAAGATCTTGTGAGTTAAAAGTTAAATATTAATATCAGTTTCAAACTTTATGAAAAGCTGGCTTAGTGGCAGAAGGGATATATATCCAGCATGCTCGTGACATTTTCTATTTCTAGTTAACCTTGCAGCCACATTCAAAACTAGCTGAAGTTTTCTTAAAGCAAATTCTGGAAGAGAAGCCAATAAGGAATTATAACAACCCTTGAGGTGACACAGACATTAATGAAGGAAGAAAGGAAGAGATTTCAATATGGCAGTATTTCTTAAATGGTAAAAAAATAGGGAAAAAAAAGTCTTCCCTGTCATATTAAATGTGACATGAGCAAAAGGTGAGAGTTCAGAAAGCCTTGGTGCTTGGCAGGGCTGTATTTACTTGACTACCTGTGTTGATCAGTTCTGCAAATTCCTGCAGAAATTTTCAGCGTGCCACTGGTGCTCATAAAGAGTGGGAAAGTGAAGGTTGAGAACTGTACAAAGGGTGTCACACAGTGACCAGGTTCTTCAGCTGTTCTGTTTTGTCTTTGAGTTTCATTATTACCATTAGTAATTGATAGACAACCCTCAGCCCTGGTCAGGACCCCCTGTGCTTGGCTTTGCACAAGCAGCAGAGTTAATTCACCCAGAGTTCTTACTCCTGTCTTTACACACCTGCTGATGCAAGGTCATTGCTCCTTCATTAACACAGGTTGAGAATGTGCAGAGATTAAACACTTTTGCCTTGAGATGGCCTGGCCTTAACAACATGGGGACACATTCTGGCCTCCATGGGGATAGTAAATTATTAGAAAGTGTTATTTGGGGACACAAAAGCATGATTAAATGCCTGTTTACTGATACCAAAGAAAATGGAGACTTGTCTCAACTTCTTTCCCTGTATAAGCTGTATCATGATGACTAAGGAATACTTCTCCATTGCATTTAGCTGAGCTAGAGGGTTTCTGCTGCACTCAGCGGTGTTGGCCAGAAGCAGGACAGGGTGTTTACGCTCCCAGCCTGCTGCACTGCCCATTCCAGCACACGAAGTGAACTGCTAAATATACTCCATTTCATCCAGCTAGACACTCCTCATCTTTCTGGAAGAAGAATAATCAATATCATTCTTAATCTGTGAAATTTATGATTGATGGATGCAAAGAAAGCAACTGAGTACCCTGCATGAGCCTCCAGGTACCTTGTGCCTACAAGGCTGAAGACAGTGGGGAACTGTAGCTATGCCTCCTCTGTGGCTTTGGTTATCAATATACTCTGTGTGTCCTTCCCCCATAATTCCTCCACTACCACTGAATTTCAGAATATAAAATTGAACTTTCTAGTTTTGATAGGTCTTATTATTTCAAATATCTTCCATCCTTCCAGCTCCTTGAGCTTAATCCCAGTGCAGGCAATAGTGCCAGCCCTCAGCTCCCAGCCTGGTGCCTTTCCTAAAGAAGCTTCCCATGCATAATTAAAGCCCAACACTCAGCTTGTACTTTAACACTCACATACCTGGTATGGGGTTTGACTTAAGCCTTCCTGACTGTGCTTCACACCCACATGGAAGCAGGGCGATTCCTGGTCACCTGGGGATGGCACAGCCTGGGAGGAGGGTAATGATGCCTGAATCTCAGGGAGTGGGAATATGTGAGGTTGGTTTTCTCAGGGTAATTTTCCTTTGACTTTCAAAGACTCAACTTCACATGGACATATAAGATCATAAAAGAAATTTCGAGATATTTGGTGTTTTCTGTGCCTGAGTCATCTTTCATACAGCCCTTGAATGTGCTCTTCCTCAGAGCAGCCTGAACATGCCAAAGCACTTCACCGGTGTGAAAAACTATCTTTGCTCACAACTTAAAATAACAAGGAGTTGAGACAAAATTTGGCATAAACAGGACTAGAAATCACACATTCTCATTCTTTGTCCAGCTCCTGAATTGCCACACCACATTACTTAAACAAACATAGGTACTGAGTTGCAGACATACATTGCTTTTATTAAAAGTTATTATAATGATCTTTATATTTCTGTGGCATAGACCATGTAACTTTACATTGGAAGGTTGTCTCTGGCATACTGCACCAAAATTCAGATTTACTTCCCTGTTTTCAAAGCCCTTGATTACACTGGCCCAGGTGAAAGGAGAACTGCAGCACAGCAGCTGGTCACAGATAACCTGGATTTTTGACCTTCATTCCCACTAGACAGAGATTCTCCAGTTCTGCTCGCTTTCCAGGGTGACTAGTGACATCTATGCAGTTGCAGGCTTTTTCATATAATGAGTATTGTGGCTCTAGTGAATGCTTGAAACTAGGCTGAGAAATAATCTCGTGGTGCTGACCACAACCAGGGCATTTCCAGGCAGCATGTTGGAGGATGGCAGTCAAGATCCTACTGGGCTGAGCCACCTTTGTGCTGGGGACACTTGAGAGCAATAGGAACACTTGGAAAAGACATGAACTAAGGGAGGTTCTGGCTGTGAGGCTTTCTGGTACAACAGCAAAGCATGGTGCACAGTGAGGTTCCTGTTTACAGGTTGCCTCATCTTCTCAAAATGGGTGACACTCATTTTCCCCTTGTTTGTGCTTCTCCTGTGCAGTCAGTCCTTAGGCTCTCAGGAAACCCACATGCCTGTTGTCCTTCAGGTTCAAAAGAGGGACAGATGAAGATTTATCTGCTTGCAGCCCTTTCCCTCACAGCACCTGTGGAATGAGAAGGTGGCATCTTCTCTCCATGAAGAAGTCTTTTTAGGCTAAGGCTGCTTATCCTCAATGGGGAAGTTTTCAGCCTGTTTCATTTTGCACAGAACTGCTGCACTGGGGGGGGGGGGGGGTTAAAAGCACTGGGGGAG
>JAWWEW010000078.1:7398756-7413365 GCA_035583185.1 Anabacerthia variegaticeps | reverse complement strand
CCCCCCCCCCCCCCCCCCAAAACGCACTGGGGGAGAGCCTTGGAGTATCACACTTAGAATAAGAGAGATCTGCTCTGCCCTCAGTGGGAGACAGAGTCTGGGACACCAGATGGAATGCACGAGCAGTCACTCACCTCCCACTGTCTTTGCAAAGTCTCCGTGGTGGGAGATGTTCCACCATCCTTCAGTCCCATCTACTCATTTGATCCACCTACTTTCTTTCTTCAAATAGTAAGGACAGAGCTCATGTTTTGTATTACATATTAGAGGAAAACTTAATGTCATGGAATGTCTAAATTCAGGGGTTTCCTGAAATAAAGCTGTGATGAAAATAACAAAGATTATCACCATCTCTGGCTGTTTCTCTTCATGAGAGGTCTTCCATCTCTCCTGAAAAGGCTGTAAACAACCCTGGATACATCTAAGAAAGCCCTGCTTTCATGAAACTGAATAAACAGCTACTTGATTCATTTGAAGATGATGATTAAAAGACAAAACACAAAGAGCTGAGATCAACTATCTGGTCTGTCACCTTTGTGTCCAGATGAAGACACAGATTCTTAACCTTTGAGCCCTTTAAATGATTTCCTAATGAGCTTCAGCAATGGCAACAGGATTTAAGCTGCTGCTGTTCAAGGAAAGTCTGCTTGAAAGCCTCTTTTATACTTCACAGCTTTGGGTTTTAGTTGTCTATGACAAGTGTTTTTAATAAAATATTAGTTTATCCTGACAGGAAGCTGATTTGTCATGGTTGCATTCAGGAGGGCAGGTAGGTCACACTTCCTTAGCCGGGTGTCCGCATGGACAATGCTGTCACCTGTCCCACAGAGATCAAGACCTTGTCTTGACTGTGCAAGGAATTAGGAAGGGTGATTTTTAAGCACATGAAATACATGGGGGAATTTATCATGGAACCATAGAATGGTTGGGGTTCAAAGAGTCCTTAAAGATTATTGCATTCCAATTCCACCCGGCTGTGGGAAGGGACACCTTCCACTAGAACAGGTTGTTCAAAGCACAATCCAACCTGGATTGTTTTCCAGACACTTCCAGTTGTCAAAAGCTGTAAGGGACGTGTGATTGTATGATTTCATGGCAGACCTGTCCTTCTGGTCTTTATTTACTGGGTGACTCAAGGAAGAAAAGCATCTAGCTAAGGTTTGGTGGTACCTCGGATACAGCTTGTGTGTAGCTAGAGCATTGCATACAGCAATGTGATCTGGGGCCGCCAGAGTTTTTCCAAGATGCTCTTCAAATTCCCATGACGTGTTACCATTTATAGCAATGCTTTCAGGCTTTTTAGACTCTGTATAAGCCACAGTTTTGTACAGAAGTTCCTGTGGAAAACATTTATGGGAACATCTCCAGAAGGTATCTAAAACACCTTTCAGGTAGTGTATACTCTTGCCCAGTGTCTGGGAGAAGATGTGGCATGTGTTGTGACCTTCATAGCACTCTCCTAAATGCTGTAAGTGCTCTATTCTCTTCTGGATGAGACTGATTTTATACCAGTAAATTTTCAGCACTTTGGCTGAACTTACTATTGATGCTCCCAAAGGAGAAATGAACCCAACATCTTGACATGAATAAGTGAAAGAGTTTTTCTCATTGACTAATTGACCAAATAATATTTCTGACTACAACAGTGTCTTCCACAGCAGTGTTACTCTTTGCCATGCTTTAAATTTGACTTCCTTAAATATGGATAGCAGAAATGCATCAACCTCAGTAGGACACACAGACTTCATTTAAAACATGTCCCAAAAAATCTAAGCTTCTCTCTTTCAAAAGCCATTTTCATCATTCTGTACTCACTGAAGAGAATTCTGAGAAGTGCTTCAGACAGAACACGGGAGTTATCCTAGACTTTTTAAGAGCGGATGACTCTTGGAATAGCTAAGTTGTATAGAAATACATAAATGTCTGAGTTCTCTGTATAAAAATTCATTAACAAATCGAGGCAACTCTTCTAATATTTTGAGCTTTTCTTGCACAAGTTAATAACAAATCAGACTTTTTTTCACTGACACTGTATGGACATTGTCCATACCAGCATGAACATCTTTCTATTTGTCTGCAAGTGTGCACGCCTCAGAACAGGCTTTTCAGCGCCAGATTCCATCTCTAGCAGCTCTTGTTCAGAATTATATCTTGGATGATGAATGAATTATACCCAGAATACACAGGCTAAGTTCTCTCTTTTGAGTCTATTTTCCAACTTCTTCCTCCTATGGAGGGGAAAGATCTGAAAAAGATCTTCATTTTGTGAAGGAAAACACAAAGTCCCTCCAGTTCTGCTCCGGGATGGCATGGCCCCAAGGTTTCTGATGGAAGCAACCATTCAGAAATCAGTAAGAATGGGGTTTTTTTCAACTTTAATTCTGGGGGTTTTGTGCCTCTGAGACCTGGAGTTGCAACGCCCTTCTCCTTCTGCTTCTTCTGCAGCAAACCCAAGATCATTCAAATCAGAAAAAGCTTGTCCACAGAGACATTTCTAGCTGCAGAAGACATGGATCATTCCAAAAAGAAAAGCTGTGAATGGAATAGTGTCAGATAGATGTGTCTAACACTGGAATCTCCAAGCTTCTGCATCCTTGTACCTGCAGCCTGAACTATGCCTGATGTTAATGGGCACGTTAAATCCTTGTACCACTATCCAGCACTAGTACTTAGGCAGGGACAGTTTCTATCTATCCACTCCTTGTTGCTTTCTCAGAGCTTGAATGCAACAGTTCTAGAAGCTGATGTAAACTTTTTAAGGAAATATCTCATGTTCCATATATATGCAGATTACTTATGAGTGCATAAACCAACTATCATATTGTGAAATCCAAACTTACTGGTTGATATCATCCTCTGTGGTATTCTGACAGGAAAAATAATTTTGTAATCATGACAGATTTCTATAGAAGGCAATTTCTTACTTTCATTTAGCCTTACCAGCTTCCCACTCTTTCGTCTTGCACTTGTCCTCCTGTAAGGAGGACACGTATTTTGGAGTATTTAACACAAATCCTCCAGACAAGTGCTTTCCATTCCCTCCAGGACAAGAATTTATTTGTGTCTGTGAAGCCTTCTGAACTAAGGCAAAGAGCAGAGAAACAACAAAGGCCGAGCTCGGGCACAGTTTTGCACTACACAGCCCATTCAGCAATGTGTACTCCAGGGTTCTTGGATGTCTAAAGGCTCAAGTTTGCTCCCTGCCCTCTCTGCAAATGAAGACCCGGGGCCACTGTCCCCTCTGAGTCAGTTGTGTCCTGCTGAGTACCAGTGTCTTCTCCAGGGAAGACTCCAAAATCCCAGGGAAAGTAAAAAGGTAAAGCCTAGTGAGGACCAAGGGTGTAGAAAAGAAATGAAAGGCTGGGGCAAAGTGAAGAGAGCTGAATAAAACCTAAGGAGAAAGGAAATAGGAGAAGAATAAATACAAGAGAGAGAAAAGGTCTGTTAGGATTCAGGAGTTAGAGTCAGGCTGCACAAGGCACAAGGGGGTACCAGGAATTGGAGGGAGGAAAACCCACACCAGTCAAGCACAGAAGCAGAGAGGATCTTTAAGTGTACAAGGGGAAATAAAGTACTGTTGGTGATGGGTTTTTTTCTAGAATGATCTTTTTAAGGAATTTTTCATAGAAACAGTAGCCAAGTTGTTCAGAACTAAAAAAGTGTTGAAACATGACAGTAGTGCAGGTGATACTGCAGCAACTGCTGCAGGATGCAGGAAACACTGGACTGCACTTCTTTTCCCTTCAAAGGTGAGGAAAGTAATTTACAAAATCAAAGAGAATCCAATATCCCCAAAGGAAGTTAAATAAAGGTAAGTTTGAACCAACTTACAGGGAGAGAAGAGTTAAAACTTAGTTTATTGGAAAAGGTGAGGCCAAAATGCAAACTCAAACAGGGATACCAGGCATCTGTTTTACAACAGCCTGTGATGGAGCTGGTGGTGAATGGGCAGATCTGAGCAGTGACTTGGGAGTGGTTTGTGTTGTGTCAACCTGCCACAACATGCAGCCCTCACTCCAAAAGTGTCATGCTCCAAAACTGATGGACCTCTACAGAGTCTCCAGCTGGCCCCAAAATGGCTGGCTGGGGAAATGGATGAAGATTTGGGGATCCTAATTTCGGCCCATTCTCTTTATAGCAGAAGCTGAGTACACAAGTGTGTGTAAAGCCTTCTTGCTGCCCATGCCCAGCCATCCCCACACTGGTTTACATATTGGAAATTCATTTAGGAAGCATCCCAGGTCTGGTCTGGGAAAGGACGTCTTTTATGCTGGCCCATTTTCCCAGCACGCCTCCCCAGGATTAGGGAGTGGGCTGGGGTGGTTGATGAGAGATGGAAGGAGAGTCAGCTCTGGAGGGAGCCAGGATCCCTGTGGGGACACAGATGACAACTCAGTTCTGCTTTGGGGTCCTTCTGAAGGTTCACATGCCCCCAGCCCTCTACCCGTGAGACTGGGGAGAGGACGGTCTTTATCCTCCCCTTCACTCAAAGTCTGCCGTGCTCTAATTGATGGTGCCATCTGAAGAACAGCAAATTTTCCTGGGGGTGCTCAAAATCCTGAGTATCTCAGATTGCATTACTGACCCCTCCCAGCGTGCTGGGTCCCCTCTCTGGAAGGGGCCAGAGCCTCTCCTCTCGGTGACACCGAGCACGGCAGTTTTCTGGAGCCTTTGATGTGATGGCTGCAAGAAACCCACTGTCAGTCACACACTGTGTGCGTGATCTGCAGTTCTAGAGGTCTCGTACTTATTCATTCTTGCCACAGCTCCAAGTCTTCATTTTCTTGCCCCGGGAAATGCGCTTAATTATTTATTTGTATTGGACCCAGGCTTGTAATACTTGGGTGCACACTACAAAGCGGTGTGCAAAGAACTATTGCTGGCTGCCATCGCCCATCAGCCCCAGCTCACCCCAGGCCCCTGACAAGATAACTAGCCCCATCGACTGCACATTAAACACACATTAAGAAAAAAGCAAGGTGAGGTCCTCCGTGCTTGTAGCCCTGTTGAAAGCAATGGAGCTGACATGCCCGGAAAAGTTAACCTGCAGTTCCTTCAGCGGGGATATCCCCTGGGAGGTGACTGAGGCTGGGGCTGGAGAATGAGGCTGGTTTTGCTGTGGGCTCTGCCATCCCCACCAGACTCGTTGGCACCTGGCCAGGTCATGCCCAGGCATCACAGTGCCATCTCCATCAGCTGGTGGGCACTGCATTGTGATCCTCCTGATGCTGGGGGTAGGAGGTGCTACTGGGCACTGGGACAGCACAAAAGTTAATTAAAGCTGGCGCTTTTGGAATTTAATTAATGCTGTCTGCCCTTTTGCTTTAGGAGTTCATCTCAGCAAGCCTGAAACTTCAGTGTCCCTGCTCTGGGTTCAGTGCTCTGGCTGGTGTCCACTTTTACCAATATCTGATAAAATGTCCCCTCCTCTAACCATGGAGAGGAGAGTTTTCCAGATGACTTGTCTCATGGCATGATTCTGGTGGGATTGCCATGAAGCCAGGTCCTATCTGGAGCAGGTCAGACCTGCACTCCAGCTGCTCAGGGCTGAACGAGCAGGGTGGGAAGCACCAGGGATGATCAGGGCCTGGGTCATCCCTAGGTACTAGGAGGAACCTGGATTCAAGCTCTGATTTGGAGCCAGGCAAGAAACACAGGTGCACTCAAGTCTACCACATGTTGGGGTAGGTGTCCCTAATCCTGAAGCTTCTCTCTGCTGGTTCACCTTGAAAAATGAATGGGATTGCATGTCTGTGGGGAAAGCCCTTAGTGCTGGCAGGGAATCACACCCACAAACATTAAAATATTCATGCAAAAACTTTGTGTCAAGGGTGGCTACCACAAGGGCTTTCCACACAGCGTGGCCAGGACTGGATTGCTTTCCAGCCACTGGAGACACAGTCACTGAACACTTTCCTTAGCTCCCTGTGTGCCAGGCTGGGGCTGCCATTGAGCCAGATGGGGGGAACACCCAGATGGCCCCTCAGGTATCCACCCATCCAAAGGAGCCCCCAGTCCTGCTCTGGCCATGCCATATTTGTAGCTGGGGTCCCCCCAAGCAGCCTCCCATGCTCACCCTCCCTGATGCTGCTCCTGCCTAACTAGAGTGTTGCACCTCAGGGATCACAGCGGGAACCTCAGAAAATGTCTACTTTTTATCCTAGTTTGATCTGCTCCTTTCTTCCAGCCCCTCACAGCATCCTTGCCAGGGCATGTGTGTTTTGCAGCTCTCTGCTCGGGTAGCAGTGCAAGAAATCAGTCGTGCTGGACCACAGCAAGGTTTTGCTCCTCCATGAACCAGAGCTTGTGTTTGAGCAGCAGGATATATTAATCCTTTGCAGAGCATCTAAAAAGCAGTTGGGTGGCATGGGAATTATGTCATGGGTTCTGGGACTCCAGAAAGCTCTTTGCACTGCCTGGTTGTGACACTAACTTCTTACATGACCTCAGGCATATCACTTTGCTGATTCCTACCTTGATCTGCCCATCTGGCAAGTGGAGATAATACTGTCCTGCCCCATACGGCTGTTGGGAAGATAAGTTCGTCATCGTTTTCTGAGGTACTGCGATGCTACAGGAGATGGATAATGAGACAGACAGAAAGATAGCTAGATAAATCAATCTCTTCTCATTCAAGTGAAAGCAGGCACTGCAGGTGCAGCGTTTGAGATTAATCATCAGAAAAATTAGTTCCCTCAGTATCTTTTCAGGAGGAAGAAACAGCCGTAGGGCCCAGTCCTGAGGAGAGTTATGCACATGAGTAACTTTAACTTGAATTCAAAGGCAGCTCACAAGTAAAACTACTCATGTGAGCAAGAGCATGCTCCACTTGCAATTTCTGAAAATGCCTAAATAAATGATGTGTCCCAACTGACACATGTCCCTAAGTCACCAGGATGCTTTTAAATATTTCCCTCAGACATTTATTTCTGCCCTTTATTAGCCAGCTGCTTTATGAGCTGCTGGCTTCCTGAAAAGCAGTGGGTTACAGCTTTCTTTGCAAATAAAATGAAATAAAAATAAACACAAATATGTTACTCATTGGCCTTACACACACTCTGATTTTATATATACTATAATTGCGTTATTAATTCAAACTAACCTGTTACTCTTTCAACAATTTATATGTTTGCCATACGTTAAACTCTGTCAAATATATTTACATTTATTTTTTTTTTCTGTTTGGCATAACAGAAAAGGGAAACTTTGAAGGCAGAGAAGTCTTATTTGAACTTCTCTACTGCTATGTCTTATAGGAATCACTTTTCTTTTTTTTTTTCCTCCAGACCAGAACATGGAGCCCTTTAACAGGCCAGACTGGAGTCAGAAACTGAATAGGGTTATATATTCAGTTGCCATAGTTGCCATATGGTGCCAACATTGAATGAAATAAAATAAAAGTCCAGAAGGACTGAGAATCAATACTGGGGCAGCCTGCACTATGCTGACTGTCGGACAAAACCTCCAGCCCTGGCAGAACATGGCAAAAATCCCAACCCCAAACAGCCAAAAATCTGCTGCAGAGGCAGAGGAAAAGTCTCCCTGAATGGGGAAGCCAAAGCAGCGCCGTGTTGGGATGTGTGTGCGCCCAGGAGGAGCGGGAGAGCCAACCAAGGCCGTGTGGGCAGCGGAGAGGGAAAAACTCATCGGAGCGTGAAGTGGCGAACAGTCCGAACAATTGTCACGACAAGAGGAAACGCGTCTCAGCCCGGCTCAACCTCGCCTATCCCGGATGGACAATTATCCAGCCGAGCTCCGCTGGCATGAAAGGCAGCTCAAGGCAAACGGGGGGACAAGGGCTCAACAGAGAAAAAGAGCAAGGAACTAAAACCAAGTGGATGTAAACAAATATGACAGGACTGTAAGGCATCACATGTGGGCTCAGGGCTGGGGAGGTGTCGTGGTTTAAGCGGACAGGAAGATATTGTAAATCTCCTGGGTTTCAGTGTGTGCTGTGAAGAGGGTGGCTGGGAATGTGGTATTTTGCAAACGTGAGAACAAAAGATTATAGGTTGTAATAGTAGATGGTGGGGAAGAAAAAAGGGTAGAGGAAGAGGAAAAAGAGGGGGAAAAGATAAATAAAGAAGGGGAAATAGAGGGGAAAAAAGAGGGGGAAAAAAAAGAGAAAAAAATCACCCTCACCAACTGTATCTCAAATTTCTTATAGTTCAGCATTCAAAAGGAACTGTGAGATGCTCACTAGGCTAAGCAAAATTCAGAGCATTCTCATATCAGTATTTCTTCCACTTTTAGTTAACAGAGCCCTCCCATTCTAATTAAAATAGCTTCATGAGGACTGAGAGTTGATTCCTGAAACTCAAGCTATCAACATTTGCAGGTTTATATATATAGAAAAAAAAATTAAGCCACCAGGAAACTATCACCCAGGAGTGCCAATATTATCAGGAAAATTAGAAGGGCTTTGAAATCGCTCCCAAGTGTTTTGAGAAACTTTGAGCCGCATCCACTGCCTGCAGAAAGCAGGACTGAGGGAGTAAAAGGCTGCAGAGATTTACCCCCACACAGGATCTGTCTCTGGTTTCAGGTATATTCGGGTGAAATACATAAAATGTGCCAAAATATTGGCCATGGATAGATTGCGATCTTGAAGCTGGGATTGCTGGAAAACAATTTAAAAAATGGACACTGAAGCTAACAAAAGGAGTGGCATCCCCCGGTGCTTCTGGAAGTGGATTTAATTCCAGAAAGAAAGCAAGGGACAGGAAAAAGCCTGCCTGGATGAAAAATCCTTAGACAGGTATTTTTATAAATCAGTGAGGGAGAAATCTGGTAGATCTAAAAGGTTGGTACGCGCCGTGAATACTGTATTTAACAAAAGTCTGCAGAGGAGAAGGAGGAGGAGGAGGAGGAATACTGTACAGCCACCAGCATGAGGGGAAGCAGGGGGACTCCTGCAAGAAACCATAATTAAGCTGCAAGAGACTCCTGCTCCTCTCAAAATGAAGAACAGAGAGAACAAGAAGCGGCCAATGTGGCTTCATAAGGGACTGTGCAAAGATCTGAGGCTTTAATTTTTTTTAATTAAAAAAAAAAAAAAAGAAAAAAAAAGCTGTAGTCAAAATTAGAAAGCAAGAGGGGGCAGAGGAAGGAATCAAACAAGCATACTCAAATTCAGTTAGGGATTATAGGGGAAATAATAAGGATAAGGGGGGAAAAAAAGAATTTAAAGCTAACCAAAGAACTTTAAAAGGGCTTTAAAACCTATATGAAAGGAAAATTACATTCTAGAAAGACAGTAGGCCCATTAATTAATTAGAAGGGGATTAAATTATGGGTGAATCAAAAAATAGCTGGACTGATGGACATCTTTTAAAAAAAATTATTCTTAATAAGAATAAAACAAAGTGAGGCAAATTTTGTAGGGAGGTCAGAAAACTTTGTAAAATAAATAAGCAAGCAAACGTAAAACCAGTGGGAAAATGTATAGTAAATTGTTCAGTCTTCTCCTGCTTTTTGGTTATGGGCTGTCTGCAAGGGTGTTACAGGTTTCTGAGATGTCTGTTATTAAATACTCTTGCACAGCATTTTCTGTAAACTATTTGTGAAGAGTGTGATGATGCCAAGCTGTTTGCTGTAGCATTTGGTCCTCAAACCTGAGGCTGAGTGGGTTCATCTGAGTGGACAGAGAGGTCAGAGTCTGTATTGTCCTTCCCTGAGCAAGCAAGCGGAAGCCTCCCCGTGAGGACCCAGCTTGCCATCAGCCAGCCTTCTCCAGAACCACATCATCACACTTTTTTTGTCTTCAAACATTCTTACATATTACTTAAAACTGGCTTTCCACAAGTAGTCCTACAACAAACCTGTTTACCCAAGTATCTACAGGTTCTGAAATGGAATTTCTTAGAGGCAAGCAGAATAAAAAAGGCAATTCAGTGTGATTCCATAAAATGTGACAATACAGAAACTACCTAACCTGGATTTCTTCACCACTGAGGGAATTAGCTAACAAATTTCCTAAAGCACTGTCACTTTATTTTCTTTTCTTAATGAAAAGCTGAAGAGCCGTAGGAAAATTAGGATGAAAATGTTATGATGCCAGAAGAAAACTGGTCCTGTTTTGCTAGCAAAGATAACAGATCTACTATAGAAATTCAAGTAAAGCAACAAACATTATTAAAAGAAGCATCAGCTTGAGCTTGCCCATGTAGAGAATTTGGCCAAAATCATCTGTTCTGCCACCACTCCAGCCACCCACCCAAAAAAAAAAAAAAGAAGAAAAAATGAAAAAGAAAGAAAAAGGCAGACTAAGAAATAGTTGCACTGGAGCACTTCCTCATGTGGCTAATATCCCCACATAAAGGAGGCTTTGATTCCAAATAATCACTGTCTCTTCTGAGTGGTTTTCCAAAGCCAAATGCTTTTTACTTTAGAACACATTATCCAAATAGTATATTTCAGACGGTGGGACTGATTTTATTTCACTGCAGATATTCCAGATATTTTTCTCTGAGTAGATAAATCCTCACAGCCAGATCAGAAGATGCTGGGAGCCAAAGCACATCTTTCCATAGACTTTGATGGGATTGGGTGCTTAGAGGTTAACAGGGAAAAGAAACAGCACAGATTTATGTAAATTTTGACTGTCAAACACTGAGTCCTTTTTTTATAGAAATAGAAAATTTGTGAATTCAGGTCTGATGCTCAAAATATGTGGGATTATCCATGTGAGCACAGTTCAGGACTGCTCAGTTGGGTCCTTGGATTTTAATAAAACAGTCACTGCTGTCACCCAGCGTCTTACTCCCAACATTAATTCAGATTGACGTGGTTTCGAACGTGTCTCAGCAGAAAGAACAGAAGAATGGCAACGAGCTGATCTGGGGGAGCCTCTGGTGGCATCTCAACAGGGCAAAACCCTAATGCAAGCCCTGGCTGTGCAGGTGAGGATGTGTGGATACACTTGGCAGCCTGTGATGAGTTTGCTTCCCTCATGATACTCAGCGTATCCTTTGCCCCATGTGACCTGTCCCTCCTTGCTACAGCCCCACTGCAGACACCTGCTGCACTTCAATCATGAAGGATGCTTTCCCTATTACAACCAAACTAATGGGTGTGCCAACATGTGCTTCATCACATACCTGAGGACTATTGACTCGTAGAGGTTATAAGCATGTGCTGAAATGAGTCACTGAATTGAGAGCTTGTTTACCAGCTGTTTCAGTGATCTTAAAGAAGAAGTGAATGTTTTGTGGATGTAATATGCAAACTAAAGTAAGCTGGGTGGATTTGAAAATCCCATAGACGAGAGCAAAATAATGTAAAGGAATCCAAAAAGGCAGGAAAAATGAGTAGAGAATAAAATGAGATTCAACACAGAAAATAGAAGCTACGACATTCGTGGAAAAATAATCTAAACCCCAGATATTCAATCAGTGATAAAAACCCAAGAAGCAGTAATGCTGCAAGAGATCTAGAGATGATAGTGTGGAGTAAATTAGACATGAGTTTGCCTTGAGATATGGCAGCAAAAAAGGCCAATTTGATTTGGGGCTGAAGACTTCACAGCGCAAGAAGGTAATAGCCCGTCTGCATATGGCTCTGGTGCAGTAGCGCCTGCAGTATTTAATTATGGGCACCACATTACCTGAAAGATAGTGACAGATTGAAAATTATTCAGAGGAGAGCAATAAAAATAGTTCAGAAGCTGGCAGGATTGAGTTATGAAAAGGCAGAGTAATACGGACGCAGAATCCACGCCAGAAGGTGCTTATCCCCACAAGCAGGAGTGTGTGATGGCAAAGCTGGGTCTGCCTTTCCCCATTTCTTTCTTGTTTCAACACTGAATTGGTATGTTCATGGTTCACAACAGCATCAGCAGCTGGTGAGGCAGTGGGCGTGCAGCGAAGTGGCTGCAGAAAGACGTGGCTGCTGGACCCCCTTGAGATATGCATTGAGAGACAGGAAGAGAGAAGAGAAGGAAGAGAAAAAAATCAAATATAGGAGCTGAGGTTCATGTCACTGTCTCCTCTGAAGCTCCTGTTTTGGGGTACTAAGTCAGATGGCAATAAATACCCCAGGAAAAGGAGATTGAAACCCAGGTCATGTCTTGGAGGACAACCCTGGTGTGCAGCTGCAGCTTTGCCTCCAGCACAGGGAAGGGAGGAGGCAGCAGAGACACAGGCTCAACACATGGCTTTGGTGCATCCACACCTTTCCCCGTGTGGCTGCTCAGCCTGGAAGCTACCATGGAGAGATGGGTGGAAGCTCCTGGGTAACAGCAAGTCAAAGAAAAAGATGGATAAGAGAATAGGAATGGGAAAGGTACCATGCAAACAGCAGAACAAAGGGATCATCAGGGAAGGAAAGGCTGAGGATAGAGGAACAGAAAACCAGAACCTTCACAGGTCCAGTACTGATCCACCTGAAAATCTGGAAAAATGTGCCTGTTTGAATTTTCCTATTTCTTTTTTTTTTTTTTTTTTCCCCAGTGGGATGCATGTTTGGGATGGGACAAGGTGCTTCACAGGTGAAGGACAGGAAGAGGAGCCAGGCTGGGTAGCCCAGGTATGTGGAAGAGTCTTTGGAAGTTGATACAAAGATTTGCAGAGGGTAAGAGGAGCCTTTTTAAACTTCCTTTCTAAAAAAAGTAGAATTTGCTGGGGAGAAATACTAAGTAAGAAAGGGCCATGTTAAGAGCTCTTTGTTACAATGAGAGAACATCTGGTACAGAAATTTTACAAGTATTGGTAATGTTGGGAATGAATAAGACAAAGTAGTGCAGTTCTGAACAGGAGCTTTCTGCTACTGGGGCAAGTGGGGATACTCCTTTCCTAAATCTTCCTTTGTCCTAAATCATCCTTTGATGAATGATGTCAACAGAAATGGTGAAAGGCACAATTTAAAGGTATGAGTAGCGGGCAAGTAGTTTGTAAACAGAAACAAGCTACCCTGGTGAGGAACCTGGCAGTGTTGTGTATCTTGAGATGACCTGGCTGTGACCTGATAGCACCTCACTTAAACACAGCACCCTCACTTCCCTGTAGCACCTATGGGTGTTGGTTTCAGTGTAACACCGTTCTTGCAGACTTGTGTTCTTTCTTTACTGTGTAAGAGAAGTGTTTGGTTTAATAGAGAGGATACAGTCAGGGTCTGTTTGGCACACAGACCCTGGTAAGCAGCTTTTCTATCACATGTGGTTTTATTCCATGTCTGAAAGTACGATGGCATCAGTGCCTGAGCACAGATTCATGCTGTGTCTTTAAAATTTCCCTGGATTTGGGACATGTAGATGCCGCTTTAAAAGCACTGTCATTTCCCGTATTTGAAAGTGACTCTTTTCTGAATTGTATTTCACTGGGGATTTTCTTTGAGAAGAGAACAGAGCTGGATGAAAAGAGTGCAGATTTACACACTTCTTCTCAAGTTGAGCTACTGTGCAAATGTGCTCCACTCACATCTCCCCCTCCCTTTTTTTTCATCTCATAAATTTAAAACACATTTAAGATTTGTACAGGTTTTCAGCAGCCCTGATAAAGACAAAGACATTTGTCCCTGTAACAGGAACCAACTGGTTACAATATAGGGAGTCTGGGCCTGCACTGTTGGATCTACAAACAGTACCCTATATCCCCCAGAAAGGAGCCTCACCAAACCTGGTCACTGCCTAAGGAAGAGAGGGGCTTCTAGCCTTTCCATATTTTACCCAGCGATAAATTAATATGAAATACAGATTCAGTGCAAGGACCAGGGTCTTTTCTCCCAGGGAACTGTTCTAGCCATTGGGCTATGAACTCATGAGCATCCCTCCCATCATGGCCTTGTGCTCATGCTCCAGCCATCCACAAAGTTTGGTGCTCATTGCACTCACCTATGATTTAGGTTAGAAAAAACTTTTAGGATTATTGAGTCGAGCCATTACCCCACCACTGCTGAGTCCACCACTAAGCCATGTCCCCATATGCCACATCTACATGTCTTTTAAATACCTCCAGGGATGGTGACTCCACTGCTTCCCTGGACAGCCTGTTCAAGGTTTGAAAACCTTTTCAGTGAAGAAATTTTTCCCAATATCCAACCTAAACCTCCCCTGGCATAGCTTGAGGCTGCTTTCCCTTGTCCTATCTTCTTTCTCGGGAGATGAAACTGACTCCCACCTGGCCACAACCTCCGTTCAGGGAGTCATAGAGAGTGATAAGGTCTTCCCTGAGCCTCCTCTTCTCCAGACTAAACACCCTCAGTTCCCTCAGCAGCTCCTCATAAGACTTGTGCTCCAGCCCCTTCAACAGCTCTGTTGCCCACAAGCAGGGAGGATGGGAATGCGTGTCACAGGACACACATCTCAGTGCAAACCCGGGTGTGGGAGTGAGCAGGATCACAGCAGAGAGGGAAGAGCATGACAGACACTGTCTGCAGGGTCAGGCTGGGCCTGGAAGTGCAGGTCTTGTTCTTAGTTTCTTACAGTCTTTTATTGATAGCACTGCTTAATGCCTTCTTGGGGTACATTAATAAATACTTCTGTTGTCTATGTGTTATTTACATTTTCTACACATTCTCAGAAAGAGAAAAGTTTCTTCTCCTCTCCTCTCCTTTCCTCTCCTCTCCTCTCCTCTCCTCTCCTCTCCTCTCCTCTCCTCTCCTCTCCTCTCCTC
>JAWWEW010000078.1:7393186-7398437 GCA_035583185.1 Anabacerthia variegaticeps | reverse complement strand
TCCTCTCCTCTCCTCTCCTCTCCTCTCCTCTCCTCTCCTCTCCTCTCCTCTCCTCTCCTCTCCTTTTCAAGATTTCACTCCTTTCCACTGCAAAACCCCAAGTGTACTGAGGTTTTCCATGCTCCATGTCTCCTAAAGGAGCTCATACTCATGGCACCATTTCAAATGGATGTCTGAGAAAGTTCTCTTCTGAGCAAATAAATTTACAATAATAACAAATAGTTGTGTTTTCCATACAGGAAAAAGGCAATATTGATCAATATCTACTCATCTGAGAGCATAAAGTGACCTTGGGGATACAGTACTCTTCAGTGCTGAGAACCAAGAGATTTATGAGCCATGGCACAGGGAAAGACAAGCTTGGTTTGGTTGGTGGGCTCCTGGAACAAACTCTGGAGATAACGCTGGCAAGGGTTGCAGAGAGTGAAAAAGCAAGAAGCTCTTTGCTTTTGCACATATATAATGTAAATTCTCTTCAATGAAGGTAATGAAATTACGTTCCTATTTAAAATGTGTGTGTGTGTATATATGTACATACATACATATATATATATATAAAATCAAGGAACTGGACTGAGAGCTGAAATGTTGATAATGTGGGGAAAATGCCAAAAGAATAGTGTTTCTCCAGAAGTTGAATTTAGACAAACAGGCTATTTCAAGCAAAATGACAAAATGCCCTTGTCTGAAAATCCCAACCTGACCAGACTACTTTGTAATGAAGTTAAATAGTTTGGTTTCTCTGCTGACAAAGATGAGGTGCTGTGGTGTTGGGTGTGCCCTGAAGCACGTGCTGTGTCCCATGCCTGAGGCAGCTCCTGCACCTGCAGCATCCCCCACTGCTCCTCTAACCCAGCCTCAAAATCCTCCAGTGCCAGATTTTTTACAGTACTCCCAGGTAACCTCTCCCAGTGCTTAACTCTCTTTATAGTTTGACATTTTAGCTAATATCTAACCTACTTTTTTTTTTTTTTCCTGCAAATTAAGCTGATTATTTCTCTTTCTACCCCCAGTGGATCTGGAGAACAACTGATGGTGTTTTTCTCTGCAACAACCTTTTACATCCTGGAAAACCATTACCCGTCTTCTCTTTCCTAAATTAAACAAACCCAGTTTCATCAGCCTTTTCTCACAGGTCAAGTTTACTAAACTTTTTCATTGTTCTTGCTCTTCTTTCAACTTTTTTAATCCTTTTAAAAGACTGGCATCCAAAACCAGACACAGTCCTAGAAATCCAGCTGCTGCTCAGTCTGATATTAACATTAACACATTGCAGGGAGGGTTGTGTCCTGAGTTTTTTTCCTATTCTTCCACGTTTTTTCCTGTTATTATCTATGCAGTTTGTGGTTCAGCACAAGCCCCAGGTCCTTTTCTGGAATATCCCATTTCAATAATGAAACTCTGAGGGATTTTAAATGCATTTCTCGGTCGTGATACCACTGAGGTTTGTGAAACGAAGTTGAAATGAAGGTGGAAAACTCTACCTGGTGCAACACAAAGGCATGTGTGTAATCTTTCTCATTTCAGTAAACTCGCTTTTAAAACGTCTAGGTTTTAGCATCAAAGACCTAATCCTCTTCAGAAATATATATTACAACATAATAAGTATTCTTTAGGGCTTTGGAAATCATCCCTTAATAAAGTCATAGCACAACTTGTAATGTTACAGCCAATGTCAGATGTTAAGAACTCTGCAGTATAAATTAACATACAAAAATCTCAGCGTACGGATCAGGTTTTCCAGGTAAGTGGAAGGGCTTGCTATGGTTAATTTGAAATACAGGCTATGCTGTTCATGCATTCATACCCTGTTGGCTTGTTAAAACTGGGCAATTTTTTTTTTAAAAACTAAGTATATTTATTATTTCACACTTTGCACTTCACTGCTTGTGGACAATTTCTCTCCAAACTTCCTCCACATACATTTTTATAATAAAAATAGTAGGATATAAGTACATTTTCTTCTTACAATGTGGGTTAAAATTAATTCAGAACAACCCTTTAAGGCATTTCAGATTTGTTCAAGGCTTTTACTTATGTTGACTGATTTTAATTTCGAAAATACTCATACTTCAAGACCCTCATGCTATTAAAATAAAGTTAACATGATCTTTTTAATGAGTCCAGCAATTGTAATAAGGATCAAAATCATGTTCAGGTCAGATACTTTATACTACCTTGGTGTAATGATAAATCCAGGCATGAAATTAAAAGCAAATCATATCTCGTTTATTGCTGCGTTTTATTTTTCTTTTATTAATATAATTATTTTCCAGATTTCCAGTAATCCTAACAGAATTTTAAATTGTCTTTTTATAGTTTTACATCATTAGATGTATTCAACTAAAACAAACCATTTGAGGGGACAAAAAAATATAAAATCATGGGATTTATAGTCTGAATAAATAACTGTAAGGGATCCATTTTTGGTCAAACTGCACAGGATTTTCCTTTAAATAAAAAAA
Organism: Anabacerthia variegaticeps; assembly: GCA_035583185.1. Lineage (NCBI taxonomy): Eukaryota > Metazoa > Chordata > Aves > Passeriformes > Furnariidae > Anabacerthia > Anabacerthia variegaticeps. The sequence continues at coordinate 7,395,972 of JAWWEW010000078.1, read as the reverse complement.
TAAAACTTACTATTTTTCAAGTTGTAGGACCCCAAAAATGAAAGAGACACTTGTGCACTGACTAGCAATTGCTTTTCAAACTGTGAGATGAGAGCAAGAGAGAGGAGCAACTTCCTCGCCCTCCACGGGATCCGGAGGGGCTGCACGAAGCCAGGGGCATCACCACCAGCATCACCCAGCTCTGGGTGGCCTTGGCTCTCTCGGGATAAAGGCTTCCTGCTCCCATACCCTTCTGGTACATACATACACAAACGTATGTGATAGAGATCACACATGGGAAACAATCAATGTATCTTCTTGAAATGTTTCCATCTGATCGGGATTTATTGCTCATGTTTTTTCAATGAATCATCCCTCCTTTACATTATACAGCTGGTGCATGTCATGTATTGGCACAACATGAGATACATTTTCTTTTTCCCCTCGCAGAGAATAAATAGCAAAATGTGGTCTATTTTTTCCAAATGTATTTCTTCTTCCTCTTTTTAATTATATTTTTTAAATTCACAGAGGCAATAAACAAATACCAAGGAGATGGTACAACTTCAGTAGCTCTGTAGACGCAACAATATTTTCACAAAGCATTTTATAATTACTGTAACAGAGGCATGTCTATCATGATCGGAGTGTATCAGCTCTTGTGAATACTAGAAATGTGGCTGGTAAGATGCAAGTAAGAGCTTTCCAAGTAATGGAGGTAATTTATGCACCCTTATTACGGAAACATTTTCAAGCCATTGTTCGATTTGGGTGTAGTTTGCTTATTTAAGCATATAATGTCACTCTGTCATTTCACACTTCTCCACCATCCTCTCTGTTGATTACACTTTGTCTGAGACACATGAAACAATTAGTTATTGATAGAGTTTAAGGTTGATGCATAGGGAAAAACACAGGAAAATTTACACATTAGGAAATGCTGCTGTCTCAGCCAAAAAAAAAAAAAAAAAAAAAAAAAAAAAGTTGCAAAACAACCATATGAGAATATTTATCCTGGAAATATTAGTCCCGGGAATCTAGTGAGTATTTAGAACAAATGCAAAGAACACAGCCTTTTAGCTCCGCTAGTAGTGCAAATAGAGAGTATCACTACTCACTCTGAGCAAGAGAGAGTGGTCATTCTAAAAAAGTGGGAGTGCAGTGGGGTTTTGCTTGATGGGGATAAGTGCTCATCCTGGAGAAAAAAGGGACAGACAGGACCCTGGACCAGTTGTGCTCAGGGTTTTTTTCCTACTTAGTATGGCACATAAGGTGCAAAGGGATTGCCAGACTGAAGACTGGGTAAATCTCGAAGGGCATTAGCATCTCTTGGCAAGCCAAGAGACAGCCCAGGCTGATGCCGATGTAGCAACTCCACAGGAAGGTGGCTCTTGGCAGGATGAATCCTGAAGATGCAGGACACAAACCCCTCTGCCTTCTCAGCCCTGTGGCCTCTCTCCATCCACTTTGTCATGCATTGGCCTTTTTGTTCCTTGCACAGCCACAGTAGCTGGTTCACACCCTGGGGAGCTGGCATACAAGCGACACCATGCTAGTAATGACGATGGTGTAAGTACTTGGCTTCCCATCTGCCAGCCCTGCAAACCTCCCAGGGATAGAAGACGCAAGCTCAAGCCTTTACCCTGCTTCTATTACCTGCCTGCATTTTTAGGCTGCTCTAATTTGCCAGCATCATGTTAAGTGGGCACTGCAAGGCTCACGAAATTAGGGATACACAGGTGAGCACACAGCATCTTTAGCAGGTGCCTTCTGAGGACTGGCTAGCCAGCAGTAATTCCTGGAGAGGTCCAAGGGAGTCTGGAGCATTGGCTGGGAGATAGAGACTAGGATGTAGCTCCTCTGCGTTTGCAGTATCACCTTCCTTTTTCCCCAGGCGACATGATCAGATATAACTATAATTATAGGTATGTTGTCATCTGAGCTGTTTGTCAGGAGAGTTAAGTATTAACTATGAATTGCCTGGACTGCAGCAGTTTCAGGCAAGCCTGAATGCTGCTTGCAGTTATCACTCTTAGATGTGAGTGGTATTTTTAGCATTTATGATTACAAAAATCTCATGTTTGAGCAAGATCTGAGATAAGATTTTAAGACCCTATTTGTCTAATAGTCTCCCTGGGATGTATTACCACGTGCAAAACTGTGTGGGATGAGGTTATAAAAAGTGGTCTTTCTGATCAGAAGATGCTCTGGTTTGTGAGTGCAGAGCTGTGAACTGAGGCACAGCTATTGCCAGGCAGACGATCATTGATGTCACTATTTAATAAAGTGACAGTTGTCCTTCACATGGGACGAATCCTGCACCTACTGATGTACAGAATGTAACTCCCTCGACTGGAGTGCTGCAAGAATAGACCCCTGGGGAGCAGTTAATGTCTGCAGGGACCTGAGTGTCCCCTCCAAATCCCAAACTAGAGGAGACCCTGCGTGGGAAAGGTCCTCCCGGGTGTATGTACTAGTAGGTCAACTGCTTTGCTGGTTTATTCCCCCATGGGATGAGAGAGAATAATTGGGGCTACAATTAGCAACAGAGATACGTGTGCTTCTGAGGAAGAAAAGACATCACTATGATGAACACTTTAAAGTTAGATAATCACTTCAAACTCTGATTCAATCTGCCATTTTGGGGTTTGGGTAAGAATTTTCCTGGAGCAGAGTAAATTCATAACCCACAGGTAAAAAGGGCAGGTTCCCTTTTCTCAAGTTGTCTTTTTTCTTGATTCAGTAAATGCTTAAGTGTATTCCCTTGGTCACATGCAGATGTTTGCAGCATTTCAGTTGAAGATGCT